>OZ010579.1:101906294-101983794 GCA_963932145.1 Acanthosepion lycidas
CTAAATATTTTTAAGATAGTCCTGATGTTTCTTAAACTTGTATAAGTTTTTTATTTTTTTTTACATGTCTATAAACTTGTTGCAAACCTTTACTTTGATCTTTCTGACTGAGGAAAATCACCTAAAGTTTTACACTTTTTTTTTTTTTTTTTTGTTAATGTAATGCTAGTATTTTCTGTTCATGCACAAGTTTTGACCTGATCTGATAACTGCAAATTCTCAATCAGCATGAAAAAAAATGGGGTTAATATGATTGTACCTTTTTTTTTTATTATGAAAAAACAAAAAGCCATTTTTCGACTTGTATAGTTGCAGTGTTATTCAGTATGTACTCTTGCAGAAGGTGTCAGATTTGTACAAAGACCAGTTTATTTTTTGCCTTGATTTTTTTTTTATTCATTTATTTATCTACTAATGTATACAATGTAATGATATGTATGAGATAGGGAAGTGTAATGCGTTGCATGGCTGAAAAAGTTGCTTAAAAAAATAAAATCCGGCTCTTCTTTGTATAACTTTCTCTTTTAAATAAAGTCTGTTCCATGACTCCTGTTTTACAATTTACACCCCCCCCTACTAATTGTGAACTTTATCTTATTTTTTTTAATTTTATTTATTTGTTGCATTGACCTTGGAGTTACAAGTAAAAAAATTTCAACTTTTTCACTTTTCTTGAGATATTTGAAAAAAAATATCTATAACATGTTAGAATTGAATTTTTCAAGTCTTGTTTCAAGAAATTCTCATGAGCTTCTCAAAGTTTTTTTTTTTTTTTTTTAAATTTCTTATTATTTTAGTAATACACTTATAAAGCTACATATTGATCATTAATAATTTCCTTTTTCGTTTTTTATTTTGAGGAACGTCTAATATCTGAAAATAGAACTCCTATAGGTTTTGATACACAAAAGTCTACTGCTTAAGTTTTGGGTACAGTCAATTTTATTTTATTTATTTTTTAATAAAAAAGAATGGTTAGAAAAGCCATTTCTGTAGAGAAGTAAGAATTGTGCTTGTTTGCAGGAAAGCAAATGTTTATAAGCACTCAAAATTTGCAACTTTGTATTATTCTATATATGCCATGTCCCTTTCGGATATTGGTGATCATGGCTCACCACAATTTCCTGTTCTTTGTAGCTGTTACTAAATTTTGTCATCTCTCCTAAAACCTGTTCTGCCATCAATTTACTTAAGCTCACTAGGTAGGTTATGCATAGTTTTCCTCTGTCACTCTTGCCTTCAATCTGTCCTGTGAGTATCAGATTTTCCAAGCCCTCTTTCCTCGTTATGTGCCCTAGAAATTTCAATTCTTTCTGATGAGTGTCTATTTTGTTTCCATTTTCTCAAACATTTCCCACCTGTTCAGTCCATGGTATTCTTAGTCTCCTTCCGTAGAAACACTTTTCTGTTTCAAGTCTCTTCCTCTGTGAGGAGATTGTCTATCATTCATTCATTGCAATATAGGTGGACTGATATTATGTAACATTACTTTTCTTTGTTTCAAATGAGATTTTGTATTAGTGTTGGCAAATAAATGAAACTGCAAGTATTTTGTTAATTTAAAGATCTTCTTGGGGAATAGAATTTAAGTAATGCTATAAAAACAAACCTTTATTTTTTTTTTTTTTTTAAATGGCAAGTCAAAAAAGAAAACAAATTTTGAAAAGGAGAGAGAAAAAAAATTAGACAAATCTGATCAGTTCTTGTTTCTCTCTCATCGGAGCTCAGTCAAGGTCTGATGAGAGAAACACACACACACACACACACACACACATATAATTTTTTTGTTTTTTCAAATTGCCATTTATAGTGAATATAATTATTTTCTTCTCCTTGTTTATTTTTTAATATATGCCTGTTTTTATTTTCATCACTTTTTATCCCAGTTTGCACATTGTCCTACAATACTAAATAAGGGCCAAGGATTAGAAATAAAGCTCCATGCAATTGAACTCTCATCTCCTATCCTCATGAGGTCTAGTCTTCTATTATTAGTAAAAAAGAGCTTCCCAAAAATAAGTAATGCAAGATTTTGTCATTTAAAATTGCCAAGTAGTTCTTTCATCTTTGTTATTCTACAGTCATTCAGTCAGCAGATAATGATCTGATAAAAGGCAATAGAAAAGAAATAAAAGAAATGCCAGTAAAAGAAAATTAAAAAATGACATTGCTCTGTAATTGTAAGGAATTCAAATAATTCCTATTAATATTTGCTGAAGATAAATAATAAAAACCTATGTTAAATGGAAATTTCTGTAATTGATTGGGTCTTCATAGCCTGATCTTGCCAGATGTTTCTTTTTCTCTGACCTGCCTTTCTGATCAATGATTATGGAAGAACAGTTGTGATAAAATGCAACAGAAAATAAGATGAAAGAAATACTATTCAAAAATTAATAAGACAATGCTTTATACAAGAACGTAAAAGGATATTATTACTCTGGCAGTATATCAGATATTCAAAATAAAGAATGAATGCTTATATCAATGATCTGTAACTCTTTTTTTTTTTTTTTTTTTTTTTTTTTCCCCCTTATATTTTTTTTTTTTTGTGTGTCGTCCATCCATCAGCTTGACAGCTAAAATTTAAATACCTGAAGACATCTGGAGACTTCAAGAATTAATCAGTTCTCAGTTACAAATTGCTTTTTACTTTACTTGCCTCCACCTTGTGTTTAGAATTGCCAGGTTTTATTGCTTGATTTGATTTTTGCCTCTCCAATTTAAAAAAAGAAAAAAAAAAAAAAACCTTATGTAAATTTTATTCCATTTTTTTTCTTTCTAATTAAAGAACTGCAAACCTGACCAAGTATATTTTACTTTTTGGTAGCTGTTTCTTTACACAGTCTCATAGTATTAGTTTTAATATTATCAATTTCTATAAAGGATCTTTGTCAGTTATTGACAAGTTCAAAAACTTACCAAGGGCTTTATCTTTTCTCTTATGCATATGATTTATTAACAATTGTGGGACAGCTTGTCTGATAATTGGGATAAAATGCAACAGAAATTAAAACAGAAGAAATAAGTTTAAAAAATAATGGCCAATGCTTCATCTAAGAAATTCAAAATAATATTTACTGATAGCATTATGTGAATAAAGATCCTGGCACACAAAGTGAAATTAGCGAGTGCGGTTCAAATTCCAGCCTCATCTACTGCATTTTGCACTAATACTCTTAGGAAAAGAATATTTCTTTCTCCCGTCCCCAGCTATGGCTTAAATAGCAGGATAGACTGAGCTCTCTGGCATTGGGTGGCAACCAGTCTAAAAGAAGGAAAATTTTGAGTTCAAAACTGTGAGAAGGTATTGAGGAAACCACTCCACAATCTTTCCCAAAAAATCGATTTACAGAAGAAAATCAATCTGGAGATCCAATGCATTTAAAAAATACTACTACCACCATTCCACAATAAGGGACCAATTCCACTCAAGCAGATAATGTAAATCTGGTCACTTATTGTGGAATGGAGGTAGCAATAATTAAAAAACAAAAATAAAGATGGCTGTATATTAGTTGTTCAGAGAAAATAGTGTTGTAGCATACCTACAGATGATAATGGGTATGTCCCCATTCATATAAATATAGTAGTAAATACTGTATGTTGGTCTGCAGTTGGAGATTCATGGTGGAATTCACTTAACTCACTCCTAGCTGTTGACTGGCAAATCTTATATGTGTTGTTCTTGTCCTAAGTATTATCATACATTACCAACCTTCATTTGATTATTCTACTCAGTAACCTTTCCTAGGTTACAACATAAAGAATAGATATAAGGTTTGATTAGAGATACTGATGCTAATGGCTTTTGCAGACTAACTGGTAAGGCTTCTGTCACATTAAGAGTTTCTAGAGAATAAGAGATGCAAGTTAAAATCCTGTCAGAGCTTAATGCTTTTTTAATCCATGCTGTTTATTAGCATCAAATGACGATCTGGGGTGGTAATAAAAAGCAGCTGAAAAAGATAGTAGTCAATGATGGATAATAACCGAGAATGTTTCATTGAAGGAATTTGAAGACTCCATAATGAAATGAGAATGACCAGTTGAGGTTAAAAAAAGTGTTAATTTTTTTTTTTTTTTTTTTACTGAAAGGCTCTTGCATTGGTTCAAATCCAAGTGAAACTAAAGGAAGGAAATTATTTAAAACTATCAAATACGACTCACTATAACTGTAGTGACCCCATTTAGTTTTTTTTTTTTTTTTTTCACACACTGACAACCAACCATGAAATAACTTGTGCTTTTCCAATACATTTTCTTCTTTGGGCCCCAACAAGAAGTTTATTTGCAGTAATTCTTTCAGCATGAAAAGAATGTTAAAACTTCAGTTGAAGCTATATGTCAATGCAATTTTTTTTATTGCCTATTTGTGGACCGATATTATGTAACTTTGTTGGCTATTATAAATTTGGCATTTGAAGTTATATTTTGTAATTGACCTCGACAGTCAACACATTAACTAAGCCATTAAAAGTAGAGGGTTACTGGATGAGGTAAGTGGTATCTGTTTGAATTTCTTTGAGAAAGAGTTATCATTATTCACATTATTTACTTGTAAACTATTTTCTTCATCTTTGTTGTTGGCATCATAACATTTCGGCCGTCGCGCCCTTTGACTTTCCTCAGGTATCTGGTAAACTTTAGGGAACTTTGAAAAACACTTTATTTAATCTATAAGAAGGTACATTGTTTTCATTCCACTGTCTGGGGATATTTTGTCTAGTTTTTATTTTAATACTGCTCAGTTATTTTTCACTTCATTTCTACTCAAGTACACACTGCCCAATCTAGAGATTGAACTCGCAATTACTATGTCACCAAATTCATGAACCAACACTTTGACATTTTCACAGGCAAGTGGTATGGATGTAAGAGGGAATAAGTTAACATTATGAGGATATGGAGGATAGATAACAATTGATCCTGAAACTGGGGGATCATCATATAGGAGTATGTTCCACAAAGTAGCATTTTTTGTGGAACTGTTTAGGTCTGAACAGCTGAAACTAAATGATAGTTGATCAGAACATTTACCATTAGAATAATGACAGTCTTATGATATTACATTTGCAAAGAAAGAGGGTATAGAGTGGAAAATAAGTCAGCCCACCCTACCACAAGGCCATGTAAAAAAAAAAAAAAAAAAAAAGTTTTGTCAAGGCTGAAAAGTGGAGATTGGGTTGAATTATTTATAAACATTGTTGTTTGTTTTGTTTTTTTTTGTTTTTTTTTTGTTTTTTTTAACCGGATAAAGTTATAAACACCAAGATAATGACTGAAAATTGATTTGATAACTAAGAAAGTGTTTATAAAATATTTTCTCTCTCTCACAATGAAGAAGCCAGGTTTTGGTCTTCTTTTTTTTTCTTAGTGATATTAATGGCAATGAATTTGTGCTCTAAAAATGACTAATATAATAAAGTAGTGCAAATTTACTAATATTATAATATTTATTGATATCTTCAGAAAATAACAGATGACCTTTTTGTAAAAGAAAAAAAAATTACACTCCTAATTCAATCAGATAGCATCTCATTATTACACACATTCCTTTAAGATAAAAAAGTCTCCTTTTTAGTCATGTAGGTAGCATTGTATTTTTATCGTAGCAAAGTAATATAATTAGTAACATTTGTTAAAAGGGTTTCACTACTTTTGCAAATCACCCACCCACCTAGTATGCCATGAACAAATTTAATTCTAAATTTGTTCATTCTCAGCCCGTTAATCTTAAATTGATATTTCCGACCACATAATTTACATGCTGCTGTAAACTTAGATATTTAAAGTCAGTAAGTGAGCAGGTGTGTTTATATATACAAGAAAAAGAAAATGTGTGCATGTGCATGCACATAGTAATGTGTATATGTGTGTGCCTATATTATGTTTTCTGAACATGTGTTCATGAATTTTCATTATGGAATTTAACATTTGAGAGATTTCATGTTCCTCTGCTTAAATACAAAATGTGAATTTTTGTTGTTGCACTTTTTTTCTTTTGCCCTTTATTTAAAAAATAAAAAAAAATAAAAATAATATTCAATAATATTCTAATTGTTTCCTCAATAATTCAGCCGAAAATATGAAATGTTTAAGCTGTTCAATATTTACGTATATATTTTGATTGATTTTTTTTTTTTTTTTTTTTTTTTTTTTTTTTAACAGCTAATCACCCCTTTATTGGTTATTTAACCTTTTGGAATTGTAAAAAAAAATTTTTTTTTTTTTTTTTTTTTTTTTTTTGAGTGAATATTAACTCCTTTTTTTTTTTTTTTCTAGATACAAGTCCTATTTAACCCATAGCTGGGGGAGATGATTTGCTACATTTGTCATGGGTATTTGTGCATATGTGGATGTAATAAACCTGACAGGAATTTGAACTTGGCTCTTCAGTTTCTAATTCTTCATTACACACCTGCCCTCAAATCCTGATTATATATACACTGACAGAAAAAAGTGCAACACCCTAGAGAATGAAGCCAACTTTGAACTGGGTTTAGTATGTGCAGGCTAGTGGCTTCTATATATTATGATAAAATTTTTCAGTCCTCATATTGCAACATAGCAATCTGAGAGTATACAGATTTATGTCAATGCCCAAGGATGATAATACAGTGTACTGATTATTACAGTAAATGATTGTATAGTATAATGCAATGACTGAAAAGTTATGAAACCAAAGCATTCTACTCAATTGGTACCAAATAGAGAATGATGGTATATAATGCAGTAGTCATAATGAAGTTTCATTTGGTGTGTTCCTTGACTTTGGTAATCATGACCATCTGTGATTTCCTATGATTTGTGAAACAATGTTTGTTTCCTTACTATCTCTACCAGTCCCTGTTAAGCTATTTATTTACTCATTAGGCAGGTTACTTACTGTATCCCTCTACCTCTCAGGCCTTCAGTGTTCTCAAGAATCTCTTTCCATACATGTCCCAGAAACTCTTTTACAGATCCTAAGTGCAAGTGTTCATTTTCATTGATATTTTCCTTAAAACTCATGTTCCATCCATGGTATTCTCACTATTCTTCAATAGAACCAGATCTCTATTGCCTAAATTCTCCTTTTCACTGTCATATAGGAGGACTGATATTACATACCAGTTCAGCACTCTTTTCTTTTTCAACAAAATCCATCCGTTTACTATTTACATTATTCAGACTGCTGTCCTCATCTTTATTACCATGCTCATAATGTTTCGGCTGTTGTATGCTCTGGCCTTCTTCAGGTGATATTAGTTTGGAAATAAAAGGTTTTTGGTTTGAAATTCCAACTAACATCACCTTAAGAAGGCTGGAGTATAAAACAGCTGAAATGTTGTGAATATGGCAATAAAGATGAGGACAATTCAGAACAGTGTAAATAGTTATAATAACTCATCTCAGAAATATAGACAGATTTGCCTGTTTGTTAATAATCTTTTTAGGATATGTGTTGTTCTTAATTTTGGTTGTTAAATCAGGATTAAAGTGAAAAATGATAACCAATTTTAAAATCCTTGGAAATTATGGTTGGATATTTCAAAAACAAACATTTAAGGGAATGCTGAAAGGTTCCACATTGAAATGCAAATTAATCCAAATGAACCAATTTACAATGATTACAACACCATAATGGCCAGTTACTCATTTCCAAGCACACTCATTTGTTAGGGTGGCTAGCCAATCCTGTTACAGACATCTGCTCAGACACATTTGTGTTTGTTCAACTCCCACAGAGCCGACAATGCTGAACAGACATTAGTTTCTGCGAGAGAGCATGTAATTTGACGTTATCAATAGTTTGGAAAAGACTTGTATTTTCAAACTCTCATTCACAATGACTTGTGACTTAATGTTAGAAAACTACCAATGGCTTCTGGGCAGTTCCATCTACCCTGTTTCACTCACAAACATAAATTAGTAGTGTGACTTCTCAACAATACAACTAAGAATATAAACACAGGAAATTATACTAACAATGGACTTCTTGAAAATGGGTAATGAATTGGCCAAAAGTGCTTAGGACAATAATCCCTATAGACTGTTTCTAGATGTTCAGTCCCTATAAAAGAAAAACTAAAATTAAAATATATATATATATATATATATATAATTTTCTTTATCCATCACATGCAATGAAACATGGGTAAAAGAAAGATTGCTATATAATGAAATCATTTTATTTATATATGATGGACTCTCCTGTTGATTTCAAAGTATGAAGATCTAACAACCACATTCAGTTTTTATGTTTGTGCTATATGTAACACTTCAGCCCTGCTAGTGACCTGCATACAAGCCCACATATTGTGCAACAGCAAGGATCATAGGACATAGCAACAGGAATATTTGCTGATGCTTTTTGCTGTTGTCTTTCATCACTTAGCTGGTTAATATGACTGATTTCAAAATTTCTGATACCACTCTGGTGCAAATATCTCCAGTTATTTCTATCCAGGGCAAAAGAAAGATTGCTATATACTTATACACCGTACCTATGAACACTAATGTGTATGTCCCAGTCCTCATAAGTACATTGGACACTATTGTAAGTGGGGGTAATATACTGTCTAAATAGTCCACCACTAGCAGTGGTTTACCGATTTCATGCCGCTGGCAAGTATTGCATTTTGTTGATGTTAAATATTACCATTCCATTTTCAACCTTTGTTTTGGCTATTCCTCATTCAGTAAGCTTTTCTAGGCTACAACAATAATGAAATCATTTATATTTATAATGATTTTATTATTTACACTAGTTTTTAATATTTTAAGTAGATAGGTTTCTCTTTGATAAAGAAATCTGCAGAAGTACCATGTCCAAATTAATCCCATTTGTTGAGAGAAGGGATTGTAACTTTCTCCCCACTTTAAATTAAGAAATATATTTGATTTATTCAGCAAAACAATTGTAAAAATAAAATGAATTGGACAAAAAAATTTTAGTAGTCAATGAACAAAACTTTTTTTTTTTTTTTTTTTTTTTTAGTATCTGATGATTTACTTTGACTTTAAGGCCTTAAAAAGTTATTGTATATATTCATGCATCATGTGACTTTTAAGATCTAATCTTTTAAGCTAATTTTAAGGGAGTCACATCATACACAGGACATAAAATTAGCATATGTGCTGCTGGCCTTGGTACACCATTGATCAAATTATATATCTATTTAGTGTAAACAAATTAGCTTCTAAATTAGGTCATCAAAGGTCACATGATATGCAAGTATATATGGTAATCTAAATTTTAAAAATAATATTATTCTATCTATATTTGTTGGTCTTTTTGTTTGTTTTTCTAATTATTTAAAATTTTCCTTCAAATAAAATATATTTTGCAAAGTAATTTTAGTGTTAAAAATAATTTCTGAACATGATTGGGCTGGGATTTGAACTCAGCTTGTCAATTCCATTTAAAAATACTGTCCCCATTATATAAATATATAACTTTTTAAATGCATTATGGACAGATATGTCCTTGCAGAAAGCTGACAAGAGTACTCAAAAGCAGGAGAAAAATGACAGCTTGAAATATATTGTCAACTTGTTAGGCATGGATTCTCACTTTTATTGATTTTTAAACAGCTCTTTCCATTCCATCTTAAAATACATTGTCTATATACAATACATATGTTAGCTTTGTACATTGTGTGCACTATAAGCTTATATATTACATATGCAGTCGCTTCCAACCAGAAACAAACATACCTTTTCAGGCAATAATGGTTGGTATCTGAAGGACACTATTTAAAATGACTGGTTTGCTTATAAAAGTTAGAGAAGAAAAATGTTTGAACGATTTTTCTAGATTAGCATTCATTAGACCTTCTGCAAGTCATGCCATTTGTCAGAATTTAAAAATACTGATTTTTTTTTTTTTTATATCCTTTTATAATATAAATACACTGTGAAATCAATCCCTAATTTTTTTTTAATATCTGTTCTTTCATTATATGATTTTTACAAATGTCAAGTTTGAATTTGCTTACATCATTGATAAATGTGTACTTTATGAAATGAGAAAAATAATATTGGTAGTAAACATTTATCAATGATGTAAGCACAGTTTCAAACTTGACATTTGTAAATAAAAAAATAATGCCATATAATGAAAGTATAGATAATTCTTAAAGAAGTCGGATCAATTTGCTACTCTCTTTAAATTGGACACAAACCCCTTCTAAAATGATAAAATATTGAATATTTTTTCTATTCTTATAAATGTAGTCAGTCCACAAATGAATGTGAACCTACAAAAATGATTCCCCCACTTACCAATTTGAGTGGACTAGTTAATTTAAGTAGTACCTTTCATTGATTTGTTTGTTTAATGGTATATGAACTATTAGGTTGGTGTAAAAATAATGACGTAATAATGTCGTTTTTTGACGTATTTTTTTTACGTCAAAAAACGACATTATTACGTCATTATTTTTGCACCAACCTAATACTTATATAATGGGTCATTTAATGCTGAAATTTAATATTTGGGAGAGCTTTGAAGTAATAAAAATATGATACATGTTATTCTGCTTTCACAGTTGAATACATGGTAGATGATTCCCAGATTTTGTGCATATAATTACTATTAGGTTGGTGCAAAAATGTCATTTTCTCACATATGTTACTATGTGAGAAAACAACATTATTTTTGCAAAAACCTAATAAAGGCAGTGATGCGTGTTTTGTGTTGCAGATTTGTTGAAGTTATATTTTGGAATACAGTTTGACTTCTTTAAGAAATTGCAGAATATTTTATGGATTAATATTATGAAAGATTATGTTGATTGATGTATTGCTGGTCATTTTATTATATAAAGAGGCAGTGTTGATAATTTTTTAATATAAAAAATATATATTTATACCTTCATAGTGCTTTCCTTTTGTTTGGGAATTCCCTATTTTCCTATAGCTGGGATCCTAACAGATGCTGCCACCCTGAGTCACAGCAATTAAGAGGTGATTCCATGCTCCTCCAATCTCCTGATCAGAAGACTTGATGCCAGATATAGATAACTCTCCAGGAGATATAGCGATACTGCCTTTTATACAGAATCTAATTTACATATCACTACAAGAAAGATTTTATAAATTTTAGTCAAAAGCAGTACTAGCTGCTCAGTTAATGAATGCCAGACATTACATTGTAGGGAAATGACTATAGTTTTGGGCCTGCAAAAGCTAATAAAATATATATTGTTGGAATTGATAACTGTTCAGTGGATAAAATGATCACATATTTCCCTACTAATCCTTGTAGTATTTGTTCAAGCACTAAAGAACTTTGAATGCAGCCATATATTTTAATCAGTCAAAACCTCCTCTCCTAGGGTGACTGACACAATATGATTTCACATTACATAAGATAAATCTGTTGTTAGTATTGATTGTTCATTTTATGGCTTATCAACCTTTTGCAGGTTATTTAAAGCCAGAACATATTTTTACATTGTAAAATTTTTTTGAAAATAATTTGCTGATACAGGTCCTACTATTTAACCCATAGCTGGAGGGAGAAGAGGTATTTACACATATGTGAATATAATGAACCCAACTGTAATTGGAACTCAGCTCTCCAAATTCCAATTCAGTCATTATCCATCACACCACCCACACATCCAAATTACAGCCCCTGGTATTCCCAAACAGTCATACATCTAGATACTGACCAGATGTTGATCATACAAGAACTGGTATTTCAATGTAACATGGCTGTAAACCTGCTACTGTTAGTAAATGGATACTTGAATATTTGAAATTTATCTGTTTAAAAACATTTACTTATGCTATTTTGTGTTTATGGCTTCATAAATTATTTTGTTATTTGTTCCCTGCATAATTCAATAGTAATTTAAATGGCTGGTTTATCAAAAGAAAAAAAATACAAGCTATAAATAAATCACAAGAATGGAACAATGTTGGTGCAGTGCAAATCGAAAAATGACACTGGCGAAAACCAGGAAACCTATCACGTCCTATACAAAATGTTCTTTTCATCAATAACTGAAAAGGGAATTTTGAAGAATGACAGCATCGGAGTGGATAGTGTAACTTGTAAAATCTACCTATATGGCAAGAGAAATATTTTCTAAGTATACAAATGTATGGATGGCCAGGGATGCAAAAATATTTTCTACCAACTGTCCTACCTTGAAAATGGGAATCTAATTTTTTGTCTTTTTAACTGGCCATGCATTTTCTCTCTTGCTTCCCACATGTCACTCTTCCCATCACTTTCTTTCTCTTTCACTCCTCATGTCTCTCTTCTTCTCTCTCTCACTCCGTTTCCACTTTTCTCTCTCCCTCCCTCTCCCTCCGTTTTCACTTTTCTCTCTCTCTCTCTCTCCCTCTCCAATTTTCTCTCTCCCTCCCTCTCCAATTTTCTCTCTCTCTCCCTCCCTCTCCAATTTTCTCTCTCTCCCTCCCTCTCCAATTTTCTCTCTCTCCCTCCCTCTCCAATTTTCTCTCTCTCTCTCCCTCTCCAATTCTCTCTCCCTCCCTCTCCAATTCTCTCTCTCTCTCTCTCCCTCCCTCTCCAATTCTCTCTCTCTCTCTCTCCCTCCCTCTCCAATTCTCTCTCTCTCTCTCTCCCTCCCTCTCCAATTCTCTCTCTCTCTCCCTCCCTCTCCAATTTTCTCTCTCTCTCCCTCCCTCTCCAATTTTCTCTCTCTCTCCCTCCCTCTCCAATTTTCTCTCCCTCCCTCTCCAATTTTCTCTCCCTCCCTCTCCAATTTTCTCTCCCTCCCTCTCCAATTTTCTCTCCCTCCCTCTCCAATTTTCTCTCCCTCCCTCTCCAATTTTCTCTCTCTCCCTCTCCAATTTTCTCTCTCCCTCTCCCTCTCCAATTTTCTCTCTCCCTCTCCAATTTTCTCTCTCCCTCTCCAATTTTCTCTCTCTCTCTCTCTCCCTCTCCAATTTTCTCTCTCTCTCTCTCTCCCTCTCCAATTTTCTCTCTCTCTCTCTCTCCCTCTCCAATTTTCTCTCTCCCTCTCCAATTTTCTCTCTCCCTCTCCAATTTTCTCTCTCCCTCTCCAATTTTCTCTCTCCCTCTCCAATTTTCTCTCTCCCTCTCCAATTTTCTCTCTCCCTCTCCCTCTCCAATTTTCTCTCTCTCTCTCCAATTTTCTCTCTCTCTCTCCAATTTTCTCTCTCTCTCTCCAATTTTCTCTCTCTCTCTCCAATTTTCTCTCTCTCTCTCCAATTTTCTCTCTCTCTCTCCAATTTTCTCTCTCTCTCTCCAATTTTCTCTCTCTCTCTCCAATTTTCTCTCTCTCTCTCCAATTTTCTCTCTCTCTCTCCAATTTTCTCTCTCTCTCTCCAATTTTCTCTCTCTCTCTCCAATTTTCTCTCTCTCTCTCCAATTTTCTCTCTCTCTCTCTCCCTCTCCAATTTTCTCTCTCTCTCTCTCTCCAATTTTCTCTCTCTCTCTCTCTCCCTCTCCAATTTTCTCTCTCCCTCTCCAATTTTCTCTCTCTCTCTCCAATTTTCTCTCTCTCTCTCCAATTTTCTCTCTCTCTCTCTCCCTCCAATTTTCTCTCTCTCTCTCTCCCTCTCCAATTTTCTCTCTCCCTCTCTCCCTCTCCAATTTTCTCTCTCCCTCTCTCCCTCTCCAATTTTCTCTCTCTCTCTCTCCCTCTCCAATTTTCTCTCTCTCTCTCTCTCCCTCTCCAATTTTCTCTCTCTCTCTCTCTCCCTCTCCAATTTTCTCTCTCTCTCTCTCTCCCTCTCCAATTTTCTCTCTCTCTCTCTCTCCCTCTCCAATTTTCTCTCTCTCTCTCTCTCCCTCTCCAATTTTCTCTCTCTCTCTCTATCCCTCTCCAATTTTCTCTCTCTCTCTCTATCCCTCTCCAATTTTCTCTCTCTCTCTCTATCCCTCTCCAATTTTCTCTCTCTCTCTCTATCCCTCTCCAATTTTCTCTCTCTCTCTCTATCCCTCTCCAATTTTCTCTCTCTCTCTCTATCCCTCTCCAATTTTCTCTCTCTCTCTCTATCCCTCTCCAATTTTCTCTCTCTCTCTCTATCCCTCTCCAATTTTCTCTCTCTCTCTCTATCCCTCTCCAATTTTCTCTCTCTCTCTCTATCCCTCTCCAATTTTCTCTCTCTCTCTCTATCCCTCTCCAATTTTCTCTCTCTCTCTCTATCCCTCTCCAATTTTCTCTCTCTCCCTCCCTCTCCGCTCCTTCAGCTATTCATTTTCACAAGCTCATTCACATATAAAATTCTTTTACTTTAGTTATTTTGTTTTTTTTCAATTTTTTAATACCTAACAACTTGTTAATCTACATACAATTTTTTAACTTTTACATTTATATTACCTACCTCTCATAAGGCAACCAAAAGTTTTACACCAAATCTCTTAATGTAGGTTAATCATTAGTAAGTATACTAAGAGTCATGAGTTTGATCTTCACTGGGTGCAACATACAAGATTCAACATTAAATAACTTAATAAAGGTCAAAATGTTGCAAAATCAATCAATCAATGAAAGCCAACTAACTTAAACACCAATTTGTTTTCCTTAAATGATGATGACTCACTATGATGATAATGTACAAATTTGAAATTAGCATCCTGTTTAGCAGGATTGCTACTGCACTTAAAAATAGTCTTGAAAACTCAAGCCTTATTAGAAAACTCATGAAAAAAGACTTTGGTCAACAAATATATCAAAAATGTTTATTTATATACAAGGAAGGATTTTAAAAAATCTGGTCATTTGGCCAGATTTCGGATAATGAAATGGTTTTTTTAGAACTTTTCAGCTCCCCTACATGTACTTGGCTCTGTTTATTTATTTTTATATTTATTGCCTTCCAGAATGTGGATCACTTTGAATGGTAACAAAATTTTATTTGGGTTTCATTCATTAAATCATCACTAAAGGCTTTCTTAAATCATTTAAAGAGTTTCTACAGATGAATATGCAGGTTTCAGGCAAAACTTGATACATATTCATTTTGAATATACTTTCTTATTGCTCATCCCAATGAAGTTTTGTAATGAGAAAAATACATAAGCAAATAACACCCAACTATTTGCCTAAATTCGGTTACAAAATGGCTGCTATATCCATTGTGAGTTCCATGACAGATGGAGACTAATACAATCATGTATTATCCCCTGATTATTGAAAATAACCAATTTCTTGCCAAGTTAAGGGTCTTATACCTTAATAGGCCTTCACTTCATTAAAGGTTGTTTTTGGAATTGGTCCAATCCTGGCAGAAGAGAATTGAGACATGATACTTGGCAAATGATGCCAGATTTTCTGATTCTAAGTCCAAACTAAGCCATCCTGCCAGAAATTGTACCTGTACACAAGAGTCATAATGGTAACCAAGTAATGGCAATAAAAGTACTATTTATTGCATTAGTAGTCCAGATTATTCAATTAGGTTTTAGACAGTTGCTTGTCAGAATGATAATGATAATAAGGTAAAAGTAGTGACAGTAATTTTAGTATCATTAGTCATATTTGTAATCAGTTTTGTTAATGCAGATATTAAGTTCATATGGTCCATGTACTTTGACAATGACAAATACACAAAAAGTTTATTTGGTGAGTGCCTACTACAGATGAATGAATACCTTTTTGAGTTTCAAATAGATGGACAACGACAAGTATTTATTCATTATTATTTATTTTTTTAATTTAATTTTTTTTTTTTTTTTTTTTTTTTTTTTTTTAAATCAACCCAAGACAGCCTTATTATTCCAGCCACCTCTATAATTAAATATTCAAATAAAGTACTTTGTCGTGGAAGTCTAAATGAATAAAAGCAGTTGACTGAATAAAGATGTTCCAGGTGTCTCTTTATCCCCCCAAAGACTAATCATTCTGTGCTGTCTATTGGAAACTCAAAAGTAGCAAACTGTTCTTGCAAAACATTTGTTAGTTGAGTGCTCACATTGGCACAGGGTTATAGCTGCAGAGTAGACTTAGTAATATATATATATACTATCCTGTGCATGTGTATCTATTTGAAAGTGGTATACACCAGATATTTCAGCACTTTAAATACTAACCAAATATACAAAATGACTTGACTATTTACACTCTTTCCATTCAGACTATGGTCCTCATCTTTGTTATTACAATGTTTTGGCCATTATGCCCTCTGGCAATCATCCTATGTATATATCTATCTGGGTAAATTCCAAACTGAACCCTTTATTTACTCTACAGGAGTACACCTGATGAAGGGCATAACAGCCAAAACATTGTGATAACAAAGGTGTAGACAATAGACCAAGCATCCTGGGTATGACGGTAAACTACATCCGCGTCCTGGGTACGGCGATAAACTGCATCCAACAGCAAGATCTCAGATAATGTTTTCAGAAAAATAATGTTGCCAGCTCTAAGTTTTTTTGTAAAAGAGTAATGTTGCCAGCTGTACGTTTTTTTGTAAAGGAATAATGTTGCCAGCTATACGTTTTTTTGTAAAGGAATAATGTTGTCAGCTATATGTTTTTGTTTTTTTAAAACAATGTTTCCAGCTATACATTTTTTATTCCATACAAAATAGGCATTTAAAATTTGTATAAACTGGATTTGGCATTAAATAACCCACAGTGGTTGATATGCCATAAAACCCAAACAAACAATAGACCAAATGTAAACAATGTAAATAATAACTTCTCATCCCAGAAATTATATTATTGCTAGTTTTACTCCATCTTATTGTTGCTTTTTATCATGATGCTCTGCATATATACTCTTCAAATGTATGAAATTGAAAAAAAAATACTTAGTGACAAGATACTCACAACTCAGAAACCAATTTTTTTCTGGATATTGAATTAATCACTTTGGTTAAGGAAGTTGTATAAAATTGAGCTCAATCTATACTTATTCTTCTGGTTTGTTTGTTTCTTTTCAGAGTTAAGCAATTGTCAAGCATGGTCATTACTTAGATGGAAGACTGATTGGAAACAATGATGACCTCCTAGAATCCAAAATATATTCCAGCTCTAAAAATGTTGATAAGCAATAAAAAATCAATCCACTTTTTTTTTTTCTTTCTTTGATTCTCACTAGACCATTATTATTTTATAGGTTATTTTTACTATTATTACTAGTTTTACTATATCTTATTTTTGCTCTTGATCGTAAAATACAAGCTGACACTTTTTTTCAGTTTTATGACTTACAGCTAATTTTAGATGTCAATAGGAAAGGTTTATATATTTCTTATTACTATAAATGTTATTTTAGTATGTGTTTGAGTTGACATCTGTTTATTTTCTTTAACAGTGAAATTAATATCAACTAGCCTAGATTGATGTCCTGCTAAAGAAAAGTGTACATATCAACAAGAATTGAACAATTATCCCCTTTTACCATCAGGGAAACTACTCCTTTGGCATTAGAATTTAGCCACAGGAGACTGCCATCCAAAACTTAATTAAAACTATCTTTCAAACAAAAAACTCAAATATATGTTCCCATTAAAAATAATTTTTACAGTAATAAGTAGTAACCCCAGTTATTATATATATATATATATATATATATATATATATATATATATATATATATATATATATATACACACACACAAGTGTATAATCACATTCCTATTAAAAAAGGTTTAAAAGAATTCCAGAGCTCAAAATGTAAATATTTTGAACACAATTTCATGCCTTCAACTAAAGATAAAATTCAATGTTGGTATTTTTACTACAAGTAGGTATTGTTGGTAATTTTTTTATACATATAAAAATGTATTGCTGGTATTTGTACTATAAAAATGTATATATATATTTTTTTTTTTTTTTATAGTGTTTTGTTTGGGGTTCACTATTTGCCCATAACCCAGACCCTAATAGGTGCTACCACCCAGTTCAGGGTGGACCTGGACAACAACAGCAATTAAGAGGTGATTCCACACTCCCCAGAAGCTTCAATCTTCCTATCAGAAGCCTTGCTGCTGGATATAGTTGTCATACCTAGGATGACTCTCATTTTGAAAGTTGCACAGTGTGAAACATGCTGTTAATGTGTAAATAATCAAAAAATGTTATTTTTTTTCTGTGTATTAAGATAACTCTTTTAAAAGTATTTAGTATAGAGCACTCTTATATCTTCTTTTTATAAATACAAATATTTAAGTAAATGATCTGTTTATAATAAACAGTATTAAACAACATTTACCAGCCTGAATGTCCAAGAAAATATTTGTCCTCCAACAGAATTCGAACATGTATCCTATACAAAACCATCATTTAGCGTGACATGCCTTTACTAATTTGGCCACAAAGGAGCATTCGATTAGCAAGGTCGAATTTACTGTATTTAAACTTCAATCTTCCATGAATCTCTCACGTACATTCATATCTGCTCATGGTGTATCAAATGTAAACAAATGACATCACACATTATGAAATGGACAAAGTCCGACAATTATTTTAAGACATTATTTTAATTAATTTAAAAATGTCTGCAAAACCTGCAGAGGGTCATTTGGGGACCTTGTAGCATGTAGGTCTCTGTATTCATCCCTTCAAAAAGTGTGGTTGGTTCTGTCCAAAGGCTTCATCACTATAATCAAATCATATGTGCTGGTGTCTGGGCTGTCAGTTCCTAGGAACTGAGCTATTTGACCCTCATATGTTGAATACGACAGGAGAATCCATCATATATATTTTCACACACAAGTTCTTAGTAATTTTGATAACGTTCTCACTAAACTGTACAATAAATGCCTCACTGCCTGCTTGTTGGAATTCTCCTTCTGGTGTTTCAGTCTTTAAGAACTCTTGTTAACCATCTGACCTTTCTATCAACCTATTTGCCTTCTACTTCTATTTTGGCAAACTACTAAAGGCCCCAATCAACTCTGAATTGACTAAGCATCTCATACAGTAAGGCTTTCTTTCAGACAAACAATATGGTTTTCACTTCTCCAAGTTAACTAACAATTGAGCCGTAAGAAGCAATATTACAAAATAATGCAATACTGATACCTGAAATAATGTGTATTCAAAAAATATCTTTATAAGTAAAAGGCGACATATTTTTTATTTTCAGCCTTTTCAAACAACTTTTAAAAAGCTGGAAACCTATTTTCTTTTACTTTATATTCTAGAGGAAAAAAAATAATGAACAATTTTCTGAGATGTGGATCAATTGCACCTCCTAAATAATCTCAATCTTCATTCTATTCTTTCAGTAAATTGTTGGCTCCTGTTTTTCAAACTTTGTTTGCTCGATTTATATCAACATTGAGAAACATCTTGGGACAGATGTGTCATTATTGATTAGAGAGAATTTGGATCAATTGATTAGATAAAAAAATAAATAAAAGACAGCTTATGAAATATGAGGAGACAATCTTTTTTTTTTTTGTTGTAGAGGTTTCAGATTTAACTCCTACAGAAGGTAGTGAAGGAAAGGAAGAAGAAAAGTCTAAGCATCAAAACAGAATTGCATTGTTGTTGGCAAAAGAAACAGCCTAACACAAGTTACAAACTGGAGATACCAAAATCAAAGAAACGCAACAATTTCTGGCAAGTGTTTTAACAGAGGACAGAAAATGTGACACTGAAATCTGAAGGCACACTGTGAGAATGAAAGACCTTCCAAAAGCTAAGCAAACTATTAAGAAACAGGAAAACCTCATTAGAAACAAAAACTACTTAGCCATATCATAGTATCAGTGGCAGTGAATGCTGGACAATTTTCTCATAGATGAAAAAGAGACTTGAAGCAACAGAAATATTGTTCTACAAAAAGATGCTGAGGATACCATGGACTGAACATTTGAGCAACAAGGAAGATTTAAGTATAATGTAAACAAATATGGTTTATGCTTAGAATAAAAGAGAAACAGATGGAATTTCTAGGGCACATAATGAGGAAAGAGGGCTTAGAAATCTGATATCCTTGAAGGATAGAAGAAAACAACACATAACCTTACCTAGCAAGCTTCAGTAAATGAATGGCAGAACAGGATTTAGGAAAGATAACAAAAAGATTTATGTGCTCTCAGGCTGGCTCCTGTTCTCTCTAAACTGTACAATAAATCTCTCACTGCCTTTTGTTTTCCTATTCCAGTTGAACAGATGAGTAGCCTAATCCTTTTAACTATCAGCATTCTACCCATGTCTGGTAAAATACTAGAGGCTCTAATCAACTCCAAATTGGTTAAGCATCTCGCATTACAGGGCCTTCTTTCAAATAAACAACATGGCTTTTGCTTCTTTGGGACAACTGCTGATATATTAATAATTATTGTTGAAATAGTCTATCAAGCTCTAGATAAGAATTGTGAAGCTCAGTTTTGGATGCCTTGAAAGCATTCAGCAGTGTTTGGCATCCCAGTCTTCAAGTTGAAAGGTTATGGTATTTCTCAACAAATTTTTGAACTGATACATTTTTTTTTTTTTGTTTTATCAAATCAAGAAATGAAAGTTATTCTGAATGGCCATTCTTTCAGATCTTTTTGTACTAATGCATGTGTACCTCAGGGCTCCTTGAACCTACTTTGCTCTTAATTTTCATCAATGATCTTCCTCAACTTGATATCTATGCTGATGACTCTTGTCTTGATAGTAAATTTGATCAGTTCAATAAGGTCAAATTGGCAGCTGATGCAAAAAAAAAAAACCATACATTCTGTTGTTAACTAGGCCAAGGAATGGCTTGTTAATTTTAATGCCTCCAAAATTAAACTTCTCTCTATTAAAGACCGTTTCCTGCCCCTCATCAAGAGGGCTCATACTAACCTCCATGAGTGATTTGTTGTACCTTGGGCTAATATTCTCAGATGATATGAAGTGAAAAGTTCAGTTTTGAATTCATTGCTAGGTCTGCTGCTAAGAAAATTGGTTCAATGTGTTATACAAGATAATTTTTCTCACCAGATTCTATCTTGCATATTTATAAACTTAACATTTATTCATTGTTTTGAATATTTTGCTGCCACAAATTGTTCTGAATGACCACTGTTGATCTTTTTGTATTAATGCAGGTATTCTATTCTTTGACCTACTTTGTTCTTGATTTTAATGAATGACCTTCCTGATGGCATTATTTCTCAATTTGGTATCTATGCTGATGACACAACTATTTAATCCTGTCTCAATAATAAGTCTGATCAGGTTAAACTCAAAATTGACCTAAAATTTGCTGTTAAATGGGGCAAGAAATGGCTTGTTAATTTTAATGACTCTAAAACAAAACTTCTCTATCTGAGTGACCCCTTTTTTGCATCATATCAGCATGGCTGATACAAACCTTCAGGAGAGTGACTCATAACTTCTCAAGTGAACATTCTCAGTTGACATGAAGTGAAAAGATTATATTGAATCCAATACTAGGTTTGTTACTAATAAAGTTGGTTCACTGTGTTGTGCTACACAATTTTTCTCACCAGAATCTATTTATAAGTTTACCATTCATCCATGCTTTGAATATTGCTGTCACATATTGTCCAATGCTCCTCCTATATATTTAGAGATTCTTGATAAAACCCAAAGGGGAATCAGCAATAGTATTGGTCCTGACCTGGCATCTTGACATCAGTTACTTTCCAACCACCATAATATAGCTTCCATGTACCTTTTCTATAAATACTATAATGGAAAATGTTTGCATGAACTATCTGCTATGGTACCTAGGCTTTATGAATTTAAGTGCAGTACTAGATTGGTAATAAAGTCTCATCAATTTATAGTTGAAACAGATGCTAACAGTTTCTTTTCTGGTACAAGTGTAGGAAACCTCAACCAAGCATTTTATCCAAGAATTGGTTCCTGTTTCTACAATTCAACCTCAGTTTCAAGAAATAAATCTTAAATATGAAGAAAATATTCCTTTTTGGTTAAACACTGAAATGTTTGAGAATTTATCACATCCATGAACAACTATTTTTACAGTACTGACAGATATAATGTTAGCAAGTGTATTTCACAACATATAAGGTAGGCTTTCCTTTTGTTTTTCCTTAAAAGAAAAAGAACAAAGATAACCCTGTGCCTTTATGATGGTTATTTTACTGGTATGAGATTAAAACGTAAACTCTTGACACACTATTGTCCTGATGAGCACAGAATTATACATATTTTGACTTTTAATCATAATTTGATAATTTACAATGTTAAAATATAAAACCTGATATATGCAGGTATTATCAGCTGAATGTATTTTTTAGATATATTAAGTGCATGTTGTAAATCTTCTAAAGGTGTTGTTATAGCTCTTATTAAATACTTATTTTGTATATCTGGCAGTGAATAGATTATAACAATATCTATGCTTTGTCTAGGCTACTTTAAATGTAGATATTGTGAAATGATCTTAAAGGAAAAATTACTACTCTTGAGACATGAAACAGATTTTTGTCAAAATCTATAATTTGTATTTTATTTAAAAAAAAAAATTAAAACATTTCCATCAGCTAAATTACATTCACATATTTCAGACATATAGAAACACATGTACACTGATTCTTACAGATTACTAAGATATTTCCTTCAAGCTGACTAAACCTTTTGGCATTCAAAAATTAATTAGATGAGATTGAAATTTACATTTTTACAGTGCTTAGTATTTTTATATATATTTTTCTTTTTTATAATAGGCAAATTGGAAAAAGACAAAGTAAGTATAACTTGGGACTTTCAGTTAAAATTAATTTGAAGTGTTCACAATTAATTTACAGTATCGTCAAGGGAGACAACTATCAATTAGTGAAAAAAATAGCAAATCAGAGGTTGTCAGGTCTGAGATACAAAAAATGTACCAAGTAACAATTAGTATTTTGAAAATATACTTATAAATATATTAGGTTGGTGCAAAAATAATGTCGTTTTCTCACATATGTTACTATGTGAGAAAACGACATTATTTTTGCACCAGCCTAATAGCATAGATTATGTGTATAGGCCTAGTAATGGAATTTTTTTTTTTTTTTTTTTTTTACTGACATTATAAAAATGCAGAAAATAATTCCAATTTGCCAAATATTGCAGACAGATAAAATTTAGTCTGAGAAAAAAACTCTAATTGGCATAACTTTTCTGGGAAACTGTTTTCTTTTATTGTCAATTTTTCTTTTGAACTCTTCGCTTTTTATTCTCCCATATCATAAAAACACTTTTATTAAAATTTGTTTGCAGTATAAATAAGTTGATTTCCCTTATATATCTATATACAAAAGAAAGAATATGATATAAATTTCTGTTTTTAGATGCCTTTCAAGAAACAGTTTAGAGAAATAGTTATATTTTAGGCTTTCTTAAAGAACTTCTTAAAAAAAAATGTTCATAATACAGTTACATTTTAAATATAGAAAACATTTCTGAAATTCAAATATCTATTTTGGCATTTTTAATTTAAAAAAAAATGTTAAAATTTAAGTATTTTTGCAATATAGCATAAAAAAAACTATATTTTAATAATTACAATAAAAAATAGACATTAAAAACAGGAAAGAATAACAAATTTAGTAATTACTGTAAAAAAAAAAAAAAGTAAATTAAAAAAGAAAAAACAAAAAGCTTAAATGGTGTTAATTCCTCACTCTTCCTTATGCATTGTGGCCCCTCAGTACATAGGCAATAATGGCTCTCCACAAATTCTTGTCCCTTATAGCTCTTAATAAATTTTGTCTGTTATTTCTCCTAAATCTTGTTCTGCCATCAATTTACTCAAGCTTGCTTAGTATATCAAACATTGTTTTTTTTGTTTCTCTTGCTTTCAATCTTTCCTGTGAGTATCAGATTTTCCAAACCCTTTTTCTTCATTATGTGCCCTAGAAGCCTCATCTATCTGTTCCTGATGTTAAAATTATACACAGCAAATAAAATAGAAAAACACCAAAGGCAGAATTTTATGTTAAATTTATAATTATCAAATGTTGTTGTTAAAAAGGCCTGAAAAGCCACACCTTCTACCTACAGAGAAAGGGCTTGAAGATTTTTTATTTATATATAAAATGTGGAGTGAAGACAGGAATAAGCACCAACACAATCAAACACCAAATGACAAAAAATGGTTTCCAACTTGGAAGATTTGTGCATCTTTCCAGTTAATAAATTAATCCCTTGAAAATAAATATTTAACAATTTTTCAACCAATGGATCATGTTCTTGCTGACATTAAAAAAAACATGCTTCATGATCCCTTTGAAGAGTATTTAAGCAAAGCTTCTAGACCAGACAAGCCAGTAAGGAGATAGATGTATATATGCAACATCATTTCACAAGTGGCTTCAAAGAGACTCCCTTACTCATTTACCCATCTTCCCCACCAAACTACATGATACTTATACACTAATCTTTTTCACCCACACACACATGAATAAACCACATTTCTTTTCATCTTAAAAAAACTACAAACAAGGAACCTTACACTCATACACACAGAAAAATGTAGTTATAAAAACACAAAAATAAAAATATTTTTATATTTAAAAAAAACACAAAAACTCTCAACTTTTACTTTGTTGTTGGTTGATTCAAATTCACAACATATAGTCTCTATGACTTTTAGGTATAAATCTGGGTGAGGCTTCTTCACTAGCAAGAATATCTTGACTATAGAACTAGATACACTGATAATTTAACAAATGTTCAGCTATCACTGATAAGCCTATTGTATATTATCCAAATTATAATTACAATGGAACCTTGTCTCCTAAATTTAATTCCTTTCTGAAAGCTGTTTGGGACGTAAAATGCTTGTAAACTGAAACTATTTCAAGGAATCAACATAAAATGGATGAATTCATTCTTGGACTCCAGATGATTGTTTATTTAAACTTTTATAACAGTACTTTGTGCACAAATTCATACATAAACTAATGAAAATAATTAAATCTAATGCAAAAAAAAAGATGAACACAGTATTAACCAGATGAAATAGAGGCAAAAACTTTATTTGATTTTACTGTACATGTACAGAGGAGAGTTAAGTGTCTTTCATGGCCTTAGGATTGCGTTCAAGCATGAAACGCTGTCACTGCTCAACGTTGACCTGTGTCCACTTGTGTGTGTATATGTTGATTTTTTTTTTTTTTTTTTTTTTTTTTTTTTAAATTGTACTTTGATTCTATATATTATCAAATATTATTGTTTAAAATTGTTATATTTATAAGGGAAGAGTTAATGTCAGTGATAGAACATTGTGGACATAGAAATCAATACTACAGGGGTGACTGTCAGTTTCACATGTTAATGTGATTAAATTGTTGATTCCTATCTCCACACCGTGTTTGTGTGTGTGTGCATGAATTATTGAACATGTGACCTAGATGAGCAATTTGATACAAAACTCTGAAATCAATCATTGAGCTAAGTCTATTGAACATCTATTGAGAAAAAAAGTCAATTTGTTAGGAAGTTATCAGTCTGGGGAGGTGATCCCAGCATTTGACACCTCTTGGGAAGTGTCTGATAACAATACCACAGGATGACCCAAGTCTTCTAAATGAAACTGGATTGATTGAACTGTTTGGAAGTTATCAATGTTTGTGTTAGCACAGTCACAATTCACTATAACCAAGGGTTTGAGCATATTGTTCAAATTGCTGGTCATGTCAGATTATGTGCTCTCTCTCAGAAATTGTAACTAAGCATGGTTGTAGCATAAACGACAGGTAGGCTCTGTAGTTGTTGAACAATATGCCAGAGCTTGTTTGTAACAGGGATTGATTAACTGCTCGAGGAGATAGGTGTATTTGGAAAATGAGAATAGCCAGCCATAGTTGCTGAGAACATTGCAGATGTCAATAGCAGAGAAATTTCCTTATTTTTATTTTATTACAATATTTCAAATATCCGGTTTTGCTTCATCATGCTGAATGAACAGGAACCCAAGTAACATGGTGAAAACACTGTTATAAAAACAACAAAGGTGAGGGAATTAGTCTAGACCAACATGCACATGAAATGATTAATCCTCTTCTCTCTAAAACTTCACACAACAAATGGTGGAATATTTTTTATTTTATCCAGAAAAAAAAAATATAAAAAGAGGAACCTTACCAGTGACCTTATATTCAAGAGTGCACTAGATTTCATTAATTGGAGCTGTCAACAGGAATCTATAAAGCCCGAAAGACCTGCTCCAGAACAAAAATTCTTAAAAACAGGACAATAAAATATAATTTATTTATTGCTTTTGATTATTTCAATTAACAAATGCTTTACTGAATTGAAAGAAAGATTCAGTCAAGATCTAACTTGACCACTTCTAAGCAAAAATCAAACCTAACAAATAGATTGATTCGACAAAGATTTTCAAATCTAATAAATCAAGGAGACCAAAGTCTCCAAGTCTAATGAGTATGAGTTACAAATGTTTTGCAAATTCTTAGTTTGTTGGGGTTCTAAATAAGTTAGCACTGCTAGCACTTTCTGTTTTAACACAAGTCAAAGATGCCCACATCATGTACAAAAAAAAAAACTTTATATAGTTGGTAAAAATAAAAAATTACAAATAAATAAAATGACCTCAATTTATTTGGCACAGAAGATTATCCAAACCTGGGTACAATTAAACTGTATATACACCAATAATATATAATTAAAGTTTCACATATGAAATGCATATACTCTGGTTCAAATCTTAACATTGTCAATTTTTTAAGGAGATGACTGCTTGATATTGACCTGGAGAGATATCAAAATCCATACTATGGATTGATCCTTGTGAGTTAAATTGGGTAAATGAAACTGTCGAAAGATGTTTATGGCTGTTAGCATGAAGTCACAAGTCATCGTGACTGAGGGTTTGTGCATACTGGTCTTGTTCAACTACTTATCACAGCAAATGATATACTTTTTCTGAGAAACTGTAACCAAGGTTCACTCAGTATAGTTTTAGTATAAACCACACATTACCTCCTCAGGTATTGAAGCCACATAAATGTGACAGAACAGGAATTAGTTAGCCATCATAGTAAATGGGTATACTTGGAAATGAGCCAGTATATTTTATTTTTATATATATATATATATATAGTTTTAAGGCAGGTTATATTTATGGGATAAAGTGCTCAATATCAGAAATAGAGCGTATGTAAATAAAAAAAGTGAACACTGAAGTCAACACTGTTTCATACTAAACGCAATCATCAGGCCATAAGCATTGTTTTTTCTTGACAATTTATATATAATGGGTCAGTGATGCATTGTGGGTAGTCTATTCTAATGGTTATTTTGGCAGGAGTGGTTTGTTAATTTTTCTATTATTTACTTTATTTATCCTCAGAAATTTCAGCTGCCATTTTCTGATTGTAAGTATCCGTTTATTAGGGGTGCCTATTAAAACTTCCTTATTGCCCACATGTTCTATCTATGGTATTATCAATACTTATTGATAGAATCACATCTGTCTGTTAAGTGTCTTCTTTATTTGTTAGGAGACTGTTCAGCATTCAATACCATCTCCAGATTAGATATTTAATATCTGTTTAGCATGCTTTTCTTTGTTACTAAGGACATTTTCCTTTCTCTTAATACTCTGTTTAGTTTCTGGTAGGCATCTTTTGCTATTCCTGTGCACCTTCAGATTTTTGTGTCACACTTCCTATCATTTATTACTATATATTAAAATGTATGTCTAGCAGTTATATGGGCATGTCCATAATGTTAGTCATTTCCTTATAAGTGAACATTCAGCTTTCATTGACCAAGCAGCCAGTGTTGTCATCAGTTAAAATTTATATAATCACTCTATTAAAAGTTTTTTCAGGAAAACAGATTTCTTAAGTCCAGTTTCCAATCCTGATGAGGGTTTCCTTCCTAACCTTTTATTTGAAGTAGTGTGGAATGTCAACATCTTGATTTTTTTTATTTTCTTTTAGAGTTAAATGTGCTATTCATTTTAGTCATTGCTGCTGTTGAAAGCCCCCAAGTTTTCTATTAATTGGCACAATTTTTTAGCACAAGTCCATGAGATTCAAAAGATGGTTCTCACTAAGACCTACAGTCTTTATTTCCTTGAAGCCAATTTTAATCATTGATCATAAAATGTGTATACAACTGACAGTTCAGATATTTATGAGTAAGTATGGCACGAGGCATGACATCCATATGAAAGCCTCCATCTGACGAGGATATTTCAAAACATAATTCAAGTTCTAGGTTAATGTTTTGATTTTGTAGCAACTTGCAGTGTTGTGTAAAACTACCCCTAGCACAGCCTATTCTATGTTCAATTTCCTTATCTCCTACATAAAATTTGTTATAAATATATTTAGGTATTTGAAGTGTTTAGTATTTATTCACATCCTGTATTTGTATGATGGATTCAGATTCACTACTTTCATTCTAATTCTGAAAAAAGGGTTCTACTCAAAGGTTTAGGGAATTTAAAAATCATGCACAAACTGAATATAGTACAGGCATGTGCTATCTTACATGAGCAGCACTTCAAAGGAGACAGCAGTTGATTAGATGTAAAGCTAAGAATATTTGCTTTTTTTGGTGGCGTGGGGGTTACTGTCAAATTCTCAGGTTGCTTATCTACTATGATAGTCTTTTTTAAAGTTAGAAAAAAAATCAAACTTGAACTGTGACAAACTAATCATGGAAAATGCATTTAATACAAAATATTAGTAATTTTTTTTGTCTTTTTGTATAGATTTATTTACAAGAGAAACTGTTGTTTGGTAGAGAAAATACATGGCCATAAAAAGTCACCTAAAGGTTGATATATATTGACTGATTCAATAAAACAAGTACAAACATTGATAAACATTTTATTTGCACCGGAGAAAAGGCAACGGGACAAATGTAAAAGAAACGATATGCTTATTTGCACAGAAAACGCGCAGAAACTTGCAGGCAAAATACTGTTAAATGTGGAACATTATAGGGAAAGTGATATTGCTATGTGTGTAGAATTTATCTGGAAATGATGAGAGCTTATTTGGACAGGTATGGACATGAACTGAACAAGGATGGAAACAAAAGTACAAGAGACATAAAGGTTACAAATTTTATTATGAAATCGTTAACTAAACAAAGTTGGTAAAAGTTTTATTGTATACTAATATGACCAAGATATCATGTGAGTTTCTACTAATAATATTTTTGTTACATCAGGTTCTATTATGCAAACAAAGTGTATCTTAAATTTTTATTCATAAATAAATTAAAAAAGATATAGGCCCTAGAAATGCCTATTTGAATAACACATCTCTTAAAAGTGAATATTTGTATTACTTGTTAATATAAACTTGCAAGTTTTACCTTGGTGCCTTTCCATTCTATAACCTTCATCAGTCTTTCATTCATTGATATAATTCACTTTTCTACTGTTTGTGACTAACATTACGTGCAAAAGATTCTTTGCTTGAATATTGTTTTCCATTTTCATAAATAACTCTTTGAATGGTGGGCCACAAATTTTCTATTGAATTACTTATCTAGAGAGAGGCTAGGAATAAAATTCCATTAATTTACCGTCTCTTGACTTTTTTTTTTTTTTTTGCAAGGTGAGCAATTGCCACCTTTACAGAATATGAGGGAACATTGACTTATATAAATATACCCTTTCTTAAAGTTTCTTGCTTATAAGCTATACAATTCGAATTCTTGGATAAGATTTTTTTTTTAAGCAATACCAAGCCCGGTCAGTACCTCAATGGTTGACCACTTGGGAATATCAGGTGCTGCGATGTGCAGGTGATGTAATAGATAATGGCTTGGAATTGTTTATCAGAGAGCCAAGTTCCAATTTGCATTGGGTTTGTTATATTCACTTACAAGCAAATACCCTTGCAAAAGGTATGAATCCATCCCTTCCCCCCCAGCTATAGGTTAATTAGTAAGACTTGTATCACTAAACCATTATATAACACGTTACTGAAGCTATGTCACAAGATTTGGAAAAATGAGTAAAGTTGCTTGCATTCATTCATGTGTTACTTTGATATTAAACGTTATTTTATATCTTATTGTTAATAAAATTATACATGTAATCCTTCATTAAACTAATTTGTTGTGTTTATGCGTACACATGTCTATAGTCATATACATATATTTTCTTTTTATTTTTCTGCTCTATCGCTATTTCTATGGAAGGTGTTAGGCAAACTATATTCCTTAGTTTTACCAGTTCTAACTTTCATGCCTAAGACCCAACATGCTAGGCACATTATAGTGAACCATCCTCATTCCCTTTTGGCAAGATGTAAGCTCCACTCAAGCAGATTCTTTGCATAAACCACTGCTTTATCAAACTGACTCCCAAGAGGATGCTTCCCTGATCATTACAATATTGACCTGTTCAAGTCTAGGGTGAACAGTTATCTTCCACACATATCTCCACAAAACAGTGCCTCTTACTCTGTAAACCTCTACCTCAAGTGGCTTTTGGGCCTTGTACAGGATGAACATCATTGTATAAAAAAAAAAAAAAAAGTTCTTTTAGGATGTTGGTGATTATGGCTTTCCATAACTATCTATTTTCTCTTGCTATAAGTAAGTTTTAAACCCTTTGCCATCTATTCACACTCTCATTAAGTAGGTTACTAGTTGTTATTCCCTGTTTTTCTTGCTGTTAATGTCCTGTGACTAAAACTTTCTCGGCTCTCTTTCATAATTATGTGACCCAGAAATTTCAAGTCTCTTTCTGATTGTCAGTATCAATTTCCTAGTAGTTCTCATTTTACATAAAAAATTAATCATTGCGCATATGTTCTTAAAATGGATAACGTAGACTGAAGTTATAAAAATGCTTGATTAGAAATAAATTCATTAATATTGGGTTGGTGCATAATTATCAGGCGTTTTAAAACAATATTTACTATGAAAAAACAAACATAACAATAACATTTTTAAATGAGTATGATTATCAACACGCATTTTTATAACCTGAAAATAAAATATTTTTGTTAAAAAAAAAGTAAACAAAACAGCAAATCTTGTTAACAAATAACTCGCTTACAAAAACGCCTGATAATTATGCACCAACCCAATAATTCTTTAGAAATTATTTTGTTTACCTTTCAAATCCCAAACTTAGCAGATATGAAGCTTTTGAGAAAATAAGTGAAAATGAGCTTTCCTTAAAAAAAAAGAAAAAATAGAACCTGGCTTTCTGTGACATTCTTCAATACCTGGTGGTAAAGCACGCCAAATCAAATAGTTGTTCACCTGACAAATAAGGATACAGGTTCAATCCTTACTGGCTAACACATTTTCTTTAAGATTTCTCAAAAGTATAGGTGGATAGATGTAATACATACTGTTTAATAAAAAAAACAAAACTGTCTATTTCAAATATAAAATATCCACTATAATAATTTTTGAAATTTTTTTTTGTCCTGACTCACTCCCTGAAAAATATCCAAACATCACATTTTTTTCAAAAAATTCCTTTGTTGAGAAATTTTCAGTACCTTTTTGGGATATACAATAAAGGCAGATCAATAAATCTCTAGCCTGGCATGTATGAAAAACTGATGGAAGTTTCCTAACATCACATACTGTTCTAAATCTGATCAAACTGTTTGCAAACAGCTCTCTCATATTGGATCTGTCTGATTAATATTCACCTCCTGAATCAAGTGCACTGACAAAGAAAGAGATTATATTGAAAAATAAGTGTTCTATAAAATAAATGCTTTTATTATCATAATGCTTAAACCTAACTTTCCTCTGAGAACTGAATCTTTGTTGGGTGATATGCATATAACCCCTTCCGTGGTTTCAGCTATTATCTCTAGCATAGATCCCTACAAAGCATGTGGACCTGATAGTATCCCTGTAATAGTCATTAAGAAGTGTGCTCCTGAACTGGTTCCTGTTCTCTCTAAACTGTATAATAAATGCATTGCTGCCTCCTGCAATTCATCATCTGTTGTTGCAGTTTTTAAGAACACTGGTGAGCCATCTGACCTTTCCAACTATCAGCCTTCTATCTCTTTCTGGGGGAAACTCCTAGAGGCTCTAATCAATGCTGAATTATTCATCATCTCTCATCACAGGACCTTTTTTCAGACAAGCAATATGGCTTTTGTTTCTCCAGGTCAACAGCTGATGTACTGACAATACTTGCAGAAAGAGCTTATTATGCTCTAGATAAAAACGGTTAAGCCTGGGCTGTTGCATTAGAATTCTTGAAAGCCCTTGACAGGGTCTGGCATTCAGGTCTTCTGTAGTTATGGTGTTTCCAGACACTTTTTTAACTTATCCAGTCTTTCCTATCAAAGACTGAATAGCCACTCATTAAGATCCTTTCGTACTAAGGCAGGTGTTCCTCAGTGCTCCATCCTTGGTTATATTCTATTTTTAATTTTCATTAATGACCTTCCTGATGATATCAGCTTTCAACTTGGTATCTATGCTGACAACAACAATTTACACCTGTCTTGATAATAAGGTCAAAATGGCAGGTGATGTGCAAAACAACCTCAAGTCCATAGTTAACTGGGTTAGTGCCTCCAAAATTAAACTTCTTTCTATTAATCATCTGATAGACCCTCGTTGCCTTCCATCAGCATGGCTGATGCTATCCTCCAGGAAAGTGATGTGTTGCACCTTTTCAGGTTCACATCCTCTGCTGATATGAAGTGAAAAGACTATATTGAATCCATTGCTAGGCCGGTTGCTAAGAAAATTAGTTCACTATGTCGGGCAAGACAATTTTTCTCTCCAGAATCTGTCATTCATCTATGCTCAGAATATTGCTGCCACATATGGTCTGGTGCCCCTGCTATTTACCTTGGATTCCTTGATAAGATCCAAATAAGAATGCACAATATTATTGGTCCCGATCTTGTGGTGGGAAAGTGACTGAAGCCGAGCCTCAGTTTTTTCTATACTTTCATGGTAATTGTTCAGATGAGCTCTATGCTATGGTATCTAGACTTTTTAAATTTAGGCACAGTGCAGACTCGCATTGAGATTTCATCAATTTACAGTTTAGCTGGCAAGATATAACCATAAATTGTATGCTAACAGTTTCTTTTCTTGTGGAACTGCCTTCTGGCTTCATTCTTTCCAGTCAACTTTAATCTGCAAAACTTTAAATGCAATGTCAATTGCTATTAGGTTGATGCAAAAATAATGACGTAATAATGTCATTTTTTGACATTAAAAAATACGTCAAAAAACGACATTATTACGTCATTATTTTTGAACCAACCTAATATCTACTGTCCTCCTGATTACTTTTTTTCTCTTCCCTCTCATTGTTAACGTTTCTGTTACTAATTCTCTCACACCCTGTAACCACTTGTGCTTTAGTTGCATTACTGCCTTGCTTGGGGTGATTCTAAATAAAAAAAAAAAAAAATAAAAACCAGCATACAGATGAGGGGGCACTGAAAAATTCTCAACCTCACCAAGATCTTTCAAGAAAAAATTCTAGTTGGTCAAATTTTGGGACAGTTAGTTTGGTCAAAGAAAATTGCAGCACCCCCATCATAAATATATATGGATACACATTATACACAAACATACATATATATTTTTTTTCTTGAGTGTGCAGACCAGTAGATGAAATAAATAAATACTTTTTAAAATAAATGGAGTGTCTACTCAAATATGGGCATCCATAAAAATTAATGATTGAAGTAATACAAATATTCTGAATTAAAAAATAAAAAACAATTCTTTAGAAATCGGTTTCATTAACATTGACTGATATGGAACAGTGGCTAAGCTTTTAAAATAAAAACATTCCTATAACTCTAGATACATACATAAAAAATCTATACATTCAGTTAAAAGTAAAGATAAAATCATTCTTGATAATGGCTAAAAGTATGGTCGAAAGCACTTGGGCATACAGAACAACCAGACATTTTCAATATAATTTAAATCCAGAAAAGAAAAAAAATATAAAAACACAAAAAAATTAACTGCAATTCCTTACCAGTCATCAAAAAAAATAAACTTGTATAAAAGAGGGATTGCTGCCTAAATACACAATTTTATATATAATACATATATATATATATATATATATGTGTGTGTGTGTGTGTGCATGGTAGGATAAAGAATAAATAAGAAACATTTATAATGACTGTTAAATGTTCCCAATTTGTTTTTTTTATCCTATCATCTGTGTGCATGCGAATATTTTTTCCACTTCATCTGTCCTTAAAATAATATTCTTATTCTAAAATGTCATTGGAAAAACATATATCAATAATTAAAATAGTGCATAATTCCCTGAAATGAGAGACGGAAATTTCATTTTGGTTTTCTTGATATTTTTACCTTAAATCCAAAAAATCTTTCTCAGCTACAAACGTAACCCCTCTTCACTCTGGCCAGTTTTCATTCTACCATACCCCCCTCTTCCATGCCACTCTTTAGGTCATTTTTCTTTCCAACACTCCTAGACCACAGTATCACTGTTAGGCCAGGGTATCACCCTCCCCTATCACTCCTTGGCTATACTCTTTCCTCCACCCTTGTCACTCCTTGGCAGCATTCTCCCCACTGTACTGTCACTCCTCAGCTACATTTCTTTCTTTTTTATCTTTATTTCTTCTTGCATTTTAAGAATTTATTCTTTTTTAGTTAGCTACAATCTCAACAGCTTAAAAAATAATGTTCTCCTTTGGCAAAATTTTTCTCTTTTCTTTATAAATAAAAACACATATCTATAAAAAAAAAAAAAAAAAAAAATTGTAGCTCTAGAATCAAATAATTCAATAAACTGTAGATTTCTCAAATCTAGGATTACAAAGAAGTTTCTATAACTGATCACTTTTTTCTTATAGATTTATTTATATCTATTATTTTTTGAATTTTTTTTCTCTTTCTCTTCAATATTGCTTAGTTGATTTTTTTTTTTTGTTTTCTCTTCTGTATGCTTCATGAATGATATCGGCAAAGCAGTTCTGAAATGTTCACAACTTGACCCACTTCCTTAAATCTGACTAAACAACAAATTGACTTTTGAAAGAGCTTCTTGGCCAAGAACTTTGCAGCAACTCATTTTTATATATAAAGTGAAAGTTATTGAAAAATAGAACCATTTATTAGGTTGGTGCAAAAATAATGTCGGTTTTTGGCATATTTTTAAGGTCAAAAACCGACATTATTTTTACACCGACCTAATAATCAACATAATATAACTGTAGACATAAGACAGTCTTGAGAATGGAAAAATAATTTTGTAGAATTATCACAACTCAGTTGTATAAAATCTTCCACTTTATTTTGTTGTCCTTCTTTAAGATTGTACTGTGGCAGTTGATTTTGTTTAGACTCAGAGGTTGATATGCCACTAATGTCAAAATCTAAATATTTGAACACATTTGTATGGCTTCAACTAAATATATACTATAAAGTTATTGCTGGTAATTTTACTATAAATATGTATTGTTGGTATTTTTTTTTATATAAAAATGTATTTTTATACTTTCATAATGTTTTGTTTCTGTTTGGGGGTTCAGTATTTGCTCATAGCTAGGGCCCTAACAGGTGTTACCACACTGGGTCAAAGTGGATCTGGGAACAGGAGTAATTAAGAAGTCCTACCACACCCATCAAAACCTCCAGTCTCCTAATCAGAGGACTTGCTGCTGGATGTAGTTTATTGTCATGTCCAGGACTAGTGGCAATTGAACTTAAAATTAAATCAATGTATATCTTTTGCTTGATCAAGGGATAGAGGTCCTGAAATTTTGTCTACACATATATGCAGATTGATTGATGTTTCACACTGTTTAAGAAGTAAATAAAAATGGAGCATCTACTTCAGATAAGAAGTTCCATTTATAATAATGTTTGCAGTAATAAAAATGTTTCATTAAAAAAAAATCCATTAATTCTTTAGAAATTGCTTTGTTTACATTACAGACACAAATCTGAGCAAATAAGGATACTCGAGAAATATGATCTTAGTGAAGGGGATGTACTTTCCTTAAAATAGTATAAAAAGAGCCTTGATTACTGTGAAGTCCTTCGTGGCAAAGTAAGCAAGATCAAATAATGAGCTTTCCTCTATGGTACTTAGACTTTATGAATTTAAGTGCAGTAATAAATTGGTGGCATGATCTCATCAAATTACAGTTTCTTTTATTGCACTTCTCACTTGTGGAACTCATTTCTGGCTTTCTAGCCAACTTTGATCTTCAAAAATTTAAATGCAATGTCAATCATTATGTTCTGTCTTAGTTTCTTTTATTGTTCCCACTTGTTAATGTTTTTCTTTTCCTCATATTCTAGGTGTTCACTCATCCCCACTGCATCTTAGTTGCTTTGTTGCCTTGCTTGGACGAAATGATTAAAAAAAAATTATATACAGTAAGGTAAAAAAATGCGTTGGTATATAATTCAAGTGGATCTAAGTTTATATTAAAATATTAGAACTGATCCACAAAAAAAGAGATCGATGTATTTTATTTAATTTATACAGATACAACTATACAATAATTTGAAATAGATGTATGACACGCTGTTTAATAAATAAATAAAAAATGGGGCATGTATCAGCCTGTGCATCTGAGAAATCTAAAAGAAAATGTGTCTTTCAGCAGGAAATGAACCTGCATATGTCTTTGTAAAGGAAATTATCATTTGATCTGGCATGCTTTACTGCTCAGCCATGAAGGACTACAATACACTGGTATATTAATAATAAATGACAAAATTGATCTCACACACACACACATATCTCTATATATATATATATATATATAGAGAGAGAGAGAGAGAGGCATTTCTGTTTACAATCAAGAGCTTATGCGTTCATGGTATAATATCAAAGTGTAGTTTTTGTATGTGTTATATTTTATAAATGGCAAATATGACTTCCTGAAGATACAATAATACTTATAAAATTTGTAATGTTTTTAGAATTTATTTTATAAGCTATTTGTATTCAAACAACAATAATTTGCAAAATCACTTGCATGTTCCTAAATTATGTTTAAATTCTCAGAAGCTAGATGACAGCACATTCACATAACATCAATTATTAACATTTAAATTAGAAAATAACACTGTCTTTGCATAACATCAAATATATTCACCAATTTAAAATATCTAATGCATCATGTTAAAAATTGAGGTACAAAGTTATCACAGGATTTTAACAAAAAGGACTTAAATTCTTGACAATGACTGAAGTCAGTTGAAAACTTGAATTATTAAATAAATTGACATTAAGTACATACACTTTCCTTTTTTTTTTCTTTTTTTTTTTCACCCCAAGCAAAGCATTAATGAGACTAGAATGCAGGGGGTTACAGTTTACTAATTTAGTAGTAGCCTTCAATTCATGGAGTCAGGGAACCAGGGAAAATGCTCATCAGAAGAGTTGCCATGAAATATTTGTAGAAAAGACAGGGAAGTCACATTATGTCAGTGAGAAAATGACTGAAGTCAAGATGCTTGGCCAGGATTGATTACATTACAGATCCCTCTTTGGACTTGCTCCTGCTGTATATCTCAAGAGCCTTGACAGACCAGCTATGGCAACAGTATTCAATGCACAGATGACTGGTAGATTTATAAATGTGCAAGATAGAAAATTTTTCTTGTCAGAATCTGACACAACACATTGAACCAACTTTCCTTGCAGTAAACATAGTAGTCAATTTGATATAGTCACTCGACGTCATGTCAGTGAAAAACATGAGGTCAAGAAGGTGTACAGTATTGCTCTCTTGGAGTTTAACAATGCTGATGGTAGGCAGAAGAGTTTTTCTGTGGTAATTAAATCAGTTTTGTTTCAAAGGCATTAAAATTTATACACCATTTCTTGCCCTAATTAAGCACTGATTGGAGGACTTTTTCAAGAGCAGTTGCCAGGTTTACATTGTTGGGTCTGTTGGATTTGCTACTAAGACAGGAATAAATGTTTGTGTCATCTGCATAGATACCTAGATGAAAACTGATGACAATGGGGAGATCACTGATGAAGATCAGAAACAGCATTGGTCTATTGACAGAGCACTGGGGCACACCCACGTTAGTATGAAGTGATCTAGAAGTCTGCCCATTCAATAGGACCTTCATTACACGATTTATTGGGAATGATTGGATTAAACCAAATATTCATCCCATGTCACCGTAGGTCTTTAGCTTCCACAGAAAGCCAACATGTCAAAACCTGTTGAACACCTTTTGAAATATCTAGAGCCACAGCCTGAGCATCACCATTCATATTTAAGGATTAATAGGTAAAGTCGGGGATGGCCATTAACATGTTAGTAGTAGACCTGGTGAAACAGAAGCCATATTATTTCTCTGAAAGGAAGTTGGGCAAAGTAAGATGCTTAACCAATTTCATCATTGATTAGGGCTTCAAATACTTTGACAAAAAGGGAGTAAGATACTTAATGGGTAATAATCTGAATGATCAGAAAGTTCAGAGTTCTTACAGACTGGAACTACAGAGGAAGCTGTGAGGCATTTGTTGTAAATTTTGAAGAGAACAGGAGCCAGCTCAGAAGCACATTTCTTTAGGATGACAACAGGTTATCCCATCACATCCTCTTGCCTTGTGGGAATTTAATTTAGAAATGATGTTGGAAACCAGTGATGACATTACGTGCATATCACTCAGTAGTATCTCAATTCTAGGGAGAAAATCTAGCAGGGATGCCCCAGCAGATAAGTCAAGAGTGGAGTTGGAAGATAACTTCCAAGCATAGTACTCTACCTTATCTGCAGTAGATGTCAATACTTCAAATGGATTGAAAAGAGGAGGGACTGAGGATTTGCTATTGTTCAATACATTCAGAAATGAATACATTAATTAAAGAATAATATTGTAGAATGTAGCTGAAATAATTTGTCTTTTCTGTTCAATAAAACATGTTTAAATGAAGATTTGCTGTCTAAATCCATGCACACGCATACAAATAAAATATTTCATCTTATCAATCTAGTTATCTACTGAGCATTTTGGGGACAAAAATTCTTCTGCTGGTTTTGAAATATGTTAAATCATAGTATCTTTTACATATTTTGATAGGTGTCTTTTTAATTACTATCAAATCAAAAATTATAAAGTCCAATATTTATCCATGTATTATTTCTGATTCAATAATTATTTCTCTAGTAAAATATTGAGCACTTTATTGCTGTATTCATAATGTTTTGGCCATTTTATGCTCTTGCCTTCTTCAGGAGGGAGATATGTTGGAATTTCCAATGTATATCACCTGAAGAAGAGTGGTGTGTACAACAGCTGAAATGTGGAGAATATGTAGTTACAATCTCAGAAATATAAACACCAGCAGTATTATATATATATATATATATATATATATATATATATATATGTGTGTGTGTGTATCCTAATATATATATGCACAAATTATCCTTTGTAATAATTTAATCTTCTGGGGGAATATTGGTTTTAGAAATAGATGTTGGGGAAAAACTTACTGTGGCCTGTCCAGATTCCCAACCAGTGTCATAGGTCAGTTTTAGAACTCAGGTAAAATTCTAGGTTTTGAATGTTGAATTGTTCAACAGGCAAACTTTAGCTTCATGCCATCTTCCAAATGGCAACCTTCCCTTTTGTTTCTCCAATTTCATTTTATGCTGTATTCAGCTAAGCACATTAGATGTCATGACAAAAAATATATTGAACAATTTTATAATAAAAACAGTTAACATTATAACAAAAAGGAAGACAACTGTATTCAGTTTTATTTATGATTTCATTAACCCATAATCAAACCCAAACCCAGAAAAAAACAATTTATAAGTTTTTCTAAATTATCCCAAGGCACAGACGAGGTGATGATGACAATTCAAAACATGACAAAGAGAAACCATAAAGTGCTTTACTTTTTTCTTTTTTCTTTTTTTTTTCAGGGGGAAATAAGGAAATAAAAAAATAAAATCATATGCTGAGTTTTCTAACTTGTACAAAAAAGTGACATTTCTTGCTGTCATGTAACATGTATTATAGTATTATATTATAATAATGTATTATAGTATATTCTAAAAACAAATCTTTTATTAGTCATTCTTATTGTATAGTACCTAACTTATAAACTATTGTGGTGTAAGAAAGACAAAGTAGCAAGTCCTGAGAGAGCTAATAACATGGCCATTATATCAAAGAAAGGGGAAAGCATAATGTCCCATTCTGACTAATTAACACCTAGAATTGAAAAGGTGTTATATAGGAATAAAGTGTTGTTGCCAACACTGGAGTTTGAACACAGATCACCAGTTAGCAAACACAGGTGATTTCATTTCTAATAAGTAGACCATATGATGGTGAAGGAAATATATATATATATAAATAAATGAATTAGCATTGCATCTAACTGATCACTCTTTCTATTCTATCCTCTATTACTATACTGATCACTATATGGATCACTATCAAGTGGTTAATTTTTGAGCAAGTATTATCAAGCAAGTACTATTAGTGTGTTATTCGAAGGCATCTTACACCAGTATTGTAAAATGGCAGTACTATAGTTGTATCTGGGATTACAAAGTATCTACTACAACGAGCATTATGACAATGAGTATTCATTGACATCACAAAAGAGGCAATGAGTGTTTGTTGACATCACAAAAAGGAAAACTGTAGTGATGGAAGAAGACCTTGACAGAGAAGAAAGGAGGAGTTCTTCAGATCAGGATAATGCAATAGAAGATGAGCATATAGATGGTAGCAGACATGGAAAAAGATGAAATGAGACATAGATCTCCATTAAAAAGAACAGGATGTAAACTGCAAGGAGAAGAGGAAAAAGAGGTTGTAGAAGTTAGAGAACAACCGAAGGCATTAAGCCTCTTCCGTCCAGGGAGGTGTAGTTGATTAGTAAATAGGATTGTACCTATTTGCATATGTTAATTAGAAGAGAAATAAAATTTATAGTAAAGTAAGAGGCAGACAGAAATTGACTATTGATCACATGTCACAGAACACAATACAACAACCATAATCTTTAGATTATATGATTATTTACAGGAAAAGTCATAATTTAGGGTTTGGTATTATTCTTGGATTCTGGCATCTTCTGAATGTCTTTGAATAGAAGTAGATATGTTTGTTTATCATGTGGTTTACACTTCACCCCAGTCTTTAAAACAAAATTAAAGGCATAATTAGAGGTGTAATCCCTTATTTCCTGTTTAGGATCAGGTTTCTGGTTCTGTCTTTTCATTTCAGTAGTCCCTTACATCCTTATTAAATTATTTAATACAGATAGCAGATATGTTGATTTCCTAATTTTGCTTATATTGTTCTTCTATTGCCATGTCCCTTCAAGATGTTGGTGATCATGGCTCTCCACAATTTTCTATTCTTTGATGCTCTTAATAAATTTTATCTTTTTGTTATCTCCCCTAAACCCTGTCACACCAACCATTTACTCAAGCCCACTAGATATGTTATACACTGCTTTGCTCTTGCCATCAGTATGTCCTGTGAGTATCAAATTTTACAAGCCCTCTTTCCTCATTATCTAACCTAGAAATTTCAACTACTACTTTCTGATGAATGTACAAGTATCTTTTTTGTTTCCCTTGTCTCTAAAACTTTGTTGTTGCTCACATGTTCAGTCCATGGTATTCTCAGCATCCTTTATATGGAACTACATTTCTGTTGCTTTGTCCCATAGAACCCATAAAAAATTAACAGCGTTATTTATGCATAGATCAGCATTTTTAGCAAAGATCAGTGTTGTACCTGTGCACTCTATGAAAAGTATTAAACATGAAAAGATACATATGAGTAGATGCTGAAAAGGTCTTTGTGATCCACTAAAATCTGTCATACTTCAAAATTGACTCACTGCCTGGAGTGCAAAAGTGGTGGTGGTGGTGGGGGCAGTCACACAGCAAATTGTTTGTTCCCTCATCCTTTGATATTGATGTATACAAATTCTTGTTCACAGTCACTGACTTAAAGGCCAACCCCTGCTCGCAAACTCTCCAACAATAGTCTTGCGTTAGAATTTTTTTTTTAAACTTTGTTAGACAGGTAACTTTTCAGCCCCTTCGTGTCTATATAACTACACATTGCATTTTATATATGTGGATCAGGTGAACATTTGCACTGATTTTTATCTCTTATATTATTGAAATCTTCCTATAATTTTGGTATTGATCTTGGTAAGAATTTCCTTATTTAATAATGTAGCTAAAAGCTATTTTTCCTCCGACATTTTCACTGTATTATCTAATAAAAAAAATGTATTGGGGAGAAACAGCTTGCATGCAACTAGAAGTGTTGTTAAGTGAACAGAAAAAAAAATAGAAAGAAAAGTACAACAAGAATTTATTTGACTTATAGAGTGACATGATTCTAAGAAGACAAGATCTCCAAAGATTTATAATCAGCAAATATAACCTTAAAATACAAGGTCTGATGAAAATGTATCAGGACTGTAACTATGATAATGAAGATAAAGTACAAAGATTGACATTGAACTTTGGTGTACATGCACATTAAGTTATAACATTCTCACTCACTTCAATTGTTTATAGCAGTGCTTGGAAGGAAAGTGTGTAGAATGTGGTTGTCTCACCATGCCACAGAGGTTCCATCAGTGACCATGGCTTGTACAGCAGTTTTTGGCCAAGGACAACATTTCCCAGGTCTGAACTTCTGAATATGGGCACAGAATTGTGCAAGGAAAAAAATCTGTTGAGGGTCCAATTGATACATTTGTGAGGTCAATACCTCAGAGTGGCATACTCTGAGGTCTACCAATGACATATGTGAGGCATCTCAGTAACATTTCAAGAGCTGGTTTTACCAAGGGGCCTAGTCTCAGTGGTGACAAGTTTCACAGCTATTTGGCTGACTTTCTTCAACTTTTGTTGACTGAAACATCTAGACACAAGGGTGTATTCACAGAGGGCAAAGTTCACTTGGCATTGAAGAGGGTCAGCAGTGGCAGTGACAATTCTCAGACTTGATGGTCTGCCCTATAAATTGTACTTGAGGCTGTCACACATCTTTGTTCTGATTTTTACAGTGGTGTTCAACAACTGGTTTCAGCAGGGGTCCATCCCCGAGCGGATATCTAGGAGTGTGATCACACTGTTGAAAAAGTCAAGGTATTGGGCAGGAATTAGATGATTATAGGCCCAAACTGCTAAACACAGTTAAAGATTTTGGCCAGGATCCTGACAGAGCATTTGGATTCAGTTGTTGCAAGCTTGTTGGGACCCAAGCAGTCTTGTGTTGTGAGGGGATGAATAATTTAAAGCAACCTGCATCTGGTCTGAATGATCATAGAGGGTGTAGAAGACAACAAGGAAGTCACGCTGATTGGATGGGGTCGACCATCAGTACCTGGCAGCTGTCCTGCAGGGGGACCTGTATTTCTCCCCCAGTGCTGTGGTACAGGTGAATGGGAAGCAGTTTTGGGTTGGTTCATCAGGGTTGTCCACTGTCACTCTTATTTTATGCTTTGGCAATTGACCCCCTCCTTCATTGACTAAAGGACTGGGTGTGCAGTCTGGCACTATGTGGAACAGCCATCCCTGGAGGTTGAGTAAGGGTTTCCACATATGCTTATGTCTATTTTTATGTCATGCCATAGCAACATTGAGATAGTACAGAAGGCACCTGAGCATTATGTGGAGGTGACAGGGACCAAAATTAATTGCATCCAGATTGTGGTTAGGTGCCTGGAAGGGGGTCATGCTTCTGGGGCCCTTTAGTTGGACAGACAGACCCATCTACATTCTTGGAGCGTGGTTTGAGCCTGGTTTTCAGCTGAAAAAGAATTGATCTGAAGTACAGTCAAAGGTCAAAGTGGTGGTTCCAGCTTGGCTTCGACGGACGTTTTCTATGAAGGGTAAGGCAGAGGGGTATGCCACTTACATGTTTCTGATTATCCTTTATCAATTAGCTGTACTTCCTACTCTACAAGAACAGAAAGAATGTCCTTGATCATTTCTTGGTTGTCTTCTTGTGGGGTGGTTGCAAGCATCTAGTCTGTAGAGAGACTGTTGTCCAATGTTTGTGTCATGGGGGCTGGGAATGCTGCACTTGTCTCATTGGCATGCTTCAACATTGGTGTTCCTATGCTTTACGTTGACAGAAGATTTGATTTTGGAAATGTGTATTAGGGACGCCTTCCCTATCATTACCATCACTCTATCCATTTCTGAGGCTGAGTGACATCATATGCCTTGGAATCAATCAAAATTCCTGCAAGAGTGTTGCGTGGTTTTACAGGCTCATAGACTTTTGTATCGTGAATTAGTGGAAAGGGTCATGCACCTTTGTGGCTGGTTTGGCTTGTCGGTATCAGATTTACTGGGTGCCAGCAGCAAACTATCTCAGCAACCCTGAGTTTTCACTGACGTGGCAATTGACTTAGCCTTTAGATGGTGCTGGGCAGATTTGCCCAAGTGTCATTAATGTGACCTTGGTTTAGAAGAAATGGTTTTGCAAGCCTTCTACCATCGTCTTTAAGTGCGCCCTTTCTGGGACTGTCAGTGAATTGACGGCTCATATTGCTTCCAATCAGCTTGTGTCCATTGATCTTGTGTACGCCAGTGACAACGTCTTGCTCTTGTTCTCTGGGGTGAAACGGATGGTGTTTCTCATGTTGCTAGTCATGGCAAGAATGGTGGTATGGATGTCACAAATGGAAGGAATCTTGTGATATGAATATTATTCTAATTAGGATCTGATTGGATTGTTTCGGCATTAGCTCAGTAAGAAAAAGTAAATGACGATGTAGATCAGATCTGATAGAAAGCATTTGATATCAATAGTGAACGTTTTCACATGAACAGTGCAAGCCTTGATTTTCACCTTTAAGTCCCTTTGAGCACAACAGGGTGGTTTCCTGTGAACCCTCCCCAATTTAAGTTAGACTGTTTTATGTCTTCCTATTTAATGGGAATAAGTGTTGTTCCTGACACTCTAACTTATGAGCCATGTCAAGATACCCAACCCTCTCCAGTTTGTTTGTGTCCCCCTTTTTACATCTTGGTTGGGTCAGACATTGTTTTTTTTTCCCACTCCACTGTTTTAATTTTTCCTTCCCCACTTCATTAGTGAGTGTACTGCTTGATTCTGTTGAAGGGCAGAATACAGTGGCCACTCTCATTATTTTGAGGGTTGGATGGGTCCTACTAACATCTGTTTTATTCTAGTTTATTTTTGTTTCATTCTTAGTTTTGTTTTCAAGTTCATTTACTTCCCACCATTTTCATTATTATATAATTTTTTATATGTTTCTGTAAATTAAAAAGAAAAAAAAAAAAGAAAAAATACCAAAAAAAAGACAAATTTTTACATCATGGAGTGTTTTGTAGGTCCCTTGTGAATATGTGGTATTGTGGTACTTGTAGGATTGGTAGGTGATGGACAAGTTCTTGCGGTGATTGAGTATATTGTATTGAATGGGCTGTGATTGTGGTTGACTAGGATAGTCGGTGAGGACCAGCCTTTCCCCACATCCCCTTCAGCCTTTGTAATTGTACAAAATGAATATACATTCCAAGATAGATTGGTTTCAACAACTGAGGTTGGGGACCAGACAGAATTTTATTTAATTCAAAGGAGGTTGCCAGTCAAAAACTTAATATATTTTACTCAAGAATTAAAAAAAAAAGTTACCAATAAAATCTCAAATTTCAATATGAAATTCAATAAAATAAAATATAGCACTGGTATTTCAGATTTTTTTTGACTGATTTTTATTGAATTATATTTCCACTTTATGGGTGCCTTCATTACAATAAAAAATTTCAAGTTTGTACATATTAAAGATTTCAGAAATTGTGTTTTACCAAAAAGGATATAAAAATAAATGTAAATTAATTTCAATTTCAAGACTTCTTTATTCAGAATAGGTTGTCTTCTAGAGGGTGTGGCAGAAACACACCCCACATAATGGTAAGACATTAGCTAGATGAAGACACTCTTATGACTAATGCCTTACTATTATGTGGGAGGTATTTCTACCACACCCTGTATCACTGTCGTGGCCTTGTTAGGGCCAGAAATAAAGACACAAGAGAGGAATTGAGTTAAACAAATATATTACCAGAAACAGTAATACAAACATATACAAATGAGTATTACAGCAAGAATGTTTGGTCTGACTGTCAGAGCTGACTGCTGGAAACTTCACCTTCCAAAAGGCAGTACCTGCTCCTACTTATAACTAGGAGAGTCCATGCATGCATGGGTAAATTGCCATAACAATCACAATCATTTTTTTAAAACCATTTTAACTACAGCTAACACGTACTTTAAAATTATGGATGCTAATTTTGATGGCAACAAATAAACCTTCACTATTAGCTATGTTCAGCTCAGTTTTATTTCTAAATGATGGATCCATCATAAATGTTATTTATATAAGCCTTTTTTCGTGATCCATTGCAAGAACAAATTTTTCTGCTGGTTTTTAAAACACAAGAAGTAATGGCTCTTATTCAACATCACTAACCCATTATTTGTTGGCAGGTTTTTGAATTCAGTGTTGTCCTCCTCTTAAACCACTTAAGCTGCCAAACCCAGTTTGCCTTATTTTACCTCTAGTTGGGATGGATAGCAGAGAATCAATACAAAATATATATAACTGCCTTGGCCAGTACTTGAACTCTGCATGTTGGTTGCCTTTTCTGTGCTGATAACTGCTCCACCACCCATACATGATGACAATAAAACTATATATAAAAATCTAACAAAACATATCAACTAGTACACACATACAATACAAATAAATTTTCCATTTCAGTTTTTTATAAGTGCATTAGAAAAGGGTTCATAACTTTTACAAATGAACTGATATACCACATATATGTGTATAATGATAAAAGTAACTCTGAAAAATGTTGGTAATCAATATTTGATTATCAGGCAAAAAAAAACCCCAAAAAAAACAAACTGATCAATGTTGTTAATCAAATATTGACTATCAACAAATATGTCAAACACACACAAACAAGTTTTAAAGAACTGTTATCATTTTATTTACATATATATATATATATATAAGGGTTATGATAAATAATGAAGGGCCATTTAAAAAATAAATTCCCCCCCAACATGAAATTTCTGAAATCATAAATTAGTACTACTATGACTTTCTGGAACCTTCAGGAACTACTTTTATTTATTTGTAAGTCATGTCTTTTTTTAACACATTTAATAGTTTATAGCTATAGCATAACGTGCTATTGCTATTACTTCATTAGAAAATTGAAAAATAAAGCTGACTATAAATATGTATATTTATTAAGATATAGTTTATAGCTTTGTTATATTGCATCGAGCACTATTTTATTAACCCCAGCATTCAATGTATGTATGTATGTATATTTTTTTTTATTTTTATTCAGTTTTAGAGTATCCTTAGTTTTCCTTTTATGATTAATAATATCCTACCCAGACGAATGGCAATAATAATATCCTACCCAGACGAATGGCAATAATAATATCCTACCCAGACGAATGGCAATAATAATATCCTACCCAGACGAATGGCAATAATAATATCCTACCCAGACGAATGGCAATAATAATATCCTACCCAGACGAATGGCAATAATAATATCCTACCCAGACGAATGGCAATAATAATATCCTACCCAGACGAATGGCAATAATAATATCCTACCCAGACGAATGGCAATAATAATATCCTACCCAGACGAATGGCAATAATAATATCCTACCCAGACGAATGGCAATAATAATATCCTACCCAGACGAATGGCAATAATAATATCCTACCCAGACGAATGGCAATAATAATATCCTACCCAGACGAATGGCAATAATAATATCCTACCCAGACGAATGGCAATAATAATATCCTACCCAGACGAATGGCAATAATAATATCCTACCCAGACGAATGGCAATAATAATATCCTACCCAGACGAATGGCAATAATAATATCCTACCCAGACGAATGGCAATAATAATATCCTACCCAGACGAATGGCAATAATAATATCCTACCCAGACGAATGGCAATAATAATATCCTACCCAGACGAATGGCAATAATAATATCCTACCCAGACGAATGGCAATAATAATATCCTACCCAGACCAATGGCAATAATAATATCCTACCCAGACCAATGGCAATAATAATATCCTACCCAGACAAATGGAAATAACTAAATAAATGATCAGAACTTATCAAAGAAATTGCAGACAAAAAAAACAAATTTTTACTGTTACTTAAAAATTGAAAACCATAAATGAACACTTTGCCACCTTGAAAATTCAAATATACACATAATACCACCATGTAAATTCAAATATACACACTATATACAACAGAGATAATGTTACATACTTTCAACAGAGCCAATGCTTTAAACTAAACAAATATGATAATCAACATCTGAAAATAAAGCAAATAAACAAAAAAAATATAAAACTAAGTAAATAATAAACAAATTAACAAACTACAAATACATGAAGACAAGTAAATATAATAATAATAATCAAAAATAAATAATTAATCAATAATAATGAGTAAAAAGTTAATATAAAAAGGCTTCAAATAACTGCATTTTGGACCCACAATTATTCTTACTCAATAACCTCTAGAATAATTTGAAACATAACTGTTACCACTTACCCAATAAATAGGGATAAAACTTTACTCAATAACCATTAAGATAATACAATAGACCTTGTTATCCATAATACATCAATGAACAGCATGTATAAATAGTCAAGATAAAAAAAAAAATTTCTTTCCTTAATAGAAGTAAATAAATTTGTCTATTGCCCAGTTTGCTCTCTTCCCTAGTCTTTTGAACAGGAGTAGTGACTTATCCTTTGTTTAGGATTGGGTTTCAGATTCTTTCTAAAGACTACAACTCTATACTTCTAACATCTCTGTAATATTATTTACTAAATTTTTTTTTCCATTTTTTTTCTTTCCTTAATTGGAGTAGAGATGTTTGCCTATCATCTGGTTACACAGGTCTTTTGAACAGGTGTAAAGGTTTATCCCTTGTTTCCTATTTAGGACCAGGTATCTATTTTCTGAAATATTTTCATTTTTCACTCCCAGTAGCCCCTTGCATCTTAGTGGCATTATCACCTAGATTGGGGTGAATTGATTAAATAGGCACACACTCTCACACATACACACGGTCTGAAGATTGAATCTTACTTATTATAAAACGCAGACTGTGTGTGTGTCTGTACGTTTATATATTGGATCGGATTTTCTACATTTTTCAACTGATTTCAACAAAACTTCACAGGACAGCGTAAAATTACCTTGCGGTAGTTCTGACAGTGCCAAAAATTGGAAAAACACAATTGTTTTTGAACGAAATCAATTTGAAAACACAATTCTGTCGCCAGAATGAAAGGGGGACAACTCATATCGAGTTATACTTATTATAAAACCCAGGTTGCTTGTGTGTGTTCGTTTATATATGGGATCGGATTTCCCACATTTTTCAACAGATTTCAACAAAACTTCACTTTGTTTTTGGCAGGTAGTGTTTCTTATTGTCTTGCATACTTTTTTTCTTTATTTTTACATTCAGAATGCTTTAAAAGTTCCATTTATAAGACAAGTGTTTATAATAAAATTCTATTCAATAATAGACTCATAATGATTGAAAACAATGTTTTTGTTTGGGTTTGACTAATTCGTAAAAAAAAAAAAAAAACTAATTAGGACATGCGTGTCCGTCAACCTTAAACAATAATCTTTGTCAATTTTATTTTTCAGTCTTTATGATGGCCGATACTTGATCTATCTCTTACTGTTACACCACCGGGCTCTCCTGCTAGTATATATATATATATATATGTGAAAATATTGTAGAAAATAGGAAAGAAACTGGTTTGGTAAATAATCCAAAGTTCCTTAGTATTTTTGTAAAAAAAATAGTGCTCGATACGAAAGTAGAGCATAAATATAATTATTTATTTAAAAATATGATTCCAACTCGCTACATAAGAGGTCTCATGTTTCAAAAAAAAATTTTATTTTATTCTTTTATTATATCTCTTTATGAAAGGGATTTGTGTATATGAAAAGGCCGTAACGTTTGTTATTTGACAACATCATAAAGGGTTATCAATTTTTGTAGGTTATTAAAACTATGTATATGGGCTATGGATTTTAAAATTATTTTTTGTATGCGTGTTTTTAGCTAGTTATTCAGAGCGCAAGTTCGGTTGTGTCGGCAGAAAACCGTTAATTCTTGCCGGTTGTTTAATAGGTTTTTATTGTTTAGAAGCTTAATAATGTGTAGTTTCTCATGGAGGCACAAAGGGCATGGGTCATCCCAAGTTTTGCAAGTTCTAGTCCTGTTAATGATTTAACAGTGATAAAAAATAAATAAATAAATCTCCGTAGACGCTCAAGCCAGACTATGCGAAAACTTCCTCCGTCGTAAATTTAGCCACCCCCACCTTACCGTGACCCGGCATCTATGAAAGTAACTCTATACTGATACAAATTATTAACACCCCACCCCTGCCGATTCTAAACAATCCGCCCTTGATGTTACCATGGAAATTTTTGATTTCAATTCTGACCATACTATTAAAACTCGTAAATTTCAGAAATAAGTCATTCCCAAAAAATTTTGCTTGAAGATGGAACAGAGCCTACTTTAACTCAAGTTAATTCAAATATTATTTTGAAGTTTTCGGCTCTTGTTTTGAAACATGAGACCTCTTATGTAGCAAGTTGGAATCATATTTTTAAATAAATAATTATATATATATATATACATACATATCTATATATATCTATATATATATATATATATATATATATATATATAAAGGTGGAAACTGAGGTCAGCAGTCTGTTTCATGCTTGAATTATGAGGCCTGAAGTTGGAAGCTGTGGAGAACCATTATCATCCATGTCCTTAGCCAAGACAAAGTAAGCATCTATGAATGGTTTAAAAGATTCTGATCTAAGAAACTCTTTAAATTCTTTTTTTTTTCTTTTAAAGAGAATTCCATTTGTAAAAAGAAAAAAATATTTTGAAAAGTAGAATTATAGAAAACATGTGTTCTAAGTTTACAGAATAAGAATATAATACATAAAAATATGTGTGTGTATGAAATTTGTTTTTCTATTTACTGTGTAGGTGGGGAGAGTTTACCAGATCTTCCACTGGTTGTCTAACAGTAAACTTCAGACCTTAGATACAAATAACACACCTGCCCTTGACAGGTGGGCTGTGAATAAACTCTACACAATTATCCAGGTAGCAGGGGCACCCCAGACATAGGCAGACATAAACCCTAGCACTAGGCCCACCCAGCCATTCATCAATGGATGGCAGGTGTGAGTAGTTGGGGTGGAAATGCTTTCTTGTTCTTTTTCTCTTTTCTCTCCTTCTCCTGTTCTCAACTTTAGTGGGTATTTTTTTTTTTTTTTTTTGTTTTTTGCACTCCTTTGTTCTCTACTTACCCTCTTTGGTTTCCTCTTGTTCTCTTCTCTTGCTCCTTTCCTCTCTCTCCTTTTCTTTTCCACATTTTCTCTCTCTCTTTCGTTTTCTTTTCCACCTTTTCTCTCTCTCTCTCTCTTTTGTATCTTTTCTCTCTCTCTGTACTCTTTTCTTTCTTTTTTTTTCTCTTTCTGTTCTAATCTCTTCCCCACCTTTTCTTTGTTTACCCCTTTTCTCCTCAATTATAAATGATAAAGACCAGATTTACCTGTCCTTTTGACAACTGTAATCAGTGCAATGCTACAGCCACTGGTGATCAGGTTAGGTATTATAAATACATGTATACCTAAACAGACATGAATGCACATTAAGTCTTTGTCACAGAGTGGAGGGGTGGGGTTGTGGCATTTGTAGACCTTCAGAGTTGATAAGGGGGTGTTGGAAATAGGCAAGGGCCCCAGCCTATCTGCTATCCTGTCATATTTCATTGGTCTTTTTCATGCCAGTCAAGCACACACTTGATATCTCTCTCACTTACACACTTTTTATTATATATTCTGTTTTCATATAGGTAGACACACCCATATATGCTTTGCCACCCCCCCAAATTACTTGTCTGAAGCATAAAATTTGTCCCATTAATGGCACATACAAAATGTATCGTGCTCTCTCTCTCTCTCTCTTTCATCACACATAGAGAATATTTACGTGTAAAAATTTTAAAAAGTACACACATTCACACACTTTCTACTTCTCTCTCCCTCACTCATTTTAATCTACTTTAAATGCTTACACATTAAAAAGTAGATACACACACATAAATTTAAAGGGATTTTCCTTTTCTCTTAAATCTACATTGTATATTTACACTAACACACAAAGGAATATTCTTTCTTCCCCATTTACCAAATGATTACACATAACAGAACAATATCATTTATTTTCTCTTGTGCAATATACTAAAACCCACTTACATGCCTGACTTTGTCACAGGATATAAATATAAACTCTTTTATGTTTTAATGTCTGCACCTATGACCTATATGGCTGCACATGTTGATGACTAGTTAATAAATAAAAAGCATTACTTGAGTTAATGTTAAAGAAAAAACACTAAGAAAAGAGTTATAAATTTTTATAGCAATGGATATAGTTCTAAAACCTCAAAAGATTTTTTTTTTTTACCATAATCTTCACCCCATACAAGCCCCAAGAGTTAACCGCAGTAGACAGTTACAGTGTAAGAGGCACAGTTTATAGGAATATGTAGGGAAGATACTTGTTAATGCTAGTCTTGTGCAAGTTAAGACTAGTAATTGTGGTAGCATCCTCTTAGGAGTTGATCTTAAATCTAACCAATGAAATATGAAGGGAATGATGATGATGATGATGCACTACAGTGTGTTTGCCATATTGCCTCTTTGATCAGATCCATTTGACTTTGCTTTTTAACTAGACATATTAAACCAGATGGACCTATGCTCTGTAACATTTACAATTGAAAGAAGTTTTTCTTAACACGTGATCTGTAGGGTGCAGTAAATGGAATAAATTGTTTGCTTAATATTTTAAGCAATATTGTTTTGTGCATTATATGTCAAAATAGATTCAAGCTATAATAAATGGGATCAGAATTCAATACTTGATGCATAGACAAATGTACACTGCAATATACCATCTTTCTTTTTGTGCATTGTGATAACACTACAAAAAGTAATTGCAAATGCTCAGAAATTTATTATGATCATATTTTTGTTTCTGCTATAAATGGATATGAATTCAGTAATTCACATGTGACAAAATGATCATAAGGAAAATATAAGACTCTGAGAATGTCAAAAGAATAGCAATTTCTGACATGGCTTTTTCTTGTTCCCTTGTCTCACAAAAATAATACACTTTTGTGTGTGTATGTATATATAGACACACAGACTTAATAACATCAATCCACATTATATTTTACCTTTGAATCTGAGAATACTAAGAATCTGCAACTTCCAATATTTACCTGAAGAAATATACACAGTAAACACCTTTTAAAAACCTCCAATATATATATATATATATATACACACACACTCTCATCTCTATTATTTCATAAATTCTGAAATCCACTCATCAGTTGAAGTAATTTGCTTGACGTATGAAATTGACTCTTTCTCATTCTATCTATCTATATATATATATATATATATATATAATGTTTAAGCTCTACAGTATTGAGGACTTTTACTGCACATTTTTATATTAGTTACCATTTTATGAGTTTAATCTTTATATATATTCACGGTGGAGTATGCTTGTATTGTCAATTATATATAAAATGGTATATTTAAGGAGCAAGCACTCATTCAAACCAGTTTAATTCAGACTTTGTTAGTTCTTTTTAATCAAACTTCTTTGCATATATATATATATATTTTTTTTTTTTTTTTTTAGGTAAAAAACTGACAATGGTTGAGTTTTTATGGGATGTATTTCATCCTTTAGGACTTCATTGGACTAATGTAACATTGATGTGACTACACATGAAGGAAAGGGGAAAATGAGAAATTTAAATTTAACATTTTTTTAATGTATTTTTGGCATATAGAATTGTTTCTTTATATATATATATATATATATATATATATATATATACACACACACACACAGACTGTGTGGGCAGAAGTCAATGCTGCATTATGAATTGCGATATAAATAGTAGTAGTAGTATGTAGTTTTCACTATTGAAAGCAGTTTCAAACTTAACATTTGTAAACGGACAAATACAGATAACTTATTTACAGAAGAACAAGCAGAATTATAAAATAAAGTTTAAAATTCTGTATTATGAGATCATCCTTTGAGTTCAAGTAGGAATATGACTAAGTAGAAATAAAAATATGATAAAAAAAACTGAAACATCATTGCTATATTTTCTTTTTTTTTTCTTGAATTCCATATTTGAGACATTTTTTTTAATGAATTGTAAAAATGAACCGATCTGAAAATAAGTTGGTAAAAAGCCAGAAAATATACATAAAGACTAATAAGAAGAATATGTGTCATAATTATAATGCTTATTTTCAGAATTTCAAAATAAGAACATTATTTTTACCTAGTAATACTCCCTGGCAATGAATGAAATTGCTAAGTCAATAGACCTTTTCTATTTTATTCAAAAAGTTATTAAACTGAGTATATATATATATATATATATATATATATATATATATATGGGTGTGTGTGTAAATAGATATATATAAATATTGTCTTTTTCTATAGGTTAACACTGAGAAATTTTTCATATATATATAATAATAGTTTCAGCATAATTTTAAAAAAGAAATTAACTATGGTCAAATAAATAGGGAAAAAAAGTTCTTGTTCATAGTTCTAGTATAAATTCAAACTAATTACATTTTTTTTCTTTAGAACTCACACGCCTGTTTTATTATCTAATCAGTAGGGCTACCTAGCATTGCCTGTGTATAATAAAACAACACCAGTAATGCACAACTTCATTACATTTTAATTTTTTTGTCACTATTTGAATATATAAAAAGAATTAACTCTGTTCTAAATTTTTTGAGTGGACATGTCTGGATTAAACTCCAAAACTACAATATATATTTCATTTCTGCATGCTTCATGGAAGGTTTATGTAACTAAAAACAAACTTGTTTATGTTAAAACTTTCATTTTGTTATATTTGTGTTTTTTATATGAAATAAATTATAAATAATAATTTTTTTTTTAAAAGTTCCTTTATTAAATTAAAAGTATAATATATTCAGCAGTTCATTGAAATATGAATATTCTGCACTTCCTTAAAATATGTTAAAAAAGAATATATATGGTTTACAGGGTCTAAATATTGTAGTTTTGGAGTTTAAGCTGGACATACACATGTATGTATACACACACACACACACACACACAAGCAAACATCTTTTATTACAGAATCTTTCCTTTGTGTACTGCTTCATTTCAGGATATGGGCATTTACGGCTCTCCAAGACTTCCTATCCCTTGTGGCCCTAGCTTTTGTTAAGGCTCCTGTTCTACTATCCATTCACACAACCATATCAGGTAAGTGACTCTCTGTCTTCTATCTTGATGACCCTCAATATGCCCTGTAAGGGGGGAAGTTTTCCATGCCCTTCTTCCTTACATGTTCAAGGAATTTCAGTACTTTCTGATTTTAAGCGTGTGTTCATTTTGTTGCCATTTTCTTTAAGACTTCCTCATTACTTCCTTACTCTGTCCATGGAATTCTCAGTATCCTTCTGTAGAACCACATTTCTGTTGCCTTCAATTTTCTCCTCATCTGTGGGGAGATTGTCCAGATATCACATAGCAATCTAACACTCTTTTCTTTGTTTCTAACATTTTTTTTGCTTCTCAGCACATTGCTCAGCTTTTGGAATGCATCTTGCACTAGTCCAATGTATGTTCAGATTTCAGTGTTGCATTTTCCATCCTCTGTTAAAACACATATATTTAAACTTCTGTAACTTGTTTGATGTTAGTGCAGTGATGTGCAAATTAAGTTGTGTATAATTCGGAAGGTTTCTACACTCATGAGTGGAGTTATCTTTCCCTGACTACAGTGTTTACTTGTGAGAATTTTACACAATGCAACAACATGGCATCAATGACAGGATATCTAACCTAGTCAGAGGATTCTGAGAATGTTGAGACTTAGATGAGATGATTCACAGTCAAGAAATTGAGTGACAGCAAATATAGACGAGGAGTAAATGAAGTAACAGATTTACTTCTAGCATTAGTGGGTTGTGAAGTCACAAAAAAGATCTCTGTGATGGTATATCCAAAGATCGAGAAGACTTGACATTTGAAGAATTTACCAACATTGTACAAGAAAATATATGTCCAAAAAAGAAACTAGTCATAGCTGGGAAGACAAAGTTTCTTGAAATCAGTCAAAAATATGAAAATATTAGACAGTACATTCACAGGCTAAAAGAAACATCGAGGTACTGTGAATTCAAAAAGTTGGGTACATGACCGATGTCTATAGAAAAGAAATATATGACATCTTGAGTAAGTACAACATTTTGGAACAGCTTCAACTCCAGAATATGAATATTGAAGTGAGTTTTGAAATCTTACAGCAGCTAGATTTAAATTCAGAGATTTAATACCGCTAAGACCAACATGGAAACATACAGTACTATGGGGAGTTTATGTAAATGTTGTTTTTGCAACAAAGAACATGAGATGAACAAGTATAAATGCTCAGCTTTTGGAAAGATGTGTTTTAAGTGCAAGAATAATAACCATTTCTAGTCAGTATGTAAATATTAAAACCAGTAGAAGTGGAGAAGATAGATCCTCCAATGAGAAACACTGAAATTTAAGTAAAATTGTGAGATATGAGTTAGGGAAAGGGTAAAAATAAATGGAATAACTGTACTAATGCAAATGGATATGGATACCCAAGAATTTTGAGAAAATGTCGAGATGGAAATTAAGGAGGACCTATCTGCAAGTGAAACAATTTGATTGGTCAGTTATTAAAACACTTGGATGCTTTGAGGGGGTATTTGAGATGAAGACTTGATTCAAGGTAATACCAATCATAGTTGTGGAGTATATAAAAGATCATGGTCTCCTGGGGGTTGACATATTAAGAATATTAACCTTAAAGTTAAATAATTGCATGGAATTAGAAGAACCTGAGAACTTTTAAATTATTATGAAAAATATTGGAGAAGGTCAGCCAGGGAGGTAGCAATTGGGTTTCTCCAAAACCAATTTAAGGATTGCTGGTGACTACAAAGTTGGTGTAAATCACCAGATATGTTCAGACTCCTTCCCATTACCAAATATTGAAACAACCTGGTATGAGTTTCCTGGCATGAAATTTTTTGCCAAGATTGATCTAGAATCTGCATATAATCAGATTAAAATTGACAACCATTTTCAAGAAGTCACCATGATAAACACTCCTGTAGGTCTTCTAAGGTGGGCTCCTCTACCATTTGGAATTAAAACATCCAACCACATATTTCAAAAGGTTATTGAGAAAGTTTTGGAAGGAGTAAAAAGTATCATTGTCTATCAAGATGACATAGGTGCTTGTGCTGAAGAGGAGCTAAAGAATAAAATGTAACAGTTTCTGAGCAGATTGAGTAATGCAGGCATGACAATTGAGATAAGTGTAAATTTAATTGTGAGAAAATTTCATACTTAGGATATCAAATGTCTAAAGATGGGATCTTGCCAGATGACAGACTTATTAGCAAGATAGCAGAAATATGTACACCAAAACATAAGAGAATCTTTCTTGGGTTTGACTGACTTTTATAATAAATATATACCTCGATATAGCGACACGATTGAACCTTTTGTGAACTGAAAGACAGGAGGTGGCCTTCAAAAAGCTCTAAAGAGGCACTTTGAAACAAGCCAGTAGTTAAGGTATTTGATCTGACAAAAGAACTCATACTAACTACTGATGCTATAACAGTGATCTTATCACAAGAGGAACATCTTATTCTGTAATTGTCCAGAAAGTTGACAATAGTGGAGACAAATTATTCTAACATTGAAAAAGAAGCACTGGCAATTGTCTGGAGTACTGAAAAGGCATGAAATTTGATATTGGGTAACAAATTTTTACTGAAGTTGAGCCACAAGCCTTAGAGTTCATTTTCAACCCGAGGAAAGAGTTGCCTAAAGTCACGTTATCCAGAATTTTGAGGTGGGTAATTAAGCTTATGGCATTCCATTTCCACATTATGTTTAGTAAAGAAAATGCCATTCCACATGTAGATGCATTGTCAAGACTGAATTTTAATACCCAGAATGTTGAAACAAAGGACAGATGTAAGGACAACATTTTGTACTGGGTAGAGCCAGATGTGTTATCCTTCATGCAGCTCAAGTTTGAAACTGACCAGAATCCTTTATTAAAAAGAGAACTGCATAGAATATAGAATAATGCATGGAGCAATTGCTCTATGGTGGAAAGGCCTTTTAAGGAAGCAAGGCAGAGATTAACAGTTTAAAGAGGTCTCATATGCAGTGGAGATCTTATTGTACCACCAAAATCATTAAGAAAAGATGTTTTTAAAGCAGTACATGACAACACAGATGTGCATTCAATACACCACCAAGTAAGGTTGAAACTAGAAGCCTGGTGGCTGGGGTATACATGAGATGTGGAAGATTATGTAACAATGCCCTAAGTATGCAAACATAAAGAGCTTTAGGCAAACCAAGAGTCATTCATGGCCAAAAGAGGAGACATGGATAAGAGTACATATGGATCATGCATACATTAAAGATGTAGGCCTATTCCTTATACTAGTAGACTCATATTCAGGTTGGTCTGAAATGGTTGTAGTTTTGGACAGAAAAGCAAGTACTGTAAAACAGGTGTTAAGGGTAGTATTTTCGAGGAACAGAGTACCTAAGACATTGGTGTCAGATAATTCACCAGAGTTTTTTAAAGAAGGCTTGTGTACATGGACAACATGAATTGGATGTAAGCCATACAAAACACCTCCATACCATCCTCAGTCAAATGGATTTGTGGAGAGGATGGTCCAGATAATAAGAGTTAGATTGAAATCATTCTCTTCAGGGAATTGCAGCATAGAAAGTTATCTACCAAGATAGCTTTTAAGTTAACAGCACCATCTTACATGTGGCAGAACACAAAGCCCCCTGCATTGATGGGAAGGCAAATGAGAGCCCCAATAACCATGTCCTTCTAAACAAATGAGAATCACTACCTCACCTCTAACAGTTTCTTTTCTTTCTCACACTTCCTACCTGTGGTACTCCTTTCCATTTACTTGTTTCCCTGATGATTACAATCTTCAAAAATTTAAATGCAACATCAATTGCTATCTTCTGTGTTCCTGAATCCCGTTCATCTTTTGTTCTTTCCTCAATCCTCTCTATAATCAGTCTTTTCTATCACTTTTCACTCTCTGTAACTACCTAGTGGCATTTTCACCTTGCTTGGGGTGAAATGATTAAAGAAAAACAACCAAATGTATGAAAAATAATTAGAATTTTGTATTCTTTTTATGTCGATACAAGAAATTATATATACTTTTATATAAAAATAAAATAAAACCTCTTAAACAGGTATGTCAACCTGTATACAGAGTCAAATAATGACTGCTTGAATATTAAAGTACAGTTGAACCAATATTCTGTTGAAGTGTTAACACTTACAATTAGGTATCTTCAAAATATGCAGAAATTAATCCATCCAAAGTTTGTTATTGTATACACACATGAATCAGGGAAACTTGAAATAACATGGTGGCAAACTAAAAACATCTGGGAATCAAAGTTAACAAGATGGTGCAAAATTAAAGGCCATAAGCCATTTTAGTTATCACAGTCACACTGGACTTCATTCAAACAGGAAGACAAACAGAACGACCGACTGGGAAAATAAACCCTATCTGAGCAAAAAAGAAAGACAGCGCTGTATGGAGACCACTTGTATAACACATTGGGTAATATCAATACTGACATAAACTTGCACTTTTGTCATCAAAAAAGGACCTTTGAGAAGGACTTTATGACACTTGCATTATAAATTCCTTCTCATGAAAAAGGATAAGGAAATGAAGAAGAAAAAGAAGAAAATGTTTTGTCTCTTTTTCAAAACTCATGACAGCAAACTATATTTGCTTGTGTATTTATCTGTAACTGTCATGACACAAATAATACAGTGACTAATTTGTTGCTAATCCTTTTGGGGAGAAATTGTGAGAAGGATAGATTTTTATTCTTTTTGTTTGTTTTATAATGTCCATCAGGGTTGATGATGAAAATAGTGCAAAAGCAAAATTACATTGGATTAGTAGCAAAGCAAACTACTAAGAAAATGAGTCATGCCTTTCTTAATTGTAATGAATGTTGAACTAATTTCCATATTTTTCTTCCTTTACATGCCATATACTTTTAGGATACAGGCAATCATAGCCCACCACAACTTCCTGTCTTATATATATATATATATATATATATATGCAGGTGTAATGGTTAGCAGCTCAATGTGACAAATAAGTGAGCTGAGTTCAAATTCCAATCAAGTTTGTTACATTCACATTTGGAAAAGGAGGAGTTTTGCTTCTCCCAGCAATGGGTAAAATAGTAGGGTAGACTCGACTCTTTAGTCTTGGTTAGGATAGGGACAACTCTGAATTCAAAGCCTGAGAACTTTTTAGCACCCACTACTTTTATATAATATGCATGACAAAGTGGAAAAAGTTTACTTTTGACGTATTTTGTCCTTTCATACTTAATCAGTTGTGATGAAATCCTAGAGAACAAAATGCATCACGAGAAAACTTTTTCCAATTTGGCATACATTTTCACCAATATTGTTTTTGATATATCAAAAAAAAAATATATATATGTAAGATAACAAAATATATATATCATTATCTCATATATATATATATATATGTGTGTGAGATAACAATATATATATTTTGATATATCAAGAACAGTATTGTAGAAAAATGTTACTTGTGACACATTTCGTCCTTCAGGACTTCATCAAATTAAATTTGTGTACTCCTACCAATATAACATTTAAACTCTTTCCACTTTGTCACACACACACATATGTATATATATATGTGTGTGTGTGTGTGTGACAAAGTGGAAAGAGTTTACTTGTGATGCATTTTGTCCTTCATGACTTCATTGGACTAAATCTGTCTAGAAGAGTTGCAGGAGATTCCAAAGTTGCCTGGAGGCTGTTGTTGAAACCAAGGCAATGTTATTGAATAAATGTGCTCTTTAGTATTTCAAAATATTTTTGTGTCATTATGGTAAATATATCTGTTCAAATGAGATGTCAGTGTTCTTTTCATTTTTGCAAAATTTAGACGACAATTTATCCATTGCACCTCGCATATGTGAGCACTGTTATAATTAGGGCAACAGGAGTTTAAACTTTATCATAACTTGTGAGTTGAGTGACAATCATTATTATGGCTTTATATTCAGTCAGCATTCTTATTTTACTTATGCTGTTTCAGTCATAGATGCCTTTAAGTTTCTGTTGTAATTGGTAACTTTTTACCAAAAGCTAAAACACATTACATATAAATATGTCATGCCACAACTCCAATAAATAAATTGGTTAAGATGGTCAAAAATGTGAGCCCAATAGTAGCAGCAAAATTTACAAAGATTCCAGGTGCCTGATTGCATATATTTTATTTTACTATTCTTGAGGAGGCACATGGGGAGTAATGGATAGCTGCTCAGATTGAGGAATTGGGGAGCTAAGTTTGAATTCCAGTTGAATCCGTTACATTCACTTACATGCTAATACTCTTGGGAAAAATATGAATCCTCTTCTTCTCCCTCACCATCTATGGGTAAATAGCAGGACGCTCCGGGTTCTACAGACTTGAATGGCAGCTGGTCTAGTGCAGAAAGAAATGGCAACCTACTGTGGGGGAAAAAAATCTGCCTCGTCAGTCATGTATTGAAAGATACATGATCGCCTAAGTGTGTATCACACATGGCACATAACTGACTGACTGATTCTTGAAAAACAAAAAAAAACCTTAATATTGGTAGGAATATGGTAGCCTTGGAAGCATTTCTAACACTATAGGGTGATAAATAGCATGTTAATCAATGTGAATGTGTTGTAACCAGATCAGGCCTAAAATGGAGTAATTCTGTTATATTTGGGCAAGCACTGACCAGTCCTCACTTTCTAGTCTAGAGTCTAAAAGTGCCTCTGCATACTTGTGGGTGACAAATTATTTCCACCCTGCAACCCCCTCCTCTCACAGAAGAGATGTTGTAAACCTGTCACTGCTTTATAACTACTTCTATGGAAAGTGCTCACATGAACTATATTCCTTAGTTCCACCAGTACTAACCTTCACAGTTAGAACCAACTATGCCCATTGTAGCGAATCATTCCTCAGTTTTTCATTGCTGAGACATAAGTTCCACTTGATGAGGTTCTTCCTGTGAACCACTGCTCTGTGGAACAGACTCCCAAGATGATGTTTTCCCAATCACTACAATCTTAACCTGTTCAAGACTAGGGTTGACTGTTATCTTCTCTGCATAAACCATGCCCCTTACTCTGTAACTCTGTATCTTGAGTAGCTCCAGGGCCTTGTACAGGGCAGAGAAGTCATTTGACCAATATAAATATATACTAGATTTTCTTTTTTAGCATTGTAGATTTAATACATGTACAAATCTTTAGATGTATGCATTGTCATCATAAGTATGCATTACATTTATAACCTTAAATATAAATAAACCAAAAACAATATGATATGATGCATTAATTATTGATAACATTTGTTATATAGAATGATGAGTAGCTTATTTCAAATATGCTGCCATTGCTATAAATTTAAAGTTGTCCAAACTTGTTAGATGAAGCATTGTTATTATTATTAATATTTTATTCCAATACAGATACACATGTATAAAAAAGAAACAGAAAAGAAAATCAACATGGATTCACATTGGAAATTAGGAAAACAAAGAATATTGCTTCTATGCCTAACATTTCTTTTCTAGTAGAATCTATGAATTGGAAACACCAGAAATTTAGCCATCTATGAAGTGTTTTAATTATGGACAGAAAATGTGGCACCGAAAACTGAAGATACATTGGGATAGCAAAAGATGCTTTCCAAAAGTTAAGCAAAATATTAAGAAACAGGATAATTTCATTAGAAACAAAGAAAAAAGTACTGAGCAGTTATGTAATATCAGTTCTCCTATATAGTAGTGAATGCTGTGCAATTTCACCACAGATGAAGAGGAGACTTGAGGCATCAGAAATAAGGTTCTACAGAAGGATGCTGAGAATACCACAAACTGAACATGTGTAACAATAAAATTTTAGAGAAAATGAAAACTGAAAAGATACTTAATACTTAGAATCAGAAAGAGTTAAAATTTCTAGTGCATATAATGAGGACAGAGGGTTTGTAGAATTTGACACTCACAGGACATATTGATGGCAGATGGAAAGCAATGAATAACCTACCTTGTGTAAATGATTGGCTAAAAAGGGACTAGGAGAGATAGCAAAAACGCAAACCTTACTAAGAGATACAAAAGACAGGAAGTTGTGGATGGCCATGATTACCTACTTCCTGAAGGAACACCACACATAGAAGAATGATAAAAGATGCAAATTCAAATTGTACAACACGGTAACATAATGAAATAAGGTATATGTATGTATCAAATTTTTAGTTGGTGTATTGTGACTATACTACTACTACTACTATATCTTGCTATTGTTTCAGGAATTAGAGACGCCATGAGATATACACAGAACACCTACTAGAATTTAGATGTACATATGTATAATAACACCAAAAAACGGACACCTGATATCTACCTGACCAATGAAAATAGATAAAATAGAATTAAAAATATAAAAACATTGCAGTTTCCTTCATTCCCACAAAAGTTGTGCTTTTTAGTTTTTTAATTAATTATAATTTAATTAATTATTAATTATATAAAAACTGTCCAAATGTCCTTTCATTCTGAGCGCTTTCAGATATACATTGAGCCATTTCAAGGATTAAATATTGAAAATGATTTTATATAATTTATCATCTGAAAAGAAAAAAATTATTAGATGTCATGAGAAATTTTATAAAAAAAATAAATAAAAGTACCTTGTCTGTCATATTCAATGAAAGGAGGATTGCTGACTAAATACACACACACATATATATTAGGTTGGTGCAAAAATAATGACGTAATAATGTTGTTTTTTTGACGTAATTTTTAACGTCAAAAAACGACATTATTACGTCATTATTTTTGCACCAACCTAATATATAATTCAATATCAACTATGAACTATAAAATTGTAAAGAAAAAAAAAAGGCTTGAAAATTTAATAATCTAGGATGGTTATTTTTATTTATTTATTTTTTTTTTTGTTAAATATTCTCTTTTTATAAACTCATTTTCTTTTTACATCCGGCGAGTTTCATGAGTGGTTTTCATTCATGAGAATGAAACAAGACACTACATAAAAAACTAGATGTAACCTGTACAAGGCTAGAGATGTACATGTATTTGTCAAAATAAGATTCCAGACACTTGAGGAAGGCTGAAAAGGGTACACAGCTGAAACATTCTTTCCTTTTTTTTTTCTTTTTTTTTTATTAAAAACAAAGAATAAGAAAACCATATTCTTCTTTAAAATACTGTAAACATTCAGTTCGACCAGCACAGCTGGAAAAGATTCCAGCTAGTATATTTAGCCACCCATCCACGAGGGTTGCATGTGGCACAAGGCCGGGTTTAACGTGGGTTCTCCAAGTCCATAGACTAGGCCAAAAAAAATTCCCTTTCGAGCCTGTATAAATGGGTTCAGAGTCAGTAACCCTCCCCAAATGAGACTCTGCCCTTTGGCAGAGCCTCGTCCAAGTTCCTCTCTCCCTGAAGGCAGAGTTCGACTGTTTACTCAAAGATTTTGGCTAGATATTTAACCACCCCCACCACCCCACAAGGTTTGCATATGGCACAAGGCTGGGTTTAATGTGACTTTCCTGAGCCCGTAGACTTGGTCAAAAAATGCCCGTAGGAGCCGTATAAACGGGATCGGGTTGGTCAACCTCCCAAAACGAGACTCTGCCCTGCAGTGGATCCTCGTCTGGGTTTCTCTCTGCCAAAAGGCAGAGAGTTCGACTGTTTAGCTGAAAAGATTTCGGCTAGACTCTGTAGTCTGTTGACTTACAGATACTTATAGGTAATTACTATCTATAGTGTAATCACTCATAGGGGTGACAGGCTATTCCATTACATCACTTTTCTTTCTCGTTATCTGTCCAAGGAATTTCATCTATCTCTTCCTGATTCTGAATATGTTCTTTTTGTCGCCATTTTCTTTAAGACTTCCTTGTTGCTTATTAGTTCTGTCAATAGAATCTTAGTATCCTTCTGTAGAACAACATTTCTGCTGCCTCCAGCTTTCTCCTTATCCATGGGGAGATTGTCCAGCATTCACTCCCATATAAGAGGACGAATATCCAGCATTCTTTTCTTTTTTCCTAACAAAATTTTCCATCCATTTCTCAGCATCTTGCTTAGATTTTGGAATGCTTCTTTCACTAGTCCAATGCTTGTTTGGATTTTGGTGTTGCATTTTCCATCCTTTGTTAAACACTTCCCAGGTGTCAGATTTTTCAAAACTCCCTTTCCTCATTATGTGTTCCAGAAATTTCAACTTTTTCTTTCTGATGCTAAGTAAAAGTGTCCATTTTGTTCCTATTTTCCTTTAAAACTTCTTCATTGCTCACATGTTCCATGGTATTCTCAGTATCAAATTTTATCATTTTTTTTTATCCCTTAACTACTAATATTCTTGTTGTTGTAATGAATATCAAATCCTACTTTTTAAATTAAGATTTCTTTCTACAAGATTAAATGATACAAATATAAGTCTTTATTACCTGGTATGGCTAAATTTTAGTTTTTATCACTTCAGGCCAAACACTCAAAAACCAAGCTGTCAATTGGTATCTAAAAATGTGGTTGTTATTCGACCCAGATGATAATTGTTTGATAGTTATCAGTGCTTGCAAGCAATGGATTTGGAGGTACAGTGTTACAGAGTGAGACACGGCCTTTCCCAGAAAAAAAAAATGTTTTCTAGCCAACCATGCTTGACTGGTTTGAGAAATACAAAGAGAAACTAGAATTTTTATGTTGGAGGGAGTCAAATTACAAGAAGTGTAGAGAGAGTAGATAGAGAAAGCAATTGTGGAAAAGGGAGATAATAGAATAAGAGTGGTAGCAAAGTGGGCAGTGGGGGGAGAACAAAAGAAGAGGGTGATAAAGATGGAAAAGAGAGAGAATTAAAAGAAAGGAATAGTGTAAAGCAGAGAAGATGAATGGTGGGGAAGAAATGGAAAAATGAACAGGAAACAAACCAAAAAAAAAAAAAGACATTATTAAAGATAAAATTAAGATAGGGTACCAAAAATGGATGAAGAGACCAAAATTATTAAAATAAGTGAGAGGATGTGTAAAATGAAGAGGGGGAGTGAGTAAAACCAAACAGGACATGTTGGTGCAAAGAAGTGTAAGAAACACAGGAATATGAGCTTGAAGGATGGGAAGGACTGAGGGATTATGGGAAGAGTTAGAAATGAAACGAGAGAACTATCAGAAATTGGATCAGAGAAAGAATGCTGGTTAATATTAAAGAGACCACAATGAGAATATAAACAAAGATAAATGGAGATAAAATGAGATCAATTTTGTTTCTCAAAACAAAAAATATTTATTTACATTTGAACTAATGTCTCCATTTTTGTTGTTATTAGCACATTTGAGTATATGTCAATTTTTGTAATCTTCAGGGAATTTAATTTCTTTATTTAATGAATAAGGGTCGATTGTTCCGCTGTCCATGTCTATCTCGTCTTGTTCTTATTTAGCACTGATCACTTAGTATCAGCAGAAACAGGGCAAGCAATAAGTTTTCATTGAATAGATTGAAGCATTGGTTAATGAATTTGGTGGCATACTGTGAGTTCAATCTCTGAGCTGGGTAGCAGAGATTCACTGGTAACAGGACGAGTAATAAGTCACCAGTACTAAAAGAGCAAGATAAAATACCTGAAGACATGAGCAGTGGAACAAGCTTAAATAAAAGGTTCAGTTTGAAATTCCATGAAGATAAACAGACTGATAGATAACCTGAAGAAGGCTGGAGGACACAAATGCTGAAACATTATAATAACAACATAGATAAAAACATTAGTCCAAATGTAAATAATGATAATATTCATCTCAGAAACTAAAATATACTCTCTATATTTCTGGGATGTGGTATTGTAACTATTTATAATATAATATTGATTATAATTATTAATTAATATTAATTATAATATTATATTTATAAAGATGAGGACAAGAGTATGAACCATTGGTGCAAAAATAATGTCGTTTTCTCACATAGTAACATATGTGATAAAACGACATTATTTTTGCACCAACTTAATATATTCACATTTTTGCCGTTGTATACTCTGGCCTTCTTCAGATGATTGGAATTTCAAACTGAAACCTTTATTTCATCCACCAGAGTAGATTGTTCCAGTTCCATGTGCCACACATCTGGATATCTCAATTTCAGTTATTTCCCTTTAGTAACTTGCGCTCCAAGTTTTTTGTTCATCTCTGCTGTGGTCAGGAATTGAACTCACAACTCTTTGGGTCAAGTCACTGAATTACATCAACTAATGCTTTTATCCACTGGGCCATGTGTCCTTTTAATATATTATTTAAAAAAAAAAAAAGAAGTAAAGATACTGTTTAAAAAGCTATTAAAAAAAAAAAAAAAAAAAAAAAATGCTGAACTAATATCAGTCTTCCTATATAGCAGCGAATGCTGGACAATCTCTTTGCAGATGAAGTGACTTGAGGCAGACAAAATATGGTTCTACAGAAGGATGTTGAGAATACTATGGACTAAACACAATGAGAAAGTTTTAAGGAAAATGGAAACAAAAAGAATGCTTATACTGATAATCAGAAATATACAGTTGAATTTTCTAGGAAACATAATGAGGAAAGAGCACTTGGAGAATTTGACACTCACAAGACACTGAAGGCAAGAGGGACAGTGAGTAACCGACCTAAGAAGCTTGTGTAAATGGATGGCAGAATGGAGACTGGGAGTGATGGTGAAAAGATAAAGCTTATTAAGAGCTACAAGAGTTAGGAAGTTGTGGAGAGTCATGATTGCCATATACTAAAGGGATATAATTTTATATTATAAATAATTACTCTAAAGCAAAATTGCCATTTTGATATATTTGAAGTTGTGTAAGATTTGGTACTTCGTTTACTTACAGATTGAAATTGTAAAAATTTCAAAGTTTGTTTAAATATTAAGAAGTTGAAATTTCCCTTGTATTTGATTTAGTGAGGATTTTTTTTTCAGTGTTATCATGTCCATGAATTCCACATACTGCATTTTGGTCTACAGGGGTGTATCAAGAATGTAAACCAGGACCTTTACAGTTTCCACATATAATTATATTGAATCAATTGCCAGGTCTGCTGTTAGGAAATTTGGTTCACTATTTCATGCTAGACAATCTTTCTCTCCAGAATCTCTTACATATTTATAAGTCTACCTTTTATCCATACATTGAATATTGCTACCCCATCTGGTCTGGTACTTCTGCTATGTATTTAGAGATTCTTGATAAAATCCAAAGAAGAATCAGCAATATTACTGGGCCTGATCTGACATCTTGGCTTCAGTCATTTTACCACTGCCAAAGTGTAGCTTCCCTTTATTTATATATAATTATAAATATTTACATGGTAATTGTTCTGATGAACTTTCTTCTTCAGTACCTAGACTTCATAAATTTAAGCGCAGCACTATACTGTTGGCACAGTCTCATCATACAGTTGAATTAGCTATATGTAAGCATAAGTTCTATGTCTTATGGCTTCCTAGTCACCTTTGTTCTTCAAAAATTTAAATACAATGTCAACTATTATCTTCTGTCGTAATTCAATGTTTACTTTTTCTCATACATTTTCACACTCAATAACCTTTTAAAGTAATAAATAAATAAGCACATAATGACAGCAAACCAGGATGCATTTTGAAATAAATGTGAGGAAGAAATAAATATGTATAATAAAAATAGTTTCTTTTTTTTTTAGGCAATTTTTTAAAAAAATAATTATAAGTGCACCAAAAGGAGGCATCCATATTTTGTTATTTCAATAAATATGAATCTCCCTAAGCAGAAGATTACTATTTGTTTTTTTAATTACCTTCACAAATAAAAATTGATAAATACTAAAATTATTATAAATTGTCAGACCCAGGGCTACTGTTACTTAAATGGAAAGACCGTTAGTATGATATCAGTTCACAATTCCATTCTAAATTTTTTTTTCTGTAGAGCAATGTTTACATTAAAGGGATATTTCAAATTAAAGCTAAGTTATAGTCCTAGAACAATGATAAGACTATGTCATTCTGATATTGTTAATTTATTGTTCATTCTGAAAGTGTTGTTTGAAAATTTAACATTTATCAATGAATTTCCAGCAGAATTTCCTTAAAATAATGTAAAGCAGCAAATGGTTTTACAAATTCCAAAAATATTTCTATGTATTAATTTATTATTGCATTTGATCTAAGTAATATTGTATAATGTGAGGAATAATAATTATTGTAAATACAATTTAAGATATGTGTAATTAATAATAAAATTGATAATATTATTACTCATCATTTTGTATTATGAACTGTTTTTAAGTTTCCTAATGGGCCTATGGGTCATCTACTAATATATAAAGTGGATTACAAAAAGAAGCAATAGAAATACCCTCTATTCTCAACATCATATTCATGCGAAGCAAATTTTTCTTCAATAAACAATATTAAAAAACAAAAATCAATCATGGCTAGAATCCTTGGAACAAGATTTAAGAATATGCCTGTCCAAAATTCAACCTTGCAAAGTTGATGTTCTAAAAAAAACGGTCAGGCTCAAACATGTTGTTAAATGTTAAATTATAATAAACAGAAAAATAAATTAATCTATAAGTTTAAGAATTTTAATTATCTTTTTATTAAAAATTATAAAAATAAATTCTGGTTGGGTTTGTGTTAATAAGTAAATCATAAAAAGCATATTTTTTTTTTGATTTTTTTTTTTGATTGTCATAATTTAAGTGTCCAATGTGGTATAATGATTACCAACTTTGTCTCATAAGATCAATTATGACCAAATAGTGAGTGTGTTCCTTACTGGGTACCCCCATAATTTCTGCCTTGGGCTACATCTAAGCTGTGCTTAGAAAATCAACATAATTTAAATGTGACATGGAAGCTTAACTACAGCTTCAATTATGCCATGAGTTAAAAAAGTTTGTTAAACATTGTCCTAATACATGAATAATAATAATAAATTAAAAAAAACAAAACGTATTTCATCATTTTTTTTCCTGCAAGCTTATTCTCATAGTGGATTTTAAGTTATTTGCTTATTTTGGTATAGAAATTATTTCTTTTGTGCCCACCTCACCCAAATAGTTTTTATGGGAAAAAAAAAAAACATCTGGTTCAGGGTCTCCTGATAATGAGTCATCAGTTAGTTTTGTCTCAGAATGGTTATGCTGGGTGTCTTTTGAGCTCGCTTGCTGAAATAAATCCAATGATTTATTTCAGGATATGTCCCAGTCACTGAACACACAAACAAGCAATAACAATAGGATGGTGTTGCGGTCAATCAGTCTGTGTATTGATTCAAGCTTTAAGTGCAATTCATTCCATGTTCAAGTCATGCTGCTTTACTGTCAATGAAGTTATTGAATGCTTTTGTGAGGAGCTACAATCCCCTATTGTGACCATGTTTTCTAGGTATTGATGCTGTGACCAAAGTAACTTTCAATCTAGATCTGGAAATGTTCTTAATATTAAGTGAGTAACCTAATAAATGGGCAGGGTACCAGCAGTAAAAACTTGATTATTATCTGATCAGTTCAAACACAAAGCCCTAGAATGTGCAAGGTGAATATATAGGGTGCAGCCTCTTGTTTCGATGTCCATGTACGTATTATCTTTCAAATATTAACTTGATAATTTGACTTGCTAATGCATTTAGTTTTAGCAATTAGTCAACTATAGATTATCATTTTTTTATAAGATAGTTACTCGTTTACTGTGTGCCATGTTTATTCAGAACGTTGGCAATCATGGCTCTCCACAACTTCCAGTCCTTTGTAACGCTTAATAAATTTTGTTTTTTTGTTATCTCTCCTAAACCCTGCTTTGCCATCCATTTAGTCAAACTCACTAGATAGGTTATATGTTATTTTTCTCAGTCCCTCTTGCCTTCAATGTCTTGTGAGGACTAAATTTTCCAAGCCCACTTTTCTCATATTCTAAGTATAAGTGTTCTTTTGGTTTCCATTTTCTCTAAAACTTTGTCGTTGCTCACATGTTTGGTTCATTGTATTCTCTTAATTCTTCTGTAGAACCACATTTCTGTTGCCTCAAGTCTCTTCATCTGCAATGAGATTGTCCAGCATTCATTGCCATACATGAGATCTAATATTATGTAACAGTTCAGTACTCTTTTCTTATCTATAATTATATCTAATTAAATTTTCCTGTTAATAGCTTGCTTAGCCTTTTGGAAGGCAATTTTACTATCTTAATGCCCCTTTAGATTTCGCACTTTCCATCCACTGTTAAAACACTTCCCAAATATTTAAATTGTTATACTTGTTTGATTTTGGTATCCCAAATTTGCAATTTACATGTTGGGATGTTCCTTTTGCAAACAAGCATGCATTCTATCTTTTTGCAATTGATGTTTATTTAATCCTTTCTACTGACTTTCCTTTACTACCTTTTGCAGGAGTTTTTGTAGTTTTCTTTCTGTGTCTGCTATTAACACTGTGTCATCTGCATGTCTTAGATTAAAATTTGGCAAACCAACCAAATCCTGGTAAGACTTCGCATTCTCTCAGAATTGACTAATTGTAAAAGTTGAATAAGTCTGGTGAGAAGACACATCCTCGTTACTAAAAAATATATATGACCTGACGATTGCATCTAGCATGAAACACTGTCACCTCTAAGTGTCCACTTCTATGTTCACTTTTATATTTATACATGCTCTATCTCTGATATTGAGCACTTTATCCCATAAATATAGCACATCTTAAGACATATATCGTATTTTTCAATTCCCTATGAGGACAAATTTGACACAAGGTGAAAATTAATGTACATGTAGTTTAGAAACAAAAGGGGTCTAGTTCTTGCGGTCTTAACCTTTGATGTGCCACAGTAATCAGAATAGACTTGATCCTATCCCTTAGAGGGAAATGGGTAATTGTAGATTGAGAAAGCCAGTGTCTTCAAAACTGGCTTTTTCTCAGGCTGCACCTGGGACAGTATTTTTTTTATTTTGACAAGAGGATTATATTTCAAAGATTTTATAGATTTTTCTTTTGATGCATGAGTCCAGCATATTGGGTTCTGGCAGTGTTGGGTTCATCGGGATAACACCAGTCTACTAAGTTTAATAATTAGACAGTTTTGTAAAGGCTATGCACTGACCGCACTGATTTTGTGGTATCAGATGAAATGGGGAGAAATAAATGATAATAGGAAGCAATAAACAATAATAATAATAATAAACGTTATGTTTGGTATATCTCTCTGTGTAGTAACAGTTGTATTACAGTTCTCTGCATTATGTTTAACAAACAGGCTTGCTAAGCAATGCCTTTATGTTCACCAGTTGTTCTCTATCTATATTTGTCTATCTCCTTTGCATACGATACTACACCTCCCTGAATTGGAGAGGTCATATACCCTTTTTTTCTTTTACTATTCCTGATTATTCTTGTACTGTGCTGTCCTTCCTTTTGTCTTGTTTTCTCTTTAATAGTGATCTCAGTCTCTTTTCATTTTCTTCTTCATTCTCATCTGTCTTTTCATTCTCACTTTCTTCCATTTTCTGCTCTGTTCCACTTTTGTGACTTTCTGTCTCTTCTTGATCTTCCATTTCCACATCATCCAGTTCATTTCTGCTTCTGAATTGATCTGCATATGCCAGTATATTTTGTCCCTTTTTCTCAAGTATAGCTGTGTTGTGTCCTTTTTTTTTATCAGGAAATTTGCTTCTTTGAGATTAGCCTCTTTATTCTTTCTATACCATACTTTTTCATAGTTATAGAGGCTCAGATTTGTCTTCCCATTAAAGCCAAATGGCTCAGTTTTCTTCTTGCATGCAGAATGGATCTGTAACTGAGAAGCATCTTTGGTAGATATGCTTCTATGCTTTCATTAAGTGGTGAGAATGCTTTTAAACCAATTTTTGCCGTTTGCACCATTCTTTCCACAATGTCATTAGATTGTAGTTGATATGGTGGTGTCTTGTATGAGATGCATCCAATCTGTGTTAACCACTAACAAGTTCTCATTGCAAAATTCAGGTACATTGCCAGTGACTACTGTCTGGGGTACTCCATTCTTTGAGAATAATTCTTAGTACTTACTTTATTGTGGTGGCTTTTCTGTCCTTTACTCTGACAATCACTGGCCATCCTGAATACAAGTCCACTAATACTAAGAACAATCCCCTATCTTTGATATGTGCATGTTCCATGTGGACCCTAACCCATGGCTCTGCTTCCTTGGGCCATGTGAATTTTTACTTGCTTGAAGTTGTTTTTTTTTTTGTATTTTTGCACATTTTGGGCATCTCTTAATGTATTCCTCTACATCTTTTAAATACTCTGGCCACCAGGCTTGTAACTTTAGTCTTCTTTGTGTTGCTGTTACACCACAATGCACATCATCATGTACTCCTTTTTAATATGTTTCTTCTCAGTATTTGTGGAGCTGCTATTATATCCCCATTGCATATTATGCCATTTTCTATGATTAGTTTGTGTTTCATTTCTTTAAAGGGTTGCTCTACCATCAAACAATTGCTCCATATATTATTTTTTATTCTCTCTACTATTCTGCTTTATATTGGGTCTTGCTTTGTTTCTATTTTGAGTCTATCTAGAGGAAGAACATCTACCCAGTGTATTATTTTATCTTCAGCATTTTCCTAGTTTTCTTCTGTTTCATTCTTGAACTGTAATCTTGATAAAGCATCTACATGAGGAACAATGTGACTTTTGGCAATTCTTTTCTCAGGTTAAATATGAAATCCAGTGGTTTTTTGTTCAATTTTAATAAGAACTTTTTGCCTATCAAAAAGTTTTGTGCTCTTCCCATTTGCCATGCTCCATGCAATAACTAGTGCTTCTATTTCAATATTCAAGTAGTTAATTTCTGTTGATGTTATCCTTCTTGATATGTACATGATTGAGTATTGCTTCTTGTGACAGAATAGCAGCAATCACCTTTTCAGCCATTTCTGTGGTTAACGTTACTTCTTTTTGTGGATCAAAAACTTTTATTATTGGTTTGTTCCTCAGTATTTACTTTAGTGTTTCAAAAGTGATAGTTTGCTTTTGGGTCCAGCTAAATGGGATCACTAGACTCCGCTGAGTCTTCTGACCTTATAGGTCTCTTTATATTTTACAATCTCACAGCATATCATGAAATTAATATAACTGACATTGGATTATACATGGACGATGGACTTATAGTTATAAAGAACTCTACAAACTTGAAAATCGATAAAATTAGAAAGATATTATATAGAGAATTTAAATGCCTGAACTTAAAAATTACTGTAAGCACTAAATTGAAAATGGTGAACTTCCTTGATATAACATTATATTTAATGAAAAATGAATATATACCTTATAAAAGAAACCCAATACTAATCCTTTGTATATACACCCTAAATTTAATCATCTTCCATCTATAATTAAGCATATACCATTATCTATCGAAAAAAGAACAAGTACCAATTCAGCAAATAAGATTTTCAATGAACATATTAATTTCTATAATAAAGCTCTAAAAGATAGTGGCTACAAAAGCCCAAAACTAACTTACATAAAAAAAAATGAAAATGGAAAACATAGAAAAAACAGAAAATAGAAAAATAATTTGGTATACAGCCCCATACAACCAAATGGTAAAGAACAAATTAGGACAAAAATTCCTTGCATTAATTGTTAAACATTTTCCTAAAGATAGTAAACTCAGTACTATTTTCAATAAACATACCCTACAATTAAGTTACAATTGTACTAAAAACTTAGAAAAAATTAAGAAACATAATGCTAATATCTTGAATAAACACTTAGACCAAGACTAAAGAAATTTAGACAGTATAATAATAAAAAGAGATGAAGATAAACAAAAATTATGTAACTGCAGAAATCCTCATAACTATCCTCTTAATAATAAATGTTGTACAGAATCATTAGTGTATAACTGGAATATCTCATCTATTGAGGATCCAGACAACGTAAAAGTCTACATTGGATGCACAAGACATGAGTTCAGAAAACCGTTTAACCAACAACAAAGTTCTTTTAGGATAAATAAATACCGAAATCAGATGTCCCTATTGAAATATTTCTGGCACTTAAAAGAAACCAATAAAACACCTACAGTGAAATGGAAATTAATAAGAAAAGCAAGAATATGGAGGTCATTAAATCACCCATGTCCTTTGTACATATATGAGAAACTATATGTTACTAGTTTTATAAAAATTTACTTAAAGAAATGAAATAGCTATTCTCCGTCAACATTGTCAAAAATTTTCCTTAAGATTTATTTAAATAAAAAATAAATAAAAAAAATAAAAACTGATAAATGAAATATACACATTTATATTTGATATTTAAATACTAATTTTTAAATAACTTAAGTAATTCTATTACATTTATTTGTTTTAAAAGATGATTAGTCTATTATTAAAATTAAGAATAATATTTTTAAATTGTAGTTCAATACGATGTATTCATATACAAACAAACCTTTTAGAAAAGATCTTTGAATACAAGTACAAATTTAATGGTGAAACAAAATTGCCGAAAAACTTTGTCGTTGAAAAAGACCAGATGACATGTGTTGAACGGATGTCATCATTAATTTGAAAAGGCACTCCTACCCTACCTTGACTTAACCTCTTTTGGAAAGTAACTAATATGTTGATACAATAGTTGTCAGTGAAAAAAAAAAATACCCTACCACCCCTTGTTAAAATGACTAGATTTTCCCATATCCATAGAAACTGATATTATAAATGTATATGCTTACAAAACTAAATTAAGTAAATTTAAAAATAAGTTATTCCAAAATTTGCTTGAAAAATGAAACAGAACTAGGGACTTTAATTTAATTTTATAATTGAAATTGGAGTTTTTAGCTTGTTTTCAAAAACATGGTAATTCCTGTGTAGCGATGGAACCATATTTTTAAATAAGTAAATTTATTATATATGAAGAAATGGAAATATAGGAAGTTATACATTCAACATTTGAAGAGTTAGGAAACTAATAAGTAATAAAGTTAAATCTATATTATTATTAAATCTCCCTCTACATCGACATATATCAGGTTGGTGCAAAAATAATGTCGTTTTGTCACATAGTAACATCTGTGACAAAACGACATTATTTTTGCACCAACCTTATATATATATATATATATATATATATATATATATATATATATATATATATATATATATATATATATATTTATTTATTTTTTTTTTTTTTTTTAAGTGTTTCACCCCAAGCAAGGTGGGAAGCCACTAAGCACGCAAGGGTTACAGAAAATCAGGAGCAAGATCAGATAGGAGTGATAGAAGAAAGGATGAGGAGAAGGGTAGTGGATAGATCAAGGCAACTTGAGATGTCGATTGACATTACATTTGAATAGCTGGAGATTATAGCTCTCAGGGAAACTGGAGTAGGGAAGTGAGTTCCACAGGCGAGAGGTGCGAGACATGAAGGAGTTTTGACAGTGAAGGGGTGAGAGCGGGATGCCAGTCTCATAGGATGCTTGAACTCATGAAGTCTGGGAACCAGCGAATGCAGCTCCTCGGAGCAATTGCCATGAAAGTATTTGTAAAACAGACAGAGAGAGGCGACGGCACATCTGTGAGAAAGTGACTGTAGATGAAATGCCAGATCAGGGCCAATTATATTGCATATCCGCCTCTGGAGCCTATCAAGAACCTTGAGGCAAACAGAAGGGGCTCCAGGTCATATATGGCAGCAATACTCCATGCAAGGGCAAATTGTTGATTTGTAGATCTGAAGGATCAATTCCGGGGAAAAAAATTTCCTGCCGCAGCACAGGGAGCCAACTTTCCTTACAGTGGACGATGCAATTGACTCAAAGTATTTGTTCCATCTCAGGTCAGTCATCAACGTGAGAGCGAGCAGCTGCAGAGAGTTTCTCTCGAGAAGTTGAGCGTCATACATTCTAATATATTTGTATAATATATATGCTAAAATATAAATATTATACTGATATATATTATATGAAAATATATATAGTATAATATTTACTGCTAAAATTATACCTTTAAGTGCTGACTCTAGGTGTTTCCTCAGTGTTATTGCTCTCATATCACTAGAAGTTTTGGGTCTAAATAAACAACAGAGTTCTTTGATTGGCAACCTGACCCCGAATATGATTAGTATTTGTCCCACACCCAGAGTAAATTTGCTACTAGAATTAGGACATGGTTCATATAAATTCCCTCAGAAAATGGCAACTAA
>OZ010579.1:101988794-102073794 GCA_963932145.1 Acanthosepion lycidas
TATAAGCATAATATATATATATATATATATATATATATATAAGCATAATATATATATATATATATATATATATATATATAAGCATTATATATATATATATATATATATATATATATAAGCATTATATATATATATATATAAGCATTATATATATATATATATAAGCATTATATATATATATATATAAGCATTATATATATATATATATAAGCATTATATATATATATATATATAAGCATTATATATATATATATATATATAAGCATTATATATATATATATATAAGCATTATATATATATATATATATAAGCATTATATATATATATATTAGCATTATATATATATATTAGCATTATATATATATATATATATTAGCATTATATATATATATATATATTAGCATTATATATATATATATATATATATTAGCATTATATATATATATATATATATTAGCATTATATATATATATATATATATATTAGCATTATATATATATATATATATATATTAGCATTATATATATATATATATATTAGCATTATATATATATATATATATTAGCATTATATATATATATATATATATTAGCATTATATATATATATATATATTAGCATTATATATATATATATTAGCATTATATATATATATATATATATATTAGCATTATATATATATATATATATTAGCATATATATATATATATATATATATATATTAGCATTATATAATATATATATATATATATATTAGCATTATATATATATATTAGCATTATATATATATATTAGCATTATATATATATATATATTAGCATTATATATATATATATATTAGCATTATATATATATATATATTAGCATTATATATATATATATATATATTAGCATTATATATATATATATATTAGCATTATATATATATATATAAGCATTATATATATATATATTAGCATTATATATATATATATATATATATAAGCATTATATATATATATATATTAGCATTATATATATATATTAGCATTATATATATATATATATATTAGCATTATATATATATATATATATTAGCATTATATATATATATATATATATATATTAGCATTATATATATATTAGCATTATATATATATATATATATATATATTAGCATTATATATATATTAGCATTATATATATATATATATATATTAGCATTATATATATATATATATTAGCATTATATATATATATATATATATTAGCATTATATATATATATATATTAGCATTATATATATATATATTAGCATTATATATATATATATATATATATTAGCATTTTATATATATATATATATATATATATATATATATATATATTAGCATTATATATATATATATATATATTAGCATTATATATATATATATATATATTAGCATTATATATATATATATATATATATTAGCATTATATATATATATATTAGCATTATATATATATATATATATATATATTAGCATTATATATATATATATATATATATATTAGCATTATATATATATATATATATTAGCATTATATATATATATATTAGCATTATATATATATATATATATATATATATATAAGCATTATATATATATATATATATTAGCATTATATATATATATATATATATATTAGCATTATATATATATATATATATTAGCATTATATATATATATATTAGCATTATATATATATATATATTAGCATTATATATATATATATATTAGCATTATATATATATATATATATTAGCATTATATATATATATATATATATTAGCATTATATATATATATATATATTAGCATTATATATATATATATATATATTAGCATTATATATATATATATTAGCATTATATATATATATATATTAGCATTATATATATATATATTAGCATTATATATATATATATATATATTAGCATTATATATATATATATATATTAGCATTATATATATATATATATATTAGCATTATATATATATATATTAGCATTATATATATATATATATATTAGCATTATATATATATATATATATTAGCATTATATATATATATATATATTAGCATTATATATATATATATATATTAGCATTATATATATATATATATATTAGCATTATATATATATATATATTAGCATTATATATATATATATATATATATATTAGCATTATATATATATATATATATATATATATATTAGCATTATATATATATATATTTTACTAGTTGTGCTTTTTATACTTAGATATAATATTACTATTATATATTAGATATGTATACCTAGTATTTGTTTTCATTTTTTCTGTCTACTACTAATTCTATGAATATATATATTTGTGAATACTGAAAGACTGATATACTTCAAAAACATTACAGAATATTTTCTCAGTGTATCTTATGTATCTCGATGTATTAGGTCGCAGTAATTTTCTTTTGATAAGTCAGCCATAATTTCATGTTTGCAGGGTTGACTTGTGACCTGAATTAACTGAATATGATCCTTTTTCCTTTTCTTTTGTTGTCTCTTCTCACTGATACATTTTCTTCCACTATTCTTTCGTTCTTTTTTTTTTTTTCATAACTTTTTGACCTTTTCACTTTTACTCCTACACCCAAACCAACCACCTAAGACTCTAATTTTCTCTCCATCCTGTTTGGCTCACAATTGATTTTTTTTATTTTCTATTAGGACATGTATTCTTATTCTGAGATGAAACTTCCCAAAATTACCTGGAAATTTCAGGACTTCCTAAACAAAAGAATTTATTGACATCACTGGATTTATAGTGTGAAATATTTGCCTAAAGTCTGTATCTTTTGGTTAAAGCTTAAATCAGTGGTTAGTATATTGCTCTAACATTTGAAAGGATCAAATAAAATATTCTTTGCTCTTCTTTTATTTATATCTTTCTGTGTTTTACCATGAATTCTTATGAAATATAATGAAACAGTATCCCATAGCCATCTCTATGATTTTAAATTCAGAGTTGTCCTCCTAGACTGGATGCAAGATAAACCAGTTTGCACTGCTATTTAACCCATATTTGGGGGGATAAGAGATGGTCTCATTATTTGTGTATGGATCAGTTCTAACTAATTTAGTATAAGAGTTAATAAAATTAAACATAGATTAGGCTGTACTAGTGGTAGATTTGCTCAACACTGCAAATTACTACAAAAACAAAACATTAATCGGAAAACTCAAGTCATGTTCTTTAAAAGCCACAAAGATATTCATATGGATGTCATGTATGCCACCAAACCTGTTCAGAAATATCTTAACTCTCAGCTGTATACAACTGCTTTTTAAGATCAATAGTTAAAAATGGCTTTGAATGAGTGAAGATTTTAGGTCCCAGTTTAACTTAATATCATGAAACAGGATCAGCTAAAAATCCTACTTCAATCCTTATGGACTGACATTACAGAATCACAAACAAATCACTTGAGGATATTCAACAGCAGCAACAACTAAAATTGAGATCTTAGAGAGAAAATGACAGAAGCAAGATGTTGATATTCCACACTACTTGAAATAAAAGGTTAGAAAGGAAACCATCATCAATACTGGAAAGAGTAATAACAGCTAGTGAACTTGAGAAAACCTATTTTCCTGAAAATTGTTTTATGAGAAAGATTTTATAAATTTCAATCAAAAGTAGTACTGGCTGCTTGTTCAGTACTGAATATTTCCTTATAAGGAAATGGCTAATATTACCATTAGTACAGAAGTGAAAAAGTGAACAGACTGAATGAGAATTTGAACTTGGCTAGTTGATTCCACTGTCCATGCTAATAACCATTACACTACCCAAACATTGTTTATTGCAATGAGAAAATGATTTGTAAATATAAAATCACTTCTGAAAAAAAAATACAAGTAGTAATATTAGTTAACCAAGATAATAATAAAAAGAAATGAAAACTGAAATTCAACAAGACAGATAATTAAGATATTAAGAATGACTGTCTAAATTAACTTCTTTATCATATATGCTATGGTGTTCTATAAGACAGGCCCATTTATGGTCCAACTAAGGGACAGAACTGGTAGCCTATTTCAAAATGTTTAAATTTCAGGAATTTGGGGAGAAAAGTTAAACATTAAACAACATACTTCATTATTTTATATACAAGTCAATGTTTTGCCAATAAAATTTATATTAACTAACCTACATTGGTCAAATATTCAAGATATACTCATATTTATATGAAGATACCAAACAAACTTCAGCTGATAATATCTGCTTTTATTAAGATTATTTATGATATTATATTTAGTGGTGTGAGATTTTATTATGCAAGTTGAAGACTGTTCATCATCTTGTATATAAACATGTACAAACATAAGCATCAGAAAATAGTAAACTAACATCATTTAAAAAGCAACATACAGATGTGGAATAATGTTAGGTTAGTATTGTAGGAAAAAAAGATAGGTCCCTTCAAATTTGATGAGGTATTAAGCTAAATGTAAAGAATTATTCTTGAACATTTTTTGAGTTGTTCCAATGACACCCAAGGATATCCACATGAAAAGAATAGTTTCATGCTAAACGATTCACCTTTATATTCTTCAAAGCTGAGTAATAGCCACTTTGCCAAAAAATAAAATAAATAAATAAACCTTTTAAATAGACTAAATTAACAAAATGGCTTTGGCTTCTTCAGATATTAATCCAATAGAAAACTTGTGATCCATTAAGAAAAGACATTTATATGAGAATGGAAAACAATATTCAAGCAAAAAAAAAAAAAAAAAAAAATCCACAAAACAGTCCCTCTGTGAAGCAATAAAAACTGCAGCAAATAATGTTAACTTATCTCCTGTTTTAATGTTAACAAAATTAATGGTTGAAAGACTGATGAAGGTTATAGAATGTCAATGAGCCTATATTAATATTATTTAGGAATATGGGGCGTTGGGTTCATCAAGTATATGTTTATATGGCCTATATTTTTGGGATTTATTTATAAATAAAATTATTTTTCAATTTGTTTGCTTGAAAAATAAAGCTGACACACCTAAAACAAACCACTAGCAATATTTTTAATAATGATAAATATTATAATTTAAAACTCACTTGATATATTGGTCATATAAATTTAAGTACACATTGAGTTACCTTACTTAGTTCAACCAACTCCTAAGAGGATACTTTCCCAGCCACTACAATAATAACCTGTTCAAGTCTAGGGTTAACTGTTATCTTTCACACATATCTTTATAAACAGCACCTTACCACTCACACAGCAAACTCATTCCATAACCCACTAGCTTGGTTGACACTTGCAATAGGGTGAATATTAGTAAAAAAAATAAATAAATAATTAAATAAATGACCCTGAATATTTTCCAATATTAGTTGGTTATTACTAATTTCATTTTGAAAACATTGACTAGCATAGTAAATGTAAAACATTGTACTAGCATCGTAAAATCTGACACGGTGTAAGGTACGGAATATATTATAATAGATGTATGAAACTGAATGTTCTGGCATATGGGAATCACTTCCTTTAGAGAATAAAATTAATTTTCATGCTAAATAAAATAAAAAGGAATTGATAAAATTAAATTTTGAAGTATTACATTATTCAAATATTGATTTATTGGTTTTTGGTATCAGTGTAAGTCTTTGTTTTCTGCTGTTCTTCACAAAAGAGTTAAAACTTTGCTGAACTTTGATGTTACAGATACCAATACTTCCTCTAAAAATAATCACCAGATATGCAGAATATACCTACTATGAATACTCAGACATCTAGATATGAATATATCTCAATTTTTGCTTTCTCTGGCAAATTATATATATATATATATATATGAAATGTGTGTGTGTTAAAGATATCAGCTATGTTAAAAATATATTCAATCGGAATTGTGGGTAATTTGAAAGTTTCTAGTCTAGTTTGAATACAAGAAAAATACACTCTCTCTCTCTCTCTCTCTCTCTCTCTCTCTCTCTCTTGCAGACAAATGAATGGAGAAAATTTTGAAAAATAAACAAATTTGAGTGCTGAGTGTCATGGGAAGGTTGGCAGACATTGGTTATTTTATAATAGGCACAGAAAAGTGAAAAGGAAAAATGTGTACGAAATATCAAATAAAAGGTGGAGTTTTACAAATGGAAGACTGAAGGTGAGAAGAATAAAAACAAGAAAAAAAAACTAAAAAATTATCAAGAAATTTTTATTGTAACATGAATAAAAAGAAAATGAATGAAAGTCTAAATTTGTATAACATATATAGCAAATAAGGATAAAAAGTAAAAATTGGTACAAAATGATCAGATATTGAAAAAGTCTGAGGTAAAACAGAAGGAAGAAAAAAACAAAGGAAAGGTAGTGTATTTTAGAGAGGAGGGAAAAAGAAAGCAAAAAAGACTGAGGAAGACAAAAAACTCAGAAAAACTGAAGAGAAAGGAAGAAAAATGAGAGAAAGTTTGATATAAGAAAAGAGGAAGAGACAAATGAGATAAAAAGGCTGATATAAAAGAGGAAGAAAGTAAACAAACAAGAGAGAAATAAGTCTGATATGAAAAGAAGACAAAAGAAAATGTGAAAGACAGAGATGGAAGAAAGGCAAGCAAAAAACAAGAAAAGAAAGAAGGAAAAATTGAGAAGAAAACAAGAAGGACAAAAAGGAAGAAGAAATTCAGAAATCAACAAGAATGCATTATGAGGTGGATGAAGGAAAATAGGAGAGAAAGTAAAAGGAATACACACTAAAAGCAAATGATGTAATGAAAAAGATGAAGTTTAAGAAGAGGAAGAAGTTAAAAGCATCAGAGGAGAAAGTTCCATTATAAAAGGGAGTAAAAATAGATCCCAAATTAGCTATTACTTCAGATGTGTGATGAATATAGAAAAAGAATTAAGTATAGAAGAAAATACAAACTATAACCTGAATAAGTATGCAGGGAACAAACAAGGTAAAGAAATGTAGTGAGAATAGAGAAGAAACAAACCAACCAGAAATAAAGATGGTATTTTACCTTTAGGTGATGAGGAACAAAGTAGAATTTAATTTTAGTATAAAATAAGGTGTGTGAGAATATATGAAAATATAATAAAATATTATTAACAAAAAAAAATAGCTGTCAAAAGAAAAGCTATTTAGAAAACACAATAAGAATATTAAACATTCTGCCACCATGATGTTATGTGGGACATACCTTTTGTAATATGAAATTCCATGAGAAGGAACAAAAACTGCTTAATTGTATGAGAAAGCTGCTGAAAGTACCAAGGAATAGATCTGGCAATTTTGTGCAATAGGGAGTTATTGCTTCAGAGAGGGATTGTCAGTAATTAAGTTTATACTTCATATAATCCTCAGTCATTAATGTGGAAGATAAAAAACAAATTTTTTTTTTTTTTTTTAGGATTAGAATCAGAAGATAGTTGAGATTTTTAGTACACATAATGAGGAAAAAGAGCTTGGATAATTTGGCACTCACAGGATATATTGAATGCAAGGGGAACAGAGGTAAGTCACAATTAAGCTAACAAGCTGGTGTATATGATTGGCAGAACTAGGATTAGGAGACATAGTAAAAAAGAGATACTAAGATCTTGCTTACAGATACTAAGGAAAGGAAATTATGGAGAACCATAATTACCCATATCCTGAAGGGACATTACACGTAGAAGGAGAAGAATAATGGCATTTTTGACAAATTTCTGATCATAGTATGAATGGGTCATTACATAGTTCAGTGATTACAACAATGGACCAGAGGTTAACTTTTTTAACAAGGCATTTTAATCTTAGCTACAATTTAACATGGGATGAGGAACAATTCTGAAATTTTGAATCCTGTTCTATAGACAATGATAGAACAGATTTTGTAATATAAACAAAGAAAGAGCAACTGCTGAAGAAGAGATGAACTAAGTAATAGTTTCACACCAATCATAGGCAACAATATTAAAAACAAAAACCTAACCCAACTGAAGTTATAATAGTACACTTTTGAATTATGCACAACTGAAGATAATGAGGCAAATTGATAGATTTATAAACAATGCATTTTGCTAACAGTGTCTGCTTTCTTTGGCTTCCTCAGGTCAGAATGAAAGAAAGACAAAACTCTGAGAGGAAAAATTCCTTGGGAACTCTCAGGACCATAAATCAAATTAGATTATCTTATCACCTCCAATTTCCAAACTCAAGAGTGTCTATCCACCTGTTTGTTTTTCATATATATATATATATATATATATATATAAACAGACAAAAGGAAAACTTATTTTAGCCAATGCATTTTGCTCTCTGAAGGACTTTATCAAGGCCTTCAGATAAGTTTCCTTCTTGTATTTATTCATTTTATCTGTTTACAGATATATTCTATCTGAAATTTTATAGATTCATATATGACTTGACTCATCCAGAGTATCCATACCTGGTTTTCTCCTCAGAACTGAGTGACTTAAGCATAACCCCATCTATGGTATTGAACATCATCTCTAAATTAGACTCTCCTAAAGCAAGTGATAGTGATGGGATACCAGCCGTATTCCTAAAGCTCTTAAGCTGACTCCAGTTCTCTCCAAACAATATAATAACTATTGCTTTGCTGACTCTTGCTTTCCAGCCTATTGGAAGTCCTCATCTATTGTTCCTGTTTTTAAGAAATCTGGAGACCCTTCTGACCCATGTAACTACCATCCTATAAGTTTCCTACCACTCTTCAGCAAAGTCTTTGAGGATTTAATCAATACTGAAGTGGTTAAGCACCCTACCTCCCATGATCTACTCTCTGACAAACAATATGGTTTCTGCTTTGCTGGGTCTACCACTGACATGCTTATGGCCATAACTGAATTTGTATACCAAGCTCTTGATAATAACAGGAAAGCTCAAGCTGTTGTTCTAGATATCTCTAAGGTGTTTGATAGGGTTTGGCTTGCTGGCCTTCTGTGGAAGCTTCAGGGATATGTCATTACAGGATGATTATTTGATTTAATCCAATCATTCCTGTCAAACCATGAAATGAAGGTCATTCTAAATGGATTCTACTCCATTTCCTTTCAAATGAACACTGATATTCCTCAAGGTTCTTTCCTGGGTGCTACACTGTTACTAATCTTCATCAATGATCTTCTTGATGTCATCAGTTCTCAAGTAGGCATCTATGCAGATGAACTACCATTTACTTCTCTCTCAATAGTAAATCCAGCAATGCTGACAAAGTTAGCCTGGCTATTGGTCTCAAGAAGGACCTCCAATCTGTGGTTGACTGGGGCAGGAAATGGCTTGTAAACTTTAATGCCTCCAAAATGAAACTGCTCTCATTTACCCAGCATAGAGAAACCTCCCTGTGTCCTATCAGCATGGCTGATGCTCAACTTCATGAGAATATCTCTCTGTGTCTTCTTGGTCTCAAATTTTCCACTGACCTGAGGTGGAACAACTACATTGAATTAATAGTTTCATCTACTGCAAGGAAAGTTGGTTCTCTGTGTCACACCAGAAGGTTTTTCTCATCTGGGTACATCAAATCTACAAATCTACCATTCATCCTTGCATTGAATACTGTTGCCATATATGGTCTAGTACTCACACTGTTCATCTTTAAGTTCTTCACAAAAGATGGATATGCAATGTGATAGGCCCTGACCTGGCATCTTGACTCCAGTCACTTTCTCAGACGTGATATGGCTTCCCTTTGTCTTTTCTACAAATATTTTCATGGTAACTACCCTAACAAGTTATTTTCACAGGTGCTCCAACTGCAAGAATTTGAGTGTGCTACTAGTTAGGCATCTCAGTCCAACCCTTTTACTGTCAAAGCAGTTAAATGTAACTGCCTTTTCTACTCCAACAAGTTCTTCTCTTGCACTTTCCAAAAGTGGAACTCCCTTCCTCTTACTTGCTTCCCTGATAACTATAATCGTCAAAAATTTAAATGTAGTGTCAATCAACATCTTCTGATGCCTTCATCTTGATTCCCTGTCCTTCTCTTTATCCTTTCCTCAAACACCCCTTTTTACTCTTACTTTTATTCTCTGTAACTCCTTGCATGCTAGTGGCACTCCTGCCTTGCTTGGGGCAAAATGCTTAAAAAAATTACACACACACACATATATATATATATATATATATATATATATATATATATAAAATGTGTGTGTATGTGATATGATGTTGTTTATGCATTTTCACAGTTTTCATACAAATTGTTAGTAACAATGGCTCTCCACCACTTCCTGTCCATTATAACTCTCAGCAATGTTTTACTATTTACTATCTATTCTTGGATATATATCTTTCATAAAAAAACTTTAATAAAAATAAATACTTTAAATTATTACAATAATATTATCTTTATAATTCTCAATATGTGTGTATGTGTGCATGATTGGATGTTGTTTATGCTTTTCCACAGTTTTCATCTGATTTCAATTAAATTTTTTTTGATAGATAATTCTTCAGTGTTTGTTTTGAGTCCAAATTACACACTCCCGCTATCTTGTTATCTAAGTGCTCAATCTCTCTCAGGTGAGGTTACCTTTTCCATTGCATAAAGCCAATTACTACAGTTTTAAGGCATTGCTTTCATTGTCATTTATAGCCATTCCCAATTTAAATTTTTTTATTGTCCTACCAGTTTTTGCATTGCATTCACCATAGTAATAAGTAAGCTTGTGTTTTTATTACTCAACCTTTATTTTTCCAACCTTTCTTAAAGATATTCGAACTCAGTGATTCCTGTAGCTTTACAGCGTTCTCTTCTGGTATTTGCCCACGCATTCCATTTGACAATTCATATTTGCCTAAGACATGCCAACAAAGAAAAGAACTTGCCAAGGTCACAAAACTGCTGCCGCCAGGTCTGCCATGAAAATAAGAGATAATGAATCATCTTTAGAATGTTCAATTTGCCTGTCTCAAAATGCCTCTTGGAATGCTTAAATCAGAGCCACCGAGTCCAAAGATCAATGTAGCCATTGGCTTTCCAGAAGAGCATACCTGAATGCTTCTGTGCACAAGGCTGAAAATGATGATCAAAGGACTCAACTGCTGAGGAGAAACGTCTCTTCAACTGCTGCTGCATGTAAGGCTAAAACAAGATTGAGAACACAAAAACGGCCCTTTTCAGGGCCACCCCAAGGATGTGCCTCAGTTACAGCCAATTGTTGTTACTAATATTGATTTTCGGGTGGCCTGATTTTAAAAACAAAATGCTAAGAGGCACATTGAACACATTACAGGATGGAAAAAGTTTCTAAGTTTATGATTTTAAGGTTACAAATGACTTTTTGTGAGGTGTAACCATTTTAAGAATTGACACAATTCAGGACCATTTAAATTTATACAAAATCTGGAAAAAACAACAAAAAGAAGCATTTAAACAAGATTGAAAAAATATTCACTTGTTTTAATATCTTTGAACCTTTTCCTATTGAGTAATGTTTTTCTGTCTCTGAGTATTTGTTTATTAAATTTTAGAAATCTGCTCTTTGTTCTTTAATAAACCCGTATATATTATTAGAGCTATTTAGTATTGATGGATTTTAAATCATTCACTGAAACTAGTGTTCATATATATATACATACATCCACTCATTCAGGCATATACATGTATTAGAGCAATTATTTTTTATACTTGTACACACACACACACGTGCACCTATATTTGCCTCCTCATATAACCATATATGCATATATACACACACAGATATATATATCAGGAGCTGCCAAAGTAGGTATGCAGTAAGTATTATACCATTATTAATGTTTGTATAATAAATATGTTATGTGCACAGGTTTTGTTTTTCATTACAGTATACCCATGTTTGCATCCCACCGCATTAGAGCTTTTTTTTTTTTTTACTTTGTATGGTGTGCTGTTTTTCCCTGTGTTGGACCAATTCAAATGGCTCTAATATAGGCAGTATATCTTCATTCAAACATGTTTCATTAAATAATATATAGACATATTATATCTATTTTTATATGGATCCTTTCTAGTTCTCTAATCAATTTCTTAGTATTATGATGAAATTCAACAAGGAAGGTGCTGTAGTAAAAATAAATAGTCATAAATATGTATATTATCCAATATAATGTGTTTTTATATATATATATATATATATATATATATATATATATATATATATATATAAAAACACATTTTTCATTCTGCTACTATTATACATCCCACAAATACAAACATACTATTCACAAGGTAAATTAAATATATAAGTTGCAGGGAGATTATCTGTCAGACATCTTGACTCTTTTTTCTTTTCAGATAAACACAGTCAATATAAAAACACCAGTTGCTGAGACCAGTTTTTGTTCTGAGATAATTTCTATTTTTTGTCTTTTTGGAAAGAATTTGAGGAAGGTATTTTGCATTTTCACTGATTGTGCCCTGGAGCAATATAACAATTTTAAAATAACAAGATTTTTTTAAAGTTTATATTAATAGAATTGGTTTATTTAAGTATACCAGAAATACCCATGAAAATTTCATAATTTTCCTATTTGAATTTTCTGATGAATCTTAATTCTTAAGTTATGTGATTGAATAAGCTCATCGTGAGTTTGATGACAATAAAAAATCCATAGAAATTCCGCTATAGCATTGTTAAATATTTGTGCTTAACAACTTTAAAAAAAATATTGCAATAACAACCTTATTGAAAATATTGCAATTCGGATGGTGGTTATTATTTTAAGAAGTAAGAGGGTACAAACAAAAACATTTGAAATTGACAAATTTTTCCATTTCACTTAAACAGCTGTTAAACACTTCTATCTTCACTTTTTTCCTCCTTTCATTTTCTATCCAAAACCAAATTGCCTCTCTGATATGTCTTTCTATATTTTCAAAATGGAATTATAAAGTATTAGCATGGCATAACAGTCATACTAATTAAGACTAGGTCAAGCAGATTTATAATAAGATACTAGTTGCTGACTTTTTTTCTATAACAATTTTAATGTTTTCATATGAAGGATTAAAATTAGGTATTCTTTAATTCATTTTTCACAAAATTTCTGGCTTGTCATTTTTTTTTTAGTATCTCTTATCCAATACCACCCACAACTTAAACTGCACTGAAAAAAAAATTGATATTTTTTCACTAATACTTTCAAATCTATATATCTTTTGAGTTTTTATTTCAAAATTTAAACATTTTTAAATAAAAAAAAAAACAAATTTATTACATAATATGCCAAGTATTTTTTGTCTATAATCTTTTTTTGCTGTATAGAATTATCTCCCTTTCAATGTCACCATCAGGTCGCAGTATTTCTATTATGGTAATATTGGACTGTTCTAACATATTTATAAAGCTGGTAGATGAAAATACAAGCTCCATCAAAAGGGTGAATACAGGAATAAGTGGAAAAAATATATATTCAAAGACTCAGTTGAAAACCTGATAAAAGTAAGCACTTCACAAAATAGGTTGTTATTTTTGACAGCATGGCTAAATTAACAGAATATTAGGAAAGTTATGCTATGTTTTGGTTGAAGAATAAGGAATAAAAATACAATTAAATTATGAGAAAAGTTGAATTTATTTATCAAGAATATCATTAATTAACAATGACAAGAGCCCATCTTAAAAGTAATTCTTTTATTCCATGTAGAAAATTAAATAAAACTTTAAAGGTGCTAAATCCAAAGAAGAGAGATGTTAAATTTTCAAAATTTTGATTTGACTAAGTGTGGGATATTGTTCTAAAGAATGGTAAAGGCAATATTAGCCATTTCCCTATTAGGAAACATTTGGCATTCATTGACCAAGAAGCTAGTACCATGTTTGGTTGAAATTTATAAAATCTTTCTCTTAAAACAATTTTTCAGGGAAACAGGTTACTCAAGATCAGTAGCTGTTATTGCTTTTACCAGTAGTGATGGGGGTTTCCTTCCTAAACTTTTACTTTTTAAAGTAGAATAGAAAGTTAACATCTTGCTTATGTCATTATTTTCTCTTCAAGTTACATGTGCTATTCATTTTAGTTGTTGCTGCTGTTGAAAGTCTTCAAGTAATGTGGTTTCTATTATTTGGTACAGTTCTTATTTGCTTTGTGCTACAGATTCACAATGTTCAAAGAAAGATGATCTTTGACAAGGCCCCCAGGTTTCACTCACTCAAAGCCTTTTTTCACTATTTATCTTAGAAAGTGGTTGTATACAGCTGAGAGTTTAGATATTTCTGGATGGGCTTGGCACCATGTATGATATCTATATGAAGGTCTTGATCTGACAAAGCTATTTAAGGATTGGCTTGAGTTTTCAGGTTTATGTTTTGGTTTTGTAGCAATTTGTGGTGTAGAGCGAAAATATCTCTGGTTGCAGTTCAATTTCCTTTTCTCTAATACTTAAAGCTGAGAAAGTTTTAAGGAAAATGGATAAAAAAAGGACATTAATAATTAGAATCAAAACTTGACAGCTGAAAGTTTTGAGAAACAGAGGAAAGCAGCAAGTAACCTACTTAACAAATTTGTGTGAATGAATGACAGAAGAGGGAAGGGAGGGAAAGTAAAAAGACAAACATTGTTAAGAGGTATGATAGACAGAAAGTTGTGGGGAGCCATGATCACCCATGTCTTGAAGGAACATGGCATACAGAAGTAGTGTGGGATAAATGATATACAGTGATACCTCGGCTTAAGTTATTTCAAGTTAAGTCATTTTCGAGGATATGTCAGTTTTTCTCAAAGATTATATGGAAAAATAAAACAATCACCTTAGGGTCATTTTACTCAAGTCAGCCATTAAAAATATTAGAAACATCAAAACGACAAACACATTTAAAAATAATATTATGTATACTACTACTATAAATATATTCTCAGATCTGTGGACAAGACAAATGGGTACAAGATGACAATTGTGAAAAAAATTTTTAGTTTTTTTGACAATGCATTTCATCTTCCAACTTTTTCAAGGCAAAAAGGAAATGAAAATGTGTTTGTTGTTATATTACAAAATCCAAATTTTAAAAAAAGAAAGATGCTTCTGCATGAGCCTCTTTCTGGTTAATGTCAATTTCCTTTATACTAACAGTTTTTTGATCATTTCTCCCCCCCCCCCCAATTGTCATCTTATATCAATTTGTCTTTCCCACAGAATTGATCTGAAAATAGTTTGAATATTAAGAAAAGTGCTGCTGTATTGAGCAGAATTGATGTCACTTTATCTCTATTTACCACACCTTACTACTGGCATGAACATTTAACAACTGAACAATAACAAAAAGTTAATCATAATTCAGTGGCAAATTTAAACTTTGTATGGAGTGGGATCCAAGTGAAAAAGATTATGGAAAGCTTCAATCAGTAGTTAAGGAATGTCTTGTAAATTTCAACACCTCCAAAACAAAACAGCTCTCATTTAATTACCATAGAGAAACTTTTCCTGCTTCCATCAGTATGGCTGATGCTAACCCCAAGAGAGCAACTCTTTGTGCCTTCACATTTTCCACTGACATGAATTATATCGAATCAATTGTTAGCTCTACTGCTAAAAAAGTTGGTTCACCATGTCATGCCAGAAAATTTTTCTCATCAGAATCCATCTTGCATATTTAGAAATCTACTGTTTGTCTGTGCATTGAATATTACTGTTCCTGCTATATATATTCTTGACAAACTCCAAAGAATGGTCTCTAATGTATTTGGTTCTGACCTGGCATTTTGACATCCGTCTCCCTTTCTTATAAATATTTTCATGGCAATTATTTTAATGAATTCTCCTCCTTGCTACATCAACTGCATGAATTTAAGTGCACTACAGGTCTCACCATTTTACTGTTGATTTGGTTTTGTTTGGTTTGTTTTACAGCATTTCAACCTCAATGGGTTATTTAATGCCAACAACATTTTTATTGCTGATAATATATTTTTTTTTTTTGCATTGTATTGCTAGTAATAATTTTTTCCAAAAATGTGTTGCTGGTATTAAAACCTATTTTTACACTTTCATAGTGTTTTGACTCCAGTTTGAGGATTTAACTATTTGTCCATAGCTGGGACCCTATATATGTAACTGGTGCTACCACCACAAATTAGGGTGTACCTAGGAGCACCAGCAATTAAGTGGTTGGTTTCATGCTCTTTAAAACCTCCTGATCAGAGGCCTTGCTGCTGGATGTAGTTTATCATCATACCCAGGACACCTCAATGGAGAGGGGTCCTACACCTCTGGCAGAGGTGCAGTTGGTGTATTCTGAAGCCCCAGCCAACAGGGCAGATTTTACTGCTGGACTAGCAAAATGTAACAGTTAGTTCTATTCTAATAGTTTCTTTTCCCACATTTCTTGCCTATGGATATCTCTTAGGGTTTCTTGTGTTTGTGCCACCTACAATCCTCAAAAATTTAAATGCAGCACCAATCACCATCTTCTATCTTCCTGAATCCTGTTTTTATTTTTTTGTCCTTTCTTCTCACTAAAGCCTTCTCATTCTCTTTCACACCAGGTAACCCCAAGCATTTTCATAGCATTATTGCCTTGCTTGGAGTGAAAATTTCACGAATTTTTGTTTTGACAGAACTGATAGCCTATGGAAAGCCTCACTCTTCAATAAAAAAGATGTGCTCACCTCACAGCCAAATGAGACAAACTGGCTTAATTTTAAGCCAGATTTACACTCAACTTATGAAAATGCAACTTCAACCAACAGTTCATTTTTGAGCCACTAACATTATATAAACCACCATCAATTTGATGCCACAGCAGAAAGTTCATTCAAGCTACCCAATACCTCAGCCTATTTTGGTTGAGCACTTGCCAAAGACACTTGCCCACTGAAGTGCAGTGTTGATGCTCAGACAACCTCAGCAGTGTCAAGAATCTGATGTTAGCAGCCAAGGCCACTATGCCATGGAAACCTCTACTCTTACTATGTGATAAAGCTCATAAATGAATATATTTTCCTCATGGGATTTTTCTCTACATTTACAATGCAGTACCAACTTCTATATATGCAGTAGAATCCCAAGACAAATTTTTGTATGCTATAGGAAAAAATGTGAATAAATACTCCTTATCACTTTAACAATGCTTCAACTCCATTTTCTTGTGTTACCTGTCATTCCGTTTCTGTTACTATGAGTGATAGTACTCACTCTTGACAACATACTCAAATTCATTAGTACTTTAGTGCCTGCAACAAAGGTTAATTCATGATTACTTTGTATGTTTCATTTATAAAATCTATTTATCAAAAGAGTTTAATTGTAGGTTTGCCCAAGGTGGAGGGAGGCAGATTTACATAACCCCACAACTCCCCAGATCTGCATCTATAATCAGATAATAATTATGGAACTTGTAAAGAAAAGTAACACTTCACATGCAAATTTCACAAAGTTGTAAATTATAAAATTTCTTAATTACACTTAAATGTTTTTTTTTTTACAAATTTAATCTAACATTTTATTAAAAGCAGGTTAATTAGCTTTTCATAAACAGATGTTTGAAAATCTGACATTCAGTATAAACTGCTAACTAAAACAAATTCTGGATCTTATCTGAGAAAGCTAGAATTTACCGTTCTCTAATAAAATAAATAGAAATGGAAATGGAAAAGTTGAAATGATTAGTTCTTTAACCAATGGCAACCGAAATTAAGAGTTGTAAGGAAATTCCTGAGGATTATGGGATAGATTAGAAAAAAAATAAGAAAAATAGTGCAAAACTCTGGAAAATGAAAATAGTCATGAATATTTGATTCTCCTATCATTTTCAATATACAAGGGTCCATCAGCTTAGTTAATAGAAATGAACAGTCCATCTACCTGCACATAGGATTAGATTATAGTGGTGAAGGCATGTGCCAACCTAGCCACACTTTTCAGAAGAACTAAATACAGAGAACTTGTGCATAGTGTGACACAAGATCTCTGAATAACATTCTTTGAATTTTTGAATTCAGAGTTGACCTTCTCATATAGTGGGCATGGACCAATGCTAAAGAGCCACTGACTCATTCACAGCATATGAATGATTTGTGGCATGATATTTACACCCTGGAGAGTCTGTCAATGTTTTTCTGACAGAGATATAGAAACTCTTGGTTCTATTCAGTGGTATACCAGAACAAGGCTTAATATGCGCTTTTATGGTCAGTCTACCAGGGTGTATCAAGCGGCTCCTTCATGCATCCTGCCAAATAGACAAAATGCGAGGGCAATATTAAAAGGATTCCTCAATAGGAATGGAACTAGCCACAGCATCTGTAAAACCAATGAAGGAATTGTGAGTGCACCAACAAAATGTTACATGTGTGATGGTCCAAATCTTATAGCTCATGACTGTCTCACTCAATGCAAGAAACCAAAAGACAACTGTCTAAAGCCCTGAAAAAACCTCATGTGCTTCTGGTCCAAAGAGCTAAGTCATTTGTTACAAAATTGTTCAGGAAAAGGAAAATGATGAAGGCGATAAAGTTTACATCAAAATAGAGATTTTGGCAGCACAAGAGGACCCTCTTGGATTGGGCATACTGAACAGTGTGGATGCAATCAAGACCCTGGGCAGGGAGGTCCACAAGCATAACAGCACTCTCCATTGAAAAACTTGATTTTAACATAGAATGTGATCAGCAACAAAATGAGTGGACTGCATCATGGAAATGGACAGACAGCAAAGCACCCTGCAAGCTGCAAAACTGCATTGCAGAGTATACCATGTCAACAAAAGTTAGGAAATCATTTCAAAAGGAATTGTGTCAATGGGTTGAGAAAGGCTGGCTTATTCCGTATGACGAATGAAAATTTGGATGCCTGAAAGGGCTTCTTCCATTGATAGCCATAATACAATAAAACAAATCGAATGTGTGACCGATAATGGATGACCAAGAACTTAACCTCCACATTGATGCAGATGCAATTGATGCTGATGTTTGCACATCACCCCCCACCCTCCATAATGAAATCTATTGTCAAAGTTGTGCTGTCTCAGGCAGAAAACATCAAAAAAGAAACCTCAGCATATATTAACGACCTCTTCATAAATGAAAATATTGTGACCGTAATCTGCATTCTGGAATAGTTGCTGCACTTTGGACTGACAAGATCCAGAGCAGCCAAAAGATGGAGCTAGGATAATTGGCTTGGCTGTCTGGGTGAAGGATGGTGCCCTATGGTGGAAATGTGACAATGCACTTCAAGATGTCCCTGATGTGATCAGTAGAAGAAAGGTGTTCTCTTTTAGTAGCCGGCTTGTCAGACACTTTCTAGTACATGGATTCTTGCAGGTAGCAATCGACATCATCAAGCAAAGTGCAAACGCAGTAACAAATGTTTGGGAAGATCAAAAGAATAATGTTCCACTTAAAAGAATGCTAATAGAGACCAGTACCCAAGTGAAGCAGGCCAATCTGTGCAAAGGCAAATGGTGTATGGATAGTAAAGAATTTACCATGTGGGTTGATGCAAGTTCTTTAATGACTAGAATTACAATGGAATCTGGAGGGTCTATTGTCAAAGATGCATTTTGGTTGAGGCCAGAGTTGGACATATTAACCTTGTAGAATTGGATGCAATTATTAGAGGAATCACCCTAGCCATACAATAGGAGGCAAAGACCATGCAACTAAAAACAGATTCTCTACACATGTATAAATGTCTCATGGACATGCTGACTTGCAAAGTTTGAATGAGCACCAAGGCGAAATGTTGATCGAAGGAAGTATGCAAACCTTCTTGGAACTAGTCAAGGAGTTTGTTTTGTCAATGGACATTACTCTTATCAAGTTGAACCAAAACAAGGTGAGCATGGTTACAAGTGTCCCATGGAGGTGGCTGGAAATGAAAAATGAAACCAAACCTCTGCTACAGGTGTGGGCGGCAACCAGCAGTGGAATGGAGTTCATCCAGATGAAGAAAATACACTTGCACTGCAGACATCCTGGTTTTAGACAAACAACCTACTTTGTTAGGAAGATCACATCATCCATGACAAACGAGGCTATCAGATTGTGAGTTAAATTCTGTTTGGAATGTCAATCAATTGATCCAGCACCGATCTGATAGCAGGGAGGAAAACTGGGGACAGAACATGTATTGCAAAGACTGGGTATAGACATCAACCATTATAGAGGTGCCCATTACTTGACCCTCAGACTGTGGGCCTTCCTGGTTTGTTATTTGGCAACTCTTAGTGCAAGAAGATTATGCTGCTGTGATCCAGTATCTCACGGCAATCTTTCTTGAAAGGCACCCACCTAAGGAGATCCTGACAGACAATGGTACAGCATTAGCAGAAATTTCAGGACGTTTGCTGAAGATTAGAGAATCTGCCCAAGATTCTGATGTACATATGTGCTATAAGGAGAAAGCATTGTTGAATGCTCACACAGAACTATAAAACAGATCATTGCCAGGAAACAATCCTCTGTCCAGGAAGTAGTGGACTGATACAACATTACACCAAAGGACAGTATTCATGGTGAGACTGCATCCAGCCAATGCGTTGTACTCTTATGAAGTTCAGGTGAAAAGTGAACATTGTGTTAGTGGCGGCTGAACCTAGACAGGGAATATATAAAAGAGGAGGTCATGCTGGTAAAAACATCACCTAATAGATGTGTGAGTAAATATAGAAAAGGAACAATGACCGGAATCTTGAGCCCTCAGGCAGTGTATGTAGACGCAATACTGCACCACTTGAAGGACCTTTGCCATCTCCCTCAAGTAGTGGGCGACCCTGTAGAGGTTGAGGTTGCCACACCAAGTGATGATGGAATATGTCTGCCAATGGTGGATAATGAGGACACCTGTTCAACTGATGGTGACTGATCGATCGAGCAAAGGTGATGATGAAGAGGATCAGTGGGTTGCAGTTAAAGAGGCAAGTGAGCCTGTTGTACCAACGCTTTGGAGAAGCACCAGGCACAAGATCCCCCCTCACCCTATTCCAGCTGCTCTCTATGTGATCATGAGATCGGGAGGTGGGGAATGTAATGGACATAGACATCTACCTCAACGAAGAAGCACAAAATCGCCTGTGCCATACATGGTCATGTAAATTACCTAGTGGCTTAGGACTAATAAAATGCCTGTGGATAGGCATAAAAAAAACCTACATAACTGACTGAGGCACACATAAAAGCTGACAGATTTTGTATTTTGATAGGTAGAAGTCTTACAGATGGTGAGGAATACATTTGAACGAGTCAGCTGTAAGGTTCAAGAACAAAGACATGACAGTGAGGAATGGGAAAAGGATTACTACAGATATATTACAAATATATTATTACAATATTTCTTGGTTATGCAAAATGGTTTTACTGTTTAGTAAATGAGATGTTCCATTGTTATGATAGCATTAAGTATGACTCAACACCTGTTGATGTCAGCATGTCTCATGTTCATTTCAAGTAGTGTTGGTAAATTTTAACATTTCCAATTCTTAGATTGCACTATGGACTACTCCTGTTGCTAACTAATTTTCATTGACATGGTATTTAGAATAGAAAGATACTTCCAATATTTATATCACAGATTTTACAAAACTGTGAATTAAAATTAAAGTACTTTTTTTAATTTCGCTTTAGAAGCAGAGTTTTTTATCTTATGGATAAAAAGAGGTGAATAAATTAAAGAACCTAAGTTTCAAGGCTGTAACTTTTAAAATGATCATTCCAGCAAAGGAGCTGTTAGTGACCAATGTCTGAATAAAGAGCCATAAAGGTTATAATCTCTGATCCAAGGTTCTGACCACAGACTCAGAAAATTCATTGAACATTAAGCTTATTTCTCTAACCACAGAGCAGTCTTAATAACTTGATTTGTGACACCTAATGTATTGCATTAGCCACAAAGCTGTATCACCAAGGGCAAAGAAATGTTTAGAGTTAATGGCATAGCTTGATTCTTTCCAAAGATGAGAAAGCATGAAAATGTGCCAGACTCTTATTGGAGGTAATTTCTTATTTATTACTTTGTTGGCTTTCCAATATATGCATTCTTCACCCTTCCTCCTGACAGTGTTGACGATCACCGCCATTCCAGCAAAAACCATTTCCATTGATCAATTTCTCTTAAGCAGTCCCCATTAACATACGACAGCAGAGTCAATAATTTTCTTCATTTATTTATTGTCTTAAATTGGTTTTTATTTTCTTCTTGTATAAATTTGTTTGTTTCCTATTTTGGTGCCATAAATATTTAACAAGTATCAAGTGCACTGATAGTGCCTACTGGAGCAGAAGCTTTATCTTGTCAAGGTCTTTCAGATGAGACAGGATATGGATTAGTCTGGGAGGGAGTCGGAGTAGAAGGAACAGAACATTTAAACCTGGGAAGGAGATAGAGAATGGGCAGTGTCCATTATCATTACTGTAGGGTAAAAACATTACCAGGATAGAAGTGCTAATCTGTCAGATAATTAGACAACAGAATTGATGAGAGGATTTGGTATATAGTTGCTACCATTATACAATGTCAAACATTTATATTGGACATTGTGGGTAGGGGATACTTAGTTGGTAATCTGCAAGGGTATTCCTGGGTGACAAAGGGCTGTACATCAAAGTTCTTTGTTGGCAACTAACTTTTAGAAATTGGGGGAAAATGTCATTGGGCCAATTACTGGCTGAAAATGAGTCTCTTCCTATTTGCTCTATTTGCCATGTTTGTATTAACTTGTGAAAGGGAGAGTAATTTAATGAAAAGAAGAAAAAGGAAATTAAAAGAAAAAAGGAAGGAAAAGGAATACAGGGAAAGGAAGAAAAATAAAAATAGAATGGATAGAAAAAATCCAAAAAAAATCAACGAACAAGAGAGAATGAAAATGTAAAGAAAAAGAATAAATGGAAAAAAAAAAGTATGAATAAAAAAATAACTGATGAAAAAAGCCAAAGAAAGAGAATATATAGAAAGAAGGAGAGTATAAAAAGTATAAGAAAATGAAAGAATTAAAGGAAAAAAAAAAAGGACAAAACGAATGAATGAAGAAAGATTTAGCTATCTAATCAGATATACACTACAGTGTGTACTGAATTAGTACCTCCTTTGGCTGAAAGATGTCATCTCCAACCCCTTGGTTGAGTGCCTCTCTGACTCCTTTTGAATTCAAAACAATACATTATGGGGAATTTAAAAAAGAACATCATATCCAAAAACAAGGAAAGAAAATGTGATATCCCAGGCCTAATTATTAATAAAGAAAAATGCACAAATTTGGCCTTGTAAATTTCAATAACTATGGCATATATATATATATATATATATATATATATGGCATTAATATAGTCATATATATATGGCATTAATATAGTCATATATATATATATATATATATATATGGCATTAATATAGTCATATATATATATATATATATATATATATATGGCATTAATATAGTCATATATATATATATATATATATATATATATGGCATTAATATAGTCATATATATATATATATATATATATATATGGCATTAATATAGTCATATATATATATATATATATATATATATGGCATTAATATAGTCATATATATATATATATATATATATATATATGGCATTAATATAGTCATATATATATATATATATATATATATATGGCATTAATATAGTCATATATATATATATATATATATATATAAAGAAAATTAAAAGAGAAGAATTAATGTCAATGAAGAAAGAAAATGCAAAAAGAAGAATAGAATGGTTGAAGAAGAAAAAACTGGTGAAAATTTTAAGACAGATGATTAGCAAAAAATAGAATGGCATGATTACAAGAAAAAAAAAAGTAATCAAAGCAAGGATTAAACAGAAACAAAGGGAGGTAATCAAAATATTTTAACTATTTGCCTCCATGCAACATGATCTGAACATACACTGGAGTAAATTTCTACAAACAATTGTAATAAATAGGCATTATCAATAGGATTCAAACAAAAAAAAAACATTCATAAAAGGTCAATTATTGTCTAACAATGATTATTAATAGTGGGTCACTTAGGTAAGGTCTGATCAATAGCTTTTATACCATTCCATTTACAAAACCAAGATCAATAGCCATAAATTATCTTATCTCAATAATTGTTCAAAATTTATTTGATCTTTAGTTTGTATTAATAGTTACATTCAGTGAGAATCATAGGTTATTTAAGCTTTTGGGGATACAGTCTTATTAAACTAAGAGTGTCTTATGAAGCCATCTATAAAAAAAAAATCAATTTTATGTTAATGATTTCTGTAAATTTAATTTAACCTTTGTTTAGCAACCAAACTTGTTCGTACTTTTTAACTCCTAAGCCTATTTTTTAAGATTTTTATGAAATTATTGTTTGAAAAGTTTACAGCATTTTTTTAACAAAATCTTTTATTCAGCTTTATCATAATATTATTCACTTGACTTTCTATTCAACCATTATGCAGTCATACCCTGACTTTCTATTCAATCATTATTCATTCATCTCATGACTTTCTATTCTGCCATTATTTGCTTATACCCTCACTTACTATTCAGCATTATGTTAATTTTTAATTAATTTTTGCAAAAAATAAGTATTATGGAAAGAATTTTTGCTTCATATTAAGAATTTGATGTAACCACCAACCAGATAAGGAGTATAGCATGGGACACCAGGTGATAGTCTAAAGTTGACAGATTTGGAGATGTATATGGAATGACTTCCCATCCCAGTTCCAGGATTGTTTGCAGCATCACATTTGCAACATGTCATGCAGTAAAATCCCTTACCTAGAAAATGATCTTTTCTTTTTGAATATCCAAGTCAAGCAACTGGATTAATTCATTTCAAATATTTCTGCAAGTTCACATGTTCTTTGTGCTGTAGCCTACATATTCATCATGTTTCAATTTTTGTGGTCTTCCAGAATTTTCTTTGTCCCTGAACAGAAAATAACTTTTTTTAAACATTGCAAATAATTACTAATATATATATATATGTATAGTCTATACCATGTAACATTGTATCTTAGACTGGCACCTGGTTAGGTTTTAGATATTGCTTCTTGGGTCATTGCTATGGCTGAAGGGAGAAAAAGTGACATGATCAAAAAGTGAACCTGTTAGCAAAAAAAAAAAAAAATCACAGACAATGAAAAACAGTTGAAGGAATCATTCAGATTTATTCCTGTACTTAAACATTGAGACTGGATGGCTGCTAGTAGACATTGGTAAACATGGAAAGTGTAGAATACCATTCTTCATAGATGAAGACGAGACTTGGGGTATCAGAAATGTGGTTCTAGAGAATACCATAGACTGAACATGAGAGTAACAATGAAGTTTTATTGAAACTGAAAACAAAAAGGATACTTATACTTAGAATAAGAAATATATAATTGAAATTTCTAAAACACCTAATTTGTATGATGTGTAACAAGGAAAGAATGATTGAAAAATTTTCAGTTCACAGGGTATACTGAAGGCAAGAAGGAAACAATGAGTAACCTACTTAAGAAGCTTGTATAAATAAATGGACAAATGGTACCTATAGTGAAAAGACAAACATTACAAAGAGCTAAAAAGAATAGGAGGTTGTAGAGTAACATGACTGTTCATGTCCTGAAGGTATATGGTACATAGAAGTCATCTGCTTTCTTGAAAGTGAATGACTAATCATGAACTATGATGCACAAGACAGAAGAGAACCAAATAATAAAATTATTTAACCTGGGTAGAAAAACACAGTAAGACACAAATTATAAATTGATTACATTATTAAATAGCATACAAAATAAAGAAAGCTTAAAGAAGCTATAAAATCTCATATGTATGAAATACTGAAGCTTATAAATTAACATAATGTCTGATATTTACACTATTTACATTGTTTAGTCATATTCATGACATTTCGGACATTGTACACTCCGGCCTTCTTCAGGTGATATATATGTTGGAATTTTGAACTGAAGCCTTTATTTAGTCCATGGAAGTAAATTGTTCTAGTTCCACATGCCATGCCATTTCTGGATATCTCAGTTTCAGTTAATTTCCTTTAGTAACTCAAATCTCCAAGTTTTGTTCATCTCTGCTGTGGCCAGCTATTGAACTCACAAGTCTTTGGGTCAAGTCACTTTTTGGATTACTCCAGCCAATGCTTTTATCCACTAGGCCATGTGTCCTTGCACACCATGACTGAAATGTCATAAATATGACATTAAAGAGGAGGACAACAGTCTGAATAGTGTAAATAATTACAATACTTCATCTCAGAAATGTAGACAAATTCTCTGATACAAATCATTTATTATAAAATCAAGTTCACAAATCAGAGATATTAGTCAATTATTTGCTGATTTTATTAAATGTTTGAATTTCTTTAGTATAATATCTTCTGCACTTATTGCAAAAGTTTCCTATAAATCTTCTTTGATTTCAATTCCCTACACCTTCATCTTCAGGATACACCAGAGATTTTCAACAAGTTCAGATCTGAACAAAATGGCAGGCAGTCCATTAATCTACCAGTTGGTGCTGCCATTGTTTAAATTAATTTATTTTTCTACACCTGCCATGAAATGAAATTTACAAGAATACAAGCTTTTTGCATAATAATTTGGAACACACTTTACAGTACTTGTCACAAGTAATTCAACAGACATTTAGCTTCTAATTGTTTGCTTTTTTTAAGAATTAAAATCCAAAAAATATTCAAAGATGCAACATTTATTAGAGTCAACATTAAGGCAAACCTTTAGTCAAGTTTTGCAGTTCTGAATGTTAAATTTCTGGCAATGTTTTTAATAGAATTAAATAGTTAAAGGAAAAAACTTGTTTTTTTACCACCCATCTAAAATTTAGTTCAGAATTGATCAATGAAACTAAAAAGGTAAATTACAATTCATTACACCAACACATGACTAAATGCATGGCTTGTTACGGTGATTGTAATAAAATTTACTTCTTTTTGTGGAAGGTCAATGTTTTAACTCTCAAAACCAGAAGCAAAATGTTTGTTCAAATACATATCATAAGTATTTTGTTATATATATATATATATATATATATATATATATATATATATATATAGTAATTTTAAATAATAATTAATTAATATATATATATTATATTTATTAGATAAACCCATTTCAATAGACATCCTTGAAATTAATGTTAACTGGTTAAGAAATAAAGCAATCCTATTAAAGAAAATGTGCCCCTCTAAAAATGTGTGTGTGTATATCTCCGAATACAAGGTTGGTATAGATGGAATAAACTTCCAGTAAGCAAAAACACTATTCTTAAAAAAGTGCTCAATACAGAGTAGAGCAAATAATATTCATTATAAAAATTATAACATAAATATGTTATAACATCATTACAAAAGTAGCCATTTTGTTTCAATACTTCTGGTGTCTTGTCAAGTGATGGTATTGCAAGTAAAATAAAGAGTTTTTACTTGCAACACCATCACTTGACAAGATACCAGAAGTGTTGAAACAAAATGGCTACTTTTGTAGTGATGTTATAACATATTTATGTTATAATTTTTAAATAAATATTATATAATTATAATATATTGCAAATATAGTGCTTGATTTAATGCAAAAGAGCTATTAAGTATATATTAATAAATATACATATTATCCCTCACTGATAATACAATTTGGAGTTTCATGCACAACACAATTTTCAGGTGCTAAGTATAGACTGACTTTTATGTAATTTAAATTTTAATAAAAATATCTGATTATCACAGTTATATATTATACTGGGATTACAGTTTTTTAATTTAAAAAAATATATTTGGTATTTAAAATAGACAGGAATTATATATATATATAAAATATATATGTAAAAAAAAATTATTTGTAAATAATAATTTTTATGTTAAGCATAACAGGAGATTACTTGTTCTTTTTAAGAAAGAAAACAGCCATGATTTAGATTAAAAAATTTATCGGGATCAATGTATTTAAACAGATATTTCTTTTTATGCCTTAATGCCACCATTAATTTAATTCTCTTGCTTAATAACTTAGGGTTATTTAAGTGTTTTAAGATAACTAATTTTTAAGCAAAACATAAATTACATTTATTGTCTGTCCCATTGTAGATTTGGCTCTTGCTATAATATCCCAGTTAATGAAAGGTGAATTACCATAATTCTTTAATTGCCAGAAATATTTGAAGAAAGCAATGTTATTTTGTATTTTATATTGTCTAAAGTCATCCAATGATGGAAGAAATAAAATTTCCAAGGATTTTTAGTGGAACCAAAATAAAATTTAACATTGTTACTGGAATGCATAGTAGAATGGTATGCAATATTATTAGCCATACATTTACCGTTTAACAGAGATCATATTTTTATGTTATGTTGGGATATATGTATAAAGATAGACACACACACTCAGAAGTGTGCTGAAATGTTCTTGGTATTGCCAAGGAGGAGACCATTTTGGTACACATTATATATATATATATATATATATATTCATGACAGATGGTGGATATGCTTTGATTGCATTCTTTATTTGAAATTTCTGTAAAAAATTTAAAAATAGGTTTATATATATATATATGTGTGTGTGTATATACATATGTATCGACAGTCACTCTGAAGGGTTGATTTCTATGCTCATACTGTTTATATCCATAATTATAGAAAATTTTAACAGTATATATATATATATATATATATAAAATGGTCAGTTTCTATCCAGCACCTGAAGATTGTATTGTGTATGAAACTCTGAGTTGTCCTACCAGTGAGGGATAATATGCATATTTATTAATATATATTTAATAGCTCTGTTATATTAGATTGAGCACTATTTTATTAACACCAGTACTCAATGTGTGATATATTATATATGTACATACACACACACACACACAAGAAAAAGAAATCAACCTAACACTAATAAAAAGTGCATAATTTTTTTTTTTAACTCAAAAAAAACAAAAATGAGAAAATCAGCAGACAATTGAACTGAATGATTAGACAAATGTTCATCTATGAATCTTTGGAATGTAAATGCTGAATATAACATCAACCACTTAAATGACAAATTTTATATTTGTATTAATCCTATATATATATATATATATATACTCAAGTTTCATATATACAAAGAAGTTTGTTTAAATTTAACCAACATGGTCTGTCTGTTTATTTGTATTTTTTCAATTTTTGAATAAGATGTATATTGGCATTGAAATTGTAGATAAACTATCTGAAGCTCATGTTTTTTTTTCTGACCAAATATTTTCAGCTAATCTCATTTATTTTCAAGAACTATCTGGTGTTCTTGTTAACATTTCCAAAACTTACTTGAATATATATCTTAAGTTGTTCTGACTTTTCAAACATTGGACACTTTTATTTTTTTATTTCTTTTACAATAGAATAATTTTATACAACCTGTTAATTTGATGTTATCATGGTAACTGTTTTCCTTTAAGGAAGTAGATATTTACTTGACTCCCTACAAGGTCAGTTTTAACGTGGGGACCCGAGTGTTTTCACTCGGGCAGCTGTTCCAAGCTGGTCGTAGCTGGTGTTGGCTTGTCATAGCTGGTCTAGATCCAAGCCGGTCCAAACTAGTCATAGCCATGATACCACCAGCAATAGGGCCAAAGCACAAGTGCCAGGTAAGTATCGGTTTTCCTTTTAAGGAAGTATTTGGTATTCATAACCTTTTATTTGAAGTGGTATGGAATGTTAATATCATGATAATGCCATTAGTTTCTCTTTCGGTTATATATGTTATCCGTTTTACTTGTTGCTTCTATTAAAAGTCCTGAATTTGGTTTCTTTTATTTGGTACAGTTCTTTATTTGTGATTTGATAGCACCAATCCACCAATGTTTGAAGAAGGACAGTCTTTGCCAAGACCCTCAAGCTTTCACTCACCCAAAGCTGTTTTTTTAACCATTATTAGTTGCTGGTTTTCTGTTTTATGCTAGACATATATTTCATATTTACAAGTCTACTATTCATCCAGGCTTAGAATATTGCTGTCACATCTGGTACTCATGCTATATATTTAGAGATCCTTGATAAAATCCAAAAAAGCATCTGCATGTCATTGGTTCTGACCTAGCATCTTGGCTTCAGTGATTTTCCCTATCGCCATAATGCAGTTTCCCTGTATCTTACCTATAAATAAAGTAAAAGTTTTATAGACTCTATGAATTTAATCACAGTACTAGATTATCATCAAGTTCTCATCATTTTACCGTTGAAATGGCTACATGTAACCGCAAGTTATATGCTAACAGTTTCTTTTCTCACACTCCACAATTTTGTCACTCACTTCCAGCTTCTTGCTTTCCAGTCAAGTTTGATGTTCAAAAATTTAAATGCAATGTTTTTTCTTATATTCTTTCACATTCAGTATCCCCCTGCATTTTAATGACTTTGTTGTCTTGTTTGGAGTGAAAAGATTAATATATTTCATTTTTCGTTTCATTTCATTTTTGGAAGTGCTATCTGATGATCCAGTGTCCTTTAAAAGGACTCTGGTGAAATAAATTATTATAATGGTACCTTAAAGTGGTCTGTTTTTCTTTTAAATATTAGCTCTGGATTTACATTGAACTCTCAGGGATCCAGTGTCCTTTAAAAGGACTCTGGTGAAATAAATTATTATAATGGTACCTTAAAGTGGTCTGTTTTTCTTTTAAATATTAGCTCTGGATTTACATTGAACTCTCAGGATTTCATCCACTTTGGGATTACCCATACGAATTACCAAGTTCTTCATAACTTTATATATATATATATATATATATATATATATATATATATATATATATATATATAATCATGTTACTGTTTAATACTGTGCATAATTTATACCATCACTAAGAGTTTTGCTTAAGCTATTCAGTATGAAAATTAAAGTTTTATTAATATTATCAATGATGTTTTTTAAAAGACTATAATTATGTCTTTGTAGTTTGTTTTTTTTTGTTTTTTTTTACTAGAAAATAATTTACTGCAGAATCCTATAAATCTTACTGCTTGTTTTTTTTTAACATATCTGATATTATGGATTATGTTCAGTTATTATAAAACTACATGCAGCAGCAAGACATCTGACCAGGAGATTAGAAGTTTTGTAGAGCATGGAATCACCTCTTAATTACTGTTGTTCTTAGATCCACCCTGATCCAAGGTGGTAGCACCTGTTAGGGTCCCAGCTCTGGACAAATAGGTAGCACCTGTTAGGGTCCCAGCTCTGGACAAATAGTGACCCAAAGAAAATATTATGAAAGTATAGTAAATTAAAGTAAAATGACCAGAAATACATTTTATCTGTAGTTGAAGGTATGCAGTTGTGTTCAAAATATTTAAGTTTTGGTATTAAATAACCCATAGAGGTTGATATGTCACTAAACAAAATCAACCAAAATGAAACTAGTTATGGGCTTCTTGGTTGACTTGTCAGTTGTATGGCATAGCTAGGAAATACCATCATAACACTAGATTTGCATTGAAAAACCAGCTTGTTTTTTTTAGTTGTTGTTGTTTTTTAATCAGTGTGTTATAAAAATTATATTTTGATTTATTTAGACATATTTCATCATAGGAAATAAGTGAAAATTAGTTTGAAAGAAACAAAATGCAAACAGTGGTAGGTAAGAAAAAAAAACATCAAATAACCAATCCAATTTATTTCTGGTTGCTTTTGTATAATTTTGTATGGTTTGTCAACCTATTGTTGATTATTTAAAGTCAGAAAATATTTTTAGACTATGAGAATTTTTTTGTGATGATAATTTACTGATACAAGTCCTACTAATTAACCCATAGATAGGGAAGAGAAGAGGTGGATTCATACCTTTCCAAAGAGTATTTGTAAGTGACTATAATGCTGCCAAAGGGTGGATAATCTCCTCAGAGTCAATAGCTAGTCATATTAACTATGTGTTAAATAGCTTCACCAACCTACAATTGGACAAAGGTGATGAGTACGGCTACATGGTCAACCAATGGGGACTTCCTCCAATGAGAGAAAGCCCATGATTTGGATTTGGAATATAATGAACACAACCTGATTTGAAACTCAGCTTTCCAATTTCCAATTCCAAGCCATTATCCATTACACCACCTACACATCCAAGCTTCCAGCATCTGGTATTCCCAAGTAGTCACCCATCAAGGTACGGACCAAGCTTGATGTTGTTTAACTTTGGTGATCGTAGAAGAACCAGTGTTTTAATGTGATATGGCTGTAAGCAAGGAGGATAATAAAAGAACAGGATGCAAAAAGACAGAAAATAATGACTGACATTACATTTAAATCTTTGAAGTTGATAGGAAAGCAAGAAGCAGGAAAAGAGATCCACAAAATAGAAATGTAGACGAACTATTAGAATAGAACTTGCAGTTACATCTAGCAATTTCAACAGTAAAACAATAAAACCTAGCTTCCAATCTAGTACCATGCTTAAATTTGTAAAATCGAGATACCAATGAGGAAAGTTCATCAGAGCAATTGCCATGGAAGTCTCTTGTTGCTCTATCACGACTTTCACACTAAGTGCTCAGATAAACTGCAAGGCCGAACTTTTATGGCAAGGACCCACTTTGTCACTTAAATTGTAGCAAACCACACACCTTCTGAGAAGTAAGTTCCACTTGAACAGCTTCTTCCTGTGAACCACTGCTCTGTGAAACTGACTCCCAAGAGGATGTTTCCTTGATCACTACAATCTTCAACTATTCAAGTCAAGGGTTAACCATTACCTTCCTCTCCAACCTGTACAAAATGCCTCCTAACATAACCATCTACCTCAAATGGCTCCCAGGCCTTGTAAAAGGTGAACCTTACTGTAAAAAAAAAAATATAGAAAAGTCACAGGAAAGGTATGGAAATTATTGAAGCTGGAGTTTCTGGTCAGGTCTGACAACAGAGCAGATTCTTCTTTGGATTTCTGTCAAGAATCTCTCAATACATAGCAGAAGCACCTGATCAAAGGTGGCTACAATATTCAATGCTGCTTAACTTTGGTGATCACATGAGAACTGGTATTTCAACTTGATATGGCCATAAGCCCATCACATATACAAATCCAATACACCTGTGGTTAGTCTTGTATAAACTTGTATTCTGATTGAAAAGAAATAAAACGCTATGGCTCATTTAGTAAATATACTGATTTTTTTTTTAAGTTTTTTTTTTTTTTTCTTTTTTACAAACTATTTCAGTGATATGGTTGGTTTGAGTTCAAGCCAAAATTACTTTACTTTTCCTTTGCCTAATACAATTCTGTTTTTAGGAAGTAATAAATAAAAATACATCAAAATCTTCTTATAATTAATCTGCCAGTAATATGTAAAATTGTAAAAAGAATTTACTGTTCTCATCTAATAAAAAGATTTGGCACTTCTATCACTATTCCAAACTCACTCAATTCAAACTGTCTAATGACCCACCTTTAAAAAAAAAAAAAACACCCTCTTCCTTCTTTTTTCTTAACAATACTCGAAGGAAAGCTAATCATCTTAGACATGACACATACCAGCAGTGGCCAAAGTTTTCTCTTAAAATCTCTTTCAATGTTTGTCATGTGTCAGTATTAAGACCCTATAGGAAAAACAAATGATGAGATGTGTTTACAAATAAAAAAAGGAGATAAAAGCCATTTTCTCTTAAAGTTTTCCATTGGGTTCCAGCAGTATAAGTAGAAGATTGGAGATTACAAATAAAAAACAATGTATAAAGAGGTGATTAATTTGAAATTATTTTCTGGGTCTTGATGGGTCGGCATTTGCAGGTGTACTAAGCTGAGATGAAGAGCAGGTTAAAGTTGCCATCAACTAAAAAAAATACTAATAAAGAATGAAGGTAATGAACATACACACACTGACATATATAATGTCCATCTACCACTCGTTTTCCAAGCACAACGGCCTGCTAGGGCAATTAGCATATCTCTGTTACAAATGCATGCAGAGCCACATTTGTGTGTTCAACACCCACTGAAACCACTTGTCGTTTATTATACAACTGATCAGATCTTAGTTACAGTTTTTAGGAGATAGCACATAATCTGGTATGATCAACAGCTTGAACAACATCAGTTGGCTGAAACCTTCAGTCACAATGACTTGTGACTTTGCACTAGCAAACCCATCAGTGGCTTCAGAGCAGTTCTGTCTACCCAATTTCACTCACAAGGCTTGGGTCAACTTGTGGCATGGTTTTCAGGCACTTCCCTGTGGTGCTACACAGTGGGATCACTGCTTCAGACTGATAACATCAAGAAGTCATCTTCTTGCCAAACCAACCAAGGTGTGATTTGAACCTGGATCATATGGTCAGAAATTGAACATTTTAACCACTCAGTTACCTGCCCATATATATGCACAAACAGACAAACACACAGAGGTGGGGGAAAAGTTCATATGCACACCCGCTTCCCAAAATCTGACATAATGAGAAAATAACAGAATTTTTTTAGATCTCTTCTTAGTTCAAGCAATAACTTTTTAACACCTTGTCATAGATGTATGTGCATACACAATTGGTAAAGTTCCTTAATAATTCCCCCTTCTATCCTGGTCACACAGAATATATGGCCTAGTAAATATATATTTAATTTATTTCTACTTTCTTCTACACTGTAATACAAATTTTTATTACTTCAAACATTATTTTTAGTGGATACCTGTATTTGAGTAGACACACCGTTTATTTTAAACAGTATTTATTTTGTCTACCAGTCAGCACACTCAAGTGCATTTAACAAATAAAACGTGCCCCCCCACCCACAGGATTTGAATCCACATTTTCCTTTTCAGGAGGAATTACCATCTAAACTGGTGTGCCTTTATCACTCAGCTGTGAAGAGCTTCACAATAAAGCCAGGTACAATTTTGCCTTTAAAGCAAATTCACTCATTCAGATTTTTTTCTCAAAATGCATATCTGCATCAGTTTCATATCTGAAATGTAAACAAAGCAATTTCTAAAGAACTGATGAAATTTTTTAATCCAACATTTTTTTATTACTTCAAATTTTTTTTTAGTGGAGCACATTTTACTTTATTAAGTTTTCTTGAGTATGAAAGTTGGTTAGATGAAATAAATACTGTTTAAAATAAATGTAGTATCTACTTAAATACAAATATTCACTAAAAATAACATTTGAAGTAATATATATATAATTAAAAATGAAGCCCCGGGGTCTTGGAGTGAACAATTCTTCACTAAATCTCATGGATTAGTACTACAGTATAACAAAGATGTGTACCAAATAACAGAAACTACAACACTTGACTTTCATCAGTAGCAACAACTAAAATAGATAATGCATGTATTAGGTTGGTGCAAAAATAATGACGTAATAATGTCGTTTTTTTTACGTTAAAAAATAGGTCAAAAAACAACATTATTACGTCATTATTTTTGCACCAACCTAATAACTCAAAAAGAAAATGATGATGCTCCACACTACTTCAAACAAAGTGTTAAGAGGGAAATGCTCATCAATACTGGAAAGAGCAATAACAGTTACTGGACTTGAGAAACCTATTTTCAAGAAAAAATTCATTTAATAAATTTCATATATATATATATATAAACACTCACCAGTCACTTTATTGGGTATATTCTTCTAATATCAGCTTGGGTCCCTTTTATCTTTAGAACTGCTTTAATTCTACTTGATATGGATTTGAAATTTGGATCAAAATTTTTATTTTCTTCAAAAAAGTATTGCTGCTAATAATTTTTTCTTCAAAAATTTATTGCTGGTAATATAAAACCTATTTTTACATGTTTTGGACCAAAGTTTGGGGGGTTAACTATTTGCCCATAGCTGGGACCCTAACAGGTTAATTGCTGTTGTTCCCAGGTCCACCCAGGCCCATAACAGGTTAATTGCTGTTGTTCCCAGGTCCACCCAGGCCCAGGGTGGTAGCACCTGTTAGGCTCCCAGCTATGGGTAAATAGTTAACCTTTAAACTTGGGTCAAGACACTATGAAAATATAAAAATAGTTTTTTATAGTAAAAATACCAGCAATATATTTGACTCTCGGCAAAAATACATCAATGAAACCTGATCTACAAACTGATTTCTTACAAAGAACACACATTTTATCCATACAAACCTATTCTAAAAACTTTGTTGGCATTAAATAACCCATTGTGGTGTTGATATGCCATAAAACAAAATAAACCAAATCAAATCTACCTTGAGTTTCTCTTGGGCCTTGTACAGTGTGAACTGTTATAAAACAGGTTGAGTATTTCTTTATCCAAAAATGGGAAATTTCAGAAAGGCTCCTAAGTGATGTGCATCTGTTGTAACTGACCTCATCTACTCTGGATGTGAATTCCACAGCCCATCTATATAGCCTATGTTGGCACTATTTTTTTGTTAGCAACACCTTTGTTCATGGATTACTTACCAGGTGTTTCAAACTCAGTAAAGATATTATTCAAAATGTCAAAAAATCCTGCAGATACTTATATGGGTAGTGAAAAGAAAAAAAGCATTTATGATGATCAATATCACAGAAAGTCAAACTGTTGGAAAAACTAAACTGGAGTGTAAGTGTGAAGTGTCTAACTGAGGAGTTTAGCATTGGAACAACCACCATATACGATCTAAAAAAACAGAAGGAGAAACTGTTAAAATTTTTTTGCTGAAAGTGATAAAAAGAAATTAATGAAAAAATAGATAAACACTGCACAGAGCAAAAACATTTTTTGCTCTGTGCAGTGTTTATCTATTTTTTCGATCGTGTATTGAGGGAATGGATTTGTCAGTGTTAGAGTGAACATATGCTACTTACCGGATTGATGATCATGAAACAGGTGAAAATTTATCATGACAAACTGAATATTGAAGGTAAATGTGAATATTCAGTGGGCTAGTTACAGAAATTTAAGAAAAGGCAATACATTAAATATTTAAAAGTGTGTGATGATAAAGCATCTGCTGATATAAAACTTCTTTTAGTGTACATATATATATATATATATATATATATATATATATATAAAAAGCTGTGTTATAAAATGTAAAGGGATATTGTGATTATGCTTGTGTTCCATTCACATCTTATAGATGCTATATACAAGTTAAATAGCCTGTATTCCATAATCTGAAAACCAAAGTGCTTTTGGTCCCAAGAATTTTGAATAAAGGATTCTCAAACTATACATATATACAGAACAAGATGCAGAAAAAATTGAAAATATCATTTAAAACCAGAACACCCTGAAGAAAGGAAATTTTACCAAGAAACTTTGAAATTGGGGAAAACAACAAAAAAATTGATATCTAAAAGTTAAGTAATCTTTTTATATTATAATATTATATCTATGAAAGATTCTGTTTTTGATGTTTCTAATTTTGTTTGCTGTGTACAATTTTCAGCCCTTGATAGATCTCTGATGAAAGAGGAATGAAAATCAGTTGAACTTTTATTTTTGACCCATTTTTTTTTTTTTTTTATTTCTTTACAACAACTTTTTTTAAATTTTTCCATTGTTTGATACAAATATTTTATTTTTTATTGCAGTTATTAAAGTTTGTACCACTCTTAAAATATTTAAATATATCATTTTATATCTTTTTCATGATGCTTTTCTAATGTCATTGCTTGTCCTAAGTCAATAATGTCATTGCTGGACTTTTTACCCTTTATCTTCCATGATCTTTGTTTTGTTCTTTTCCTCTTTATTTATAAACCTACATTGTGATTTCTCTGTGTTTTTTTTAATCATTTCACTCCAATCAAGACAATAAAGTGACTAAGATGCAAGGAACAACTGAGTGTTAGAGAATATGAGAAAAACAAAATATTATTAAGGTACAAGAACAATAAAAGAACTGGAATTAAGAATACTGTAGATAAGGATTGGTGTTGCATTTCAGTTTTTGAAGATCAAAGTTGACTGGAAAGCAAATTGCTGGAAGAGAGATCTACAAGTGAGAAGTGTGAGAAAAGAAACTGTTAGCATAGAATTTATGGTTGCATCTAGCCAATTCCACTGTAAATTCATGAGATCTTGTTGCCAATTTATACTGCACTTAAATTCATAATTCCAGGCATCATAGCAGAAAGTTCATCAGAACAATTACTATTACTTTGAAAATATTTATAGAAAAGCACAGGAAAGTCACATTATGACAGTGGGAAAGTGAATGAAGCTAAGATACCAGGTCTGGACCAATAACATTGCAGATTCTTCTTTAGATTTTATCAAGAATCTCTAAATATATAGAACCAGAAATATTCAATGTATGGACAAAATCATTTATTATTTCTTGTAAATCATAAAATGATTCTGATACAAGTAAAATATTATCATCAAATTGTAGATAAAGTAAATATCATTAATGTTTACCCTCTCACCTTCCAAGTTCCTTTGATGGAAAATACTTTAAAGGCTTGTTGTAAATAATTTACATGAAATTGCATCTTTATGCCTCACTTTCCTTTTTTTTTTTTTTTTTTGTAAAATGGTTTTGGTCATATTAACCATTTCCTCTTGTTGAAAAGTCCTTAAGTGATGTGGTTTCTCTTATTTGACACATATGATCTTGTAGCATCAGTCCATGAGATTTGAAGAAGCAGTATCCTTGCTAAAACCTATAGACTTCACTCACTTCTAGCTATTTGAAGCCATCCAAAGGGCTACTGAATGCAGTTGTTGTATGTTATGGTAGCAATACTCTATTTTTGGTGTGATCTGACTAATGCAAATATAGAGAGTGAGAAGAAAAGTCTGTTAATTTCTGGTTTGATACAAGCAACAAACCATTATTTCTCAGTATCTTATGAATCATATATATGAGTTTCACTTGAGGTCTACATTAAACTTGAGTCCTAATAGATGTTCATAGAAAGTGCAATCATTCATTATGATCAGACAAAATTCAGGAATGACTCAGTGATGATAAAATGTTACTCACTTAATTTTGAAGGCATTGAATTTTACAAGCCAGTTTTTCCCCATTGAACTGTTAAAAGTTAGATCAGCAGAGCAATCAGCTATAAGACTCCAATCAGTTGGATTTTTGGAAGTGCATCTGCATAGGTATTTACTAACGATCTGCAAATGTTCTTGGGGAGATTGTTAATATAAAGCAGAGAGTGGGACCAAGTAGAGAGGTTTGTATTTCCAAGACTGACCATTAACAATGACCTTTTCCAATTTTTATTTTATTTCTGTTTTTGTGTAGTGAAATTATTAGAGTACTGTTATAACTAAATGCCTTAGTCAATATAGATCTAAACAAAGTGTTTTTTATATTTTGTTATTTGTTATTTTTTCAATAAGTTGCTCTATTGTTTGCAGATGACCTATTGTTGAATAGTCACTCCTAAAACCTGCTTATTCATATAGCTGATTTTCATCAAGGATGTTTGTTAATCTCTAAGTATGTAAGTGAATAGCTTGTATATTTTTTTATAGTAATCTGTTAAGATAGTTACTAAGGCCTTCATTATTGCATTTTAAATCTAAGATTGCAAAACTAAAATCCAAAGATATACTGGAATAACAAAAGATGCCTTTCAAAATATAAACAAAGTATTAAGAAATAGGAAAATTTCATTAGAATCAAAGAAAAGAGTGCTGAACTACTATGTAATATTAATATTTCCATATGCTAGTGTATGCAGGACATTTCACTTAGAGATGAATAGAAGACTTGGGGCAACAGAAACCTGGTTCTACAAATTGTTTTTCTGCAATTATTTCACCCCAAGCAAGGCAATAAAGGCACTAAGATGCAAGGGGTTACTGAGTGTGAGAGAATATGATGAAAAGAGAACATTATTAGGGAGAGAACAATAAAACAGGAATTAAGGATACAGAAGATAATGACTGACATTACATTTAAATTTTTGAAGATCAAAGTTGATTGAGAAGTGCGATGTGCAATAGAATAAACTGTTAGCACAGAAATTATAGTTACATCTAGCAATGTTAACTGCAAAATAATGAGACTTATCTGCCAATCTAGTAGTGAACTTAAGTTTGTAAAGTTGAAGAACCAAAAAGGAAAGCTCATCAGAAAAATTACCATGAAAAAATTTATAGGTATAAAAGTGACTGAAGCCAAGATGCCAGTCAGGACTGATAATATTGCAGATTATTCTTTGAATTTTACTAAGATTCTCTAAATACATAGCAGAAGTAACAAACATCTGGAGGTTAGCATCAGCCATGGTGGTGGAAGGCAAAAAAAGGTTCTCTAAGATGATTAAAAGAACAGTCTTGTCTTGGAGTTATTAAAACTAACAAGCTATTTCTTGCTCCAGTTAACAATAGATTGTAGGTCATATCCGAGATCAGCTGCTAATTTGACTTTATCAAACCAATAAAACTTACTATTAAGACAGGAGTAAATAGTTGTGTCATCATCATCATCATAGCATGTTGATTACTGATGACATGGGGAAGGTTATTGATGGATGCTGAGAATATTATGTATAAAATATGTTAGCAACGAAAAAGTTTTAAAGAAAATGGAAAGAAAAAGGACACTGAAATTTCTGGAACACATAATGAGGAAAGAGGGCTTGGAGAATTAGGCACTTACAGGGTATATACTGAAGGCAAGAGAAGCAGAGGGAAAAATCAAGTACCCTTCCTAATGAGCTAGTATAAATGGATGATAGACTATAGAATAGTAAAAAGATAAATATTTCTAAGAGCTACAAAAGATAGGAATTATGATTAACAAATTCCTGAAGGGAATTAGTATATAAAAGAAGAATGAAGATTTGTTGTACAATTCTTTTCTGTATATAATGGATAAATAGCTTTGCCAATCTTGGTAGGATTCCTCTGCATCTTTCAAAAGGTCTGTTACTATGCTAACTTCATTTTTCCATATATGCCATGGAAATTTTATTGCACCTGTTGTTAACTCAAGGAAGATCACTAATATCTGCTGGAAGAACTGTTGATGTAATATTAGTTTCTATGCATACAAATTTGCACAGTACTCCTTGGCTATCCTTAATGTAACATTTACTATACAAACTAATGAAAACAGGAGACTTGATCTCTAACACATAACATTCCATTTTATATGACCTGCAACGATTTTTTTTTTTTTTTACTATTTTTCCCCCAACTGTACAGAAGTAAATGGTAATGTACTTTGATGGCCAAAGTGCTTATGTATCATGTTGTATGTTATTTTTGAGAGGTAAATTGTTCCTTGAAATAAAGCCCAAAACTTGTTTTCCATTATTTTTTTTAACGGTTTCACCTCAAGGAAGGCAGTAAAGCCACTAAGACACAAGAGGTTACTGAGTGTGTAAAAATAAGAAAAAAGAGAAACATTAAGGAGTGAGAAAAATAGAAGAAAAGGAATCAAGAAGACAGGAGATAAAAATTGACATTGCATTTAAATTTTTGAAGATCAAACTTGGATGGTAAGCACGGAAATGGAAGAGAGTTCTATAAACAAGGAGTGCAAGAAAAGAAACTATTGGCATAGAATTTGCAGACACATCTAGCCAATTCCACTGTAAATTGAGGAGACCTTGTTGCATATTTAGTGCATAAATTCATAAAGTCTATATACTATAACAAAGAATTTATCCAAACAATTGCCCTGGAGGTATTTATAGAAAAGGCACAGGGAAGCTATATTATGGCAATGGGAAAGTGACTGAAGCCAAGATACCAGGTTAGGACCAATAATATTGCTGATTCTTCTTTGGATTTTACTAAATATATAGCAGGAGCAATGGACCAGATGAGGTAGTAATAGTGAAAGCATGGACAGATTTTTCTCTCCAGATTGTATCTTGCATAGATTTTGGAGAGAAAAATTGTCCAGCACAACACAATGAACTGACTATCTTAGTAGCAGATCTAGCAATGGATTTAATATAATCTTACCACTTCATGTCAGCCAAGAATGTTAGCCCAAGAAGGTGCAATGAGTCACTCTAGTAGAGGTTAAAATCCACCCAGCTGATGACAAGGCTCTCAGATGATTAATAAAGAGAACTTTCATTTTGGTGGGGGGTTAAAAATAACAAGTCATTCTCTGTGCAAATCAACAGCAGATTGTAGGTCATTTTTGAGATCAGCTGCCAATTTAACCAAACCAGTCTAGTCAGACTTACTATTGGAGCAGGAGTAAATAGTTGTGTCCTTAGCATAGGTACCAAGTTGAGACTTAAAAACTTTCAAAAGAACTGAGCTTCAAAAATATATGAGCTCTTGAGTCATTGTCCATGAATTGTCAGAAAAGCAAGTTCAGCAGATTTTTAAAAAATTGGAAGAATATATATAAATTTCTATATGTTGAGTGACAAAATGGAAAGAAATTTTATGTAACACATTTCATCATTGAAAAGGACTTCAGCAAATAAAAGTAATGTTCTTATTGATGGAATTATATTTGTGGACGGAAATATAAACAGAAAATATTGGGTGTATATATATATATATTTTACAGCAAAGCCCATGGACCACTTCGTGACAATGAGGCTATGAGGTGGTTAAACATTAATTCTAAGCAGAAAAAGGGTTAAACCCAAAATGAAATACAAACTGAGAGATAGAGAAAATGGAAGACATTTTCCCTGGTAATGTAGAAGTGAAAAAATTGCCATCTGAATTGTCTCACCCCTACAAATTTGAATGATGCACCAAGAATTTATTTTTTTTTTAAATCTATCCAAAATCTGGCATGTGGGTGGTCTGCTACAATGTCAGCAGCATGGCAGATCCTAGTCATGAAGGCTAGGACTGGCAAAACCAAGGCATATAGCTCATCCAAGCACTTTCCATGGAAGTAGTGATAGAGCAGTAACAGGCTTGCCACATCACACCTGTGAGAGAGAGAGAGAGGTTGGAGGGTGAAAAATAATTTGTCACCCACAAGAACTTGGAGATGATTTTGAACTCTATCAAGATTGGAAAGTGAGGACTGGGCAGCTACCACCCAAATATGACAACTTTATCCCATTCTCGGCCTGAGTGGGCTCTTGTAAAGGTATGGGATATCATGAGTAGTCAGGTATTTACTGGAGCAGTACAGGGAGCAAACGAATTATGCACCAAAGAGAAACACTGAAGATTTTAAATATCCCACACTGTGTCAACAGAAGTTTTGTTATGAAAGGTGAAATTTACTCTACAAAACTCAGAAATCAGTGCACTTTCTATACATTTTCACCTTAGTAAATTACTTTCTTTTAAATAAAGCAGCATTTTTATATTAAAATTACAATCAGATTCATTACTATGAACAACTAATGCAATGAGTGTATTGTTTTATAAAAGTTTTCTTTTGTGTTCATATAATCTTTTACTTAAATTCCTCAAATTTTATCTCACATATACTTTGTGAAAGTTTTTAAAGTCAATAGTGTAAATTCCTGCACCAGTCTTTAAGTTGTTATTATTATGTTTTTGTCTTAGAAGTAACAAATTTAATATTAAGTCTATATAAATTCTTTTTAATAAAAGACAACACCACGGGAGGAAAACTTCAGTCCTCAGTTTTGACCTGAACTGGTAAGTGAAAGTAGATTTAGGCAGTCAGTCGAAATTCTCAGAGCAAATAATACAGACACAGCTACATCCGGACATGATTATTTATTCAGATAAAACCATGCAAGTCATCATGTTAGAATTAACAGTCTCTTGGGAAGAGAATATGGACAAAGCCCATGAAAAGAAGGTTGGGAAATATATACCTGATTGTAGAGGAATGTAGAAGACATGGTTGGCAAGCTCGGTGTGAACAAATTGAAATTGGATGCAGAGGGTTGACTGGGCAATCACTTTGCAAGATGCTGTCAAAATTAGAAGTAACTGGCTTGGAAAAAACCAAGGCAATTCACTCAATATCAATGGCAGCAGAGGAAGCCTATGTGTGGTTATGGCTTAAAGGATCAAGTGATTAGTAGTCAGTAAGAAAGGGTGGGGAGATTGTGCTTAATATTTAGTGTTGAGGTTTTTTTGTTTTTTTTTGTTTTTTTTGGAGGTGGGGATTGGAATGTGGGGTCTTGGATATGACCTAAAACTGTATCCAACAATGGAGTTTCAACTAGAGGACAGAATTAGGGTACCCCAAACCATTGTTAACTATTGGTGATCTTTAGCTAAGATCTAGCACTTGTTTGCTCCCTGACCAGGTTATAGGGTCTTTTTTTTTTAAATTTTTTAGTGTTGATTAGAAATGAATGAAGTGAAAGATAGAATAAAAGAGTAAATTATCATTGAGTAGTCCTATTTTTTTTTTATATGAGTGAGTGAAATGAAAGTTTGTTACTACTTCAAACTGAGAGTGTCACCATAATTACTAAGAAGTCAGTCACTGTGTTTGTTTCCTTTTTTATGGAAGAAAAAGAAAGCTAGAAATTGGTCACTACAATTGCTTTCTTTTTATGATAGAGCAAAGAAGTTGCTCAGGATTGAAATATAAAGACTTGTGAAGTTGCAGTGGGTTAGAGAAGACTCATGCTATGAGAATAGTTGTAGCTGATGCATGGCACACATGTCAAAATCTGATCAGTATTGAGTGGCTCACCATGGAGAAGGGGTTTGATGTTTTAAGACCTGAAATCCCACAGCTAAAAACATTACTGATGATGCATGCCAAAGCATCAAGCCAATGTATTTCACAAAATTATAGTTGTGATAGAGTTGGTAGGTAGTATGTGTTTAGTTTTATTAAGATTATTTATATCATTCATTCTTTTGTTTTTATAAATTTGACGAGCTTTCTATTCCACATTAAATATGAAATAATTAGGATATTAATAAAAAGTGTGCTTTCTTATGAAACCCTAATGATTGGAAACAATGACTGTATCATGGAGAATTCACCAAACAGTTCATCATAAGTGTGTTTGGTAGAATTTTGAGCCAATTTTGAAATTGCGCCTGGTAGTCAAGACACTAATGTGAACAGATGATCTGCATCTTTGAACCAAAAATACTCACTTTGATCAATGGAAAAAGAACTCCTTTGCAACATTACAATTCTTTGGACTGTCATATGTTCTAGTCTATGGCACCATATTTCCATAGAAAGAGCTTTACGAATGTCAATTTGAACAAAATAGCAAACAAGGGATTTTACACAGATACAAAACTGTTAAAAAGATAAATGGTAATAATAGAATATAATGGATTGTATTTTGATTTTTAACAATTTTTTTTTGTTTTGCAGTTGTACACTAAAGAGCTGATTTTAAAAATAAAACAAAAATACTTTTGACCCATCCTAATACCTTTCTTACTAAAATTAGTGACAGATTAACTCAAGTGTGTCCCCTCAGGTATTATATTCCTCACACATTGCCAATATTTACATTTTGAAGGAATATTTCATATAAAATTGTTATCACATGTAGTAGCTTCTTCCAATGAGACACTTGAGTGTCACTAGAATATATAGGAATGATGAAATATAAGTGGATCTCTATATCAATAGTGCAGAGTAAATATAACTTCTGTACAGAAATGTATACAAATTTAAAGATATAGATACAGATGTGTATGAATGTCACACACATATTATATATATATATATATATATACACACACACACACACACAATGCAATCTGTGTATGTGTTCATATTCAAATATTTGGTCATATGTATACAAAACCATATATAAATGAAAGTTTATGAGGTGCTACCTAAATGTAATTTGACCACATAAAAACTGACTTACCCTAAAGCCTAATTTCTCCTGCCTGTTGTTTGCACATTGCTTCACAAAGAATAGCGGCAAAAGTCAATATTAAATTTGGTTTATGTCCGCTCTTCAAATTCTCACAACTTGTATATAGGTATGTGGCTGTACAAAGATGTGTGAGCATATGTGTGCTATATACATATATATATATATATATATATATATATATATTTATCACAAGTTACCACACCTATATATGCACTTTGTTGTGATATGTGTTGGATAGGACTTCCTGCATTTTGGATTTTATCTATTAAATATAAGGTTGCACTGAATGCATTATTTACAACTATTACCGCTTTTTCACATACTAATTACACACCCCTGAGAATGACTAACAAGAGTCAAAAGCTTGGACACAGCCATTATAAAAGTTTTGGAAATTTGATACATCAACAACTGGCATTTGCAATTTGGTAAAGAAGATGGACAAGCCAATAGACACAAGCACATGACATATTTAAAGGAACAATTGCTACCTAATTACAATATATATATATATATATATATATATATATATATATTGTGTGTAGGCAGCCTGTGGTTTTTTTTTTCTTTAAGTATTTCACCCCAAGCAAGATGGGAGTACCACTAGCATGCAAGAGGTTACAGAGGGTAGAATACAAGAGTAAAGAGGCATGTTTGGGAAGAGGATAAAGAGAAGGACGGGAAACAAGATCAAGGTATCAGAAGATGTCAATTGACATTACACTTGAATATTTGAAGATTATAGTTATCAGGGAAACAAGTAAGAGGAAGAGAATTCCACAGACGGGAAGTGCGGGAGAAGAAACTTTTTGAGTAGAAGAGACAGTTACATTTAACTGTTTTGATAGTGAAAGAGTAGGACCAATTCATGCAGTTTGGGAAGCAGAGAAAGCAACTTGTCAGAACAATTGCTGTAAAAATACTTATAGAAAAGACAGAGGGAAGCCACAGCATATCTGCAAAAAAGTGACTGTAGACTAGATGCCAGATCAGGACCTATTACATTGCATATCCATCTCTGGATTTTGTTGAGGACCTTAAGACTTACAGCAGGGGAACCAGACCATATATGACAGCAATATTCCGTGTAAGGACAGATGGTTGATTTATAGATTTGAAGTATGGACTCAGATGAGAAAAACTTTCTGGAATGACACAGAGAACCAACTTTCCTTGTGGTAGATGAAGCGATTGAATCTATGTAATTGTTCCACCTCATATCAGCAGACAGCACGAGACCAAGGAGGCCCAACAAGGCACTCTTTATGGAGTTGGGCATTGACCATTCTGATGAGAGGCAGAGAGGGTTCTCTGTGGTGGGTAAATGAGAGCAGTTTCTTGGACGTTTACAAGCCAATTTCCTGCCCAAGTCAACCACAGATTGGAGGTTCTTTTTGATACAGGTGGCCAGGTTATTAGGTTGGTGCAAAAATAATGTCGTTTTCTCACATATGTTACTATGTGAGAAAACGACATTATTTTTGCACCAACCTAACAGTTTTGTCAACGCTACCAGATTTACTATTAAGGCAGGAGTAAATAGTAGTGTCATCCGCATAGATGCCTACCTGGGAACTGATGACATTGGGAAGGGCGTTAATGAAGATCAGGAAAAATCGGAGTGGTTAGAATGATTACTTTTTATCCATGGTTCTCCAGTTCAAATTTCACATTTGATTAGGTAGGTAGTTGATTTCTTGATGTTATCAGTTTAGGAAGATGATACCAGTATGTGGCAAATTTGGAAAGTGTCTGAAAACCATACCATGGGTTAATCCAAAACCTTGTGAGAGAAATTGGGTAGGTGGAACTGTTTGGTAGCCCTCAGTGGTTGTACTAACGAGAAGTCACAAGTCATCATGACTGAGTGTTTGAAAGTACTGAGATTGTTCAAACTTCTAATCATGTCAGATTATGTGCTCCCCAGAAAATATAACAAGTCTTCTCAGAATAGTTGCAATATAAACTACAAATGAGCCTTGTGGGTTTTGAACAAACACAAATGTTCCTGAGCATTCAACAAGGATTGGCTAACCCCCACAAGCAGGTGAATGTGTTTGGAAAGCAAGTAGCCATGTATAGGCATGTCTGATTGAATAAATTACAAAAATTATGTCTGCTTATTTTTATCATAATCCTTTCATATTTACAAATATTTTTCTATATATCACAACCAAATGAAGCAGGAAATGTACTATAACAGTGAAAATCACTTTTATTCCCCAAGTACTTTCCATCTCTTTTTGAGATCATCATCAGGGTTGCACAACTGGTAAGGCAAAAACTATGCATAGCTATCCATTACTAATTTTTTTTTTCTTTTCTATTTAAATGTAACAGCTGACAGTTATTCTTTAGTATACATTAGAATGTAAAAAGTTATCCATTATGGATTTTTTCTTTTATGTTTGAATGTCATGGTCGAGAACCCATTGAAGGCCAATTGAAGTAACTAATGATAACTTAATAACTCTCAACAAATGGAAGCAGAAGATATATAACACACTAAAAAGTACAACCAACTCTGAACAGCTTAAATAAATTCTAAATAGACTAAGAGAAATTACTAACAGATCAGAATGTTAACATAGGTTAAAAATTCAAAGAAATCTCAATACATTATATAAAGGAGCTATACACCTCCTGAATAACTTTGAAAGATTTATAAATGTCTCTATGATTTAACTGAAAACCAAAAAGAACTACTCAACCTCGGACATAACTGCCATATATACAAAAATATAATGGACTACATAAAAAAAATTGAAATTGAGACACTGTATCAAAGTATAATTAAACTCCAAGAACAGCAGCTAATTACCGCAGAACCAGAAATCTGTGATCTACTTAAGGCTGAATCTATAAAAGGCATGATAAAATGAAAAATTTATCTAAACTCCTAAATAAATCACTAAAAATTGCTGTAAAAGTATTACGCAAACACCCAGAAATAGTAATTAAAAAAGCTGATAAAGAAAACATCTTTGTTGTTTTAAACAAGTCTGACTACAACTCAGAAATGGAACGGTTACTTGACGATCACACCAAATTTATAAAACTTAATAATAATCTTACTACTCAGCTAAAATGAAAATTAATTGCAGCTAACAATGCAGAACAAAACAATCTAAAACATACCAAAATAATCTGAGACTAGAAACCAGGATATATTCACGGTTCTATCAAAACGCACAAACCTAACTTTTCACACTGCCCTATTATATCCCAAATTCCAACTCCTGACTACCAACTAACTAAAATGCTTAACCAATTAATAACACCATACATACCTAACAAATACGGAATTAAGTCAACCCTTGAACTTATACAAATGTTAAAAAAACGAAAAACCTATTAATGAAACCATAGCATCACTTGACATTGAAAATATGTTCACTAACATTCCCGTTAGAGAAACCATTGACATTATTATTAAAAATTACTTTTAGCCTGTACCACTGAAGTTCCATTCAATGATCACAGAAATAACATATATGTATAATGAGATGTTGTTTCAATGGGTTCAGTTCTGGGTCCAACCTTCAGCAACTTCTACATGGCCAACCTAGAAAATAATAAATTTAGCACCACCAAGAAACACTCTATATAAAATATGTAGCTATTCTTATTTTAGTTAAAAGCATAGAAGATATGAATATATTGAAGTGCCAAAAACTTTCGAAAAAAACTCTGTCCTCAAGTTCACATATGAACTTAACAAAAATAACAAAATCGCTTTCCTTGACATTTTAATCGACACAAATAACAACACATTTACTACGTCTCCATATAAAAAACCAACCAGCAAAAACTCTTGCACTCTCAACTATAAGAGTGAATGTCAAGATTACTACAAAATAGCACTTATACAGAACTTAATTAACTGAGAACAAATTAATTCCTCCACAAAAAAGATTTTCTACAATAAACTAAAAAATATTAAGCAGACTCTCATTAATAATGACTTCCCAAACCACATTGTAGATGAACAAATAAGACGATATATAAAAAAAACCTCAATACACATCAAATAGAATATAGTAATTCCCCAAAGGCCACTAAATATATCAAACTACTATATTATAACCAGATGCATGCTAACTACAAACAGGATGAAAAAAATCATAAAGAATCTTATTTATACTAACATATCTTCTATGGATTCTAATAAAAGAAAAAGAAAATTAATCATATATTATAAAAAATGCAATACAACAAATTTAATTATCTGAAATAACTCCTCCCTAACTGATGTATTACATAAAACCAACATTATATACCAATTTAAATGTCCCTTCGGAGAATGTATCTCCGACAAAAAAACAAATATATATGTTGGGTATACAACAAATACACTAACAAGAAGGCTTACACTCCAAATGCCCGACCATTCATCCATTGCGAGACATCTACAACATTTCTGTACGCATTCACAATATAAAAAAATATTAAGCTAAAACTAAAAACTAAAAAATATTAAGCAGACTCTCATTAATAATGACTTCCCAAACCATATTGTAGATGAACAAATAAGACGATTTATCAAAAACCTCAACACACATCAAATAGAACATGGTACTTCCTCAAAGGACCCTAAATATATCAAACTCTTGCCTGCTCAGACACACTGAATTTCTTCAACACTCACAGTGACTATGCTGTTACAGTTTCTCGGAGAGAACACATAGTTGAACAAGTAACTTTCTGACAGCGTAGCCATCAATAGTTTCTGAACAGTTTTATCTACCCTAATTTTACTCACAAAGTTTTTGCCAACCAGTGGTGTGGTTTAAAGAAACTTCACAATGACATTGCAAACTCAGATTGTTTCTCCAGGACGATATTACCCAGAAGTCACCACATTGACAAATTGACCATTGTGAAATTCAAACATTAACATTCTAACCACTCAGCTATGTGCTAATATATACATGTTTGACAATTTCATAGGCATCATTATTAGCAATAGAAAAATCCTAATATGAAATTATTTTTTTAATTCTTTCTTGAAAGAATTTGGGACTCTGGATAAAAAGCATTCTGATAAGTGCTGAATGGATCTCCAATTTTAAAATATTCCAGTGAAATGGAATTAAAAGAAAATATTAAAATGTTTAGCCATTTGTTAAAATATCTCAACCTGATGTTTTTCATCTTCCAAGTGTGAGCATGCACAATCATTATTAAATATTTTATGCAAATCTTCGCTCTCCATTGATTTACAAGAATAAAAATCTATGATTGTCTTACTCCTAATAGTTAAAACTAATCATATTCCACTGACTGCTCACCAAGTCCTTAGGGGGATGAAACTTTGGTTTAGATACTGACATAAGTTGTTTCTGAATCTCAGATTCTTTCAACATGAAATAAATGAATAAGTTTCACTTTTGTTGTTGCCAATAAAAATGACTATATTCTTCACAAATAAATTTAACTTTTGTGAAATCTGAACAGGTTTTATGTTGTATAATACAACAAGGGTATGTTGAGGTTGGGGGAAATACCTGTTTGCTCCCCAAGAACTATGGGATAACAGACAGAAAAGGGAAAGAGATGAGAGGAAACAAAAACAACACTGTCACTGAAATCACAGCACAGCAAATAGCACGTAACTTAAGGAACAAAATGTCCAAGGGACTGACTTCACAAGACACCTACTCACCAACTGCCCACTACTGATTACTGGTTTTCTCATCACTTTTATTGACAGGAGACAGTTAACAGAAACCTGAAGTGCAGAGAGGCCCATATATGAACACACCAAGCTGTTCTGCTGCTAATGGGAACAACTCAGATGTAGCTGGTTTTGACAGAGATATTCGCACATGATTTAGGGCCTCTTTTTCATCTATACTGATACATATTCACCACATTTATCCCTGGTATACCACAATTGATAGAGAGTATGTTTAGGAGGGTACTTAATAATTAGGGAGGAGGTTGGAATTTTTTTCAGTATGAAATAAATAGGGTCTTAATAAGAAGCAAATCATTGAAGGGTTCAAAAATACAATGTTAATATACTGGGTGATCTTAATAAGCTCAGTGGGGTTAGAAAATTGCTTCCCAACAAAAAAAATAAATAAATAAATAGATGTCACCCCCTATTCTATTTGGCAGAGTTGGTGAATGCAAACTTCAGCAAATTACTTTCCCATAAATAACAACAAAGAAAGCTATCAGCTCAAAAGTCAACATTGATAGAATCCAGTCATATTATATTTTATATACATATCTACAATAAGTGTTTTATGGGAAATTACCAGTCTAATATATACTTACAGATATATGTAAGAGTACAAATATGGATTTAGATAATAAACTTGTAGCAATATTCAAATTTTTCTACCATGTTTTGATAAACCATGAGCTGTTTGGTTTGAACCGTGAAATAAATGGCCTATTCAGTTATGTAACCATCGTTTGGCTACTGATACCTCTTTATTAATTCCTGACAAGACTATATGATTATTTTGAGTGCATAGATAACAGACAACTTTTGATTGGTACCATTGTCCAATTGTGAGTACAGTTTTCATTAGTACCATTGTGCAACTGTAGTATTATGGTTCCAAAAATTCTTTCTGTTACTTATTTGCATTGAGCAGCTTTGAAAGTAACTTCAAAGAAACCAAAATACACAAGTTTATAAGATTTAATGTAAAGGTATTTGTTTCTGATTCTAAACTGAAATGCCAGACCAATTTCAACCAGGTAAAGCTTTATTGTCATAAGAGATACAGAAATAGTGTGTTTGATTAAAAGAATGTTACTGGCATTATTTAAATTCTAAATCCATAATGTATATATATCTATGTCACTTTCTACTACTCCCACTCTCTCATATATATATATATATATATATATATATATATATATATATATATATATATGGTGCATTAGGTAAATTGTTGCCGTTTCATATTTTAAATTTTGTACATTGTTTTTTTTTATTTTGTTGACTGCATCATGGTACATGATTAGGGTCAGTTGGACACCATCTGTGAGAAAAAGAGCACTATGATGCAATTCACTCCACCAGAAAATTGGAAATGGCATTTGTGCTGTAAGCTCCAATACAATCATTTGAAAGTGTTTGGGTGTTTAATCTGAGGATACTTCAGAGGATTTGAAAAAAACTGGATGAGTCTAATGGTGATTATGAAGGTACAGAAACTCAGAAAATTCTGATAAAAAAAATTCTGGATTTGTTGGTGAGGGCCTCAGAATCAACATGCAGGCTTACATCAAATGCCTTGAGGAAGTAATCAAGAGGGTGGCTGCTGGAAGATCCTATGTCTGGCAAAAGGACTCTGCACCATGCCACACAAGCTGGAGAACCCAGTCATGGCTGTCAGACAATTTCTACAACCACATCATTCCTTACATCTGGCCACTTAATTCCCCAGATTACATATCCCTTGATTATTATGTATGGGCAGAGTTGAGAAAGAGACCAACAAAACTCCTTGTGACATTAAATATGAACTGAAGGCAAGGATTATGGCAGCATTCACCAACTTAAACAAGGAGACTGTCCAGAAGAGTTGCAGGAGATTCCAAAGTTGTCCAGAGGCCGTGGTTGAAGCCAATGGTGACTTTATTGAATTTATTTACTCTTTAGTATTTCAAGATATTTTTGTGTAATTTTCATAAATATATCTGTTAAAATGAGATGTCAATGTTATTTTCATTTTTGTGTAATTTACATGACAATTTATCCATCGCACCCTGTATATTTAATAAATCAATAAAAATTTCTTCTTGACCAAATCCAGAGTTTTGTGTCAAAATGTTTGTCAGGGCCAGATGTTCAATAAATTGTTTGATGCAACACTCTGGAGTTTGTCACTAGACATGCTGATAGCAGGCAAAGAAGTTTTTCTGTGGTGATTAAATAAAAGCAGTTTTGGAGGCATTAAAATTTACAAGCCATTGCTTGCCCCAGTTAATTACTTTGTCAGATCTGTTGGACTTATTGGAGTGAATAGTTGTGTCATCTGCATAGATATCTAGTTTGGAACTGATCACATTGGGAAGGTCATTGATGAAAATTACAGCAGACAAGCAACTTATTTTATTTCTTAAACACTAGGGAGCAGGAAAAATTTAACTAACTTAAATAAATAGAAACCGCACACATGTACCCATGCACACACAAACATTCTAAGTGGTCAAATGTCTCATCTTTTGGTAAGTTAGTATCTATAAAAATATGTATGTATGCATACATGTATATATGTGTTTAAAATAAGATATAGAATCCCAACAAATTTTTTAAAATTTGACAAGTGGAAAACGTTTTATTGAAACTAGATTCGATTACATATTTTACCTTTCTAGGCTTCCTCAGATCCAAAAACAAAAGAGTGTGTGTATGCTTAAATAATGAATTCCCTAAGTTGCCATTTCTCATGATTAAAGAAAGAAAATAAGTGACTTTTTAAAAAGCCATTAATATTTATTCTGCATCTTTTCTTTGTAATTCTTAATTCAAGTCAAAAGTTGTTCATATATTTATCCCAGCTTTTTCGTATTGAATTAAAGGTAAATGGCTTGAAAGCAAAAAATTCATACAGTCTTTTCTGAAATTAATCCAAGGCAAATTCTCATCTAGTCCTTCAGAATAGGTTGAAAGTAAAAGATTTATGTTTTTAGGTCTGTCCATGTGTTTCCCATGTCGACAATATGGGTTTACTATATGTATATATATATGAAGAAATATACTCTTAAGGTGTGCTATATTTATGCGATAAAGTGCTCAATATCAGAGATAGAGTGTGTGTAAATATAAAAGTGAATATTGAAGTCAACACTTAGAGGCGACAGGCTGTTTCATGCAAGACGCAATTGTCAGGCCATGATTTATATATATAAAACCACAATCATACTCAATAGAATTAAGAAAAAAGAAAACGAAATAAAGAAATAAACAAAAAAATACAGGTGCACAATTTGAACAGAAACCTATGAACTGCCTCTTTTATTTTAAACATTTTCCTCATTTGTTCATTATTAACTGTAATAAGAATTACTTGGTGATTTGCCTTACTTTGATTTCAACACTCAGGATTTTCCTGTCTGAACTAAAATTGATGAATAATTCAATGCTGTCAGCCATATAATTCATTGACCCTATTTTTCTGGTTCTTCAGCCAATAATTTTAGACTTATCTTGATGTCCTTAATAATCAAGATATTTCCATATCTGAAATCATTCTCAATTGCAACACAGAAACTTATCTCATTACAGTGTGGAATTCAAAGCAAATAGTTATTAGCTTCAGAGAAATAACATTACCAGTTTTCCAATTTTTTTTATGTTTGGCAAAAGCCAGGTTAAAATCATTTCATATAGATTTCTTTTGAAAACATATCCAACCAGAAATAAATATTTGTCATTTTCTTAGGAATTTGACCTATGAGAGAATTAAATAATCCCTTTGAAATATAAATCAATCTAATCTATACTCAATAATCAGTTCTATTATACTTTGTTTTTGTGATGAAGAAAATGTTTGCTATAAACCTAGAGTTTCATAAAATATCAAAAAAATATTTACTTGAATATTTATTAACATTTCTTTTAATCAATTCACCCCAAGCAAGGCAGTAAAGCCACTAAGACACAAGTGTTTTCTGAGTGTGAAAGAATAAAAAAAATAAAGAAAAACATTATTAATGTATGAGAACAATAGAAGAGTAATCAAGAAGATAGTAGATAATGATTGACATTGCATTTAAATTTTTGAAGATTAAAGTTGGTGGGAAACCCTGGGGCTGGAAAAGAGTTCTACAAGTGAGAAGTGAGATAAAAGAAACTGTTAGCATAGAACCTATTGTTACATTTGTGGCCAATTTAATTGAGAATTGATTAGACCTTGCCACCAATCAAGTACTGCATGTAAATTCATAAAATCTAGGTACCATATTGAAGAGTTCATCTGAACAATTTATATGAAAGTATTTATAGTAAAGGCAAAAGGAAGCTACATTACAGCAGTGGGAATATGACTGAAGCTGAGAAGCCAGTTAAGGACCAGTAATATTGCTGATTCTTCTTTGAATTTTATCAAGAATCTCTAAAATATATAGCAGGAGAACTGGACCATATGTGACAATAATATTCAAAGCATGGATGAATGGTAAACTTATATGTAAGATAGATTCTGGCATGGCACAGTGAACCAACTTTCTTAGCAGCTGACTTAGCAATGGATTCAATATAATCTTTCCAAGTCATGTCAGTCTAGAATATTAACCATGGATGAAATGAGTCACTCTCCTGGAGGTCAGCATTAGCCATAATGATGGGAGGCAGGAAGGGGTCTTTTAGATGGTTAATAGAGCAAAGTTTCATATTAGAGGTGGTAAAATTAACATGCTAATCCTTGCCCCAGTAAACAACAGACTGTAGGTCATCTTTCAGATCAGCTGCCAATTTCACCTTATCGAACTGATCAAACTTACTATCAAGACAGAAGTAAATGGTTGTGTCATCAGCATAGATACCAAGTTGAGAACTGATTTCTTCAGGAAGAGGAAAACTAAGAACAAGTAGGTCCAAAGATAGATATCTGGGGGACACCTGCATTAGTACAAAAATATTTAGAAGAGTGACTGTTCAAGACATCTTTCATTTCACGATTTGATAAGAAAGACTGAATCAGTTCAAAAATTTGTCCTAATAACCTTTCAACTTGGGAAGAAGATCAGTATGCCAAACTCTGTTAAATAATTTCAAAATGTCCAAAGCAACAGCCTGAGCTTCACCAATCTTATCTAAAGCTTCAGCAACAATTGTTAGTACATCAGCAGTTGACTTAGAGAAGCAAAAGCCACATTGCTTGTCTGAAAGGAGGTCCTGCAATGTGAGATGTTTAATCAATTCAGTGTTTAATAGAGTCTCTAATAGTTAACTAAAAAGAGGTAGAAGGTTAATAGACCAAAAGTCCAAAGGGTCAGATGGTTCACCTGAGTAAAACACAAGAATAGAGGAGGGTTTTCAACAAGCAGGAAAGTAAGAGGTAGTGAAGTATGTATTGTAGAATTTAGAAAGAACAGGAGCCAGTTTGGGAGCCCATTTCTTAAGAACTAATACAGGGATACCATCAGGTCCACATAATTTGAGAGGATCCAGATTGGAGATGATAGCAGAAATCTTGGATGGGGTTATATGCATATCACTCAATAGAGACTCTGTTCTAAGTGGAATGTCAAGTAAATATATTTTTGCTTGTAAAATAGGAAGATATGAAGAGCCATGTCTATGCACTTCCTGAAGGGATATGGCCCATCAAAGAGGAAGTGTAGTGACTTTAGTCATTGTTTAATGATTCGTTTCTCATTACTAAAGAACTTACAATCCTAGTTCTATGCTTGTTTCCATATAACGTGCCGAACAAGACAATGTAAATGTATGATAGAACAGCAAAAAGGGATACTAAAAAAGAACACTTCTAAGAGCTACAACAGATAGGAAGTTGTAGAGAGTCATGGTCATCTACATCTTAGAAGAAAAAGAATGCGAAAAGGAAAACATTGTGAAATGCTATTTGGAAATTGACAATTCTTATAAAATATCTATGGTAAATTGTGGCGAATTAGCTCAGATGGTAGAGCACTCACTTAGCATGTGTGAAGTACTGAGATCAATGCCTGGATTCTCAAACAGTATTTTTTGGAGGCACGGTGGAGTAATGGATAGTGGCTCAGCTTGAGGAATTGGAGAGCCGAGTTCGAATTCCAGTCGAATCCACTATATTCACTTACATGCTAATACTCTTGGGAAAGGTATGAATCCTCTTCTTCTCCCCCCAACTATGGATAAATAGCAGGACAGATCGAGTTCTATAGCCTTGGATGGCAACTGGTCGACCTCAGAAAGAAATGGCAACCTAATGGGGGAAAAAATCTGCCTTGTCAGTCATGTATTGAAAGATACATGATCACCTAAGTGTGTATCATGTATGGCACATAACTGACTGATGGTAAAATAATATATATTTATCATTGAGGAAATGCCTTTTAACCAAGTATGCTGTACCATTAAAAAGATAGTTTCTCAATTAAAAAAAAGTTAATTTTCTTTAATAAGACTTTCGACGATCTGGCCTGGTAGACATTCAATTCCTGATTATGATTTCCTCTCCAATTTGATCTCACTGACACCACATTATCAAAAGTGTAGTCTCTTTCAATGCTACATTGAGTAAGTTCAGATGAGCTGCATTTTCTAGTTCTGCCTGTTCAGACATTTACAGCTAGGATTCACATTGCCACTTCCACAGTGTTGAATCATCCTCATTTCCCCCATGTTCCCAATGTGAAAAGAAGTTTCACTCATCATTTTTCTCCCAATTTCTACATTATGAAAGAGACTTCTGCATACAATGCTTCCCTCAACATTTCAACCTTGACCTCTTTAAATCAAAGGTCAATCTTCATCTTTACTCCTTATTCTCATGATTTTCATTTCCTACCAGCATTTCTCCTTCCATTCATATCACACAACATTGCCATTTTATTAACTGTAACCGTTTACCTTAAGTGGCTCTCAAGCCTTGTAGTCACTGAAATTAAGAATTAGAAAAAAAAAGTCTACATAAATTTATACATAGTTATTTCATCTTAGTAATAAGTTGCTGCTATATCTGCACAGTATTTACATAGAATACACACTCCTCAAGTAATTCACCCATTCCTTCTACATATAATACCAACTGCCAATGATTTAAATGCTTTCTAAAGCAATTGAGAAACAACCTTCTGCAGAAGTTTCTCTGAACACTACAATCCCAATCAAGAGTTGTTATCTATCCTCCTTATCCTTATAATTTCACTTTCTACCACTGCCAAATTCATTTATAGCACACACCTCATGAATCATTATCATTTTAACAGCAGCTCTCTACCTGAAGTGGCTTTTGAGCCTTATTAATGTAAATTTTTGTATTCAAATGCTTGACAGCTATCTTGATTTGCATAAATAAAAACTTATGCACTGAATGATTATATATGGCTCTGACAACCTCCTCAATAGATATAGCATAGAATTGAGCACCATATAAAGAATCTCTTATTCAAAACAAACAGAAATTTGGTTCAAGTAGCCAAAATTCTGATCTAGTGGATATAAGCATTGGTTGAGTGTATGCAGTTAACTTGGTTGGTATCTATTCAATTACAAGGTCCCGATGTGGAATGCATATACTCTGGTTTAGTAGAATAAGCAAAAATTGTATTACTAGGATTATTATGGCCTCAAGATTACTTAATTGTTTATTATAATTCCTTGGAGGGCAACCCTTGGCAGCGAGGTCAGACAAAGGCACAGACTAAGCGCAACCAGCTCCAAAAATCCCAACAGTGGGACAAGCAGATGACAATTACCACAGAGTTCAATGGTTGAACCAGCAGATGAAGAGGGCTACGCATGACAGATATGCTACAGAAGGCACCACTCAGAATTATAACAGAGTCAGCAGCAGTCTGTTGAAGTTTCATAACTGTATGTCTCATTCTAAATGTACTGAAGTGGAAGGTTATAATCAAGTGCATAGGTCACATTCTGGAAAGTCAAGGTCCACCTTAACTCCTTAAACAAACTGGCACTTTCTTCTACTTTGATTTTCTTTCACCTCAAACCAACTCTTGCAAAAACAAACGGTGATAGGGAATGGATGATAGAAGAAGGGTTTGATGAAACTGGAAGCTTCTAGTCGTGAACCTGCATATTGGTGGTGAGTTTAGTCATCAATGACATCATCATAAAGGAAGTGATCAGCAAAGAAAAATTAAATTCTTGGATACAAGATAAAGCTGACAAAGACAACAATGATCAAATGATTATTTTATTGTTTTTTTGAATAAGCATTTTTTCTTTTAAGTGAAGTAATAGTTTTACAAGCGAAATTTGTGAAAAATTACAATGAAAAAAAAAGTAAAAACACTTTCTGATTCCTGGTCAGGTTAAGTAAGAATTAACTAATATATGGTCTCTCCATGCACAGACTAAGAAATTCAAACAACTCCCATGGATTGAATAAAGGGATCAGTTCAAAATTCCCAGAATCTTACAAAATTGTAAGGACATTATTATTAATAATAATAATAACAAATAAAAATAGAAAATAATAGTAATGAATATCATAAATAAAATAAATTAAAACAAATAGCATTTAAACTTTGTTTAAAATAAATAAAATTAAAGCAAAAAGAAAAAGAAAAGTTCTACTAGAATTCAACAGAAACATTTCCTGTCTGAAAATAGACTTTGTGCCAAAAGATGCTGAATTCATTCTCTTCACCATTGACCATTGGAAAATCAAGATGTTCATCTCCTCTCCTCAGCCAATTGCTTGTTATAATATGATGTGACTTCCTCCTTTAATCACATACAACCTTAAAACACTTGTAACCAAAAATACACACACACCAGGACACAAAAATAAATTGTATGATTTTAATTTACAATTTGACATGCATTTAGTGTTATTTTTGTGTATGTTTTTATTCCTGTGAACCCGAGGCTATCCCTGCTGGTATCATGTGAGTGACCCTTCAAAATACAACAGGCACCTGAAAAAAATCTAAAAATTTCTAAAATATTGGTAATATAACAACCAAGATAAATAGAATAAATAATTAATATTTCTTGAGTTATTATTTTTGTCTTTTTTGTGGCTCATTTGCAACATGAGCAAACATTTCATTTCTAAACTACATTGTTGTATGCTAATCCTGTAAACTCTGCTGTTAAGCGTGTAAAAAAAAACAGCCTCACCAAACCAGGTATTACTTCTTTCGTTTCTATAGCAAGTATTTACCAGAAGATGCTTTCTTCATACCAAACCTGTTTTGAATCCAGAAATGTCTTTCTCCTAAGCTATAGAGCCCACTCTACACTGCAATTAAGCCTGAACTAGATAGAAAAGAGATGGATTCATACAGGTAGCAACAGAAATAACTCTCCCTCCAAGAAATACCTCCCGCTAGATGAAGACATCGTTATCACTAATGTCTTACCATTTTATAGGTAGTATATGTGGGAGATATTTCTGCCAGAGCTTGTACCTTTCCAAGAGTATTTATGTGAAAGTAATTACAATAGCCCTGACTGGAATTTAAACTTGACACACTAATCCCACTTTCTGCATTGCAACACACACATGCTCGTCATCTATACTGTTCTATTTCTTGTCCCCAACATTTTTCTGTAATACAACAAATTTAGGTGCTATAAGTATATATTCTATCAAACTCTAAAAATCTCTCAATAGTTTGTGGTTCTGCAAAATAGAAAATAAAATTCAAGGAAAATTTCCTCACATTTAGCATTTCTATACTGTCAAAAACATGGCAGATTTTTAATCAATTTTACACAACAATTTAATTTGAATGTTATTCATAACTCAAAGGTGAGAAAGGTCATAAAAGATGCAATATTTACAATTTACAATTGTTGTGGAGATGACAGAACAAAGTGGAAAAACTGCTTCAACTGAAAACACATTTTGTTAACATTTGTTAGGTTCAGCATCTTCAGGTCAGAATGAAAGACTAAACTGTGTGTAAGGAAAATTCACTGAGATTTTTTAGGATATAAATTGGGTGGGAGCAATAAATTAAATTATTTTATCAGAAAGACCAGAATGTGTTTTCTTTTACCATTGTTTAGTAACTTTTAAAAAGTTTCCCTTGTAAAACTATACAGGTCGGGGGGGGGGGCAATAGGTAAATTGTCACCATTTTATATTTTTAATTTTGCACATGCATTCTATTTATATCTGTTAAAATGAGATAGCAGTGTTATTTTCATTTTTGTGTAATTTAGGCAGCAATTTATCCATCACACCCTTTTTTTCTCTTAAAAGAAAAAAATGTTAATTCAAAGAAACAATTAGATAATCATAATCATGTGAACAGTAGATATGAAAATTGTGAAATTCTTAGAAACTTTAATGGAATCTGCCAAAGATTTTAACATTGTCATCCAATATATTATTAGGTTGGTGCAAAAATAATGACGTAATAATGTCGTTTTTTGATGTATTTTTTAACGTCAAAAAACGACATTATTACGTCATTATTTTTGCACCAACCCAATAGCTTCTTGTCAATAAAAATCATTTATTGAACAAAATTTCTAAGGAAATTGTTTTTTTTGTAACAAAAAAGTACTGTTAAAGTTAAATTTGGTTAAAAGTAATAGTTTATTTCAATATTTGTTGGAGATCTTTATCATCACATACAAATGCAAAGAAAAAAAACAGATCTAATATTTTCATGTAAAAGAAATTCGATAATCACATTTTTTTTGTTTAGTTTTAGTTAACACCTTTATTTATGATAATGAAAAAAATCTTTCATAGTATGATATTCTTGGTAGACCTTATGCTAGATTTATGTGTAGCATTGTGATTATCAGTACTGAAAGTGTAATTGGTATGCAGAGTTCAAATTCTAGTCAAGTTCATTAAGTACATTTCTGCAAAAAATATTGAAAAAGGTATGATTCTATCTGTTTTTGCTACAATATGATTTTCTATCCTTGATTCACAGTCTATAAAAAAGGAGAACTATGAATTCAAAATGTTGGGTACAGGGCTGGCAATGCCACAGCTTTACTCCCCAGAAACCATAGCAGCAACACCCTGTGGCCATGGCCCTATACTACACAGAGGAGTTTTTTTTTTTCTTTTTAATCATTTCACCCCAAGTAAGGCAATAATGCCACTCAGACACAAGAGGTTACTAGGAGTGAAAGAGAATGAGAATACTTTAATGAGGAGAAAGGACAATAAAAACAAAACAGGATTCAGGAAGATAAGATTGTGATTGACATTGCATTTAAAACTCTGAAGATCATAGGTGGTGGAACTAATACTGATGGGGGAGAGATTGAAATCTTATATCAGGCAGAAGCCTTTCTGACACGACTTAATGCATGCAAAGTATATTTGATTTTATTCTAACAACGGCAATGCATGTATTCTTTTGAAAGCCAGTTCATCAAACAATTCTCAACTATAATCAATTAAAGGAACTCAGAAGAATTTATAAGTTATCAATATTTGATTAACAAATAACAAAGACAGAAATAATTTTGTTAATGTTTTGTTATTCATTCACTTACTTTTAGAACATAAGAACAAACATTGAAATATTAACCAAATTATTCACAGATATTTACTGAGTACACGTCTGGAGGAAATATGATATATCAACTTTATATATCAGACAAATAGCAGGTAATTAAATGACAAAATGGAACAATTCTTTGTAACACATCTCATTCTTCAAAAAGACTTCATCAGACTCAAATAATGTTCTTACTGATGAAATTATATATATATATATATATATATATACATACATACATTGTATTTTCATTCTAAAGAATTTTATATTATACTAGCAGGCTTTGCCTGCTTGCTATCACTTTGCAAATTAAGGTATATTCACTACTTGAAATCTTTGAAACAAAAATTTTAAATGAACATTTCATTCATAAATTGGCTTGTTATAGTTAAGGAAAGTTTTACAAAGGAATGCCAAACTGTTGAAGGCCAAGTAAAATGCAAATTTCAAACACTTTGCAGTATATAAAACAATATTCCTAAACAGAACTATTTTTTAATTGAAAATCAAAACAATCTCCAAATAAAAGAACAGTAAAGAAGGATCTGTCTATATTTCTGAGATGAAGTATTATGTACACTATTTACATTATTCGGACTATTGTCTTTATCTTTGTTGCCATATTTATCACAACATTTCGGCTGTTGTACGCTGTGGCCTTGGAGAACTTGGAGGAGGGAATTAACAGATGATAACTGATAACTGACATCCATTAGACATAGCATGTGGAACTAGAACAGTCTACCCCAGTGAGTGAAATAAAGGGTTCAGTTTGACATTCCAACCACCTGAAGAAGGCCGGAACATACAACGTCCAAAACATTGTGATAAATATGGTGACAAAGATGAGGACAATAGTCCAAATAATGTAAATAGACTAATGAAGGACAGTTAATTAATTAAATAAACTTTTTAAAATCAGTATGCAAATTAGTTAAACTTGAAGAGTGATGCCTAGAAGTAGATGATATATAATACAAATATTGCTGTCAAAGGACAGAGTCGCAACTGAGGGAAATTATACTGAGAGGGGCCCAACCCTGAGGAACACCTGCCTGAGGTTGCATCCTCTCATTGGACCAGAGAAAGGGAATGGTGCTTGCACTGAGGCCAGTGCAATCAATGGTTGTGGGGCTTGGGGAATTTTTATTCCTTGCCTGGGTATATGCATATGGGCTCCCCACATTAAACTGACCTCATGGGGTGTTGAGTAAATACAAATTACTATAAAGTAAAGCTGAATCTTTTAATCTCAGAATTTATGGGAGAATTGAGCTGCAATTTTGCATTCATTCATATAGATTCCATAATATAGGTTTTACTTAATTAGCTGTTATGTTTCTCTAACTCTTCAAATGTTGAATGTATAACTAATTCTAATTTCTATTTCCCTACATTTACACTATATTAATTTTATCTTATAAATTGTCCCCTGTTCTGTCACCCATAAAATAAAAATAATTGTTTGTACAGCAAATAAGGATCTAAGTGCATCAAATCATCTTTAAATTAAGTGGCAGCAGAAGAATTATTGTTGAACTTTTAAAAGGTAAGCTTAAACATTAATTTAATACTTAAATGCAGCAATCAATTTTGAGTTCATCTATAGTTTATTGATACCTATCGCATCTACTCTCCCTAGCTATTGTGATGATGATCAAACCAATAGTCCTCCACAGGAGCTAGCTTAAATGCCACCTGATAGGGGAGCTTTTAAGCTAGCCTAAAATTTTAAGCTAGGTGCAATTTTAGATACAAAAGGAAAATAAGAATTACTCCTCTTGAATGATGAAAGCAACGATAATGGCTAGTGTAATATATTAATATACATTTTTAACCTTGCATAATCTGGCAACCAAGAATCTGAACTCAACAAAAATTGCTCCCTGCACCTATCTTTTCTAGGGCTTTTGAATGAGCTATTAGCCATTGAAATTGGATCAGTGGGAGCAGAGGAGTTGCTTGGACACATACACGTGCAGACACACACACATACACTGTACTTTATATATAAGATATATACTTATATTTAAATCCTTTCACTCCAAGTAAGGCAATAAAGCCACTAAGATTCAGGGGGTTACTGAGTGTGAAGGTGTATTGCATTTAAATTTTTGAAGATCAAACTTGACTGGAAAGCAAGAAGCCAGAAGTGGGAGAAAAGAAACTTTTAACAAAGAACGTATGGATACATCCAGCTATTTAAACTGTAAAACAGTGTGACCTTGCTGCCAATCTAGTACTGAGCTTAAATTCATAGTCTAGGTACCAAAGAGGAAGATTCATCAGAACAATTACCATGAAAGTTTTGGCACCTGTAAATCTAGTAGATAGCTGGAGGAGACATGTACTTCTTGAAGTGGTACAGAGACAAACCATTTTTCCAACATCTTTTGCAATGCGTCATATGTATGAGTTCTATTTGATGTCTAGGGCAAGTTTAAATCCCAATAGGCACTCGAGTCATGGGGGGTCCCTTTATGAGGGAAACATTTGTTCACAATTGGTGAAAGTTCTGAAAAGATGCAATCAGCAATGGCAGAATGGTCGCTAGTTTGGATTTCAATGCATTGAATGTGATCAGCTACTTTTTCTCCCCACTGAGCTTTTAGTGCTAGGTTACAGAAGAGATCAGTTACCAAGCTCTGGTCATCCAGGGTTTTGAAGGTGCACCCATATACCAATGCACCATCAGTATAGGTATACACAAATGACCAGAGTATATTCTTAGGCAGATCATTTATGTAAAGTATAAAGAAGAATATTTATAGTAAAGCTACAGGAAATCTACATTACAGTAGTGGGAAAGTAACTGATGACAGGTCATGACCAATAATATTGCAGATTATTTGAATTTTATAAAGGATTTCTAAACATACAGAAGGAAACCAGATATTCAATGTATGGACAAATGATAAACTTATAAATATATAAGATAAATTGAGGTAAGAACATATATATATGTATATATAAATAAAAAGAAAGAACAGTAAGATATATAATCCGGTGTTCTTATAGATATTTTTATTTGTACAAAATAGTGCTCAATGTAAATTTACAGAGCATTAATATTTTAAATCAATTAATTTATAATATATATATATATTATGCTAATGATATATGTGTGTGTGTGTCTGTGTGTAAAAGTTATGATATAACTAAAAATATAACCGTAAAAAGACAATATGAATAAAGACAAAAGGAAAATTCAGAGTACGAAACACGTTGACTAAGAAAAATTTTCCTTTTGACTTGACTATTTGTATATGTTGGTCGATGAGGTTTTATGGGTAGCAAGGTCTATTGTATTATTCTATTGGTTATTATGTAGTTACAGTTCTGTTACAAATTATTCTTGAGGCTACTGAGTAGAAATAACTGTAGATTCAAATTCAGTTATTTTTAGTTTTTTTTATTGTTTGTTAAATTTTTTACTCGTTATTGATTACTTGATTATTTGTTGTTGATTCTTCTTTCTTTTTATGTGCCATGTCCTTTCAGGATGTAGGTGATCATGGCTCTCCACCTCCTTCTATCACTTGCAACTCTCAACAAGTTCTTTCCCTCTGCTTTCTCCCCCAGACCACGTCCTGTCATCCACTTGCTTAATGTCACACATTGTTTTCCCTTGTCTCTCTTTCCCTCTATTTGACCCATGAGTATCAGATTCTCCAGGCCCTCCTTCCTCATTATGTGTCCCAGAAACTTCAGCTGCCTCTTCCTGATATTAAGTATATTTGCAACCTCTCTAAGATCTCATTGTTGCTCACATGATTATTATTATTATTATTAAATTTACTTGTGTTTATGTGTGTATTCATAGTTTATTAATTTGTTTATTTGTTTACTTATTTAGATTTTCTTTTTCAAGGGTTGATTATAGTTTAGAGCATTGGCTTTGTCTAAAGTATATTGGATTATCAGTTATAGTGTAAATATTTGCATTTTTCTTGGTACTATTTTAGAAAGTATTTATTTTAGTTTTTGACTTCTAAGTAACTTAGTAAAAAATTATTTTCACCATGGCATTTTGAGATAAGTTCTAATTGTTGATTTAGAAATTAGTCCACTTACACACACTATCTCTGATATTAAGCACTGTTACCCATTAATATAGCATATTTTAAAACTATATTTTTATCATATATATTGTAGAGTAGGGGACAAAATATAAACAAAAATGTTGGTTATAATTATAAATTGAAAGGAAAGGTGAAGATGAAAGGACATTAAACTTTAAATTACTTTCTGGCATTTAATGTATCTAAGTATGAAGAACTTTATTTTTTGTTCACGACTTGATTCCTGTTCTTTTATAAACACAAATGCACGCCCCTACACACACACATATATATATATATATATATATATATATATATATATATATATATATACACACCTACATATATGGAAAATTGAGCATCATATGTTGTTGTAACCTAGGGAAGATTACTGAATAGAATAATCGCATGAAGGTTGGTAATGAACGTTAATATTTAGGACAAGAACAACACTTATAAGATTTGCCAGCAGCACATAGAAAAAGTAGTCAAGTGAATTCCACAATGAATCTCCAACTGCAGACCAACATACAGTATTTACTACTGTATTTATGTTAATGGGGACATACCCATTATTGTTCATAGGCATAGTACAACATAAGTGGAGGTATATATAATAATCAGAAAGATAAAATGCATATAAAAGTATAAAAGTTTTTAGTGTGTGTGTGTATATATATATATATAAAAACATAAAAAAATTATGTTTGATTAAATAAACCATTTAGTAAATTACTGTTAAGTTTCAGGTACAGAACTGAATCTAGCAGATATATATTTGTAGAAGTCTCAATGACAGATAAGCATTCTTTAAATAGGTAATTTAAACTTTGTTCTATCTTGATGGCCTCCTATGGCCAAATTGAAAGCAACATTTTTCAGCTGTAGAATTTGTTTTCCTGATGAAAAAAGGGATACAGGTTAGATTTCTGTCAGGAGGTAGAATTTTTCTTCAGTAGGACATCTCAATCTAGGCTGGTTGTTATTGATTTCACTATTGAACTCACCATGTCCCCAAATTCACAAACCAATGCCTTAATAATCCACTAAGTTATTGTCTCACATGACCCTGGACTGGTCAGTGTATACTTAGGTTCAGTGGAAATGGAGCAAGCAATAACTGAGCAGTACTAAAAATAAGAACTAGATGAAATATTCTTAGGTATGGGCAGTGAAACAAGAACAGTCTGAACTCTTATAGATTAAATAAAGGGTTCAGTTCAAAATTCCCTGTAGGTTACCTGGATTGTCATATACCTGATGAAGGCCAGGGGGCACAAAAGCTGAAACCATGTGATAACAATCTTAGCTCTCTTCTTTTACATTAAGCACTGTTGTTTTTACTCCTAACACTCACTGAGCACTATATTATATTTTATATTTAATTGCTATATATATATATATATATATATATATATATATATATATATATATATATATATTGGGCACATGAGAGAGTGGTTAGAATGTTTGCTTTCTGACCATGACACCTGGGTTCAAAGCTCACTATAGTCGATTTGTCTTGAAGGTGACTTCTTAATATTATCGGGTCTGGGTAAGGCATTCTGAGCATGCAGCACCTTTGGAAAATGTCTGAAAACCACACCACAAGTTGACACACGCCTTGTGAGTGAACTTGGGTAGACAGAACTATTTGGGAGCTGTCGATGTTTGGGCTAACACAAAGTCACAAGTCATCATGACCAAAGGCTGTGTTCAAACTGTTGATCACGCCAAATAATGGACTCTCTCAGAAACTGTAACTAAGGTCTGTTCAGTATAGTTGCAGTATAAAACACAGGTAGGCTGTGTAGGTCTTGAACAAACACAAATGTGCCTGAGCAGGTGTCTGCAACAGGGATTGGCTAGCCACTCTAGCAGACAGGGATACTTGGATATGTGTGTCCAGCCATTAATATATATATCACACAAACTTATATAAAATTTTTGATCATGTGCAATTCTATAACTACACAAAAACTTATGATTGATTGCTTGATTTGTTTTTGATGACTTATCAACCTTTTGCAGGTTATTTAAAGCCAGAAAATATTTTAGATTGTAAGAATTTTTTTGGGAGATAATAATAATTAACTGATGTCCTACTAATTAACCAATAGTTGGGAGGAGAAGAGGTGGGTTCATACCTTTCCCAAGGGTATTTGCATGTAAATGAATATAACAAAGTCAAATGGAATTAGAACTTGGCTCAACCATTTGCAATTCTGATATGTTATCTACTACAGTCACACATTCAAACTTACAGCACATTGTATTCCCAAACAGTTACCCATCTAGGTACTGATCAGGCTCAAGATTGATGAACTTTGGTGATCAGAGGAGAACCTGTGTTTCAACATGATATGGCCATAAGCACACAAAAATTAAAGAGCTACAAAACATATGTATGTGTGTCTATGTATGCTTTTGTTCTCTCTAATTTTGCATATTTACTCATGTGTGTGCTTATATATATTTTAAATAAATTATTTAAATAAAAACAGACCACTTTAAGGTTCCATGTAATAAATTGTTTCACCACAGCCCTTTTAAAAGGACTGAGGATCATCAGACTTTACTTCCAAACAAAAAATGAAAAGAAAATTTGCACATTTTTGACGGGCCGTATTAAACATATGTAAATTAATGAAGTGACGAAGTGAAGGGGGAGAGAGAGAGAAGACATGAATGAGTGGGGAGAGAGAAGACATGAATGAGGGGGGAGAGAGAAGACATGAGTGAGTTAGCAAATATTATTATTAGCTAACTCACTCATGTCTTCTCTCTCTCCCCACTCACTTCGTCACTCCATTAATTTACATATGTTTAATACGGCCCGTCAAAAATGTGTAAATTTTCTTTTCATTTTTTGTTTGGAAGTAAAGTCTGATGATCCTCAGTCCTTTTAAAAGGGCTGTGGTGAAATAATTTATTACATGGAACTTTAAAGTTGTCTGTTTTTATTTAAATTATTTGCTCTGGATTTTATCCTCCTTAGGTTTACCCATACGGATTACCTAGTTTTTCCTAAACTATATATATATATATATATATATATATATCTTTCCACAGATGCAGAATAGTGCAGTCAATAAAATGATTATTTCTCTTTGCCTCTGTAGTTTTCTTTATAGTAAAAACAGAAATTAATTTATATGTTTACTCGTGCTTTTTTTTCTTTTAGTCGAGTTTCAATAATTGTACATCTGAACAGAATGTAATCATTAAACTGAAAAACATCAATATGAACAATTCCTTGAGACATAATTATAACATAGGTTGAGATCTTCAGAATAATTTTATTTTGAGAGTAAATATCCTGATTCCAAAGTCTTTATAAAGTAAGTCTTTTAGATGCAAGAAGTGTCTGAAAATTATTAGTTACATCCAACCAAAAGTAAATAATTGCTGGATGAGGGAAAGTTTACTTGTTTAAAATTACAGCAGAGACACACATGAAAGAAGGAAAATAAAAAATAATAATGAAAACAAAATAAGGTAGAAAAGTTGAAATGCAAAACGTGTTTAAAAAAGAAAAAAAAAAGAAAAAAGGAAAAACAGGAGAATGATAAATGAATGAAAGACTGTTGAAAAATACAAAAATGAAAGAAAAAGGAATTGCAAAAGTAGAAGGAAAGTGCTTATAAAAAGAGATTATAAAATGAGGAAAGAAAATGAAGTAAAGAGTTAACAGAAATAAATTATAAAAAATAATGTTTAAAAACCTCAGAGAGAAATTTAAATAAGATATAAAAGAATGAAGAGAAAAGAAGAGTGGAAGTAAAAAAAAGAAAAAATTAAAAAATATAGGATTTAAATGAAGAAGAAAAAAGAAAGTATAAAGAATTCAAAGGAAAGATAGAGAAGAAAAAAGAGAATGTTTAAAGAATCCAGAGGAAAGAAAGAGAAGAAAAAAAGAGAAAGTATAAAGAATTCAAAGGAAAGATAGAAGAGAAGAAAAAAGAAAGTATAAAGAATTCAAAGGAAAGATAGAGGAGAAGAAAAAAGAGAATGTATAAAGAATCCAGAGGAAAGATAGAAGAGAAGAAAGTATAAAGAATTCAAAGGAAAGATAGGGGAGAAGAAAAAAGAGAATGTATAAAGAATCCAGAGGAAAGATAGAAGAGAAGAAAGTATAAAGAATTCAAAAGAAAGATAGGGGAGAAGAAAAAAGAGAATGTATAAAGAATCCAGAGGAAAGATAGAAGAGAAGAAAGTATAAAGAATTCAAAAGAAAGATAGGGGAGAAGAAAAAAGAGAATGTATAAAGAATTCAGAGGAAAGAAAGAGAAAGTATAAAGAATTCAAAGGAAAGATAGAAGAGAAGAAAAAAGAAAGTATAAAGAATTCAAAGGAAAGATGGAGGAGAAGAAAAAAGAGAATGTATAAAGAATTCAATGGAAAGAAAGAGAAGAAAAAAGAAAGTATAAAGAATTCAAAGGAAAGATAGAGGAGAAGAAAAAAGAGAATGTATAAAGAATCCAGAGGAAAGATAGAAGAGAAGAAAGTATAAAGAATTCAAAGGAAAGATAGGGGAGAAGAAAAAAGAGAATGTATAAAGAATCCAGAGGAAAGATAGAAGAGAAGAAAGTATAAAGAATTCAAAAGAAAGATAGGGGAGAAGAAAAAAGAGAATGTATAAAGAATCCAGAGGAAAGATAGAAGAGAAGAAAGTATAAAGAATTCAAAAGAAAGATAGGGGAGAAGAAAAAAGAGAATGTATAAAGAATTCAGAGGAAAGAAAGAGAAAGTATAAAGAATTCAAAGGAAAGATAGAAGAGAAGAAAAAAGAAAGTATAAAGAATTCAAAGGAAAGATAGGAGAAGAAAAAAGAGAATCAATACAAATAGCAGAAAGAGAAAAAGATAACTAATTTATGCTATTTGCATTTTCACTTCTTCACGAGATTCCAATTAATATGTTTTATATATTAGTCATCTCTTCTGAGCAAAAGCTTAAAACAAAAACAAATGAAAAAGAATATCACTTCTCAATATTGTCTTTAGAAACCAAGTTTTCAAAAATGACGCCAATTTCCTCACAGTTGACAACATCGTCCAGTATCTCTTTTCATAATTATACAGCACTGTATAAGTAAAGTGAGTAAATTTAATTCTTTATTGATTGTTTAATGAGAGTTGCCACAAGCTAGAACTGGTATATTCTAACAGAGAGCTATACTTTATTCAAAGTATTTTACATTTCTCACAAAGATTATAGAGATCTTATTTATCACTTAATTAGTTATAAGCTCTTGACAAATAGTGACTCAATCCTGGAGGATTGTCAGTTTGTTCTTTAATAAGTTTAGCTTATATTCCCCAAATGCACAGAAAAATCAAAATGAACAAAGGGCTAGGATGAATAATCTAAAAGCTATCAAGAACAAACAATTATTTCCAAATGCCAAAAGGCTTAAAAGTATCATTAAATATTTAATAATACTTTTTCTATGATGACTCTCATTGCAAATACAAATTTAAAAAATTCATCACTAGTATCCAAGGCCACAGAAAAGTGGAGAAGTCTTTATAGAAAAAGAAAAAAAAAGTTAAATATGAAAAATAGTTCAATTTTTATTATTCTATGGGAATGTATGCACAGGTAGTGTAATGAATATCAGCACAAAAAAAAAACAAAAAAAAAAACAGAGTTCAAATTCTGGGATAATTTGTTGCATTCACCTTTAATCAAGTGCTTTTGGGAAAATAAAATTATGAATCCATCAATTCTTCCTCTAGCTATAGGTTAAATAACAGTACAGACTGGATTCTCTAGCCTTGAGTGGTAACCAGTTTAGGAGAAGGGCAGCTCAACTTCATAAAAAACCTATTTGTGACAGAAACTCGAGTATGGTGAGGATGTGGCTTTATACTCCACTGGGAGTTTTTTTGGTACTTATGGAGTAGGGAGATGAAAATGAAACTCAGCATGTGTTTTGTTGTAACTAGCTTCTTGTGTGTGTGTGTGAGAGAGAGAAAATTTGGTTGAGAACCCAACAAAATAGAAAATTTTTCTGGATTTCTGTCCTTAGAGTTTATCATTATTACAGTCAGACTAATGTTCTCATTTTGTGTTACTATCACAATGTTTCAACACTTGTACACTCTGACCTTCTTCAGATGTCTGTCAATCTGAATAACTTTCAAGGAATTTCAAAATCAACCTTTTATTTAATCTATGGGGCTGAGTGTTCTCATTCAGATGAGCACAATCTGCCATAAATCAAATAATGGGTTCAGTTTGAAATATCTTGAAGGTTACCCACATTGACAGACATCTAAAGAAGGCCAAAGGTCACAACAGTGAAAACGTTCTGATAGTAACAACAAAGATGAAGACATTAGTTCGAATGTAAGTATTGTAAATAAGAATGGGAAGTACAAGATAATTTTGAAAATCTTTTTTTACCTCAACCGGTTTCCTCAATGATTAAGCATTATGAAAAATCACTTTTTCTGATTTTCCTCAGCAGGAAAACATGGAGAAAGCCAATTATAGTGATTACTTTGAGATAAAGTCTTTTAGATAACATAATGACAAAATGCCACACTTGGTCTGATAACATTAGACAAAGGTTGAAAGAAGTGGAACCAGTTCATTGTTATAAACAACTTTACATTGTAACAAAAATGACACAAATTTTCTCATCTGAAATAACTATTTATTTAACTTAGAACTAATAAAGTATTGAAACTGACATTATAAATGCTTACTTCTATTGATATATATATATATATATATATATATATATATATATATGTATATGTATGTGAGTGTGTGTCTAAGTTTATCAATTAGACCACAGGCTGATGGTGAAAAAAAAGCAGAATTATTATTATTATTCATGCCTTTGTATGTTTATGCCAGAATGTCTTGTAGTCATCACTGAGAAGTCAATAACAACAATTCCCCTATCCAAGGCTCCAGCACTTTCCTCACTATCTTTGCAGGTCCCAGCAAAATCTGGTTTGTACAGCCTCAATCCTTCTTCAGATTTCTAACTCATTCTATCTTGAGTCCAGTATTTTTGGCATGGTTCCAAAATTCATTTTAAACAGGATTCTAACCTTCATATTCTATATATCTTTCTCAGCTCTTAGGCAAGGTCCTAGTATTTCTCTAATTTCTTACTCACCTTCATGTTCACTCTATGATCCATTGGTACATATACTTGCCTGATCTGATAGGTTCTCTTTTTTCAGATTATCCTATTTGGATGGGTTGGTCAGAATGGATATTGAAACCACAAAGTATATCATGATTTTTGTTTCCCAGGACAGTTTTTGATTTGTATTGATACCCTTTGTTTACAGGGTTGAATCCAATTTCTTTGCACAGTTCTCATTGTATGTCTATTTCCATCCTATCAGGCCTTCTTTTTGGGACAACTTGTTACATTCAGTGATTATAGGATTTACCAATTTTTTTTTCTCCACAGCAGTGGTACTTCAGTTTTTCTGGGTTTTGTAATCTCTGATGTATTTGCCCTGATGGTGATGATGAGAGGATCTTTTTTTTCATTGTTAGTTCACCAAAAACAAGGCCCAAGGGTCACTCAAAGTAGAATGTTACTGAGTGAGATTGTAAGGTGAGGGGAAGTAACAGAGTATTCTGAGAATGAGTCAGATAGATATAAGTTAATCCAGTACTTAAAAGAAACCAAGATTGTAGTTGTCAGGGAAGCATTCTCTCAGGAGTTTGTTCCACAAAGTAACAGTTCTGGTTTGGTGGGAACCTACTTTTTAATCAAAAGAACATGAAAGGAATGGTTTGCCATTATGAACATGACAGGTTCTAGGTGTGAAAGTCTGAGCTGATGGAACTAAGGAATATAACTTACCTGAACATCTGCGGCAGTAATAGCGATACAGTAGTGAAATTTTGGCAAAGTTTTGTCTGTCAGATAAGGATTACAGGGTGAAGAATAATTCATCACCCACAAGGCCATGTAAGCACTTTTGGACTATGTCAAAGCTGGAGAGTGAGGATTGGGTAACATCAGCCCAGATATGACAGTAATACTCCATTCTTGGTCTGTTCTGAGTCTTGTCTAATTCTTACTCTCCAGCATTGACATAGTTCAAAAGTGCTTACATGGCCTTGTGGGTGATGAATTATTCTCCACCTTATCCCACAAACCATAAGTTGCTAACCTTTCACTACTATATTGCTAATACTATGACAGATGCCTGAATGAGTTACATTTCTTAGTTCCATTTGACTCCTGTCGGATCAAACCAAGAATAGAGTATGACAGCAGGAGTTAAGTATTTCCTGGAGCGATCTCTTTGCAAGTTTCCTCTTTATCCCCATTTCCACAATTTTTTTGTCTGTGATATATTCTATCTGCATCTTAAATACAACTTTTACTTTTTTCATTTTTTTTTTACCTTGTTGTTTTATTCGCTTATTCCTCATTTTCTTAAATTTCTTGTTATGCAATTTGGAGCGTCGGATTATAATTCTGCTTGTTCTTCTATTAGGAAGTTAACACATATATTATCCTTTGTGATTTTTCTTCTTCTTCTTTGTGCTGTATCTCTTCAAGACATTTGTAATCATAGCTCTCCGCAATTTTCTATCCTTTGTAACACTTAGTAATGTTTGTTTTCCTACCATCCCTCCTACTCCTTGTCCCACCCTCCATCTAAAAATAAATTCCTTGCTGTTTTCCTCTGCCCCTCTTAACTTCAATATGCCCTGTGAGTAACAAATTCTCCAAGCCCTCTTTCCTCATTTTGTGTCCAAGAAATTTTAATTATCTCTTTTTGATTCTAAAAACAAATGTCTTTTTTTCATTCCATTTCCTTAAAACCTCATTGTTTACATGCTCCACCCATGGTATTCTCAGTATCCGTTTGTAGAACGACATTTCTATTGCCTCAAGTATTCTCTTCATCTGTGAGGAAGTTGTCCAGCATTCACTGTCATATCAGAGGATTGATATTACATAGCAGTTCAGCACTCCTTTCTATTTTTTTATTGAAATTTTCTTGTTTCTTAATACTTTGCTTAGTTTTTGGAAGGCATCTTTTGCTATCCCAGTGCTCCTTCAGATTTCAGTGTCACATTTTTCATCATCTGTTAAAACACTTCTGAAATATTTAAACTTTCGTGCTTTTTTGATTTTGATATCTTTAATTTGAAGTTCTGCCTTGCTATTACCTCTGATAAATAATGATCCATTCAGCTTTGATAGCGAGGAAAGAGGGAAGAAAAAGATATTAAATACAGCGTTTGATTTTATTTAAATAATAATAAGAAATAAAGAAAACAAAAAGGGAAGATAGAGGAGGCAATATGGCTCTAATGCATTTAACGTCTGCTTCAATGAAAGGGAAAACATTCTCAATTTTTACTCTTTTCATTTTTACCCTCTTGTTTAAATAATGACCTGCATTTACCATACATACTTGAGTATAATTCAAATTTTTAGGATTAGTTTTTGTTTTTTTAACACAAAAAGTAGTGGGTTGCACAATATAAAGGTAATTTTTCTGGAGAGATTGAAATTCATGCAAAAATATTTAGGAGTTGCACTATACAAGATGTCAACATATACACAAGTATATATTGTATACTGATAATTTTTATTGCAACATTTTGTTTGTCTAAATATTTAATGATAATATAGTACCTATTAAAACTTGGAGCTTATTCAATCCTTAACTTAAGAATTATCATTCAGCAGAAAATTCTAGTAGAAAAATCATGAAGTTTTTATGGGTACTGCTAGTTAATAATAATAATAATAATTATAATAATAACAATGTTGTCCACAACCATGATCTATTATACATCTTGTTAGTAATTTTACCTGCACTACTCACTGGTTGAATCTAATAAAATGACTCCTAACATCATTGACTACTTTTTCTTCTCTCTGAAAATATCTAAATGTATTTTACTAGGGATAGAAAATTTAATAATTGCAATAAAAATGCACATATTAAAATCGAAAAGCAAGAAAGAATATTTAAAAAAAAAAATGTGTTATTCTTTCCTGATTTTAACATGTCCATTTTTATGACAATTATATCTAAAAGTAGACAATAGAAACGGATCAAGAAATTGCCAATGAAAATTTAAAAAGAGAACTGAACCGAATATGAGTTGATGAATAAAAAAGTAAGTAAATAAATTTGGAAGCAAGAAAAGTCTAAGAAAGAGAATGAAAGAGGTAGCAAACTTAGGCTTGAATGAAAATGATGAAGTAAGAAAAAAAAAAAACAATTCTTGATTGAATGAGGAGGAAAAAGAATCCCACATTAAAGAGAATCTTTCCACAGATGCAGTTGGCTGATGATCAAAATATTGAATAGGAGAAGATTTTGTACAAAAACTGCTAATTAGTTCATTTCAAAAGTAAATGTCAATTTTTTCTTTTCAAATACAAAAAAACCTGAGCTATGCAAAGTAGTTCTACTCATCCTTTAAAAGTAGAATTGCCACCTTTTGCTAATTTTTATTGTTATTTTTCATTCTTTCAATTAATACTTCCTTTTTGTGATACTTTTTATAAAACTCTGAAAATGTTAGTAATACTGTCAAAGATTCTAAGATAATAAATGTGCATTCAGAATACAAGTCATGATAAAAAAAAAACATACATTTCCCTGTTAACATCTTTGGGACAATTCATTTCCCATAGGAATACAATTCTAAAAATAATGTCACTGAGATAACATTAAATGAAATCATAGCAATTTTCCTTTTTTTACCAGAAAAAGTTACTTTTTAAAAATATACAACTTTTTCCAAACTTGTCTTCTTCCTGCTTTAAAAGTTGTTTTAAGATTCCTTTACTAATGTTCACTCTATACAAGGCCCAAGAGTCACTTAAGGTAGAGGGCTGCTGAAGGAGTTTGTTTTGTGAGCAGAAAGACAAAGAGGTAAGAGGTGCAGTTTATGAGGATATATGGGAAAGATAATGGTTAACCTTACACTTGAATGCATTAAGGTGGCTGAATTGATTGGGGAAGCATCCTCTTAGGAGTCAGTTCCACAATGTAACAGTTTGTAGGGAAAGAATTTGTCTGTTTGAAACTAATTTCAAACTAAGAATTTGTCTGTTTGAAACTAATTTCTCACTAATGGGATATGAAAAGAATGAAGATGGTTTGCTACACTGTACATGGCATGGCAAGTCTTAGCTAAGAAAAGTTACAACTAGTAGAAATAAGGAATTTAACTATCCAAAACATTTTCCATAGAAACAGCTACAGAGTATTGAGATGTTAGTAATGTTTCAGCTGTTGGAAAGGGGTCGTAGGGAGGAAAATAATTCATCACCCACAAGACTTGACCACTCCAGCCCAGATATAGCAGCAGTACTCCATTTGTGACCTGTTTTGGTTTGTTTTATGGTATATCAACCTCAATGGGTTATTTAATGTTGACAAAATTTTTATTGCTGGTATTTTTTTTTTTCAAAAATGTGTTACTAGTAATATTTTTTTCTTCAAAAAAATCTATTTCTGGTAATATTTTTTTCAAAAATATATAGCTGGTAATATTTTTTTTTTTTTTAAAGTGTATTGCTGGTAATAATTTTTTCCTTCAAAAATTTATTGCTGGTAATAAGTTTTTTACAAAGTATTTCTGGCATTAAAAGCTATTTTTACACTTTCATAGTGTTTCAAAACAAGTTTGGGGGTCAACTATTTACCCATAGCTAGGACCCTAACAGGTGCTACTGCCCCAGGTCAGGGTGGACCTGGGAACACCAGCAAATAAGAGGTGGTTCCATGCTCCTCAAAACCTCCTGATAAGAGGCCTTGTTGTTGGATGTAGTTTATCGTCTTACCCAGGACGTCCATTTTTGACCTGATATATAAAAGGTAGACGATAGCTAAAAGAGTCAGATACTTACTGGAGTGGTCAGGGAACTGACCATTTTAACAGTACATTGACCATAATGTAATATGTGTTCATATTTTGTAGCATGTTGTGCATTGCATCTGATGCATATGAATGTCTGTTCCATGGAATGGCACTTTTGAGAGGATATGCCTAAATAAAATCACAAGTAGTCTTATATAGTAATTTCCAATGGTAACTCTAACAAAGACATAGATGGTAATATGTAAGCATTCAAATATCCAAGATATGAACCAATATACAAATAAGTTTAACTTTATTTACAAAGTAATACATAAGTGGTCTAGAATACCAATATCTTACAGCAGTTGATGACATTGATAGATATTTCCTTTTATCTTCTAAGAGAAATTATCTTCCAAGCTCTGACTCCACTTGATCTGATAAAGGAATTGTATCAGTCCATGAAGTCGTGTAAGTCTGGTGAAGATACAAACACTGAATTATTTCAAATCTCATCAGGAATATGGCAAGCAGAAAATGAGAGTTCCAATCAGTTTAATCTGTTCTGAGTACAAGCACAGATATGAAGAAATGGGTATGGATCATTTAAACATTCCATATCATATGTCAAACGAATCTACTAACACAAAATAATGTTCCTGTTTTACATGCAGAGGCCAGTGTATGAATGATGAGTGGACTATACTGATGACATAGATATCCATAGTTGAGATAAGAATGATCCAGGAAAAAAAAAAAAATCAACATTGTTTACCAAGTGTTCCAAGAAGTAGGACTCAAAATAAACCTTTCCAAAACAGATACTATCATCTGGAATTCGAATGAAAACAGTGATGTCTCTTACCTTGAAGCAATCATAAAAATTCTGAATGTGGAATTAATAAACTCTAAACACATCAGATACCTCAGTGTATGGATCTGTTATAACCAATTCAGTACAGGAGATAAGGAAATTGAACTTAGGATAGGCTGTACTAAGGGTAGTTTTGTCCAACATCACAAGATGCTTCTTCTATGTGTTTTATCTCTTCAGGACATATGTGGTCATGACCCTCTATAATTTACTATTTCATGCAGCTCTTAGCAGTTTTTCTCCCTTTGCTAAGCCTCCTTATGATATAATCAAGATGTTGACTTTCCACATCAATTGAAGGCTTCCAACGACAGTAAAATTTAAAAAATATAGTACATGTAACTTGAAGGAAAAATAATACTAAACCTCCTTCAGTAAAGTTCTACCTTGAGTGTCTCTTGGGACTTATATCAGGTAAATATTAGTAAAAAAAAAATAAATATCAGAATGCTCTACCATATTTCTTTTCAACTGGCAAAAAAGATTTTGATGATAAACTTTACCTTTATAAATTTTTCTTTATTTTCCTCAAGCGTCAATTTTTCACCAAAATATTTTTTTTCATATCTAAATGACTGCCAGACTTAATTACCCATCCTGAACCATCAAAGTTACCAAACTAGTGAAACCAAGATTAGTCTGATTCAATTTGTAGTATTAGAAGTAACAGTATTCAAATTTTTTTAGAGGACTTGATTTGGTTGATTTTGTTTAATGGCATATAAACCTCTATGGCCAAATCTAAATATTTTGAATGCATTTGCATGTCTTCAACTACAGATGAAATGTATTGCTGGTCATTTTGCTATAAATTTGGTATTTTTATACTATCATCATGTTTTGTTTTTGTATGGAGGTTCACTATTTACCCATAGCTGGGACCCGAATGGGTGCTAACACATCATTTTTAGAGGAAATATTGCCAAATATTATTAATCATTAAGAAGAATAATTGATAATGTTTTAGATGAGAAATTTGAATACTAATAAATCTAATAATACTAATGTAAGATTAATGTTTGTAATAACAAAATAGAAAGTCAAGGAAGTAAAAAGTAATCAATTATTTCTTCTTCAGACCAGGGTTAAGGTAAGTAATTAAATATATGCATTCTGTTTGTACAAATTCTGATATAAAGTGATATCTTACATGTCCAGTGTTTATATTTTCTTTATTTTGGTAATACTCTCCTGAGTAGATGAGCACGTTCACACAATTTTCTTTTTGAGTTTCTTGTAAACAGAGGTTGCCAGATATTTTCTTAATATTTTTCTCTTTACCCAGAGCTGCTATTATTGTAGACTAGCTTAAAAGCCACATTCTGTACAGACTTTTAAGCTAGCTCCTACCAGGGGCTAATTGGGATTCTGTACCAAAATTAAAGGGACATCTGATCCAGCTTCAGTCAGTCAGTTCTATGCCATGTGTGATACATGCTTGGGCAATTATGTATCTTTCATGTCCTGCTATTTACTCATAGCTGGAGGGGGGGAGAAGAGAATTCATACCTTTCCCAAAGGGTATTAGCACAATGCAATGGATTCGACTGTTGTAACTTAGGAAACGGTAATAATTTTGAAGAAATAACTTTGAATTCCTCAATTCACTCCATGGAATTTCAAAACCTTACTTTAACTCTGATTCTGGTCAAATCTTCAATTTAGGCAGAAAACTGAGTTCTTCAAATCACAAACTCTGTGGAACTTCTATTTCCCCCTGTCACAAAACCTCTCACTTTCACTCTGATTCTTTGGCATTTTAAAGAAATAAAACTGATTTCCTCAAATCAAAAAGGTTTAGAAATATTCTAAATTGAATTTAAAAGAAAAATTTTAAATTTACAAAGCTTCTGTGTTACTTTAAACTCAATATAAATTAAAAATGTTTCAAATTTGCATTTATAACTGTTCCCGCCTCATCTCCACACAAATCCCGATGCTCGATGTTCAAGCACCAGATGAAAGGCAGATTTTCAATCCTGGGATCATCCTGATTCCAAAAGGGTATAATATGTTTATGTAGAGAAAGTGTGGCCCAAGTTAGAGGGGGTTTCAGACACACAGATGACCTCAGAGAATTTGTTGTTTCTTTATTTAGATAGATATAACAGTAGTTTTACAGTGCCACATATTTTTCAATTTCAAGGTCATTGGAGTTACTTATTTTGTTATATGCATTAACATTTACATTTTTATCTGATGTCACTGCTATATCTATAAGGAGGCATTTTTCTGTTTGTTGTCTTTAACTACAATATTTGGTCTATTAGCTTTTAGTCAGTTAGTAAGAATAGTAAAGTCCCAAAGAATAGTGACCACATGGCTTTCTATGACTGTTTCTAGGGGATGTTCATACCATTTATTGGCATGCAGCACACTATGATATCGTTTTTATAATGATAATAATAACAATATTAGGATTTTCTCAAAATCTTATTAGAAGATTGGAATATAGACTAATATCTCATCATTTTAGAAATCTGTATTTCTAAGTATAACAAAATATTCTGCAAAAGTTACTCTCTGTCTGAGGTCATACAAATTAATGGAGAGCATCCCTAATGCAAAATTGAAAATCATATGAAAGGAGATAAAAAAATGATAACTGTGCAAAAGAATAATAATAATATTTTCAATATTATAAGACAGCAATAGTATTGGTCCTGATTTGGCAGCTCAGCTTCTGTCACTTGCTTCCCACGGTAGGGTTGCCACTCTCTCTCTCTGCTTTTTATAAATACTTTCATGGTAATTGTTCAGATGAGTTCTTCACTATGGTACCTAGACTTTATGAATTTACGTGCTTTACTAGGCTTGCATTGATATCTCATCATAGATTTACAGTTGAGCTGACTAGATATAATCATAAATTCTACGCTAACAGTTTCTTTTCTTGCACTTCTTGCTTGCGGAACTCCTTTCCAGCCAACTTTAATCTACAAAAATTTAAATTCAATGACAATCCATGTCTACTGCCTTCCTGATTAATCTATTCTCTTTTCGCTCATTATTAATGTTTCTGTTCCTAATTCCTCCACACGCTGTAACTCCTTGCATTTTGGTAACTGTACTGCCTTGCATAGGATAATACCAATTAAAAAAAAAGGTGGGGGTGTGGATACTGTTGAGTATCAACAATCCCTTCAACATTCATCCACAGGGGTCATTTCTGGGCATTTCTTTGTTTTCTATCTATATATTCTCTGGATCTTCTCAAATGTTTGTAAGATCAATAACCTTGATCAGAATGTAAAAAGTCTTGAAAAGAGAAAAAAAAAAATGATGTTCCATCCAGTTAGGAGGTTCATTTGTCTTTCATTCTTTAAAAGTTTCACTCTTTACTTTTTTTCTTTTACTTCTTGAACAACTATATTTATATATGTATTTTCTGCCCAGTCATTTATATTAATGGATTTAGGTACATTTATAAGTCTATAGTCTAATGATGAAAAAATAAAAAGCATTGATTTCACACAAAAAATGTTTATTTTTTAATATAACCTTTTTTTTTTCTCACCATTGCCCTTAATTCCATTATGAGTATGAGTCATATAAACATTATACATGAACACTTCAGATAAAAATTCAGTTGTGTTAGATGATGGACCTATTCCACCCTATCTATGATATAATCTACCTATATATATATATATAGATCTGTATGTATGTATGTGTGTGTGTGTGTGTGTGTATTGTAGTGAACAAAACATTATAGAAATAAAATAATTAAAAAAAAAAACAGATTTTTTCCCTTCTTTCCTGAACTCACAACCTGTAAGTAATCCTGTAGTGAGATAGCAAAGAAAGCATATATATATATATATATATATATATATATATATATATATATATGTACAGGCACTGACAGAAATACCTCCCACATATAATGGTAAGACATTAGTGGCAATCATGTCTTTATTTAGGTAATGTCTTACCATTATGCGGGAGGTATTATTAAAACTGATCCACAAAAAGAGCTCAATATATTTATTATTACAGAGCAATATAATCAATAAACAATAAAATCTAAAATCACCTGATGTGAGGAATTGCCTATTTCAGCAAAGATATCGGTTGTCTGTCTTATCAATCCCAGTGTGGATTGAGTTTATGAAATTTAACTGTGAAAGCTACCAAAAATAAAACACCAGTCAAAAATCTAATACAGAATTTATCCATTTCAATGTTTCAGTCAGACGAAAGGCATGAGCCAGGTCAGTAGAGGGTGGAAAGTATTTGTTTTAAAGGGAAGAAGTTTTATAAAATTAAACCTGAATATTAACCTTATGACATTAATTTGGGGTTTTATGAAGAATAAAATATTAATTTAAAATTAAAAGAAGAATAAAAATGGGTTTACAAATAACTTTAAAATATATAGATAAAAGATAGAAGGGATTAATGGAAAGTGAGTTTGGAAGATCTTAGAGTAAGGGAAAGTTTATAAATTATAATTAATATAGAGTAAAGAGGTTATAGAGGGGGAATATAGAAATTAGAATTATACTTTCGACATTTGAAGAGGTAGAGGGGAATGAATATTATGGAAATATAATCGCTAATTAAGTTCAATTTATATTACAGAAATTTGAATTTGTTTTTATGTCGACATTTTAACACTAATTCATTCCTCTGATTCAATAGTTGGCTTTGATTATTGTATTTTATTATTCTAATTTTTTCTTCAAAACCTAAGTCACACCTATCTCTAAGACTATTTGGAGTATGTGTGGAATCTACCTTCCATTCCCAAAATTCTTTTGAAAGAGCTGTCTGGTGTTTTAGTTAAGGGTTAGAAAATGAGTGCCTAAAGGTATAAAATATCTGTCTCTATTCCCTGTGGAAATTCCAATGTAAATATTATAATTTTCCATATTTTCTTTGGGGGAAAATTTCTGCCACAAACTCAGTGTACACCAAGGTTGATAAAACGGATGACAAATATCTTTGTCTGATGAAGTAGGCTATTCCCCATATGACATGATTTTGAATTTTATTGTTTATTATATATATATATATATATATATATATATATATATATATATATATATATATATATACACAAGCATATTTGGTTGAATAATCAAGACATATTATGTCTGTTTATTTTTATTTTACTCCTCTTAAAATGATAGAACAAGTTTTCATACATTTACAAAACTGAGTAAGAAAGATACCAGAGTTTTGGCTATTTCTTTTATTTTCCCATGTACTTTCAATTTCATCCAGGATCATCTTCATGGGGTTAAAGAAATAACCAAAACTATGGCATCTTTCTTACTCAGTTTTGTAAAAGCACTAAGAAATTCATCTAGGAATTTGGTAGAATTAAAATTAGAATTAAGATAAATATACATAATATGTCTAGATTATTCAACCTAACATGTTTGAATGGAGATATACTGCCTAAACATATATATATATATATATATATATCTGCGTG
>OZ010579.1:102076294-102093794 GCA_963932145.1 Acanthosepion lycidas
GAGAACCTTTTCATCTTCTATCAGTATGGCTAATGCTACCTTCCAGGAGTGGAATTCATTGTGATTTTTCTGTCACAAATTTTTCAATGACAAGAAGTGGAAAGACTATATTGAATCAATTGCTAAGTCTGCTGCTAGGAAAGTAGGTTCACTATGTGGTGCTAGACAATTTTGTTTACCAGAAACCATCTTGCACATTTATAAGTCTACCATTCCTCTGTCTACTGAATATTGCTGCCATATTTGGTCTGGTGCCTCTGCTATATATCTAGAGATTCTTGACAAAACCCAAAGAAAAATCGGCAAAGTTATGGTATCTCAGCTTCAGTCACTTTCCCACTTCTGTTCTGGAACTTAGCTTCCCTTTGACTTTTTGATATTTTCATGAAAATATTTCTGATGAAATTTCCTATTTGGTACCTTGACTGCATAAATTTAAGTACAGTAATAAAATTGTAGCTAGTTCACATGATTTCACTGTCAAAATTACTAGTTGTAACCATAAGTACTATGTTGACGGTTTCTTCTCTTGCTTGGGGACTCTTCAATTTTTTAACTACAATCTTCAAAATTTTAATTACAATATCGATCATTATCTTCTGTCTCTTTCAATCATGTTCTTTTATTGTCCCCTCTGTTTCTTTCACTCTCAGTAACCCCTTGCATCTTAGTGGCTTTTATTGCTTTGCTTGGGGGCGAAATGACAAGCTGCTAGCATAAGTCAAGCCATTTAAAGAAAAGAATATCTTCAATGGAAGATGAACAGCAGTGACAAGTCATGTAACTGTGTGAATATTCACTGTACAAAGCTAAGCCAATCAGATGCAAGGTGATGAAAATTCCAAGGTGAAAACATCCTCTGTGTATCCAATGAGACTGTGTGAAATTTGACAATCAACATTCCTTTAACACTTTGCATCAATTCTTTATTTATGAACATAGTTGAAGCAGAATGTTCTGTAACTTTCCAGTGAATCAAGAAGGTGTGAAAATAAGAATTAAATATTAACTTGGCTGATGTAGAAGGCAAAAACATTAACAAGAAATGGACACAGAAGGAAGCCAATCTTCACACTATCATTTTGCTGGAAATGCAAGGTTGATTTGGAAAGAGGAAAGTGGACATTGGAGTAGAATAAATTCAGCCATTTGTTGGAGAGATTGATTTGTATCTTTTTTTTATCCAAAATCATTGAATTTATAAAATACTTATTTGAATTGGAAAATGACAACTGTTGGTGAAAGTCTTGTTGAAAATTTATAAAGAGATTTCAAACTAATAAAATATTTGACAAGTTGCATAAAAAATTTAGTACAGGTAGACCCTAATATAGCATCAAATAACACAATTCTAATCTGAAAATAAGATGATGTGATCTTAGCTCAATTTTTTAAAAAATTTATCAAAATTAAGAACATTTTTTTACGTATTTCAAGAAAAACATTCAGATCATGACACCTGTCATGTTTTATCAAATACAAACATGTTAAAAAGTTGTAGAAGATTTAGGATTTTTATAAAATAAAATACATACAAGCATTGTACTCATGAAAATGATATATAAATCATAAAAATTATATATTTTAATAGAAATGTATTTACAGGAATAATTCCTTGAGAATGTCATTCCTTATGAAGAAGCATGATTCCATGAGGTTACCATGACCTTTATGCTCCTCCCTGTATATTTTGAGACCAATTTTGTCCACCAGTATAAAATCCAATATTAATTATAAAAATGAAAATAAAGTAAAAAAAATATGGTATTTATAAGTTTATCAAATATTTCTTGTAAAGTAGTATATCAATCATGGTGTTCAATATGAAGTAAGCAGACCTATGATCTGAGTATGGGCAACTTTCATTGTTCTTATCTACTGGAGATTACAGTCTCCATTCTTTGCATATTTAAATCAGACTAACACTAATCATGGTGTTCAATATGAAGTAAGCAGACCTATGATCTGAGTATGGGCAACTTTCATTGTTCTTATCTACTGGAGATTACAGTCTCCATTCTTTGCATATTTAAATCAGACTAACACTAATCATGGTGTTCAATATGAAGTAAGCAGACCTATGATCTGAGTATGGGCAACTTTCATTGTTCTTATCTACTGGAGATTACAGTCTCCATTCTTTGCATATTTAAATCAGACTAACACTACAGGATCTAAATATAACATTAGGAACAAAGGAAAAACTGCTGGACTGTGATATATCTACTCTTCAGTAAAAGCTGAGGCAAGTGAGATAAAGTTCTATTAATAACTTTTGTTAATACTATGGACAGAGCTCAGAACCTATGACAAATGAGAAAGGTCAAAATAGAATAAGAAATAGAAAGAAACAATTGATTACAATCAACAAAAGACAAAGTTTTTGAGACACGTAATGACGGAAGAAAGCTTAGAGAATTTAAAACCCACAAGGCAAAAGAAGTTGAGAAAAGTAACAAGTAACCTACTTGACAAGTTTGTGCAAATGGATAGAGGAACAAATATCAGAAAGTGAGAGATATGTCTATTGTTTTTATGGCTTATCAACTCTTTGAGAGAACTCTTTAATGCAGAAACATTTTGGATCGTGAGAAAATTCTTTTTTTTTTTTGTTGTTTTTCACATTTTTTGAGAATAGCAGTGATTTTTCCAAGTAAAACTCCTACTGTTTGACTCATAGATTGGAGGAGGAGATGGATCCATACCTTTCCCAAGGGTATTTGCATTTAAGTGAATGTAATGAACCTAACTGTGATAGTGTTTAGTTTTGAGCAACAAAAGACAAGTTGTAGATAACCATGATCACCCACATCTTGAAGGAACACAAAGGTTTGCATACTCTGGGCCAGGTTTTATTATGCAAGTTATTGCTTTTACAATAAAATTGTTATTAATTAACTGATGGCAAAATATTCAGAATATGTGTCTAGATTTATTTATATAAGCAATGTTCTGTAGGATATTCAGTTTGTAAACTCTTTTTTAAAACTATTTGTTAATAACTTGCATTAGGGAGTGTCAGTTTTTATTACTCAAAAAAAAAAATTAGTGCAACATACATTTCTTTATAAATAAATCCAAAATATATAGGCCATATAAACATATTTAACCCAATGCTCCATACAGTTGAATCAATTATTATTTAATTATTTTACATGTCAACTTAGGCTTTTTAACATTCTACAACCTTCAACTGTTTTTCAGCCACTGATTTTGTTAACATTTCTAATGTTTTGATTTCAACATTACTTGGAACAGTTTTTATTGCTTTCCAGAGAGTTTCTTTTGTCTTCCATTTCCATATATATCTCTCTTAAGGATGAGCTCTAAGTTTTCAATTGGATTAATATCTGGACATATGAAAACTTCTCTAAGTTAAATTTAATTAAATATTATTTATCAAAAATGTAGTCACTTTCCTTTTTAACAACTGCAGTTCAACAGAAAGAAAAATTTCTGATTCTACATTTAAAGAAATCTGATTTTCCACCCTCCCCCCACAAAAAAATTGCAAGAATTTTTAATTCCTTTGATTCTGTAAGTTTTGCCACTAATGAGATTCTCTGAGGACTGAGATAGTGAAAATCTGTAGGTGCTAAATCTGGCAAATATGGAGGATATGGAAGAACCTCTATTTCTAACAATCTTATTTATTCTTGGGTTTCTTTTGAAGATTGTGTCCTTGCATTGCCATACTGAAGGATAACACCTTTTCTATTTACCAAAGTAGGAAAATTTCAATGTAATGCTTTGTTTACCTGATCAAATTGGCAATAAAGGTATTCAATGATAGTCTTTCTCTGTTCCAGGAGCTCATAATGGATGTGCCCCCAGACACAAAGCAATGAATTCTGCAGATGGAATCTTAGTTTTACTTTTGGCACTGGTTTCTCATTTTGTGATAATCACTGCATTTTTGTTTTCTGTAGACATGCAAAACTCATTTTTCATCACCTGTCATAATGTGATTCAAAAATGAAAGGTTGGCATTTTCAATTAAAAGACAACTGCAGATGGTGGAATGTTCTGTTCAATACCAAGTAAAAGTTCATGAGAAATCCCAATTCCCATTTTGCAAGTTTTCCCAATTCATTTGAGATGTTCATGACAACTTATATATTTGTGCCAAATCTCTGGTGCATTGATGTAGATCCAATTCAATAGTCTTTTTCAAAGGTTTTTCAATCAAAGTAAGATTATCAGATATGTCCCACTCACCATTTTTAAAATTTATAAACCACATCTGAAAAGCCTTCACTGCATCTGTATACACTACAAAATTGTTTTTAAATGTCTCTTTGGCAATAGTAGCTTGTTGGAATTCATGGTAAAGATATTGCTTTTTACAATTATTACATGACAGTGAATGCTGGACAGTCTCCTCAAACCTGAAGAATAGACTTGAAGCAACTGAAGTTTTAGAGAAAATAGAAACAAAAAAGACAAGAAGAGTTAGTTGAAATTTCTAGGGCACATAATGAGGAAAGAGGGCTTGGAAAATTAATACTCACAGGACACATTGAAAGCAAGAGAGACAGAGGAAAACAACATATAACCTCCCAAGTGAACTTAATCAAATGGATGATGAAACAAGGTTTAGGATATATATAAAAAAAAAAAAAGAGAAAATTTATTAAGAGCTACCAAGGACAGGAAATTGTGGAGAGCCATGATTGCCAAAGTCCTGGAAATGGGCATGGTATATAGAAGATCCTCCATAGATTTAAACTCTGAAATGCGCAATAAATCACAGTGTCATTTAGAAGAGATGATAAACTAATTCTAGATACAAGTTTTATACCATTCAACTTTGACTATGTCTTGATTGGTTGACTTATAGTTGATAATGGAGAAATATGTAATTACTTTACAAATACCTTAATATATTGTCTATATAGGTATATATAGATATAATAAAACTTTAATTATAGATTTATTATGGATGTAACTGCATAAATAGATATGCATGGTTGCTTTCCAACAATGAAACACAGGTTTGAATTTCCCCATGGTCAATTTGGTGAGGTGATGCTAGTGAGTGCCACCTTTAGAAAGTGCTTGAAAACCACACCACTGGTTGACAGAACTATTTGGGAACCGTTAATGGTTGTGCTAGCACAAGATCACAAGTCACTGTGACTGAGGGTTTGAGTGTACAGGCCTTGTTCAGACTGTTGATCATACCAGATAATGTGCTCTCTTTCAGAAACTGTAACAAAGTTGCAGTATAAACCACAGGTAGGCTCTGTGGGTGTTGAACAAACACAAATGTGCCTGAGCAGGCGTCTTCAACAGGAATTGTCTAGCCACCCTAGGAGACAGACATACTCGAATACAAATGGCCAGCCATTACTACTTACTACTAACTACATATATTGTGAGCACAAAGAAGGTTACCAAGCTAGTATAACAGACACTTAATTATAATAGTCATCTTGTCACTGGTACCCAACTACTGTGGCACTGTACCAAACTAAGCTTGGTAAGTATCAATAGGTATATATGTTATTAACCGATAACCAGCTAAGTAGGCAAATCCATAACTGGAAATTGGTTGCCTTATTTTACTAAAAAAGTTCATTTTAAAGAACCTGCTTGTCTAGCCCTGATTTGCTGCAGTTAATGGTATCAGTTGAAGTGTGTGCCATGGAGTGGTGACCCATGGGCCACCTCAAACGACTCACAGCCAAGGCTTTCATGCTCAAAGACTTTTCTTCTTCTCACATCTAAATAACCAATTGGAGAAGAGGAGTCCATGAACAAAAAAATCTTTGAAAATACCCGAAGACAAAGAGAAAAGATGAAGAGAGCCCAAAGAAAAGCCAGAGCTCTCCATCTTCCAAACCATCCTAGCCTATTATGCATTGGCTGCAGATCTCTCTTCATATCCAAATTATGACTCATTTCACAGAGAAGGAAATATTGATGGGTACTACAATACTCAGCAACATGTATCACTAATGGCAACATTTTAAAACTTATTTTTTTAACACTCCTACTACTCTGAATGTACTTAGTATCTGTCTATGTTTCTGTGATGAGATATTGTAATTATTTACACTATATCATTCAGACTTTTGTCCTCATCTTTATTGCCATATTCACAACATTTCAGATGTTGTATGCTTTGGCCTTCTTCAGGTGAAATATGTTGGAATTTCAAACTGAACCCTTTATTTAGTCCATAGGAGTAGATTGTTCTAATTCCACATATTTCAATTTCAGTTAATTCCCTTTAGTAACTCAACTCTCCAAGTTTTTGTCTCCTCTGCTATGGCCAGGTATTGAACTAACAACTCTTTGGGTCAAGTCACTTTTTAGATTACTTCAACCAATGCCTTGGGGACACATGGCCCAGTGGATAAAAGCGTTAGTTGAAGAAAAGGCATGTAACATGGAATCAGAACAATCTATCGCCATAGACTAAATAAAGGGTTCAGTTTGAAATTCTAACATATATCTCCTGAAAAAGGCCAGAGTGTACAACAGCCAAAACATCCTGAATATGGCAATAAAGATGAAGACAACAGTCCAAATGATGTAAATAGTGTCAATACATCATAGCATGTCAATCCTAAGCATTTGTGCTATAAAGTAATTAGCACTTAGTGCTATTTCCAAACCAGTATAGGTATATAGTAGAATATGACCTATTTTATACATATAGTACTATAAGACCTATTTTATGATGTATTTTTATTATATTGGGGTGTTGTTTAGCTTAGTCAGAACTGCCTATGAGAAATCACCATCAATGGGGTTATAGTGTTGTGAGAATGGAAACTATTTTCATTTGATGCCTCCTGGTACATTTCTCTCCCACAAACAATATTTGTCAGACACATGTAGGTCAGGTAAGAAAAGGGACACAAAACACAGAATTCAAACAAACAACAATAAATGTATTAACAAGACATGTCACAGAAGAATATTGAACAGTTCAATACAATCTTCAGTCTGTATCTCTGAAGTACTTACATGCTTTGTCTCTATTGGAGCAAAGGGAAATATGTCTTGCTGCACAGAAAGTCAAAGAGAAAAGACCAAGATCCTTTCAAATATTTTGCCACCATTAATTATCATCAGTGGAAGGTAATCTAACAATAAATAAATGTCCACTTGTGTCTGTCTGTTCATCTGTGTGTCTGAAACCCCTCTAACTTGAGCCCAATTTGCTCTACATAAACATTATACTTTTTTGGAATCAGGATGATCCCAGGATTGAAAATCTGTTCTTCATCTGGTGTTTGAACATCCAGCATTGGGATTTGTGTGCAGATGAGGAGAGAACAGTTGGCAATTCAAATAAAAAATAAATAAAAAACCTGGAACAAAATTAGTGATTTTAAAAGATTTTTATTTATATTGAGTTTAAAATAACATAAAACCTTTATGAATTTAAACATTTTTGTTTCAGATTCACTTTAAAATATCTCCAAAACTTTGTGAATTGAGGAAATCAATTTTATTTCCTCAAAATGCCAAGGAATCAGAGTTAAAGTGAAAGGTTTGGTGAGGTTTTGAAGTTCTGCAGAGTTTATGATTTGAAGAACTCAATTTTTAACCTGAATTGGTATTTCAGCCCAAATTAGAATTAAAGTGAAGTTTTGAAGTTCCATGAAGTGAATTGAGGAATTCTTTCTTCAAAATTATCATTGCTAAGTTGATCCAGGGTCCCTTTAGTTTTGGGTTGGAGCCCCAATTAGCCCTCTGTAGGAATTAACTTAAAAGTCAGCAATTTCCTATTTTTTCACAAATTGGCCAGTACAGCCAGGTAAGAATATAACAATGCTGTAGTGGAATTGTTAACAAAATCTTAAATAATTCATATTTAGTGCTTATTGATACTTTTGCTGGGATATACCAGATGGACACACAGATATTATTTCAGATAGTATTTTCTTATAGGATATATGCTAAAAAGAAAAAAATCTATGCAATAAGAAAAGGCATTGTGACTACTGTCAATGAGATAAAGTAAAATTTCTGTTTCTTGATATATTTTTAAATAAGATATGCTGTAAGAATAGATAAAATAGAACAAGTAAATCCCAGTAAAATCTAGAAAAGATGCCTTGGTGGATTCAAAACACATGACAACAGCTGCAATGACATTGAAATGAAGACTTCAATAATACAATATTATTCAGAAAAGGAGTAGTGTCATAAATCTTTCAGCTAATTCTGTTGAGTTGCTGGGTTAAGATGACGATGAATCAATGAGTCAAAACCAGCTGTTGCACAAATATCAACTATCTAAAGATCAACAAAAAGAGAAATAAACTTAGAAGACAGGTATGAATCTTTCTGCATTATGATGGAGAGAATTGTACAAGCCCAGCGATATTAACAATATCCCAGAGTCAAGCAACAGCATTTTTATAAGAAAAGAAAGCACAAGTTTTATAATATGTTCATAATTCTCAGAGTGAAATATTTTATTCTTTATTGTGAAGCTGGGGTAAAAAACAAGAAACCACAACAATTTCTGCTTGGCTTCATAATCTATAAACAATTTCATCATCATCATCATCTTCTACGTGCCATGTCCTTTCTGGGTGTTGGTGATGACACCTCTTCACAATTTCCTGTCCTTTGTAGCACAATGTGTGATTTGTTGTGCATTTCGGAGATTAAACCTATGGAGGATCTTCTTCTATATACTATGTCCCTTCAGGACATTGACAATCATGGCTCTCCACAATTACTTGTCTTTTGTAGCACTTAATGTTTTTTTGTTGTTTCTTTTAAACCTTGTTTTGCCATCTATTTACACAAGCTGTCTAGCTTGGTTATGCATTATTTCCCTCTTGCCTTCAATCTATCCTGTGAGTACTAAATTTTCTAAACCCTCTTTCGTCATTATGTGCCCTAGAAATTTCAACTATCTCTTCCTAATGTTAAGTGTCCTTTTTGTTTGTATTCTCTCTAAAAGCATCCATCTGCAGAATCACATTTCTGTTGCTTCAAGTCTCTTCTTCAGCTGTGAGGAGATTGCCCAGTATTCACTGCTATATAGGAAAACTGATCTTTTTTTTTTTAAACTTTTCACTATATGCAATGTGGGAGTGCCACTAGCATGCAATGTGGGAGTGCCACAAGAATGCAATGGGTTACAGAGAGTGGGAGCAAGAGTAAAGAGGCGTGAAAGAGAAAAGATGAAGAGAAGGACAAAGAATTAGATCAAGTCATCTAGAGATGATTGACATTGCATTTGAATAATTGAAGATTATAGCTAACAGGGAAGCAAGTAAGAGGAAGGGAGTTCCACAGATGGGAAGTGCAAGACATGAAGCTATTGGAGTAGAAAAAACAGCTACATTTAACCGTTTCAACAGTGAAGGGTGGGACTGAGCTACCAACCTAGTGGCACGTTTAAATTCATGCAGTTTAGGAACTAGCAAAATTAGCTCGTCGGAGCAGTTACCGTGAAAGTATTTGTAGAAAAGACAGAGGCATGTGAAAGCACGTCTGTGAGAGAGTGACTGTGAGATCAAGACCAACCACATTGCATATATGTCTCTGGATTTTGTTGAGGACCCTAAGATGAACAGCGGGGACTCCAGACCATATATGACAGCAATATTCTACGCAAGGGTGAATAGTTGATTTATAGATTACTATACATTTTAGTACTTTTCTCTTTGTTTTTAATTAAATCTTCCTGTTTATTAATATTTTGCTTAGTTTACAAAATGTAAAATTCTGCTTTATTTTTTTTTTTTTTTTGAGTCATGTAGTAAACAATTTACACTATTTACATTATTTTGACTATTGTCCTCATCTCTACTGTTATATTCACAATGTTTTGGGTGTTGTATTCGGCCTTCTTCAGGTGATATACATTAATATACAATTTTGAACCAGACCTATTATTTCAATCACCCGGATAAAGTGTTCTAGTTCCACATGCCATGCCTTTTCTGGATATCTCAGTTTCAGTTCTCTCCATTTAGTAACTCAACTCTAAGTTTTTGTTCACCTCTGCTGTAAATAGTTACAATACCTCATCTCAGAAATATAGACAGATATATAGTAAACAAGTTACAAAGCCCAAGAGCCACTGAAGGTAGATGGTTACAGAGTAAGAGGCACAGATTAAGGGAATATGTAGGGAAGATAATGGTTAACCCTAGACTTGAACAGGTTAACAATGTTAAGATTATTTACATTATCCTCATCTTTATTGTCATGTTCACAACATTTCAGTCATTGTATTCTCTGGCCTTCTTCAGGTGATTGAAATTTCGAACTGAACCCTTTATTTCATCCACTGCAGTAGGTTGTTCTAGTTCCACATACCATGCCGATTCCAGATGTCTCAGTTATCTCCCTTTAACTCTCTAAGTTTTTGTTCATCAATGCTGTATCTAGGCACTGAATGAATAACTCTCTTGGTCAAGTCATTGGATTCAACCAAAACTTTTATTCACTGGGCCATGTGTCCTTGAGGACAATGTAAATAATGGAAATAATTACAATACCTCATCTCATAAATATAGACAAGTAAGATTGTAATTACTGGGGAAAGATAATCATCTTTTAAATAACTTTTTAAATACTGAATATAAATTGTTTTCTACAATTCTTGAAGTAATAAGAATAACTTAAGTTTTAAAATAGATAAAATCAAAATATGAGCTTGTGTAAAAAAACAAAAATCAAAAAAGAAGAATAGGGGGTGACAATGTTAAGAAATAAATGCATGCATAATTTCAAATGTCAGTTGACAAGGCTTTTCTTTTATCCAAAAGGAAAGTTTTTCCACCTTCAGAATTAATGAAAATTAAAAGATCAATATAAACAACACTAAAAAGAAATCATTTCAAAAAGAAAAGTGATCTGTCCTGTGGTTTTGGTAGTTACTTACTTCTCATCATTTTGAATGCTGATTTTCAAGGCAGGTCGCCTCTCTCCACTTGAAAGATTAGTACAACATTCTACCAATTTGGCCTTATGTTGTTCTAAAGCCCATTTAGTACATTATTTTTTTTTTTTTATATTTAGCAACTTAGTGTTTTAACCAGTACTTGGGTTGCTTCATTTTTGTACTTAAGTTACTTAAATTTTTTATGCTTGGATCTAATAAATAGCAAAGAAAAACATTTCAATATAACTGAACAAGTGGAATTGGTAGAATTTTTTAATACAGTATAAAATAATGTATTTATTTAGTAACTCTTTTTGCTTAATTTTTACATCTTTCTTTTCCTTTTTTTAAGTTCCTTAAGCTATATTGACGTCAGCAATGGAGCTGCTTAAGATTTAGACAAATTTGCGTACAGTTGCTTATAAAAAAAGATTGAGAAAGTATCAAAAAACATTTAATGAAAGTTAAGAATTTATCATTAATTGATACTTATGCTTTCTCATTCAGGATTTAAAAAATATCAGCACAATTTTCTTTCACTTTCTTTATGCTATGTACCTTAAGGATGTGGTTCTCCACAGCTTCCTTTTTTGTCTTCCACAATAAAAGTTACTTTATGACTCTACTCTGTCTTTATGGTACTATTTCTTCTTTTATTTGCTAAAACTTCTCAAGGAAATTACCTGCTGTTACTGTCTGCTTCTCTTGCGAGTGTTGAGTTATCCAAGCCTTCTATCCACATTGTGAATCCCCAGAATTCCAACTGATTATTAATAACAGTTTCTTTTTAGTTCCTATTCTCATTAAAGCTTCCTCATTTATTAAATGCTCTGATCATGATATTCTCAACTTTTGCTGGTAAAACCACTTCTTGGATGCTTCAAGTCTTTTCCTTTATTTGTGACAATGTTTTCCAACATTTACTAGCATATAGCAGGATTAGGCATTATGGAGCAATCCAACATTCTTCAATACAATAGACCCTCTAAAAATATAACAAACTCTCTAAAAATATCTATCAAACCAGAGATTGTTTTATTATTATTATTAATAATTTTTTTTATAAGTATCATCCCATGCAAGGCAGTAAAGCTACTGAAACATAAGAGGTTACAGGGTATGAAAGAATTAGGAACAAAATGATTAATAATGAGGAGGAAGAGGAAAGAGTAATCAGGAGGACAGTAGTGATTGACATTGTATTTAAATTTTTGCAGATTAAAGTTGGCTGGAAAGCATGCAGCCAGAAGTGAGTTCCACAAGCAAGAAGTGCAAGAAAAGAAACTGTTAGCAAAGAACTTACAGTTATATTTAGCTAGCTCAACTGCGAATTGATGAGATCTTGTTGCGAGTCTAGTACTTAACTTAAATTCAAAAAGTCTAGGTACCATAATGAAGAGTTCATCTGAACAATTAGCATGTAAGTATTTATAGAAAAGGCTCAGAGAGGCAACCTTATGGGAGTGGGAAAGTGACTGAAGCCAAGCCACCTGATCAGGACCAATAATATTGCTGATTCTTCTTTGGATTATATCAAGGAGCTCAAGGTAAATAGCAGGAGCACTGGACCATATCTGGCAGCAATATTCTAAGCATGGACAAATGGTAAACTTATAAATACTTAAGATATATTCTAGAGAGTAAAATTGTCTCACACAAGACAGTAAACTTACTTTCTTAGCAGCAGACCTAGCAATGAATCCAATATAGTCTTTCCACTTCATGTCAGCTGAGAAAGTTAGCCCAAGGCAGCACAACAACTCACTTTCCTGGAGGTTAGCATCAGCTGTGCTGATGGAGGGCAGAAAGGGGTCTCTCAGATGATTAACAGAGAGCAGCTCAGTTTCAAACGTGTTAAATTTTTTAGTTTTACTGATATTCTGAATTAGATACTCTGAGAAGAATTTTACTAACAGGCATCATGTTTTTTTTTTTGATACCTTTTCCTTTTCTGTTGTAATTTATGTTATTATTAACTTTGGTTTTTAGGCCATGAACTGTAAGACTAACCTAAAATGTAAAGGTTAATCTTCAAGAACCTTTCATAGGCTCTATTATAGACCTTAAAGAAACAATATTTTTATGTGTATAATTTTCCTTAAAGAAATTGATTATCATTTATAAGTAAATCAATAATTCTTCTGAAGGTGATTTCCTTTAACAAGTAAAAATTTAGTCCTGCCACTACAAGCATATCTTAGATGTCCCAAGCCTTGTGAGTCAAACAAAGCAGTTTTTAAGTCTCAAGTTATCATGAACGGTTTTGGTTTATTTTATTTTATGGTATATCAACCTCAATGGATTATTTAATGCTGACAAGATTTTTAGAAGTTCATATGAATAGAATATGTATTCTTTGTAAGAAATCAGCTTGTAGATCAGGTTTCATTGATGTATTTTTGTAAAGAGGTTTTTATCGAGAGTCAAATGTATTGCTGGTAATTTTATTTTTTTTCAAAAATGTATTGCAGGTATTTTTACTATAAAAAATGAATTTTTATACTTTCATAGTGTTTTGAGCCCACTTTGATGGTTAACTGTTTGCCCATAGCTACAACACCTTGGGACAACAGCCATTAAGGGGTGGTCCCAAGCTCTTCAAAACTTCCTGATCAGAGGTCTTGCTGCTAGATGTTGTTTATCATCACATTCAGGACGAGAGTTTGAATGTACTGTCCTTGTTCAAAATGGTGATTATGCCAGATTATATGTTCTCTCCCAGAAATGGTAACTAAAGTTCACTCAGAATAGTTACAGTATAAACCACTGTTTAGCTTTTTGGGTATTGAACAAAATCAAATGCGCCTGAGCAGCTATTACCAAACCACCTCAACAGGCAGGCATATTTGGAAATAAGTGACCAACCATGCTATTATAATCTGAATTATTGCTCTGCTCCACCTATTCAGTCTCATGTTCTTGCTAAAATTAATTCTACTTGTTAGTTGTCCTATCATTTACTTATGTTTTCATTTAATATTTTGAGATAACAAAGGGGACTATAGGTTGGGAGAGGCACAGCTGGGCATCTGTTTTAAGTACAAACAGAAAAAAAAAACATCAGAACTGAGATCAAGTTATCTTTGTTTTCTGTCAATATAAAAATTGAATCATTGCAGGATTGTAACAGCTAACCAGACTCAAATCACAGTTTGGCTCTCCTGGACAGCCACATGTGCAATAACTCCTCCTTCCTCATCACATCCAATGCCTATACCTTTCATAATGTACATACACCTCACCATATATATATATATATATATATATATATATATATATATATGCACACATGTAAAAATATGTGTGTTTGTGCAAGTGGGTATATTGAGATGTACATCAAAAAGTTCACTGACTAATGATGAAGAAAGCATTTATAAATATATCCTGAAAATGTTTCTGCAAAAAATATTGACCTATAAATTGAAATTTAACAAAGTTAACATTGTCATAGGTCAATTGCATTTGAGATTATAAAGTCATTCCGAACACCATGATCTTGTCAATGGCTGCATAGTATGTGTTATGCTAGGATTTATATATGGTTTGAATTCAGAGATGCCTTTATCCTAGACTGGTTGCCAACCATGGCTAGAGAATCCACTCTCTCCTGTACATATTCATATAATAAATAAACCATGTAAATATCAGCTTATAATTACTTTTATTAAAAGTAGTTACAAAATATGGTTATGTGAGATTTCATTACCTAACTTGATGGTTATTCATCATATTGTAAATAAATATATAATCTCAGAATAAATGTTAATCTAATGGGGATAAAAAACTTTCTTAGAACTTAGATACATTTGAAATGGTGATATGGGCAGGGAAGGATGAAATTTTGCAAAAGACGATACATACACAATCAGATTATAATACACAAACACGTAGACATATTTAGATATATAAACACTCAAAAACATGAACAAAACAAAACCCCCAAAAAACAGACAACATATACATACAATGACAAGCAGATATAAGCCATCATACACACATACATTAATAAAGACACACACATATACACATCCCTATTAGATTAACATTTATTCTGAAATTTTGGCCTTTCAATTAAAACAAAATAAATAATTTTTTTTTTTCCTCAGTTTCTTCTTTAAATAATTTTATAATATTTTAAACTTAATGCAGATTAAATTTAAAATTGGTAATTTTTAATTTTCAATTTTATAGTAAAATTTAATATTAATGAGTTAGAATGATTTCTATTTTAGTCTAAACCTAACATTAAGGTATTAATTATTATAACCAAGGTTTTTTGTCAAGTTTTTTTGAATTCTTATATATTTGTATTTTGATTGGCCATTGTAGCTTATGTAACAGTGTTTACTCTATTGAGGGTTTGTTTGGTCAATTTGAACCTTTTAAAACTCTTTATTCTACATTCAACAAAACCACATGAGAAAATGCGAGAAGTATTGAAACAAAATGGCTATTTTTGTAATGACTTTATAACATATTTATGTTATAATTTTTGAATAAATTATATTTGCTCTGCACTGTATTTTTTTGGTTATTGGAATTTATTCCGTATATGCCAATCCTATACTTGGAGATTATATATATATATATATATATATATATATATATATATATATATATATATATATATATAAAAACACACACATATACAAACACATACATACACATACATATATATATATATATATATATATATATAGGGAAATTCATGAAAAGGGAGAAAAAGCTTATATGTGATGTGTTTTGTCCTTCAGGACTTCATCAGACTGATGGACAAAACAATTCACAAGTAAACGTTTTCCACTTTGTCATGCAATTTCCCCAATACTAACCCAAGTATTAGGTTGGTGCAAAAATAATGACGTAATAATGTCGTTTTTTGACGTATTTTTTAATGTCAAAAAACGACATTATTACGTCATTACTTTTGCACCAACATAATACTTTTGATCTTTTCCAAGATCATCTTTATGAATAACAAAGACAAACTTATTGTAGCTGTGATAAAAATTTCCAGTCAGCTCCTTTACATTGAAATAGTTGTTTTGCAAAAAATTCCATAACTACAACTGATAAATTTAAAATTTTAAAATAATTACAGAGTGTGTTCAAATGATTTTTTTTTAAATCCCCATCAATATGGAATGCAGATTTGGGAGTGGTGTAATAGATAGTGAATAGGAATGAGAAATTGGATAGCCAGGTTTGAATTCCCACTGAGTTTGTTACATTTACTTGGGAAAGGTATAAATCCATCTCCTTTCTTCCCAGCTATGGGTAAATAGTAGATCAAACAGGGCCTTGGGTGGTAACCAGTCTACAAGAAGGAAAACTCTTCATTCAAACCAACCTGCAGAGCATTGGGATCCATCAGGCTAGCTTGCAAATAAGACACTCCTTCTGCTATGGCTGTACTACCTATGGTGCCCCTATGATCCTGTTAGGTTATGGGACTCATGATGAGTATATATATATATATATATATATACAGTAGCGTCCAAAACTAAGGGACAAAATTTTAAAACCTAATATTTGTTAGAAATAACAACTGTGAAAAGCTGAAATTTTGACAACTGGTAGTCGTTATCATCCATAATAACATACTAAAATTTGAAGCATTTGCAAAGGATAGAAAAAGAATTATAACAATTATTTATTTATTTTCAAAATAGGATCATCCAAAAGTAAGGGACAAAATTGAGAAAAACAATGTAAACAGTATGCTATATTCAAATTTTTTGATTTTCTCTAAAGAATAAGTCTTACTTAGTCATTTGTAAACGTTGCATCAGCCGGCACCATGGCGAAACGCCAAAAACTTGATTACTCTGTGAGACAAGCTATTGTGAAGCTACACAAGGAAAAGCACACCATTAGAGAGATTTCAGAGAAAGTGAAACGTTCCAAGAGTGTTGTAGGCAGGGTTGTTAAATCCTACAATGATACTGGCAAAATAGTTAGTGCTTTTAAAACCGGCAGACCCCACAAAACTTTGGCAAGAGAAGATCGAATAATGCAGCGTATGTCATTAAAGGACCGTTTTAAGTCTTGCACAGAAATTAAAAGGGTTATGAATAGTACCTCATGTGTTAATGTGTCAAGACAGACTGTTTCTAGACGACTGCAAGAAATAGGGTTGTTTAATGGAACCCCAGGGAAGAAACCACTTGTTAGTTCGAAGAATAAGAAGATAAGAAGATTAGAGTTTGCAAACAGGTATGTAATTTGGACATATGAAAATTGGGCAAAAGTATTTTTCAGTGATGAAAGCAAATTTAATTTATTTGGAAATGATGGAAAAAACAATGTAAAGAGACATATTGTTGAAAGATTAAGTGCAAAGTGTACTAAGAAAACTGTCAAGTTTGGGGGCAGAAGTGTCATGGTATTTGGAATGTTTTCTAGCCAAGGTACAACGCCTCTTGTCCGGTTACAAACTCGTGTAAACGTGCAGATCTATAAAAACATTGTTCAAGATCATGTTGTGCCAATCATACAGAATTCAGGTTTCGATAGGGCTACCTTTATGCAAGATAATGCCCCATGTCACAAGGCAAAGGTGGTAATGAGTTACCTTAGCGAGCAAGATTTGGAAATTATGGATTGGCCACCGCAAAGTCCTGACTTAAA
>OZ010579.1:102096294-102138794 GCA_963932145.1 Acanthosepion lycidas
CAATCATTCAGCCTAAGGAGTACAGACTTACTGATTAATACTGTTCTTTATATATACTGATAACTTTCTTGAAATTTCAAATTCAACACTTTATTTAGTCCATGGATATAAACTATTCTTGTTCTAATGAGCATTGTAGGAGATAATCTTGTATTAGTTAATTCTTTGGAATTAATCCTTGATACTGCTTCTGCTCATTCCACAGAACCAGAATATATAGATTTTGGTGAGCAGGGATTGAACTCACAGACATCAGGTAAACTGCATTGCAGTCAGTAGAGCATATTTGGACTACAGCTTGAGACTCTATATATTAAGTCCAAGCAGTCTTCTCTCTTTAAGCAGAAGGAGTAGTTTATGCATCTAAATGCAATCTGTCTGTGATTTATATTGCTGATTCTCTGGTAGTCTTTTTCTTCCCCACTTTTTAAAGTTGCTGTGCACATATTTATGTATTTTATTCTATAAAACTCATTGAAGATTAAAGAGCGGTAATCTTTTCGTTTGTTATTTTTTTGATTCAGTACATTATACCATATGTGCCAGCCTATTGGACATAGATTTTTCCCCAAAAAATTGCACCAGAAAATTACCCTGCATCCATCAGCAGTATGAGAGGGACATGAAGACCACGAAAAAGTAGAGTTCACCAGGAATTAATGCACACATGCATCTTAGCTTTGAAATTAGGACTCCTATAAGTCAACAAAGATGATATCAATAAAAATATCACTGAAAAATTCACCCAGGAAAAAGAAATATTTTGCTACTTGTTTTGTAGAAATCCCAGATTTTACAGAAATATTTACTTTGACTGATATACTGCTGCTTGCTTTGTGTGTGTTTTTGTTGATATACAAGTACTGGGATTTGCTTTTCTGCATGTATGGTATAGGACTTTATTTACTAACAAGTACCATATTTCTGTTTTTTGGCTATTACTATATGTACCAGTGTTCACTGATACCAGTAGATTTCTTTGTAGCTATTAAGAATTTAGTGTATAAGCAGATATTGCTCCCTGAAAAACAACTAAAACAATTTTCAATAAATGCATGATGAAATGGACTAAAATTTGCTCCCATTTTGTTTTAATATATTTGTATATATTAATATATATACTTTCAAAATGTACATTTTAAAAGCCATAATAAAAATCTTTACCCCACATATTATTTAAAATCTATAGAGTTTCATACTTTTATCCACGAGGCTATTGTCCTGGAGTTTTAAAGCATTAAACTTATCTATTCTTTGCTAACTAAAAACTACAACAAGGTGACCAATTCTGTGGAGGGCCTACTGAGGAATGAAAACAATCTACTCTCCCTGCCATGGATTGAATAAAGAGTTCAACTTGGAAATCCTAGAAGGTAATCAAATCTGACAGTCACTTGAAGACCAAAAGACTCAACTACTGAAACCTGATGATAACAATCAAAATAAGTGCACCAATTTAAATACATTTCTGTATAATAAATATATAAACGTTCTTTGTTTTTTCTTTTTTTTTTTCTTCGTTTTTGAATTTATCTATTTTTTTTCTCTCCCCCACTCAGACATTTTATCCCAATGATTCTCCCTTATTTGATAGTTTAGTAAGAAATCCCGGTTGGAAAGAAAAAACACCCAGGAAAAATGGAAAATTAAATGTCGTTGGCTAGATGCAAAAGTGTCTCGTCAGTATTCTAATGATGTTGTGACAGTATCTTTTTTGCTTGATATATTGTCTGAACTTGGAATTGTTCTAGCCGTTTCTTTCTCCTGTTCTAAATCTTACTGAAAGCATATCTCCCAAGCCCAGTACTTGGTGAGGGCAGAGGATTGGCCGTTGATCCCCACCCCCACCAGGTCGATGCTTGGACATAAGGTAAGCCGTACATTCAGTTACCATCATGAGGAAGAAAACAGACAACTACTTGCTGGCCCGTGTGAGTATAGTTTCACTCTAGCAGAAACCCATTTACATTTTTCTTTGTTTTTTTTTTGGGGGGGGGGTCTTCATTTTTAAATTTATCTATTTTTTCTCTCCCCCCACTCAAAGACATTTTGTTCCAATGATTCTCCCTTATTTTATAGCTTAGTAAGAAATCCCGGTTCGAAAGAAAAAAAAAACAGGAAAAATGCAAAATTAAATGTCTTTGGCTAGATGCGATAATAAATCCGGGTAACCTTATTTTCAATTTCTTTTTAGAATAGACAATGGGACTTATACTAAGTTGAAACTTAATATGATAGGGTATAGCCAAGAGTGATCCAGGTCTCTTTACCTGTTATCTCCCCCCCCAATCCTTCCCTCTGTTTGTGTCGTGCTTTTTTGTGTTATCTGTAATAGGAGTAGGTAGTCTCTTCTATCGCCCGGTCAGCACTCCTCCCCCTTCTATTGGACATGAGTGGAGGCTTACACCTTGTTTCTTGTCTAGGAAGGGATTCCTGGTACTCTTTCTCTCCCCGGCCTCTTGTATTAGTGCAGCTCTGTTTCTCCCGTGATGTGTGCAGTCTGTGGCATCACCTATTTATTCTGAGGGTACACGGTTGACAGTTCTCTGGTTGCTGTTTCCGACTGGTAGTTAGGAGCCCTAACTCTTGCGTAGCGTCTTGAGCGGCTGCTCTGATCAACAGTTGTATAATACTGGTGTGTTTGTAGTGCCATGTCATGCATGGAAAGGTGTCCCTGCAGTCACCTCCAGTGGGCAGCCCTGAGGCCACATTATGATGCAGGTTGTGCCAACTCCTCTCTGCTCACGTCACGGTCAAAACTGTCTGTTTCTTTTACTTCGGGCCTTCTCATCTTACAAACAAAATTCAACATGAGTTACAAAAACTGAAAGATTAACCCTAAACCAGCCTCTCAAAAATCACCTAAACCCCTCAACATTTCGTTCTCCAACATCCAGGGCATTAGGACAAACTTCTGCAGTCTGGAATCTTTCCTCACTGCAAACGGCCCGGATATACTGGCTCTCTGTGAGATGAACCTTGTCTCGTCTATCTCCTCTTCTGATCTCTCGATCACCGGATATCTTCCTCTCCTCAGAAAAGAATCTCTAACCCACATGCACAGTCTTGGTGTCTACGTCAAGGAACATCTCCCTCTGGCCAGAGAGTCCTCTCTCAAATCGCCAGACCAGTCATACATGTGTCTCCGACTCTCTCTCCTCAATGCGGTAAGCTATCTCTTCTTCCTACTACATTCAAACGCTCAGTTTTTCAATCTCCCATTCCCTCACACAGATAGTTAACTTCCCCACTCGTTTTGCCTTCAACCGGGAAGGTAAAGCCTCTCTTCTCAACCTGTGCTTTACCTCCATCTCAGAATCCTGCAGCGCCTCGCAACTCTGCCCTCTTGGTAACTCTGATCATGCAGTAGTATCAGTTAACATCTTCTTCAACTCCACCCCCTATAAAGAACCTCCTACCACTAGAACTTTGTTCTACTATCAACGAGCTGACTGGGACGCGTTCCATGATTTCCTCCGCGATGTCCCCTGGGATGGAGTCTTTAAGCTCCCCGTCCAAGAATGTGCTTCTGAAGTCTCTTCCTGTGTTAAAGCTGGAATCGACGCTTTCATCCCATCAGGTAAATATAGGGTCAAGTCGCACTCCTCCCCCTGGTTCTCGGCTGCTTGCTCAGCCGCCATCGCCCATAGGAAACACTCTTCCGGTGTACCCATACCCGACTTCCCTCTTAGAACTGAGGCCATATTGAGTGGGTTAAACATAACCCCATCTTTGGTGCTGGGCATTATCTCCAATTTAGACCCCAACAAGGCTAGTGATGGACACGGGATACCAGCCATTGTCTTGAAGAAATCCGTGCCTGAACTGGCGCCCGCCCTTTCTAAACTATACAATTACTGCCTCAAGGAATCTTGTTTTCCTGACTGCTGGAAGTCCTCTTTGATCGTTCCTGTCTTCAAGAACTCCGGCAACCCCTCTGACCCTTCCAACTACCGTCCTATCAGTCTCCTTCCCCTCTTCAGCAAAGTCTTCGAAGCCCTAATCAATACCGGGGTGGTTAACCACCTCACATCCCATAATCTGCTCTCAGACAAGCAATATGGTTTCCGCTTTCCCCAATCTACAGACGATGTGCTTACGGCCATCACTGAAACAGTCTACCGAGCTCTTCAAAATAACACTAGACATCTACAAAGCATTTGATAGAGTTGGCATGCCGGCCTTCTTCACAAGCTGCAGGGTTATGGCATTACAGGTCGATTATATAACCTAATACAATCATTCCTGTCAAACCGTAAATTGAAGGTCGTTCTCAATGGATTCTCCTCCAGTTCCTATCCCACGAACGCAGGTGTTCCTCAAGGCTCCATCCTAGGCTCCACTCTATTCCTTATCTACATAAATGACCTTCCTGACGCAATAACTTCCCAAGTTGGCATCTACGCGGATGACACCACAATTTATTCCTGCCTCAAAAACAAATCTAGTCTTGCTGACAAAACTCGCCTGGTCGTGCGTCTCGAAAAGGACCTCCAATCGATTGTGAACTGGGGCATGAATTGGCTGGTCAACTTCAACGCTTCTAAGACAAAACTGCTCTCTATTAATCACCACAGAGATCCTTCCCTTCCCTCCATTAGAATGTCTGACGCTCAACTTCTCGAGAGCAACTCTCTGCGGCTTCTTGGTCTCACGTTGACTGCTGACCTGAGATGGAATAAATACATTGAGTCAATTGCCTCGTCCACTGCAAGGAAAGTTGGCTCCCTGAGCTGTGCCAGGAAGTTTTTCTCCCCGGAGTCGATCCTCCAGATCTACAAATCAACAATTCACCCTTGCATGGAGTATTGCTGCCATATATGGTCTGGTGCCCCTTCTGTTTGCCTCGAGGTTCTTGATAGGCTCCATAGGCGGATATGCAATGTAGTTTGCCCTGCCCTGGCATCTCGTCTACAGTCACTTTCTCACAGACACGCCGTCGCCTCCCTCTGTCTGTTCTACAAATACCTTCATAGAAATTGCTCTGAGGCGCTGCATTCGCTGGTTCCCAGACGTCATGAGTTCAAGCGACTTACGAGGCTGGCATCCTGCTCTCACCCCTTCACTGTCGAAACTCCTAAATGTAGCCATCTCTTCTACTCCAAGAGCTTCATGTCTCGCACCTCTCACCTGTGGAACTCCCTTCCCTTTTCCTGTTTCCCTGTGAGCTATAATCTTCAGCTATTCAAGTGTAATGTCAATCGACATCTCCAGTTGCCTTGATCTATACTCTACCCTCATCCTTTCTTCTATCACTCCTATCTGATCTTGCTCTAAGTTTTATGTAACCCCTAGCATCCTAGTGGCATCCCGCTTTGCTTGGGGTGAAATGCTTAAAAAAAAAAAGAAGAAAAAAAAGAAAAAAAACGTTCTTTATTCTCTTTGAGAGATCATAAAAAATAATTAGTTACCAGTTTTGCCTATCTTTGAAAGAATTCCTTGAAGATAAAGAGTTTGTCATTTTGTTTGGTAACATAAATATTGCATTGTTAGTGTTTGTCAGATAATTCTTTTCATTAAAAAAACATAAATATCTTTTGTTCTCTTCTGCAATATTCAACTGAATAATCAATGTCTAAGCTTTTTTGTTTAATTATACAAGGGATAGCCAAATGACTTTATCACTTTGTAGGGAATTAATTTGTCAATAATATCCAACTGAATCCCACCTGAAGACTAAAGTTTATTTTAGTTTACCTGGACTTATACAGATTATCTCAAAAGTAAATGCACATTTTTATGAAGATAAATTTACTGATGCAATAAACAACCTATAATGTCCATACTATTATTTAACTAATACAAAGCCCAAAAGCTATAAAACATAATGGATTACTGAATTAAGCTGTTATAGAGAAGCAGGATGTGCAGATTATGAGGATATGTAGGATAGATAACAGTTGAACCTAGATTTGAAGAGATTAAGATCATAATGATCAGAGAAGCATACTCAGGTGTCTGTTCCACAAAACAACAGTTCTTGGAAAGAAGTTGTCTGAGTGAAACTTCCTCCTTACAAATGGAATACAAAAGGAATAGGGACAATTTAACCCTGTGTATATTACATGGCAAGTCCTAGAAGCAAGGGTCTGAACTAATTGAATTACATATCTAATAAACAAATCTTATATGTACAGTTCAATGCAATTGCTGACCATTTATTCAGTTAATGACCTACACATGATCTGAAAAATTTCAATATTGATGGTAGTAACTTTTATTTGATTTTGGTTTTCAATTGTTGTACAATGGCTGGTTTAGTACCATATACAATATTCTTTCAAACGCTGCCATGGGACAGAAATCAATCCAGAGAAGTCAAATCAGGTGATCTAGATGGGTATTTGATAGCACCTCATCAGCAAGTTATAGTTATGTTGAGGCTTCAGGGGTTTTGTTTTAGAATCTCTAGGAATCTTGGAACAACCTGTATGTCTTAGATACATACAAAATATACAAGGTCTTTAGAAAAGGTATCCAGACATTTCAAATATCACAAAAAACTTTATGTAACATGGCAAACAATCAGAAACCAGTATTTTTTATACTATTTTTGACCCAATACAAATTTTTCTTCTTATCAATGGAATACAAAGTAACTGTTCCTTATGACTGGAGAAAACTCAGAATCTGCTCAGTGAGGATGAAACATTACTACACATGTGTGAACAGACACTTATCCAGGTTATTTTGTTGGCAGTGAGATGCCATTGAGGGGGGGGATGGTCTACTGAAGTATTGTTGCATTTGTCATGACAATGAGCCTGCCTATTCTTCATATCTTGTGCAGGGGGGACTTGGCAAAACCTCACACCACTCACATATGCAAACTAAACCTGGAACAACACAAATTTGGTTTGCTGCAACTTCTTGCTTTTCTTAAAATTAAAGCCCTATGCAAATATGTGTGTTGGGGGAATGCACTTGATTTTCCTGTGTTTGTCTTTGGTATCTTTTATTCCTGTTCAGGTCTGAGTAAAGGCTTGAATTTCAAAAGCAGATCCCATCTGTTTCCCTAATCAACACAACACAAATGTGACACAGCAACCAGGAAACTCAGGTACTAGTAAAATCTACAATACCCACATAGTATAGAGAATATTTTAACAATTATATATATATATATATATATATATACACACACAAATGAGAGAAAGAATAGATGGAGTAGAATTTCACTGTTTATAGCATTTACTTTTAAAAAGTGCTCAATACAAAGTATAGAAATATATTATTATTTTTATTATAAGAGATTATGATAAAAACATGTTGCACAAAAGGTTTCATGTTTCAATACTATATTGAAACATGAAAACTTTTGTGTAGCAATTTCAACATGTTTTTATTATAATCCCTTATAATAAAATATATATATATGCTCGAAGAATGTCTTAATGCAAACAAATGACATCATATATTATGAAATGGATTAAGTCTGACAATTATTTTAATATATTTTCTGTTTATACATTATTTTTATAGAAACGAATATTTAAGTAAGCTGGTAAATGTAGTTAATAGTGTTTATTATAAACAGAACATTTACTTCAATATATGAGTCTATAAAAATAAAGTATAAACAGAATAAATTTATATATATATATATATATATATATATATATATATATATATATATATAAGTGTACTTGGAAAATAATGTTCTTTTTCCAAGAAAGAGATAAAAATGAATGCAAATATAATGTTTATTCATCAATGACATATTACGTTGAGTCACAAATATTTTCCACTTTTGTTTATAAATCACTTCTTTCTTTGCTTCACTAACAGTATGTCAAACCCAAACGCTCAGCTTTTTTTTTGCTAAGTGTCAGTGTATGGTAGAATTGTATTTTGTTTAGCATATTTGCTAATTCCAAAGATGCTTTGCCATGGATTGCTTCCCACCTATGACTTTAGAGCTTCATCATAAAAGTCCAATGAATACCTCAGTCTGGTTTCATTTCAATCTTTCTCAAGAATTAAGTTTTGCAAACCAGTTTCTTACTTTCTAGTCATTTACGACTCCTAAACCATAAACACTACAGATTTTTTGAGATGTCTCCATAGCATTATTCTCTTATTTGAAACCCCATAACATTATGTGGTGTAAATGCACTTTCACTACCTCCTCCATTAGTCAAGTTAAGAGATTTATTCTTTAATCCACTATATACACTGTTGTGCAAAATTAAGCTATGTTAGTGTACTCTAAAATTATTCTTAATTGCCACGTATAATTAGAAATTGGGATTATACATTCATCATTACAACTGGTTCCCAAAAATGGACATTACTTATGACTCAACCGAATAATTGCCATCATCAGCAATTACTGAAGCTTAATATCAAAGCAATTTTCTATTACCCACTAAAAAAAATTCTTTGTCTTTTGATTAAAAAAAAAAAAACTGATGGACCTGAAATAACAGCTCCTTTATTTCTGAATATTTATTTATTTTTTTTAAAAATTCCACAGCAAATAAGGTGATAAAGCCACTAAGTTGTAAGAGATTTCTGAAAGTTAGATACTGAGAAAGCTTAGAGGGAAGACAATAAAAGAACAGAATTCAGGGAGGCAGAAGTCTATAAGGGATATTGCATTTGAATTTTTGAAGATTGAAATTGACAGGAAAGTAATAAGCCAGAAAAGAGTTCCAAAGGTAAGAAGTATGAGAGAAGAAACTCTTAGAATAGGACTTATGGTTACATCTAACAATTTCAATAGTAAAATGACCTTTGCACTAAAACAAAGTTCTCATGACTGAAACATTATAGAGTTGTTAGGTTTGCTATGTATGGAGGAGCCTAATGACTTTTTCTCTTTGTATTGTCATCCAAGAGAATAACACTCATTCTATTCACCAAAGGTGTGCATTTCTGATGTAAGATGACACAGACACACACAAATTGTTAGCAAAAAAGATCTGTAATGATTGTTTCTCCATGATCCATTAGTAATATATATATAGTACTAATATTAAACTGTTATATTCTACAAAAGCATTGATTTTTGTTTAGGGGCATATAAACCTCTATCGGTTATTTAATGCAAAAATCGAAATATTTTGAATGCAATTGTATGTCTTCAAATACAGACAAAATCTATTGTTGGTCATTCTACTATAAAATGTATTGCTGGTCATTTTGCTTTAAAAATGTATTGTTGGTAATTTTACTATAAATAGATATTACTGGTGTAATGAAAAACAAATGAGGTAGGAGCTTTATTTGAAGCTTTATTCAACTATAACTCAACTCTGGAAACAAACAGGGTGGATCTTATTATTTTAGAACTGGTCCAGTGGGGAGACAACTAGATTTAACTTCCACCACATTCTCCTATGAGCAGTTTTGTTCAGTTCTAAGTGACGTATTCATCCAAATGACTGGATTTTTGTGAATTTGTCTGGAACATTGCAGCTGGCCTTGGTCAGGGGCTTTGGGCACTGCAGGGTTTGTTTCCTGGAATAGTCGTTATAATTTTTTTCTGTCTCCTACTCAAAGTAAGATGTTCAGAGTTCAAAAAACAAGCCACCAGCATCCATGCTTGGGTTTTCCCGCTTTTTTGGAGCTAATCTGGTGTTGGTATTGGAGTTTCCCCCGATCATCTGGGCTTTGGAAAAATCGTCAGGCAGCGCATTATCGGTGATATCAATGGAGAAATTTATAGGCTCAAGAACAGGGGAGCCTTCTTGTGGATTCAATATCCATCCAGCAGGTGCCAAATCTCTAAGCAAGACATTTAATTGCCTCCCATCAGAGTGCTGGATGAGAGCATAGTGTGGGTTTGTTTCCAGCAGTTCAAGCTTGCTCACAGATGAGTCATATTTGTTCCAACAGGTGTGTCATTTTAGCAAAACAGTATCTAACTGTAAGAACCCTGATAAAAGAGAGGTCCCAGCAGAACTTCATCTTGGGAATTTAAAAAGTCTCTCATGTGGTGTCACATTCATGCTAATGAACAATGGAGTTCTGGTCATGTACAAAGGCATAGGCAACAGCTTTTACCAGTGTGTTATTTGGTACTTATGGTTTGTGACCACTAGTTGTATGGTCCTCCATATGATCCCATTGTAGCATTCGTAAAGACTGTTACCCAAGGCGTGTTTTGACTCACAGCTGTGTTCCACTCAATTAGGTATTTTCTTAGTTGTCCTGACATAAAAGTAGTTCCTCTATCAGTGTGGACATACACTGGTACACCAAAAATTGAGAATAGATTTGTATTACTGTTTCTAGTGAAACATCTGGGCAAGGAAAAGTGAATGGGAACTTAGAGTATTCATTGATTACTATTGTATTTATTTCTAGTCTTGGTTGGTAGCAGCCCCATGAAATCTAAGACTTTCAAATGGTTACATGGCTTCAACAAAAGTGTACATGGTTTAGGTTGTAGAACCAGAGTTTGACTGCCAAAAATGTCTGACAGTTGTTCATAATACTCCTGACTTCCATAACAGAAAAAGATAAGTTTCAACTACGTATCACATGTTGCATTCTGGTGATACTCAGTGACACAGTTCTTCATTCAGTTTCAGATCTTCAGTGTCTTTTACTGATCCACACACTCTTGAAAGGGAATCAGCCACTGCATTTTCATTCCCAAGACAAGAGACAATGACAAATTAAAAGCAGCTCAATTCTCCATCTCGCTATTTTTTTTTTCATTCTTTATTCAGCTAGTTATCCTAGGATTGTATATGAATGAAACAGACTTTGGTCAGTGGCTAGTATGAAATGGTAGCCAATCAAGTAATATCAACATTTCTTTAAGGCCTCCACAATTGCATAAACCTCTTTCTCTATTGCTGAATGTCATCATTCTGACTACAAAAGTGTTCTAGAGAAGAACACTATAGGGCATCTGGATTGTCTCAGTAAGGTTGCAGTGGTGCACTCAGAGGTGTTTGTTTCTACCACCAGGGGAATAGCTGCAATAACATAACTGTCAGCATCAATTTTTTAGGCCCTCAAAGGCTTTGATGGCAAGAGATAGAGAAAAACTGGTAATTTGTGTTAATGGATGTATTTTTACAGAGAATGAAGCTACCCATGGGGAATAACGTGTGAACATGCCCATGGCTTGCTATAAGGCAGACATAGTTTTAGGGATTGGTAATTGTAATAGTGGCTTCAGTTGTTCAGGGTCCAGCACCATAGTGCCTTGGTTTACAACATATCCTAGTAGGTTGTATTTAATCCATACACTTAAATGCTTAAAGTAAGGTTATATATTTCAATGGCAACCAGGAACTGCTTGAGGTTGCAATAATGATCAGTTCTGTCATAGCTACACACAGTTACATTATCAATGTAGGCCTAAGTGACTTGCAATCTTTCACTGGTTATTATTTTATGAATGAACCTTTGAAAGCTGGCCACTCATAATGCCAAATGAAATCTGTAAAAATTGATACAGTTGTCTGCAAGCTTAAAAAGCTGTGTAAAATTGTCTTTTGGATTTATTACTACCTGGTGGCAGGCACTCCTGAGGTTCAGGGTGCTAAAAGATTTGTATTTGGTGATCTCATCAACCATTTTGTCAATATGGGATAGCAGATAGGCATCCAACTGAGTAAATTGGTTGATAGTTTGAGTAGTGTATAACCATTCACTTTTTTTTTTTTTTTTTTTTTTTTAAAATAAGATATGAAGTACCCTGGGCAGAGGAAAAATTATGAACCAGAGGGAGTTCCAAGGTAGCATTGATGATTCCAGATTGTAGATGAGATGCAGACTGTTTTTGTGACATACCCAATAACAGGGCCTGGTCATAAGCTGTTGCCAAGTCTAAAGATTTATTTTCGAGCAACCTTTGTCTTATTTGTTGAGATGATATCCTGTTAATAAAGATATCTCTTATGAATTTGTCCTGGGCTTGGTTTGCTGTCAATATCTTCCTTGAAATCGCATTCCTGACTTAGTGTCTTTAATGTCTGTATGTAGTGATCGAAGTTTTCCTCCAACTCTTGCCTTTTAGCCAAGAGTAAGTGGCAAGCAGAAATTGCATTTTTCGTTTTGATGAACATTCTCTCTAGAATGCCAACAGCAGTTAACTAGTTCCCACAGTAAGAAATATTGGTATAAACCTGAGTGGAGACAAGATGAAATAATAAGGTTAGCTTTTCTGTTGTGGATATTCTTGGGAGTCAGAATGTTGATAATGTTGTGATAAAGTTGTTGAATAATGTTTTCCCATGGTTCCACTTATTATTAGTGTCTGGGTCAGATGTATCAATAGCCAAGCACTGACATTTCAGATGAATAAATTGTAGGAGTTTTACTTGAAGCTTTATTCAACTAATACTCAACACTGGTAAAAAAACAGAGTGGAGCTTATACTTTTATAACTGATTCAGAAGGAGACAGCTATGGATGACTTCCACCACAGCTGGTAACTTTATATAAAAATGTATTGCTGATATTTTTATTAGGTTGGTGCAAAAATAATGACGTAGTAATGTTGTTTTTTGACGTATTTTTAACGTCAAAAAACGACATTACTACGTCATTATTTTTGCACCAACCTAATCCTAAAAAAATATATTTTTAAACATTCATAATTTTTTTGTTTAAAGTTCTATTATTTGCCTATAGCTAGGATCCTAACAGGTGCTACCACTTCAGATCAGGGTGGACTTGGGAATAACATAAATTAAGAGGTTGTTCCTCAAAAACCTACAATCTCCTGATCAGAGACCTTGCTGCCAGATGCAGTTTATCATCATACCCAAAAATATACAAATGCACTGTAAAATTTTCACAGATTAAGTCATGGTTTTTATGCTGAGACTATTTTGACAGTGATAACCAGTGCGTTTTAGTATTTCATAACATATCATTTCTACTTCTCATCTTCTGTAACAAGGCAATGAAGAAAATTAAGGTTTTCAAGTGTTTGTCAGCAGACTGTAGCAAATAGTTGAATGTTGCACCCAATTCTCTGATGAAAGTTTATAGAGAACCCAATAAGATTTCTTTTCATTCTGATAAAGTTCTTCATCATACATTTTACCATTTTTTTTTTTTTGCTAAACTCTTGCATTTGAGCAAAGATCTACATCAAAAGATGCCTTTAAAAGATCATTAGCCAAATGATTGGATCTCCAGAGTCAGGCTTATCAAAAAGATCACAGCCACCATTTTTAAACATGCTAAATGATTGCTGCCAGTCACTGTCACTGCACCTGGGTACATAGCACAAATATTCTTTATTTTCTATATCACATTACTGCCTTTACAAAATTTATACAGCATGCAATGACAAATATTGGACTCATTGTTTTTCATGCAGTTAAACACTCCCTTAAACTATAAACAATAGACATTCTAAAAGAAAGTTTTGAGCTGTATCTTGTTCTCTTTGTTTGCTATTTAACTTGTATTTTAAAGTATTTTTTGGTACCAAATTTGTACTTTGTAGAAATAACTGAGCATTACTAAATGTTATGGTCCGGTTCCTTGTACTACAGTGATAGTCCAAGGTAGAATCAATAAAGAAGAACTCGTACACAGGTATGGAATAACACAGATATATTACAAACAGGAATATATACAGAGAGGTAGAAGTGTTAGCATCAGGTTTAGTAGAGAGAACAATGTAGTCTCAACCAGTATCACTATTCCAATGTCTTGCAGTAATTGTATGAATGCGACTCTGTTTTGGACTGCTTCTGACTCGACTCTTGACTCGACTTGAACTACTGACTCCTTGCCTACTCCTGAGGCACAGTATTTATTAAGTATGGAATAATCCATTATTATTATTATGGGTAAGATCCCATAACACTAACTAAGAACAAAATATTGATATGGGCAGTGAAATGAGAAGAATCTATTCCCATAGATTAAAGAAATGGTTCCCTGAAAATTACCTTAATTGACAAGCACAATAGCCAAGACAAAGGTAAAAGATAAAAGTTCAATTGTAAACAATGATAAATATTCATCCCAGTAATTGAAACAGAAAATACCTCCAAAAATCTAGATCACTAGAGCCTAGTAGGTGATCTCTCCATTGGCCTTGCTTTAACAATTCAATGGGGGGAAAAAATTGGTTGGTCACATTCAATACATCAAAAATCAAACTTGTAAGGTTCCATTATCATCGAGCTGCCCCAGAATTTCCATCTACTGTAATAAACGAGCATTTTCTAAAGGTGACCCCTTGCCTCAGATGCCTGTTGGAACTTAAAAAGACCCCAGACCTCAAGTGAAATATGTATAAAAAGTCTATCACTAAAGAAGCGAGAAAAAAGATCAGTTCCCTGTACAACTCTATTAAGTACCTGACTCTTCTGCTGTGTTCTACCTTCCCAAGTGCCAAATCAGACTGAAAATGTAGTACTGCTATCATATCTGAGCTGGAGCTGGAGCTGTCCAGTCTTCACTTTCTGAAAAAGTCTACAGAGCCTTGAGGGTGATGAATTTTTTCCACTTTACAACCCTTTTCCCACAGACAAAATGTTGCAAGTCACATGTGACTCTATTGCTATTTTCATGGAAAATGTTAAAACAAGTTACATTTTTTAGTTTCCCAAATGCTAATATTTCCAGCTCAGATCCACTTCACCAAATACACTGAAGCAAACTTTCCTCATTCCCTTTGTATTCCATTAGTAAGAAGTTCCACTCCCAAGAGGATGCTTTCTCAACCACTACAATCTTAACCTGTTCAGGTCTAGGCTTAACCATTATCTTTCCTACATAAACAGTGTGCCTTATTGCTCTTACAAAAAATCACCTTCAGTAACTCTCTACCTTAAGTGGCTCTTAGGCCTGTATAGAGTGAACATTAGTAAAAAAAAATATAAAAGTTTCTTGAATGTATCTACATATGCAATATAGCAGCAAACACAAAACACACCACTCTCTGCTTCAGGATGAATAATATAAAAAGGACACATTGCCATTAATATAACAGTTTGTTAAAGTAAGACATTTAGTAAAATGGTTAATTGGTGTGTACTAATAGGCATGTAGGTCAGTATCTTTGAATTAACAGAGAAAATAAATAAAAAACTTTAGATCAAGTAATGATCTTAAGAATCATTTATATACGATGACATGCAAAGTTTTTGCGATAACTAGATTAAATGATTATTCACCATTATTTTATTAAGAAGTAAAGATTGTTTAGCAGTATTCTTTTAGAAATAGTATTTGTGGACCTTGAGGATTGGAAAATAAGTTGTTGTGTTTTTGTAGATGTCATGTAAAAGAAGACACACCTCTTCAAGCAGCTTGATGCTGAAAAAAAGGTCATGCAAAACTACTGGGCCAATGAAAGATCAGAAATGATAATATGCAAATTTTTAAGTAGGAATTGTTCAGTGTTATTAACATGAGTGTCATTGAACATTAGCTTACTTTTTGACATTAAAATCATGCAAAGAATTTTTGATGATACAAAGATGAAGGTTATAACTTTGAAGTGCAATTTGACTCAACAAGAAATAGTCAAGTAGCTAGAAATTTCCTGAAACAGTGTTCAAACACTTCAAAAGGCATTTTCTACTATGGAAGTGTGATAAATGCAAAGAAAACTGGAAGACCCCAAATTTTTAAATAATCATCTGAAGAATCTTTTATATATGTTTATATATAAAACAGCTTTATATTGATATTTTGTATACCTAAAAAATGAAAAGGTTTGTCTAAAGTTCAAGTGGATTCATATGCTAATTTTGGATTCCATTGAGCCAAATTTGACAGGTGAAGATTATGTAAACATTAAATAACAGGATTATCATTAAGATTAAAACAATATAGCATATGTTCCATTCTGGCTGGGACTGTTCCAGTTTAAGGGATCTCTCTAGATAAAATAAGTTAATATTCATTTTTTTCTGCAGAAAGGTAAACCATGAAGTTGGGATATATATATATATATATATATATATATATATATATATATATATGATATAATGGATTCTCCCATCAGTTTCAATGTATGAAGATCTGACAACTTAACCAATTGATAATCTTAAGTGGCACTTAAAACCTGCAAGTGGTTTCCAAAAGAGGCCACATATGGAGCAAGAGTGAGGATTGTGGGATGAAGCCACTGTTAGATTAGCTGACGTTTTAGATCTTGCTCTTGCTTCTTGAAGATGATTCAGACTAGCAGATTGAAAACCACTGAGTCCACTAAAACATGTTGATCTCCATTCTACCTGCTGCAAGGTTAAAGCGCTTGAGGGTGTTATGAGGTATATTGACAGCTGACAAGTTGCTCTTCAGCTTGTCTTTGTATCTAAGCCATGGACGTCCTATATTCCTGTAGCACTGATCTTACTGGCTGTACATCAGAATCTTGGGTATCCTGTTATCAGACATTCTCAAGACATGACCAGTTCACCACAACTGAGACTGTATGAGGAAAGTCTCGATTCCTCCAATATTACCTCTGTTAAACAGGTCTGCATTGGATGTCCAGTCTTGAAGATGGCATGCAGACAGCTCTTATGGAAAACATCCGGCTGGTACATATGGTACCTGTAGGGAGTCCATGACTCTGAGCCATGCAAAAGTATGGCAAGGACTCTGTAATTCTGAATATTTTTTTTGTATCCAGTCAGATACCCTGCTTATCCCAGAAGTGATGGTGAAGTTTGACGAAAGCACTGGTAGCCTTATCCATTTGATGCATGAATTCATCATCTAAAGATCCACTGTAGTTGACTTTGATAGGTGAAAGACTTTACATAGTTCAGGGCTTCTACTTTCAATGGTCTCTCTGGTAATTTTTAGACTGGTGGTTTTTGTTTCACACAAATTATATATATTAGGTTGGTGCAAAAATAATGACGTAATAATGTCATTTTTTGACGTTAAAAATACGTCAAAAAACGACATTATTACGTCATTATTTAGCAAACGTCAAAAAATGACATTATTACGTCATTATTTTTGCACCAACCTTATATATATATATATATATATATATTGAACTGAAAGTTGTTTGTGATTGAACTATAAAATTGCCAGATGAGTTTCAGTAGCAACTTGTTACATGCATTATGAGCTGACTAATGAAACACAAGTTGATATCCAATCAGTAGTGGCTGGGCCACAATTGAGAAGAGGTATGATGTTAAAAGATCCAAAACCCCAAATGATCCTCGGCTAAAAACATCACTGATGATGCGTTCCAGAGCATCAAACCAATGTATTTCACAAAATACATATCTATAAAGATGACTGATAAGGTACATTCAAATTTTATTGTGTTTTCTTTTCTGGACATAAAGTGTGTAAAAACTGTCTGAGTATTCTATATATTCAAGTGCTTTTGGCTATTCTATTAGCCATTATCAACAAAGTTTTTAATTGTTTTTTTTAACTGAATATGCAAATTTTTATATATGTGTATCTGTAGTGATGGGAATGTTTTTTATTTTCCAAACACAGTCAGCATGTTGAGGCCATGTTCATAAATGATATTACTGAGTGTTAACTTTTTCGTTTTCATTATTAACACTTCCATTATGTTTAGCCTTTTTTTTTTTTTTACATATGGATGAGGCTATTATAATCATATTTTCTATGAGCATATTGCAGATCCAGTTTGGCAGGTTTCCATATGTTTAAATGGGTCCTAGGAAACTACAAAACCTCGCACAGAAGGTAGCAAAGGAGAATGAGAAGAAGGGACTAAGCATAAACTATAAGAAGACAGAATGCATGGTCATCAGCAAAAAAAATGAGCCCAAGTGCAGAAATTTAAATATCTGGGAAGTGTTCTGACAGAGGACAGTAATGGTGGTGCTGAGATCCAAAGAAGTATTGGGATGGCAAAAGACGCATTCCAAAAGCTAAGCTGAGTATTACGAGACAGTAGGATTTTGATAGCGGCTCAGATCGAGGAATTGGAGAGCTGAGTTCAAATACCATTTGAATCCATTACATTCACTTACATGCTAATAACCCTTGGGAAAGGGTATGAATCCTCTTCTTTTCTCCCAAGCTATAGATAAATAGCAGGACAGACTGCCTTGGATGGCAACTAGTCTACCACAGAAAGAAATGGCAACCTACTGCAGGAAAAAATCTGCCTTGTCAGTCATGTATCGAAAGCGTGTATTATGGATAGTACTTAACTGACTAAGGATTTTGTTGGTAACAAAGAAAAGAGTACTGAACTGCTACATGATATCTGTTCTCCTTTATGGCAGCAAATGTTGGATAGTCTCCTGAAAAATGAAGAAGAGACTCAAGGAAACAGAGGTATGGTTCTACAGAAGGATGCTAAGGTTACCATGGACCAAACATGTGAGCAATGATGAGGTTTTGGGGAGGATGAAAACAAAGAGGAAACTTAAACTTAATATCAGGAAGAGGCAGCTGAAATTTCTGGGACACATAATGAGAAAAGAAAGCTTGAAAAATCTGATACTCACAAGACAAATAGCGAGAAAGACGGACAAGGGAAAGCAATGCGTGACATACCTAGCAGGCTTAAGAAAGTGGATGACAGAACAGGGTTTGGAAGAAGTAGCAAAAAGACAAACCTTATTGAGAACTACAAGGGATAGGAGGAAGTGGAGAGCCATGATTGCCTATGTCCTGAAGGAACACAGCACATAAAAGAGAATTGAGTTAGGGTCATTCATCAATTGCTAAGTTTGCTGCTAGAAAACTCAGTTCACTATATTGTGCTAGACAATTTTTTTTGCCAGAATCTATATTGGAAATTTATAAGTCTACCATTCCACTGTGCACCAAATATTGCTGTCACATCTGGTCTGGTGCTTCTGCTATATATCTAGAGATTCTTGACAACATCCAAAGAAGAATCTGCAATGTTATTGGTCCTGACCTGGTATTTCAGCTGCCATCAGTTTCCCATCACCGTAACATGGCTTCCTTTTGCCTTTCCTAAAAATATTTGAATCATAATTGTTCTGATGAGCTTTTCTCATTTGTTTCTCAACATCACAAATTTGAGTGCAGTACTAGGTTGGCAGTTAAGTCTCATAATTTTACTGTTGAAATGGCTAGATGTAACCGTAGGTTCTATGCTAATACTTTCTTCTCCTGCATTTCTCACATGTAGAACTCTCTTCTTGCTTTTCTATCAACTATGATCTTCAAAAATCTAAATGCAATGTTAATTGTCATAAACAAACCTAATCCGGTGAAGTCTTAAGGGACAAAACACATCAAACAAAAACTTCTTTCCATTTTGTCATACATCTTTCCTCCAAAACTCTTCTTAATATATAAAAATTTATATATCGCTATACCATTATATATATATATATATATATATATATATATATATATATATATATATAGTTAATATAGTTAAATTCCCAGAATTGATCTGGGAATTTAGCTATATTGTTGACATGGAAAAAAAAAAAAAAATCTCTTACTATAAAGGTAATTTACATTAACCAGAAAAAAAGGCTTAGACAGAAGCGTCTATCTTTTTAAATTTGGATTTTTTAATGTAACTATAACAACAAGAACATTTCGATTTCATTTTTGCCTTGAAAAAGTCGGAAGACGAAACGCGTCGGCAAAATCTAAGATCTTTTTTCCAATTGTCATTTTATTTATACCAATTTGTCTTGTCCACAGAATTGATCTGGGAATTTAACTATATATATATATGAGAGGGGATGAACATACAAATCAAAACTGACAGTCATCATACAGTGTTGATTCCTATTGTCACATCAACTATAAATGCTCTATCTTCAGTATTCTTTCCCTATAAATACAGTTATTTTAAACAAAAATCAAAAGAAAGAGAGTGAGCTATACATGCATAAAAATTGCTTTATTTCTCTTTTTACAACACTATTTCATGCTTAGTGATATTTTAAAATGGGTAGCTGTTTCCAAGATTTATTGTTCTTTTTCACTAGCACACTAAGTTTTAAATAGTTTCATTTTTTTATTTCTTGGTTTATTCATGCAAATTAAGTAAACTTGCATAAAACCAAACCTTGATGTGTGTGTTAAGGTATCATAATAAAGTTATCTGTATAGAAAGAGAAACCTGTGATTCAAATTATGCTCACTTTCACATAAATACTCTTGGAAAAAGTATGAATTTATCTCTTTTCCCCCAGCTATGGATTAAATGGCAGAGAAAATTAGTCTTTCAAGTTTTCACTGGCAACTAGCCTGGGACAAGAACAAGGCTGAATTCAAACCTGGTTATACTGCCCAAGTAGAGATAGCATGTAATTATATTATATATATATATATATATATATATATATATATATATATATATATATATATGCAAATATATAGAAAATAGGAAAGAACTCGTTAGGTAAATAATCCAAAGTTCTTTAGTATTTTTGTTATTATTTTTTAAAAATAGTGCTCGATACAAAAGTAGAGCATAATTATTTATTTAAAAATATGATTCCATTGATATTGGAATCATATTTTTAAATAAATAATTATATGTATATATATATATATATATATATATATATATATATATATATACAGTTAAACATGGTGGTGGCACCGTTATGATTTTGGGGTGCTTTGCTGCAGCTGGAACAGGCAAAATAATACACATTGATGGCACAATGGATTCTACAAGATATCAAGCAATTTTGAATGAAAGTGTTTTGTCATTGGTTTGAAAATCTCCCAGCAGAACAATGATCAAAAGCATCAAAGCAAATCCATAAAAGAATGGGTTTGAAAAAAGAAATGTCAAGTCTTTGAATGGCCTAGTCAAAGTCCTGGTCTAAACTCAATTGAAAATCTGTGGTTCAAGTTAAAGGCGGCAGTACATGCAAGAAACCCAGTTTTGTAACCTAGGAAAAGGTTACTGAATAAGAATAACCAAAACTAAGTTTGGAAATGGAACCATAAGTTTTATAACAGAAACAACATACAAGATTCACCAGTAGCATGCAGTAAGTAATCAACTGCTAGTGGTGAGCTAGAAGTGAATCCTAAGTAGAAGACCACATACAGTATACACCACTGTATTTATAGGAATTGGGACATACCCATTATAGTCCATATGTACGATATAACACCTAGGTAATATCAAGTAATTGTGATAGTTTTGTCAGAAAGAATGGTCAAAAACTGATGCTAACTACTGTTAGAAACATATTAAAAATTATACAAAAAGACTGGTCAATGTCATGACCTTGAAAGAAGTAGTCATCAAATATTAAATGTAAGGGTTCACTTATTTTTGCAAAGTAAGTGAATAGTTTTAAAATTATATTTTTATTCCAGCTTGATAAAATTTTTTTAATGTGGTTGTAATTCATTTAGTAAATATTTTTCTTAATGTATATATTATAGTTTCATTAAAATTTGTTGATTATTTGGAAAAAAGAAACAATTTTTTTAATATTGTCTTAGGAGCTCATTTACTTTTGCACAGCACTGTGTGTATATATATATATATATAAATACATATACACAGACACACATATATCAGTTTTTAAATCAACACCATCACTTGACGAGACACCAGGAATGTTGAAAGTGACATGGTGGTGTTATAACATGCTTATGTTATAATTTTTGAATAAATAGATGTGTGTGCATGTGTGTGAGTATAGATATAGGGCTCAACACGGCATGATGACTGTCAGTTCCACACCACATATGAACTATACATACATATATATGTGTGTGCGTGTGTGAAGTTGCAGGGATTATAGAGTTTATGTTAATCAACACACATATACACATATGTATAGGTCAGATTTCTTTTTACATATAATTGTTAGTGCACTTGTCCAAGTTCAGAATGTTCCAATTGATCTCTTTTTTGTTTTTAACTCTTAACATGGCCAAACAAAGTGAGAAATACAAAAAAAAAAAAAAATAGACAAGTTTGTAACCTTTTAGACATGAATAGATTATTTATGCATTAATCATAAAAGAAAATGATGCTGTCAGGAAACAATTATATTTATTTATTCAAACTCTTAACCCTTTTGAACATGACCACAAGCAACCAACAAATTAATGTCAAGTAAACAAAATTTGGCTTGATCAGCACTGCTCCCACCAAAAAAAAAAAAAAAAAAAAATTCAACCTGAAGACTCCAAAAGTAAAAAAAAATGTTTCATATGAGAGTTTTTTTTTTATTTATATATTTGGAGATAACCCTGGTATATAGTTGGGCCAGAAACCAACTGACAATAATTAGCTCTCCCACCCCGGCCATCTTAATTATCTCTCATTATTAAATTAATTCCTACAAGCACCAAAAATTTGTAATGAAAAGTAGGGTAAAGATTAAAGTAATTACAGTTTTTCCCAGTAATGAAGCCAGAAAAACACTCTGTATTTCCATTTTGCTGGCATTGGGCATTTTACAAGTAAACAAATGTATTTACTGAATTTTTTTTTTTTTTTTTTTTTTAGGCAAAAATATCTTTTGGATTTATCATTAAAATTCTTTCATCTGATATCATATTTAATTAAAATAAATGTAAGATAATAGGCAAATATGATGAGGGATTTAAAATGTATAATTTTCAAGTTTGTGTGCAGATATATAAATTTTACTATTACACACATAAATCGTAAAATAAACATATTCAACTCACCCATCAACACAAATTTCTAACATTTATATATATATATATATATATATATATATATATATATATATATATATATTAAAAAGAAGAGAAGAGAGGTGCCGTAAACATTTTTGGTTGTAATGTGGATTTATTTAGAAAAAATATTATGGTTTGTTTTACATAATTTTACTACACGAGTTTCTGGTCTCGTGACCATCTTCAGGTAAAAGCAGAGATTTCCACATATTATTAAAAATAATTAATTTTTTCTTTTGTTTTTCAATGTTAAATATTCTCGATATGAGACATTTTCTGTGTTAGTAATCCGAATTTATATATGTGTGTGTGTGTGTGTGTGTGTGTTTGTGCGATGATATGTATGAGGATCCGATAACCTCATTCAGTTTTTTTGCGTCATTGTCATATATGACACTTCAGTCCCACTAGTGACCTGTGTACAAGTTCATATATTGTGCGACAGCAAGGATCTCTGCACACAGCAACCAGATTATTTGCTGATGCTTTTCATATCAAAATTTCTGATACCACTCTGGTAAAATATCTCCACTTATTTCTATTCAGGGCAATTTGCTCAAAGTTAGTATGAGGCACATTGACAGCTGAGAATTTACTCTTTAGATTGTCTTTATACCAGAGACATGGCTGTTCAACAGTCCTTTGTCCACTGACAAGCTGGCTATACATGAGGACCTTATCTATAATCTTAACTATAAAGTACAGTGTTTGTGTGTGTCCAAGCAACTCCTCCACTGCCACTGGTCTGATTTCAATGATTCATAGCTCATTCAAAAGCCCTAGAAAAGTTAGGCACAGGGAATGATTTTTGTTGAGCTCAGATTCAGGGTTGCTAGCTAATGCAAGGTTAAAAATATTATATTAATATATTATACTAGCTATTATCATTGCTTTCATAGTCCAAGCAGAGTAACTATTATTCTCCTTTGTATCCAAAATTGCAGTTCATGTTTTATTATAAGCTAGCTTAAAAGCCACCTTATTGGCTGGCAATTAAGTTAGCTCCTGTGGAGGACTCTTGGTTTGGCCATCATCACAATAGCTAAGGAGATGCAATAGGCATCAATAAAATCAATAAAATCAATCGCTGCATTTAAGTATTGAATTAATGTTTAAGCTTACCTTTTAAAAGTTCAACAATAATTCTTCTGCTGCCACTTAATTTAAAAACAATTTGATGCACATAGATCCTTATTTTCTATACAATTATTTTTATTTCATGTATGACAGAACAGGTGACAATTTATAAGATAAAATTAAGATAGTGTACAGATGAGAAAATAGAAATTAGAATTAGTTATACATTCAACATTTGAAGAGTTAGAGAAACATAATAGCTAATTAAGTAAAACCTATATTATGGAATCTATATCAATAAATGCAAAATTGAAGCTCAATTCTCCCACAAATTCTGGGGTTAAAAAACCCTAACTGTATAGTAATTTATACGCTAAAGGCTCAATATCAGTATTATACATTATCTACTTGTAGGTGATATCACTTTTCAGGTTTAACTAATTTGCATATAGATTTTAAAAAAGAATATTTCATTAACTGACCTTCATTAGTGTTTTTTTTATTCAAGGATTGTTTTGTTTTTCATATCAAAAATAGTTCTGTTCAGGAATATTGTCTTATATAGTGCAGAAAAGTGTTTGAAATTTGCATTTTACTTGGTCTTCAACAAGTTGGCATCTATTTGTAAAACTTCCTTAACTATAACAAGCCAATTTATGAATGAAATGTTCATTTAAAATTTTTATTTCAAATATGTCAAGTAGTGAATATATCTTACTTTGCAAAGCGATAGTGAGTAGGCAAAGCCTGCTTATATATATATATATATATATATATATATATAAAACAAAACACAAACTTATCTTAGCTGGCACATTTCGTCTATCTAGATTGTGTGGTAATTTCTAATGGATGCTCATATTTGAGTATATGCTCTGTTTTTATTATTAAACAATATATATATTTATTTATATCTACCAGCCGAAATATCTGAGAAAATCTTTTTAGAAACATATGCACATTGTTTTAATGGAGAGCATATAGTTTTCTAACAAGATTTTCTCAAATATTCAGGCCAGTAGATGTAAATAAATAAATATACTGTTTAATAATAAAAACAGAGCATATACTCAAATATGAGTATCCATTAAAAATAACATTTAAACAAAAATATTATATATATATATATATATATATATATATATATATATATATATATATATCAGCAGTTTTTTATTTATACATGTTTGATTAATAGCCAACACATGTTCTTTCTTCAGATGCAAAAAGTGATATTCTAAAAATTTTAAGTCAACATAGGACAAAAAACAAAAACACATTGATAATGGATTATGAAAGCTGAACAAACTCAGACATTGGACATTTCATATTTAGATATTTAGAAAACAAGAAAATGGTCTGAAACATGAAAAAATAAATTCAAAATCCTGAACAAAAAACATTTGTTAGTCATTAACCAAACTTAAATATATATAATTACAAAACTTATATATATATATATATATATATATATATATATACTTTAAAAATCAAGAGATCAGTTGAAAGTTGAATCTGCTTACCTTGGTTTCAACCTGACAGGATTCTCAGGTAATTTTTATCAAATAATTTGATAAAAATAGTCTGAGGATACCATAAGGTTAAAACCAAAGTAGTGGATTCAACTTATCTCCTGATTTTTAAAGTTATAATCTCTACATGTTATTTTCCCTTTTATTTTATTTTTTTTACATGTGTATTGAGCACTTTTTAATACCACTGTTTCCTGGTCTGATTCAATTCTGACAATTAACCTTTTATGTATTATATATATATATATATATATATATATATATATAGCCTAAATAGTATTTGTTCATATTTTCATGACATATCCAATGTTTAAATGTATATATTTTTAAATTTTTTCACAGAGGATTCAAATACTATTGTATTAATCCTATCCTTTTTTTACACATACTATGCTAGTATGTGTGTATATATAAAGAGACAGAAAAATAAATCATGCTTATAGAACAACATTTATGTCAGTAACTTTTTGAATAAAATTTAAGCCATATTTTAAAAAGATAACACCTTTCTGAATACAAACTGCATAAAAACATAATATGGAAAACAGGGAAAGTGTTAAGAGGTAAAAACTGAATTAAAAAGAAAAGTGTTGAGGGGAGTGTTGTGAATGTGTTTGTGGGCTGGGGAGAACAAGATGGTTGGGGAACTAAAATTGGTGACACCACAGTCTGTGAAAAGTAGAATAAATAACAGTCAAGAATACACTGGCATGCAAAAGTTTAAGTCCAACTACAAAAAAATGATTATTTACTTTTATTTTATTAAATTTGTTTAGTGTCAGTGGACCTCAAGGATTGGAAATTAAGTTGTTGCATTTTCATAGGTGCCATGTAAAAGAAAACATGCCCCACTTTAAGCAGCTTGAAGCTGAAAAAAGGTCATGAAAATCTATTAGATGAATAAAAGGTCTGAAATGATAAAGATATCATAATATGCAAATTTCTATGTATGAATCATTCCATCTTATTATGAGTGTAAAGTACTTTGACAAGTCATTAGATTGTGTGTTTTTTTTTTTTTACACTAAAATCACAGATAAAATTTCTCCTGAAAGAAAGATGAAGGTTGTGAAATTGAAGGGGAAGATGATTTAACAAGAGATAGCCAGGCAGCTGGGAATTTCTAGAAACAGTATTTACTATTACTGGAAGTGTTTTAAGTGCAAAGAAAACTGGAATACCACAAGAAAGGTAAAAGAAAGATTGAGAGAATCTCAGTCGGGTTGGTTGGTTGATTTTGTTTAGCAGCATATTAACCTCAATGGAATATTTAAATATTTTATACATAATTTTATACTTTCAGGGTAAAATGTATGTTTTTTAAATACACAGTTTTTAGATCATAAAATGTACTGCTGGTATTTTCACTACAAAAATGTGTTGCTGGTCACTGTACTATAAAAATGTACTATTGATTTTTTTGTTTGGAGGTACATTATTTGCCCTTAATTGGGACTCTAACAGGTGTTACCACCTCGGTTCCACACTTCTCAAAATCAATCTTCCAATTAGAGGTGTTGTTGCCAAGTCTCAGTAGACAATCCAGAATCAACAGCCAAATAAGTGAGGAATGAATACAGTCTTAACAGTGAAGTTTCATTTAATACAGTGCACAAAGTATTATGAAAACAAAAAAAACAATTTGAATAGGCATATTGACCAAAAAATATCAGAAGACTGAAATGATCAGAAGAATATCTAACATTGGATGCTGGAAAGTGGCAAAAAGTAATTTTTAGGGATGAACGCAAAATAGAGCTAGATTCTAATGCGGGAAAATATGTAAGAAGACCAACAGGAGAAAGAAACAATACAAAATACACTACAAATTTGGTAATGGACATGTAAAGGTGTGGGATTGCATCAAAAGTGACGATACAAGAAAATTGGTAAAAGCTGAAGGAAGCTTCAACAGCAAGGACTATATTAGTTCAAGATGGTCTAATCTTCTACCAGACTACGAAGATGGAGAAATTTTTTCTTCATGATTGTGCTTCTTGCCACACATCACATGTAACAAAAAGTTTTCTTGCGGATGATCTTCAGCTTTTGGAATGCTGACCAACGCAAAGTTGTGATCTCAATATAATTGAACCATTGTAGTGGGAACTGAAGAAACAAGTGCTTCAACAAAAACCAAGAACTTTAGGATTATCAGTAAGAAGAATGGGAAAAGATTTCCAATGAGAAAATCAGCACCTTGTTACATTTAATGCCACATTGATTTGGGATTAATTATTCAAGACAAAGGCAGTAACACTGATTACTAAGTCAATAAGTTGATGTCTTGCACTTTCTGTAATAATAAAAAATCACATTTTGCAAAAAAAAAAAAAATAAAAAAATTGTTTTTAAGATCTGAAAGGTGAAATTTTCACTAGTGACTCAGTATTTTTCATGGCCTTTTTTTTATCATCACTATGTTTAAGATGCTCTATAATCCAGTTTAAGATGCTCTATAATCCAGTTTAGGACATTAACAAAAATGCAGTAACTTGTTTTCTAGCACTTGTAATTTGTATCAAAAAAAAGTATACTGCTAATAATTCTTGATTTTGGTGTAAAATTAACAAAATTAAGTAATTTATCACAGTTACCAAAAAGTTTTGTATGTCAGTGTAGATTTTGTTGATGATCAGTTGAGCTATGTCATATATAAATAGAACAAAGAACATAACACCACTGAAATATTAACAAAGTAAAATATGGCCTTGATCTCGGGTTTGTAAGTGTTAAGTTATAAAGGCATGAAGTTCAAGTTCCAAGCCTTTTAAGCATTGATAATTTAAAAGAAAAACTTTGAAATCCTAAATGAGAAAAACATATTTACTTCTCTGCAGCTTCTAATGTTTTCCTTAATCTTTATTGCTGCTCATTAATATTAAGTAATATAAGTGTTGAAAGATTTCAAGGCCAAAATATTAAAATTTTCATTTTCATCAGCTAACAAAAATTTATTATCATAGAAAATGAAAAAGTTAAAAATAAATTTAAGAATACTGACAAAAAAAAATGAAGATAGCTCAATGGTTATAACATTGGCAGACAGGCCAAAACATTTAGAGTGGCTATTTATAATTTCCCTTTCAGATACAATATATTAAATGCATGTGATATGCTGAGAATATCATACCTGTAATTATCTTATTTTCAATGTCCTGCTAGACAATTTCTTCACAGAAGGAGAGGAGACTTGAAGCAACAAAGATGTGGTGTAACAGAAGGATGCTGAGAATACCATAGATAGGAGTTAGCAATCTATCTCATTTTCAATATCCTGCTAGACAATGTCATCACAGATCTTGAGGAAACTTCAGGCAACAAAGGTATGCTCTACAGAAGGCTGCTGAGAATACCATATAGAGAAGGAATGAGCAATGTATCTGATTTTCAATATCCTGCTAGGCAATTTCTTCACAGATGGAAAGGAGACTTGAGGCAACAAAGATGTGGTGCTACAGAAGGTTGCTGAGAATACATAGAGGGAATATATGAGCAATGAAGAAGTTTTAAGGAAAATGAGACCATTGGATATATAATGAGGAAAGAAGGCTTGGAGACTTTGATGCACACAGGATATACTGAAAGCAAGAGGGATAAATAGAAACAGAAAGTAACCCACCCGATAACGTTGCCTAAATGGATAGCAGAACAGGGACTGGGAGATATACTTAGGAGATAAAAAGAATAGGATGTTATGGAGAGCCTACCCTCTCAAAGGGTCATGGTACATAAAAGAAGGCATCAACTGGAAAGAAATGATTAGGGGTTCAGTACAGTATCTGTAATTCACATTGAAAAACATTAAGAATTATTCAAGAAAGAAGTGACTAAAAATGATTTGTGATCAGAGCATTGAACTGGAGGCGACAAGTGAAAAGAGTTCCAACTATAGATTTAAAACCAAAAATCAAAGTTTCTAGTTTAATAGCAAAAAAAAAAAAAAAAAAAAAATACATAGATAATAAGATTTATGAATGAAACATTGATGTAACATCAGTGAACATCATTAAAGTATTTGACAGAGAAGAATAAAAGTTTTACTTTAAATCCAAGAAACAAAAAAAAATTATTTTATTTTTATTTTTTTATAAGAGATAAAAAATGTCTTGGACTAAACTGACAAGCCTCAGATTCAAGTTTTATTGTATTTTTTAATTTTTTTTTTTCTTTTTAGCTATCCTCTCAGATAAAAATAAAATCTCTTATTTCAAATCACAGCACAAAAAAAAAACTGTAACCAGTTCAATGGTATATATAAAAAAAAAATGTATTTCAAAAATAGTTTAAATGAAAACTGAGCATAAATACCTCAGAATGTTTACTTATTGATCCAACACTTTTGATAACAATTTTTTTTTTTTTTTTGTATAACAAAAAACAAATATAAAAAAAAATTGCACTGTATATAAATATACATGCGCAAAAAGTCTGTTTGGAAACTACCCAACCATGTTGAATATTTTATCAAAAACTGGTAGCATAGATTTACTGCAATTTTTTTTATGCTACTTTTCATCCAATACAAGGCCCCGAAGCCACTTAAGGAAGATGAATAAAATTGTTGTATGAGCATAAGGGTAAGAAGTGCAGATTATGAGAATATGTAGGATAGATAATGGTTGACTAGACTAGACGTGAAGAAGTTAAGATTGTAGTGATCAGGGAAGCATTATCTTGGGAGACCGTTCCACAAAGTAGCAGTTTTCAGGAAAAAGATGTCTGAATAGAGCTTATTTCTTAACAATGGAATACAAGGGGAATGAGGATAATTCAATCCTGTATATGTGGTATAGCAATTCCTAGCTGTAAAGGTCTGAACTAGTGGAATTAAGGAATGTAGCTTGTCTGAACATTAACCATGGAAATAGTTATAGAGTAGTGAGAAGTGAGTAATGTTTTATCTGTGTGTGATGCATGACCAAATACTCTCCTGTGGTGTTATAGTAAGTTTGTATATTGTGTGATTATTGTATTCACAATGAATAAGGTACAGATTTCTGAACACACCAGTCTGCTGGGGTGGCTAGCTAATCCCTGTTGCAGCTGCCTGCTCAAGCACATTTGTGTTTGTTTAAACACCCACAGTACCCCCCTTGGTTTATACTGCAACTATGCTGAGAAGACCTTAGTTACAGCTTATATTAGAGAGCACATAGTCTGGTGTGATTACCAGTACACTCAAACCTTTGATCACAATCACTTGTGACTTTGTGCTAACACAACTATCAACAGTTTCCAAACAGTTTTGCCAATCCAATTTTATTCACAAGGTGTCATGTACTGGGAATCACCTCCACAAACCAGTAACCTCTAGACATCACATCCCTGACACATCAACATTGGTGAGAGTCAAACCTGGATTTCATAGTCAGAAAGTGAATGTTCTAAACACATGTCTATTTGAATGATTAACAAGGCTTTCAAAGATGATTTAATGAGTGAAGTCCAAATAAAATTTTAGTATTGATGCTTCAAACTTGGTCAGGAATTTATTCAAAAGTGATATCTGTTAGGGAAACACTTCACCATACAAGGCAGGGGAAAATTTTGGACATGTGCAGGCCGCTCTCAAAGGAAACTGATGATTGATAGAGGGAAAATTAGAAGTTTATTTGGTTTGCAGCATATAAACTTCTATGGGTTATTTAATGCCAAAATCTAAATATTTAGTATACAATTGTATGCCTTCAACTACAGGTAAAATATATCGTTAGTCATTTTGCTTTAAATATGCATTGATGGTCATTTAAATATTATGTTGGTGCAAAAATAATGTCGTTTTCTCACATATGTTATTATGTGAGAAAACGACATTATTTTTGCACCAACCTAATATAAATATTTGGTTGGTGCAAAAATAATGTCGTTTTTTGACGTTAAAAATACGTCAAAAAACGACATTATTTTTGCACCAATCTAATATTTCCTGTTGGTAATTTGTTTTATATAAAAGTGTATTGCTGGTATTTAACTATAAAAATGTAATTTTCTACTTTCTAAATTTTTTTGTTTTTGTTTGGGGGCTTGCTATTTGCCCGTAGCTGGGACCCTAACATGTGCTACTACTCCATGTCATGGTGGACCTGGAACAACAGCAATTAAGAGGTGATTCCATGCTGTTCAAAACCTCCAATCTCCCAAGCCTTGCTGCCAGATGTAGTTTATCGCCATACTCAGGACTAAAGATGATTAAGGATTGCACAAATATCTGAAATGTATCCAGATATTTTGAATATATCTACTATCCATTCTTCAGGTCACCGGCAGGGGATTTTTGGGAAAAAAAAAAATCATATTACCCATATGTGTTAGGATTTCTAAAGTATAGATTCCAAAATCGTCATACCCAGGACGCAAAATGTATAGCTGGCAACATTATTTTTTCCAAAAACGCATACCTGGCAACATTATTGTTTCCAAAATGTATAGCTGGCAACATTATTTTTCCGAAAACATTATCAGAAGCCTTGTTGGACGTAGTCTATTGTCATACCCAGGACGCAAAACGTATAGCTGGCAACATTATTTTTTCCAAAAAAATGTATATCTGGCAACATTATTTTTTCAAAAACGCATACCTGGCAACATTATTGTTTCTGAAAAACATATAGCTGGCAACATTATTGTTTCAAAAATGCATAGCTGGCAACATTATTTTTCCGAAAACATTATCTGAAGCCTTGTTGTTGGACGTAGTTTATCGTCATACCCAGGACGTGGATGTAGTTTATCGTCATACCCAGGATGCAAAACGTATAGCTGGCAACATTATTTTTTCCAAAAAACGTATAGCTGGCAACATTACTGTTTCAAAAACGCATAGCTGGCAGCATTATTGTTTCCAAAAAAAGTATAGCTGGCAACATTATTTTTCCAAAAAAATGTATAGCTGGCAACATTATTGTTTCAAAAACGTATAGCTGGCAACATTATTTTTCCAAAAACATTATCTGAGGCCTTGTTGTTGGACGTTGTTTATCGTCATACCCAGGATGCGGATGTAGTTTATCGTCATACCCAGGAAGTATAATATGAAAGACTCAAACACTAATATTCCATGGTTTATAATTTATTTATATATACATATATATTGACTACTAATATTATGTATATATAAACAATATGGTTATAATTTATTATATATATATATATATATATATATATATATATTTTTAAGGTAAGTTTATGAGTAAAAGTGCTAAATATCAGGGATAGACATATGTAAATATAAAATATAATCAGTATACACATTATATTTTATATGTCCTGAAGATTGTGTTCAAACATGAAACATACTGCCACCACAGTATGTTTCATGTTTGAACACAATCTTCAGGACATGTCATCTACCTTGTCTGAAGGTTTTGCCCAAGCATGAAACAGATTGTCAGTGCTAGATTTTGACCTCTGTATCCACTTCTATATATGAATAGGCATGTGCCCCCCAAGTGGTTAGAGCATTATCATTCTAACCATGTGAGACATGGTTTGGAATCTTATCAAGGTCAATTTGTCAAAAAAGAGACTTCTTGATATCCCCGTGAAAAGAAATCCCAGTGTGCGGCACCTGAAACTATACCATGGGTTGAGCCAAGTCCAGTGAGTAGAACTGGGTAGACAAAACTGTTTGGAAGCCATCAATGGTTGGACTAGCACAAAATCAGAAGTCATAATGACTGAAATTATGAGTATACAAGCCTTATTCAACCACTGACCATGTCAAATTGAGAAAAATATTAAGATGATGTCCTACAAATAATTAAAATCTGTTTCTTCATTTCAACAATCTTTAACAATACTTATTTCCTTTCTATGACTCCTTTAGATCTATTATTCCATATTAGTCCTTTAAAGGGTCTAGTATAGGGATTTACTAAGCATAGCTTAGATGTGGCACAAGGTCGAAAGTATGGAGCACCCATTTAAGATTGAACTTACTACTCAGTCATAATTGATCTAGTAAGACAAGTTTGCTAACCATTACACCATCCTGAAGTGAAGGGCCTAGTATAAAATGCAGCCATTAACGACATCATCAAAAGAGGTTTAGATGCAGCTGGATTCCCTTCCCAAATTGAACCTGTAGGCCTTGACCATGGTGATGGAAAGTGGCCAGATGGCATTACCATTTTCCCTTTTAAAATGGGGAAGTCGTTGATTTTGGATGCGACCTGTGCGGATACATTTTCGGACGGTAATTTGATCAGTTCCGCGGTTGAGCCAGGATCCATTGCTCGGGACGCAGAGATGAAAAAAAATAGTTAAATATTCTTCTCTGGCTGATAGATTTTTTTTTTACTCCTGTGGCAGTGGAGACTTCAGGGGTTATTGGCCCTCGTTTGATGGCATTCCTTCGAAGGATTAGTATCATTGCGTCTTGATTAAGGGACAAGCCTCATGAAACGGAGTGGCTCTTGCAGTGTGTCTCACTGGCGATGGTTCGTGGTAATACTTTCTCCATTATTGCGGCTGACAGAGGATGGAAAAAATTGTTTATAGTTATGTTCTTCTGGAATTGTCATCAATGGTCAACTGAACTTGTTTTGTTTCAATAAATTTTGACTTCTTTTAGTGACATAAATTATGTATCATGATGTCACATTCATTAGTATTTATACACAGTTGTATTATCTTACTTGCTTTGTTCACCACATTTCATTAGGAGTTGATTGTTTCACCTATCACCCAGTTCACACTCTTTCCCCATCTCTTGAGCAGGAGTAGTGGTTTATCCTGTATTTCCTGTTTAAGATTGTGTCTCTAATTCCATCTCCTAAATTTTCTCATTCTCTTTCACTCCTGATAACCCCTTGCATCTTAGTAGCATTATCACCTTGCTTGGGGTGAAATGGTTAAAGAAAAAAAAAATTCAGCTTCTACCCATCCAAGAGCATTGAAGAAAACCCAGTATCTTTTTAAAGTTTTCAATTTCAGGGTTCTTTAGTATAATTATATATTTTTTTTCTAGGACATATAATGAGAAAAAAATGGTTAGACAGACAGACATAATGAGAGAGACAGCGGGAAACAGTGAGTAACCTTTCTAACTAGCTTGTATAAATGGATGGCAGAACATGAAATGGGAGGGATAGTAAAAATACAAATGTTACTAAGAACTACAAAAGACAGAAAGTTGTGGAGAGCCATGATCACCTACGTCCTAGAAAAAGAGATATTTTTTCTGTAATAAAGTAAGAATATGCCTAATAAAAACAAAAAGATATTTCCTAATAGCACATATGGAAGATGACCAATTAGTATAACCATTCAACTTTTAATGGACCAGATAGATTCCACAAAGCAATAAACAAAAATATTTGTTAATTTGACCTTTCAAACTGATCTGAAAGCATTGTTAACAGTGATATGTCCAATAGATTATTTACTGTATTTAACAGCAAATATGACATTTGTTTTTATTAAATATGAGAATTTCATAATTCCATAATAATTGCTTGAAAAGTAACTGAACTGGGTCAAATAGGGAACACAGATGAAGTTCCATTAACATTTGATATAAGATCCAACAATTTTTCTTAATATTCCCTGCTGAAATCATGGGGTTTTGTATGTCATTAGATATGGTAAATTTTTATTTCGAAGTAATCCAAAACATTACTACTAAGGAAGCTGTTTTGCCAATTAATATGAGTTGCTTGAGAAAAAGATTCTTATTTTAATAATCAGTTTACTCAAACCGTAAAAAAAAAATGAAGACACTATTTAAGTAAATTTTCAGTTGCACAGTTTATGATGTCTGGAATTTTTTTTTTATCTTTACACATAACTATTGTTTTATGTAAGAAGGTATTTCATTTTTTTCAAATCATTAAAAAAAAAAAATAATCAGTCAAAGAAATAGAAAAGATTACTAATAATATATTCGGTTGTTTTATTGATCCTGATCTGACACCTCAACTTTCCCACCTATGTAAAGTTGTTTACCATTGCCTTTTCCATGAATGCTTTCATGGTAATTGTTAGGATGAGCTCTTTGCTATGGAACCTAGACATTATGAATTTAAATGCAGTACTAGATTAGCAACAGTGTCTCATCAGTTTACAGTTGAATTGTCTCAATGTAAATCTAAGTTCTATGCTAAGTTTTTTTTCTTGCACTTGTGGAACTCTCTTCCATCTTGCTTTCCAGTCAAGATTGATCTTCAAAAATTTAAATTTAAATGTCAATACTGATTTCCTGATTATTCTTCTATTGTTTTTGCTCCTCAATAAATGGCTTCTGTTGAGCTAATTTTTTTCACACTCATTAACCCCTTGTCCCTTAGTGGTTTAACTGCCTTGCTTGGAGTGGATTCAATTAAAAAAAATGTTGGTGCAATGGTTAGTGCACCAGGACAAGAAATTGATCAGTTGAGTTTGTTGCCTTCATATTCTTTATTTTACCCCAAGCAAGACAACAATGTCACTAGGGTTACAGGAAGAGAAAGAGAAGAGTGAAAATGAGGAGGATTGAAGAAAGGATAAAAAAAGAGCAGGCTTCAAGTAGATGGCAACTGATGTTGCATTTAAATCTTTGAAGATTAGTTATCAGGAGTTCCACAGGTGGGAAGTACTAGAAAAGAAACTGCTAGAGTAGAAGTAGCAATTACATCTAGCTAGTTCAACGGTAAAACAGCATGAGTGAGTTGCTAATCTCGTAGCATGCTTAACTTCATGCAGTTGGGACACCAGGAAAAAAGCTCATCAGAGCCATTGCCATGAAAATGTTTGCAGAACAGACAGAGGGAAGCCATGTCACATCAATAAGAAAGTGACTGGAGATGAGATACCTGGTCAGGATCAATTGTATTACAGATCCTTCTTTGGATTTTGTCAGGAATCTTAAAATGTACAGCAGGAGCACCAAACCAGATACTGAAACAGTATTCAATGCACAGACGAATGGTAGATTTATAAATATGCAAGAACTACTACGAAAATATCCATGACTCCATCTCTCCTCTCTGCCACCTATGGGTTCAATAGAGGAGCATGCTGGGCTTCTAGCCATGGTTGGCAACCAGGTGAGGAGAAGGACAACAATGAATTCAAAACCCTGTAGCCCTGGCATAGCACATACTCTTCAGCCATTGACAAGGTTACAAAGTTCACAATGTCTATAATCTTAATTACAGTTGACCTATGACTGTGTTGGTGTATTATTACTATCATTATTTGGTAACATGAGGAATGTTTCCTTACTAGATCAAGTAATAATTCTTGTTATAACAATGGAATATCTCATTAAGAAAGAAAGATTAGATTGCATAGCTGATGAATGTAGGAATTGTTTTTGTTTTTTTTTATCTTTGACACCCTGTGACCCCTTGCAACCTAGTGGCATTATCACCTACTTGGAGTGAAATGAGTAAAACAAAAAATAATCTTGTAGAATAGATGATGTTTCCCTTCTTGTTTTTTTTCAAGCGAGTTTGTAGTAACAAATTTTATCCATCTTTAGCTTGTAACATTTGAACTCACATGTTGTTATTACTCAGTGGTGTGATATTGGTCTGTCAGCCATAAAATTCTATCAAGCAAAAAAAAAAAAAAAAAAAATTTTTTTTTGCCACCAGTGAGTATTGGGTTTCACTGTCCCAAATGTATAAAAACTGCCATATTGGATGGCATATATGACCACACCTAAAAAATATTAGAATTTCATAAGTTTATTATAAATGCATCAAAAGAAAGTTGTTTTGAATTAGGTCGAAGTTCTAATAGCATTCTCTGTACCAGCCAATGATTTTATTCATGTTCCCCTCTGAAACAGAGTAGAGAGTCTGAAATGCCATCAAATATGGCATATTCTGACTTCCTTTGACACTAAGACAGTCATATGTTTCTCATGTTAGAATCTTGAATGCTCATTTTCAAGGAATGTATGGTGGATAGCGGCTCGGATGGAAAAATCGAAAGAGCCGAGTTCGAATTCCAGTCAAATCCATTACATTCACTTATGTGCTAATACCCTTGGGGGAAAGGTATGAATCCTCTTCTTCTTCCCCCAGCTATGGGTAAATATCAGGACAGTTCTATAGCCTTGGATGGTGACGGTCTACTGCAGAAAGAAATGGCAACCTACTGCAGGAAAAACAATCTGCCTCGTCACTCATGTATCAAAAGATACATGATCGCCTAAGCATGTATCACATATGGCACATAACTAACTGAGGCTTTCTCCACTATGTTGTGCTTCCCCTAGCCTTGATGCCAACCATGGCTAGAAAGCCCAGTATGGACAACACAATCTTTTTGTCTTCACTTAGGCCCTGGGAATACTAAAAAATGTCCTCAGTTGCTGCCTCTGCCTTCTTCTATGTGCCATGTTCATATTTCATTCCCTTCTACATAAATTTGACCACAAGTAAAAATAATATTTAATCTGAAGAAGTCCTTTTGAAGGATGAAATTCATCACACAAGGAATTTTTCATTTTGACATTCAACTATCCATCATTTGTCTGATGTCTTCTTTATGTGCCATGTCCCTTCAGGACATTGATGATTATGGCTCTCCACAATTTCCTGTCCTTTGTAGTTCTTAATAAATTTTGTCATCTCTCCTAAACCTTGCTCCACCATCAATTAATTTGCTAGATAGGTTATGCATTGTTTTCTTCTCTCCTTCTTACCTTCAATCTGTCCTGTGAGTATTAGATTTTCCAAGCCCTCTTTCCTCATTGTATACCCTAAAAATTTGAACTCTTTTTGATATCATGTATAAATTCCTTTTTTGTTGCTATTTTCTCTAAGACTTTGTCATTGCTAAACTTGTTCAGTCCATAATATTCTCAGCATCCTTCTGTAGAATCACATTTCTGTTTCTTCATGTCTCCTTTTCATCTATGAGTAGCTAGTCCAGCTTTGAATGCCATATAGGAAGACTGATATTGCATAAGAGTTAATACTCTTTTCTTTGTTTCTAATGTAATTATCCTGTTTTTTAATACTTTTCTTAGCATTTGGAAGGCACCTTTTACTATGCCAATTCACTTTCACATATCAGTGTCACATTTTCTGTTAAAACACTTTCCAGATATTTAAATTGTTGTACTTATTTGATTTTGATATCTTTAATTTATCATTTATATGTTCGGCTGTTCCTTTTGCTGAAAACCAGGCATTCTATTTTCTTGCAATTGATGTTTAGTCCTTTCATCTTGCTTTCCTTCACTACTTTCCATACAAGTTCTTATAGATTCCTTTCTGTCTGCTATCAACACCATGTCATCTGCATATCTAATAATGCTAAAATTCCGGCTGAAAATAATGAATCTGGGTAGGAATTCTAATTCTATCAGAATCACTTAATTGTATGAATTGAACAAGATTGAATGAGTCTGGTGAGAAGACACACCCTTGTCTTATACTTCTTTATATTTTTGTATATTTACTGAATTCATTTTCTATCCATATGCAGACAGTTTGCTGCCAGTATAGGTTCTGAACTGTTTTAATATCCTTCCCAAATTTACTGGTGACTGTTGTTTCTTATAAGAGAGACAAATTTTGTTTTCTAAATGTGGTACTAATACTTTTCGGTGGATATAAATTTTCACTTCATGTTTAAGACTTCATTAGTACTATTGGGTATTGTCATGTCATTAGTACCATGGTGTTTTCAAATATAGATATATCATTTAGTTTTTAATTTTCTTGTTATATATCATCTTGTGTTCTTTCTGGATCTTACAGAATAAATAACAATAAAAAAACAAATTTTATTTTGAAAAATTAAATTGTAAAAGCAATATTAAAAAAGGAATTTGCTAGTTTCAAAAGTCCAAATATACAAAAATTAGTTTCATTTTATTTTCACTATGACCTTTCAAAACAATTTATGACCAAAATGACTTCTTCAACTGTTTTTCCCCCATTATAAGCAGTGTACAAGAAGGTTACTATGATCTTTGCATACATTTCCACCATAATTGTTATAGTCTTTATTTAAAGGTCATGTTCTTGTATATTATGACTAAAACTAGAAACTCCTTGTAGATATCTGACACAGCTTTTCAGAAGACTATTTGACTAATTGTGAAAATTTTAAAATAGAGAAAATTTATGAGATATACGAGTGAACCCATTTATTATAATCACAGATAATGTTATCAAATGGTCATCAAAAGCAGTTGGTCACAAACAATTTATTTAAAATCAATTAAAGATTATCTACAGATTATAATCAAAGTTCAGGGTACTTTTTATAATTTAAAGTTTGTTTATAACAATGAATTTCAAACAATATGTGTGATTTTATAATAATAAATGTAATTGTTGCAATTTTTATATCCTTTGCTTAATTTCTGTATTAATTTATAGGATGAGAAGTTTTGGTAGTTGGGGTGAGGTGGAGTTCAATGAGGTGCTAGGGTGACCAACCCTCTTTTAAAATCTTAAAAATGGTGACTTTACAATTCAAATAAAATAAAAGAGAAAAAAAATTTTCTTCCCCTTTTCTTCATTTTCTTGGCTTTTATCGAGCAATTATATTAGAGTCACACTAGTTACCAAAAACAAAAAAGTACATCCAGACTATATATATATATATATATATATATATATATATATATATATATATATATGCGCACATGCAGAAAATTTAAATTTACACATTAACCTAACAGGTCCTAAACAAAATAAAATAAAAAATACATTCCAAACAACGTCATGGAAAAAGAATTTCTTATTGCTTCATCATCCAGTGACTGCTAGGAGAAATGGCATTAAGGGGATAAAATTCCTTGGAACCTATCCCTTGACCAGAAAGGAACAACATGAACAATAGGTGTCACCTGACCATCATCCAGCAACTGCTTGCATCAAATAAGTACCTCTCGGGACATGGAACGTTCAGATGTTGAACAACTGTGGCCAGTCAGTTAATGTAAAACAGTTGATGAGTAGGCTAAAAATCAACATCTTAGGTGTATATGAAACTAGATGGCCAAACAATGGAGATTTTGTCAATGACAATCACAGGATTATTTATGCAGGCAGAGAGAAAAATGATAAAGGAGTAGGATTGATACTAGATGAAGAATTCAAGAAATGCATTTTGGGATACTACCAATTATCTGAAAGAATTCTGGTAGTCAATCTGAAAGGAAAGCCTTTCAACATAGCTATCATAATAACAAAGTAAGGAAGAAGAAATAAAATTTTTCTGCTCCATGCTAGACAATGCAAAGGCTCATTGCAAATCACAAGAAGTCATAATTATCATGGGAGACCTGAATGTCAAAATAGGCAGGGAGAGAGCAAGGGATATAGCCGGAAAATTTGAACTAGTAACCTGCAACAGACATGGAGAAAAATGGATCCAATGGTGTACAGCCAATGATCACGTAATAGTCAATGCATGGAAAGGAAATTATAAAACCTCCTACAGAAGGTAGTGAAGGAGAGTGTGAAGAAAGGACTAAGCATAAACTACAAGAAAACAGAATGCATGGTCATCAGTAAAAAGATGAGCCTGAAATGCAATTTACAGGTCAGGGACACTAAAATCAAGCAGGTGCAGAAATTTAAATATTTGGGAAGTGTTCTGATAGAGGATGGTAAATGTGACTCTGAGATTCGAAGATGTATTGAAATGGCCAAAGACATATTCCAAAAGCTAGGCAGAGTATTACAAGACAGGATGAGTTCAGTGGTAACAAAGAAAAAGGTACTAAACTGCTATGTGATATCTGTCCTCCTTTATGGCCGCAAATGTTGGACAGTCTCCTCAAAGATAAAGAAGAGGTATGGTTCTCCAGAAAGATGCTAAGGATACCATGGACCAAACATATAAACAACAATGAAGTTTTGGAGAAGATGCAAACAATGAGGAAGCTTATACTTAACATCAGGAAGAAGCAGTTGAAATTTCTGTTAAATGAAGACTTGGAGAATCTGATACTCACAGGGTGGATAGAGGAAAAGAGAGACAAGGGAAAGCAATGCATGACATACTTAGTGGGCTTAAGCAAGAGGATGGTAAAACAAGGTCTGGGAGAAGTAGCAAAAGGACAAAACATATTGAGAACTACAAGGGATAGAGGAAAGTGGAGAGCCATGATCACCTATGTCCTGATGGGACACAGCACATAAAAGAAGCTTCCCAAAGAAAAGTGAGGATAATAAAAAAAAAATAAAAAAATTACTCACTATAAAGTAGTAAATTGAAAAATATAACAAAAAAAAAAAAAGCAAACAATCAAACTGGTTTTCAGATGCCAGTCATCAAAAGTTGTTGATTGTAACAGGATATTGTCAAAATCCAATCACTATCTCAAAGTACTTTGCTGTCAGTTATTAATAAGTTTAAAACTTAACAGTTTTGAAATTGAAAACCTTTACAGTCCACTAGGAGCAAATAAGATGACCACTCCATTCTAATTAGAAAGATCATTCAATGTATTGTGTTAGATAATTTTTCTCACCAGAATCTAGATAGATGCACATTTAGAATGTTTTTAATGTTCTTACTTTAGAATGGTATAACCTTAGAATGTTTTTAACATGTCACATACATTTGAATGCTTTTAAAATTTAAATGTTCTTACCTTAGAATGTTTTTGTTTTTTTTATTATAGAACGTTTTTAGAATTTACTTGACACTAAGATTTTTAAGGGAACTTATTTAAAACACATAATAAATGAATGTGAAATCTATTAATCATGTGAATTTTTATTTATCTATTATCTAAAGATGTGTGTGTGTGTTTACATGCATATCTATATATTTCTTAGTTTGCTTTTACTGTTGCTAGGATTGTAAAGAAATGATGCAGTAATAAAAATTGCATAATGGTATAAAAACCATGTGACAGATGGTTACTTACCACTAGTAATTAAGAAAGCAGACACTCACAGGGCATCTAGCAGCTGTAGAAGCAGCTGAGCAAATGTTGGCAATATCAACCCTCTAAAAAACAACATGACCACTGATAATGAATCTTAGAGTAAAAATAATTACTGAATCTGTACTCTATTTATTTATGTATGTCTCCCTCACAATATATATATATATATATTTATATATATATACACACACACACAAACAGACAGGATAATGATATATAAAGTTTGTTTATGTTGGTTTTGAAACTGAAAACCATTACAGTCCACCAGGATCAAATAAGATGACCACTCCATTCTAATTAGAAACATCATTCACGGTATTGAAAGACAATTTTTCTCACCAGAATCTATCTTGCACATTTTGAATGTTTTTAACATTTAAATGCTGTCACTTTGGAATGCCTTTAACATGTTGTCACCTTAGAATGCCTTTAACATGTTGTCACCTTACAATGCCTCTAAC
>OZ010579.1:102143794-102626294 GCA_963932145.1 Acanthosepion lycidas
GTATTGTCATATATCAAGAACAATTTTTGGGAAAACTAGGACAAAGGTAGAAAAGTTTCATCCTTTTAAGTGATGTTTACAGTGATGCGACTACACAAGCCCACAAATGTGGAGGGGGGTGCTGAGAATTAAAATTAAAATTTAAAAATTTTTCGAATTTTTCGAATTAAAATTTTTAAAAATTATATATTTAAAACAAAAATAAATTTAACATTCACAGCAACCCTCTTCTTCATGCACATGTGTAGTCACATGAAAGGATGAAACATATCATATGAAAAATTTTTCCACTTTGTAATAGTTTTCCAAAAATATGTGTTTGTGTGTCTGTGTATATATAAAATCTGAACTCTCCCGTTGATTTTGACATATGAGGGTCAAGCAACTCAGTTCCTAGAAACTGACAATCAGACTACCTGCACAAATCATTTCATTATAGTGGTGAAGGCTTCGTGTAGAACCAACCACAATTTTTGAAGAGCTGAATACAGAAACCTGGTGCACTATATATATATATATATATATATATATATATATATTTATACGTACATACATACACACATTTACATTTGTGTGTATCAAATTTTAAAATTCTAATCATCTGCTTATTTGTTTAGACATTTTTTAAAAATAGTTAAATGTTTTTCCTTTTTTTTACTGGTAAAAAAGTGACTTGATGTAAATCACAATGGTGGGGTGGGTGCCTATTTCAAGAGGGGTGCTTAAATTCCTGTTTTTCTCATTGCCATTTCAACATACTAGTATTTCCTGTATGAATTGGCCAGAAAAAATTATAAATATTTCTCAGCAGTGTCATATCTTTTAAGTAAACAAACACAACATGTATTTGTTGCGTGCAGCAAACAAAACTGAAAAAAAATTAAAGAATATGTTTTAATGTGAAATATGAAAAAAATTATTTGAAGAACATTTTGGAGGGAAAAAAAAAATCGCCAGTTTTTGGTTATCAGGACAAAATGGATATTCATATGAAGAGGTCTAAATTTTTGCATTTCAATTTACAAGACATTCTGAGAGTTAAAACAAATACTTGTTGAAAACAAAAGTCTAACACCTTAAAAATATGTAACTACTTAATAAAACATAAAAACAATTTGTTATGCGCATAAAATATTACCACTTGTTAAGACACTTGTTGTAAACAAAACCTGAACACTTGTTAAAACACTTGTTGAAAACAAAAACCTAAATCCCTTCTTAAAAATATAACTCCTCTTTAAATAACTACTTGTTAAAACACTTGCTAAAAATATAAAAAACAAATCATTTGTTAAGCTCATAAGACATTACCACTTGTTGAAAACAGAAGTGTAAAACCCTTCTTAAAAAATAAGTACTTGTTAAAATAACCATTTGTTAAAAACAAAGAAAAGCTATTTGTTAAGCATATAAGACATAACCACTTGTTAATATTTGTTGCTTGTTTTATTTTTATGGCTCATCAACATTTTTGAAGGTTACTTACAGCCAGAAAATATTTTTGGATGATAAGAACTTTTTGGAGATAATAATGATTTTTATTGATACAAGTTCTATTAATTAACACATAGTTCAGAGGAGAAGTGGATTCATACCTTTCCCAAGGGTATTTGCCATAAGTGAATATAACATATCTGACTGGAATTAGAATTTTTGGGAGATAATAAGGCTTTACTAATACAAGTTCTAATAATTAACCCATGGTGAAGAGGTTGATTCATACCTTTCGCAAGGGTATTTGCCATAAGTGAATATAACAGATCTGACTGGAATTAGAATTTTGGGGAGATAATAAGGCTTTACTAATACAAGTTCTAATAATTAACCCATGCTGAAGAGGTTGATTCATACCTTTCGCAAGGGTATTTGCCGTAAGTGAATATGAACAAGCCAATAGAAATTGAACCTGGGCTCCCTTATTTCCAATTCTGATCCATTATCCATTACACTATCTGCATATTCAAGCTTAGAGCATTTGGTATTTTCAAGTAGACATCCATCTAGGTACTGGCCAGGCTCGACATTTCTTAAGTTTGGTCATTGTAAAGGGTGTTCAAATAACTTTTAAATGTGAATTAATTTTAAGTGTCTAATAATTTTTTTCTTTTTCTTTCAGATTTGGTAGACATTTGGGCAATATTATTTTTCACACATAATTGCCCTGACTTAAATAACATGATCCAATAGAGAAATAAATAAATTTTCACTAATAACACTGATTTATTTACTGCTGACTTTGATCTGTCTTAATGAACTACCCTTTGTATGTAGGTGTGTGTGTATATATATATATATATATATGTAATCAGTTTTAAGTATATTTAGTAAGAAATATGCATCCTTATTTTATATGCCTTTCTAATTTTATAAAGGTTGTTCCAATAACTTGAACCAATTTTAAATGTGAAGTAAGTTTAGGAGTTTAATGATTTTTTTCTTTCAGATTTAACAACTTAAGTCTTTGGCAATTTCAACCATGGAAAGATTAACAATTAAACAACGGGTTAAAGTTATCGAAGCCTATTATGAAAATGGACGTTCAAACAGAAATGCAATGAGAAGTTCCCATGTTGCATCATCTCTCAAAACAGCGAAGTCACTTGGCTACCATGATCATGCGACTTGACACCTTTAAATTTTTTTCCATTGGGCTCATCTCAAAAGTAAGGTCTATGCCAACAAGCCAACAATAATTTAACAGCTGAAGGATGAGATAATAAGGCATATTGGTGAGTTCGAGGAGCAACTATGCAGACACGTCATCAAAAATTTTTACCATAGAGTGGAGGTGCGCCGTCGAAGCCTTGGCAGACATTTGAGTGATATTATTTTTCACACATGACTTAAATAACATGATCTAATATAGAAATAAATAAATTTTCACCAATAACACTGATTTATTTACTGCTGACTTTGATCCATCTTAATGAAACACCCTTTACAGGAACCAGAAGCACAACATAATCATAAAACATAAGCATGTGCTAAATAAAAACATTTGTTAAAACAACTTTTTAAAACATCTTTCATAACTAGCAGTCAAGTTTTTTTTTTTAAATAACAGAATGATTTAAATATGTTAATAAATCTGATAAATTCTTAATACTGTCAAATGATTTAGGTTATTATTCTCTGTCTGATATTGTTCCAGTATTGATTTTTGATAATATGAGTTAAAAAAAATTATTAACGTGATTTAAATTGCTATCTGATACAATATCCATATTGAGGTCTGATATTTGGGTTTCAGGAAGCTGTTAAGAAAAATTAATGTTGTCAAAAGTCTTTCGAAACATCTTTTATGTAATTTATAATAACTGAATGTAAACTGTTTATATCCTATTTGCATATTGTCTGAAAGATTTCTTTCACAACATAAAACAAAGTATTAGATTTCATAATAAAAAATGATGGTAGATAGCTTTTAACTCTCAAAGTTTTTGATATAAAATATTCCAGATATTAAATTTCAGGTGAACCCGTACATTCATGTCAGAAAACAGGTGAGTAAAACTACTTATGCTAAAATCTTGTAAAGCGATCTCCAGAAAAAGTTTTAAATTTCAAAATTGAATACATTTCAAATGCACAAAACACAGGTGTTGGTCTTGCCCTGGCCCTAAGTGTTCACCATTTTTTGATATTGCCAAATCTACTTCCTGTTATATTTAGAATAGCACTAGAATTACATTCACAAATATTACCAGGTAATACTAGGTACTAAGTTGCCTTTCCATATAGTTACCAATCAGGCAGTCTCTAGAGACACTGAGCCCCCAGGGGTATAGGTATAATAGGTTACAGGGTATCAGTCATTATTTATCTCAATACAATTAGTTTTTTGTATGACCCTTCAGCAGTAACCCAAACCAGGAATTGAACTTGTAGAAGGTTGAGAAGGTGAAAATTTGTCCTTGTAAAAATATTCAACTTATCCACAAAAATAAAAGGGAAGAAAAAGAAGAAAGTAAATAAAATGTAAATTCAAATTTTTTTATATTCCAAAAATTGTTGAGGTGTTTTCCAAACATTATTTTTTCTTTTTGGTTCAGTTGCTCCTTATGAAGATAGTTTTGTATAACATGCATTGAATATTGCTGCCACATTTGGTCTGATGATTCTGCAAAATATTTAACGGTTCTAGCTAAAATTCAAAAAAGAATCTGCAATGTTTTTGGTCCTGATCTGGCATCTTGGCTTCAGTCACTTTCCCACCACCCATATGTAGCTTCCTTCTGCTTTTTCTGTTTTCATGGTAATTCTTCTCATGAGTACATATCATTTGTACCCAGACTTTATGAAATTAAGTGCAGTACTAGATTGGCAGCTAAGTCTCATAATTTTACAGTCAAAATGCCTAGATGTAACTATAAGTTCTTTGTAAATAGTTTCTTTTCTCACACTTCTTGCTTGTGGAACTCTCTTCCAGTTTCTTGCTTTCCAGACAACTTTGATCTTCAAAAATTTAAATGCAATGTCACTCATTATCTTCTGTATTCTTAATTTGTGTTCTTTTATTGTTCTCGCTTCTTAATAATGATTTTTTTTTTCTCATATTCTCTCATTCAGCAACCCCCCTTGTGTCTTAGTGGCTTTATTGTTTTGCTTGGGGTGAAATGATAAAAAAAAAAAAACAGAAAATAGATAAGATACAGAAAGCTTTCTTATACTTTTGACCAAATAGAGAATTCATTTTGATTTGTCTGTTTAATGGCATATCAACTGCTTATGGGTTATTTAATAGTGAAATTTAATTTTCTTGGGAGTATGAAAGTAATAAAAATATGATATATTATTCTGCTTTCACAACTGAGAGGAATAGATAACAGCTTGGATTGAGGAATCAGAGAGACAAGTTTGAATTACAGTCAAGTTCATTACATTCACTTATGTGCTAACACCCTTGGAAAAGGTACTAGTCCATGTCTTCTCCCCCCAGCTATGGATAAATAATAGGACAAACTGGGTCCTATAGCTATGGGTAGCAACTGGTCTAGAAGAAAAACAACTCTGAATTCAAAACCTGAGTGCCTAGTGTATGAACTTAGGGTGACTCACACCATATTCCATGATCTTTGGTTGTCGGTAAAGAGCCTGGAGAGGAGATGAGTGCTGCCAAGCTATCTGAAAGCCCATTGAAAGGATGATACAGAAGAAGAATCAAAGTCTGTTTCTTTTGAACTTTCCTCCTCCCACCACCACCACTGATGATTGATGAAGCTGAGGGACTGATGATGAAAGGTCTTAGTGATCAACAATGATTTTAGACTCATATCTTCATCTTTGTTCATTTTTCTTGGTTTTAATAAAAGAAATGTTATCCCTGATAACATTCGAGTGACTTGATTTGATTAAATCATTACATGTGAGGGATAAAGGCAAATAATTCCTATTTTTGATTGATCCCAAAATCTATTTATTTCCTGAAATAAGCTTCATTTAAATGTAAGCTATAAGTCAATTCATAAAATCAATTAGATTCATTGCTATCAACAATTTTTATCCTTCAACAACTTTATCATTTCCAAGTAATTTATTAAGGCAAAAATATATAGAAAGTGTTCTAATTTCTAAGTCTTCTATGGCAAATTCATGTTCAGGTTCAGAGAGTATAAAGCCTTTCTTAACAAGAAATCTATTACAATGTGGGATGTTTATAAACAACAGCAATATAAACAAAAGCTGTCGGAAACTGAATGAAGTTGATTTAGTTGTGCACCTAAACATATAGTTTATATCATTTAAAATTAAGCTTCTCTGCTTTTTTCACATTTCTCCTCAATTATAACAGACACTTGTTTGTATTTTATTCTCTTCTCTGACATATATGATCACATCAGTAAAAAATATTATTTAGTCTGAAGAAGTCCTTTTGAAAGCCGAAACTCATCACAAAGGAATTTTTCCCATTTTGTCATTCAACTACCCACCATTTGTCAGATAGCTTCTTCTATGTGCCATGTTGCTTCAGGATTATGGCAATCACGGCTCTTCATAGTTTCCTGTTCTTTGGAGCTCTTAATAAATTTTGTCTTTTTGTTATCTCTCCTAAATCCATTTACTCAAGCTTACTAGATCGATTATGCATTGTTTTCCTCTCTCCCTCTAGTCTTCAATCTGTCCTGTGAGCATCAAATTTTCCAAGCCCTCTTTCCTCATATATATATATATGCTCACACAATGTGTCTGATCAAAAAGTATTGGGACTGTTGCAAAGGTAATGAAGCTAAAATGCACAGCGTGCAGCCACTTGGCACAGGCTGACATTGAACTTTGTCTTGTATGCACACTGAGTTATAACATTTTCACTTGCTTCTGCTGATTATGGCAGTTCTTTGAGGGAAAATGTGTAGTGATTGTCTCACCACATCACAGAGATTCCATCAATGACCGCAGCATGTGCAGTAGCTTTTGGCTAAGCACAACATTCCTCAGGTCCGACAACCACCATATTCCCCAGAATCCCTTGCAACTTTCCAAAAATAAAATCCCACTTGAAAAAAAAACAAAATTTCAACATGAGGGGGAAATCCAAGAAAATGTGATTTGCTCGCCATCTCAAAAAAGAAGTTCCAGGAATGCTACCAACAATGGAAACAAGGCTGGAGAAAGTGTGTGGCTTCAGAAGGGGACTACTTCGAAGGAGATTAAATGTTGGATTGATGCATATTGGAGTTTTCTTTTTATAGCACCAGTTCGAATACTTTTTGATCAGAGCCCCTGAAGAGTGGAGAAACAGGTCAATCTACGAAAGTTGGGAGGCTGAAGGTAACATCAATCAACTAAGTGACAAATTTTAATTCACATTAATCCTATATATTTGCAAGCTTCATTAAATATGACAGACAAGGTGCTTTGATTAAGTTTTTTTATATAATTTCTCATATAGATAAATTATTATTTCTCCTGTAGATAAATAATACAAAAACTGTCCAAATGTTTTATTTTTACAAGTGCTTTTGTCTATACCTTTAGCCATTATCAAGGAAGAATTATATTTACTGAAAAAAATAAACTCCCATCCTTAGATGTTCTTGTTGAGTTTAGTAATAATACATTTACCACTTCAGCTTATAAAAAAACCCACTAGTAAAGACTCTTGCAATCTTAATTTCTCTAGCCCTCTTAGGTATAAAATAGGTATTATTAAAAATTTCAAGAGAGTACATGAGAATTCATCCTCTTGTATGATTTTCTTTAAAGAATTAAATAATGTTAAACAAATGCTTATCAATAACGGATTGCAAATTAAATTGTTGGATTTCCATATTAGGCTTTTTCTATCTAAGGTAGCTAATAGCAACAATGAGAATACAAACATAAACAATAGCATTAATATTTTTTATAAAAATCAGATGAATGATAATTACAAACAAGATGAAACTAGACTTAAGAACATTATAAAAAAAATGGACAATACCAGTAGATAAGAGCAAAAAAATGCTTTAAAATTTAAAACAGCCAATCTTATAGTTAGAAATATTAATTCACCTCTTAGATCAAAATTAAATAGAACAAATATTTATGAATTTAAATGTCCATTAAGAAATTGTGTTCCTGATCAATCAAAATTTGTAAACAATTATATTGGCCACACCACAACATGTTTAACAAGAAGACTCATGCTACATCTTTATAATCATAGCTCAATTCAGTCTCATTTAAATACTCATGGAGACCTACTGGACCCTATTTGCAACATACTTGTTGATAATACAAATATAATAATATCATCTACATGTAAAAAAATCTAAAAATAATGGAAGCCTTATTAATAAAAACAAAAAAAAAAACACTCAATAATATCAACTATGAACATGGACCCAATATGTTGACTTTGTTTGAAAATAAAACAGCCTATAATACTAAATACATAAACACAACAATCCATTTTCAATTAACAGTAAATATAATTGTTCCTTGATAATCGCTAAAATTATAGCCAAAAGTGTTTGGAAAAATAAAATATTTGAACTGTTTTTGTATAATTTATCTTTGGAAAAGAAAAAAAAAAGATCATATGAGAAATTACATAAAAAAACTTAATCAAAGCACCTTGTCTGTCATATTTAATGAAGCTTGCACAAAAGAAGGATTGCTGCCTAAATACACAATATATATATGTATGTAACAGCTTTTCATTTCAATAGGTTTTATTAGAGATCATAGACAAGATTTGTTTAAAGAAATTCTGAGTATTTTTTTTTTGTTTTTGTTCAAGTTAATGGAGGTTGGATTCCAGTGTGTGCAAAAATTGTCCACATATATTACACAGTGAAGCACTTCCAACCAACATTGGTCAGTTTCAAAAATGGAATTATGAAAATACATGAAAAACTTGATATATTTGATTTTCTCTAATGGCATTTGATGTTAGCAACATTATAAATTTAAATCATATTTTAATGTGTTGATGGTGTCATTTGCACTTCACATACAACAGATGTAAATCTGTTTGTAATATTATGTAAATTGAGCCAGTGCATTTATAAATTATTGAATACATTTAATATACCAATTCCAAGGATGAAACATTTTATTTAATCTAGTTTTTATGAGTATAGCTTCATGCATTTGTAGTCATTTTTTTACAGTTTATGCTGTATAATATCTTTGTATTGCATATGAGTATCTGTCTAATATTAAGAATATAACATATATAATATATAATGTACTTTACAGATTAATGTGAGCTTTTATGCACTATTGTCTGATAAATATCATGTTAGTCAATGTGAATGTGTTATAGTAATTTGGCCTATATATAGATGTATGCAAATATTTATATATAAATATTTTTTGTTTTTATTAGCATTAGAAATACAGTCTCATAATGAACAAGTGAATTTATATATTAGATTGGTTTTATTTATAGGGTTTATATGGGGTTGGTAAGTTTTGTAACTATGAAGTTGCATGTTTTTAATTTTTTTCCAACTAATGGTTAATCTTTTTTTATCTGTTTCTATAATTAGTCTAGAGATGACATTATTCATAGATATTTCATCTTGTTTATAAATTTGATGCATTTTTTGCTGTGAGATGGTGTTTTTATCAATTTTGCTTGTTATATTTGTTTATCAGTAACATATTTCGGAAAGCCATCATTAATTAGTGTTTGTCTTATATAAAGAGAGGGAAAAATAGGTGTGCCCTGCTGGTCACATTTTTTATAATACCTAACTGATATCTAGGTGGGTGTGGTTATAATTAAAACAGCAAAAATTTAAACATTGTCATAACTTGGGAGTTGAGTTATTATCATTATTATTTGCCTTTCTATTCAGTCCTGTATGCTAATCTTGGTCATTATGGTCACACTGTTTCAGCAATGTACTCTTTTGTCTTCTTTAGGTACCTGTCATATATGGTAACCTTGGAATTTTGAACTGGACACTTTATTCAATCAACAGAGTTGATTGTTCAAATTCTGCTTTCCATGCTTAGGGGAGATAACTTGTTTATATATATATATATATATATATATATTCATTCATCATGTATGTGTGTAAACAAATTATATTTTATTAGCATTGAAGAGATATAATCTAATAGATAAGAAGATTCATATATAGTTTAGTTATATTTAATAAGGGCTGGTATTTTTTGTAATTATAAGTTTAGATATTTTTTTATAACAGATAATTTTATATGTTTGTATTGACCTTTAGTTGATATGCACCTACAGATGATATTCTTTAAACATAATATTTAATCTTGTTTATAATTTTAATGTATTTGTCTGCAGTAATTAAATTTGAGAAATTAGGTGTGCACTTCTTTATAAAAGCTAATTTATATCTATGTGGGCAGAGTTATAATTAAGGTAGAACAGTTCAGACTTAAAAAAATATATAACCTTCTAGAGAAATTTTTACTATGAGTCTATTAAATCAATGTTAGTACTGCAGGTGTCTGAATACCACACAAAATGTTTTTCCTTAATATTTAGCAAGTGGTAAGTCAAATATTTATGTTTACTCATGTAGCTTCTGAATACTATCAAGACAGGGAATTCTTGGCTTTAGTTATAAAATATGTGCAAATTACAAGCATTTTTGTTTGCTGAAAATGAAGTGAAACCTGTTTATGCAGACTTAAACATTTGAAATCTGCAAATTCCTTTTTTAATACATGCCTCTAAATTCAAACTTTCAAAACAAAAGCCTTTTTTTATTTATTTTTATTTATCCTATTAAAACCAGAAAGATCACTTAATATGTAACTAGAAAATTAAGAACAAAATAATTTAAATGGAAACTTCACATTATTAATACTGTGATGAAGAAGCCGACCTCAGTACTATGAGAAGATTAAGACATTAAAGAAGATGATTTTTTGTAGATGTTTTCATTCATACTTTCAACGAAGGAAAAAATTACATTCAAAAGTTTCTTTAATATATTTTTATCTCAACAATGTATTAGCTAATATGAAGATATTGTTTCCTATCAAGATGGATTTATATTTTTGAAGATTTGGTTTTCTAAGTGGAATGTATAATAATTTGAGAAGATTGGACTAAATGTTGACCCCATTGTGACACTGTTGGTCTGCATATAAATATTACCAATGTGGTTAAAGAATGAAAATTCGGTGATGCAAGCTATAACTTTATGGTGGACACTATATTTGATATCTGTGCATAGAATGGATGAATGTTCTTCATTTCCTTCTTCTTTGCCCCATGTCACTTTCTTTGGAATGATCTTGCTTTCCAGTATTACTTAATCATAACATGATTCACTTTGAATTCCCAGTCTTATCCAAGAGATCACATTTGCTTGCAACTCACTCAGTGTATATCTTGCTTTCCAGTATTACTTAATCATAACATGATTCACTTTGAATTCCCAGTCTTATCCAAGAGATCACATTTGCTTGCAACTCACTCAGTGTATATCTTGCTTTCCAGTATTACTTAATCATGAGGTAATTCACTTTGAATTCCCAGTCTTATCCAAGAGATTACATTTGCTGGCAACACTCTCAACATATATCTTGCTTTCCAGTTTTACTGAATCATAACATGATTCTCTTTGGATTCCCAGACTTATCCAAGAGATTACATTTGCTTGCAATTCTCTCAGCATATCTCTTACTTTCCAGTATTACTTAATCATAACATGATTCACTTTGAATTCCCAGTCTTATCCAAGACAATACATTTGCTTGCAACTCTCTCAGCATATATCTTGCTTTCCAGTATTACTTAATCATAACATGATTCACTTTGAATTTCCAGTCTTATCCAAGGGATCACATTTGCTTGCAACTTTCTCAGTGTATATCTTGCTTTCCAGTATTACTTAATCATAACATGATTCACTTTGAATTCCCAGTCTTATCCAAGAGATTACATTTGCTTGCAACTTTCTCAGTGTATATCTTGCTTTCCAGTATTACTTAATCATAACATGATTCACTTTGAATTCTCAGTCTTATCCAAGAGAATACATTTGCTTGCAACTCTCTCAGTGTATATCTTGCTTTCCAGTATTACTTAATTATAAAGTGATTCACTTTGAATTCCCGGTCTTATCCAAGAGATCACATTTGCTTGCAACTCTCTCAGTGTATATCTTGCTTTCCAGTATTACTTAATTATAAAGTGATTCACTTGCAATTCTCAGTCTTAATCAAGAGATCACATTTGCTTGCAACTCTCTCAGTGTATATCTTGCTTTCCAGTATTACTTAATCATAAGGTGATTCACTTTGAATTCCCAGTCTTATCCATGAGATTACATTTGCTTGCAAATCTGTCAGCATATATCTATTTACACGTTGAGTCATGAAGAGGCGGGCATATGAACTTTAAACATTGATTTTCTTTAATTTTTAAAATTTTATTCCAAGTTTGCATATGATTGAAATGTGATCATTCTGACAATTGGCACTTGGATGCTTTGCAGTGTAACACTCCATTCTTGAATCTTTCATTGTTATACAGTCAATCTGGTTCTTTATGTTTTCTCCTGGCCTTCTCCATGTCCACAAGTGTCTTGGATACTCTTGAAACCAGGCATTGGTTATTAGGTTTTTGCTGTACACCAATGGACCTTTTTTCTTTGAACTCATTATGGGATTGGAGTCTATACTTAACCACTATTTCACTGACTCATTCATTTAATATTTTAGCATTTAGGCCTCCTATGATGGTTTTAATATTATATCTATTGTTTCTTTAATCATGTTGTTTGTGAAAAGACTTTCAGCACCTAGCAAAGTTTCTATAGTTCTCTTTTTGTGTGTGAAAATTAGTTGGATACTATTAGTATAATTTTATTAAATAACAAACACACTGGCTCAATTGACATAAAACTGAAACTAGTCTGCAAGCAATGTCATCAATGACTTACATTTATAATATTCTAAACACCATGATGGAAAAATAAACATATCAACGTCTTTTTTAATTTGTCAACCATGATATAATTTTTGAAAATGTCAAATGATAGCTGAAAGCACTTGACTATATACATACAATTTTTTACACACATTGGAACCAACCATTATTTTTGATGGAGACAAAAAAGTCACTAAAAATTCTTAAAAACAAAGTTTGTTTTTATAAAAACCCTGCTTCAATAAACAAGAGCATACTGAAAAGTTATTGATCCCAACCAAGAAAAGGTTAGCTTAGTTGGTTGACTTTATAACATGTCAACCTTTGTTGGTTTATTTAAGGTTGAATTTTATATATAGGGCACCCAATGAGGATCAAACTCCTTACTAAGTAGTAATGATCAACCAGACTAGCCCTTGCCAAGGCACCTACAAAGAAATGAATGAAAAAAGAAAAATGTCTAATGTTTTTGAAAGTAGTTCAGGTCAAGAGCTTTTCAACACTGTTGTGTGCATGTGTGTGTGCGTGTGAGAGAGAGAGAGAGTTGAAGGAAAGAGGAGATGATTATCAAAATAAATACCTCCAAATTTTGTTATGTATATTAATCATGTTAGTCTTTCATCAAACTTTTATCAATAGGATTGTCTCAATTATTAGGTTGGTGCAAAAATAATAACGTAATAATGCCGTTTTTTGACGTTAAAAAATACGTCAAAAAACGACATTATTACGTCATTATTTTTGCACCAACCTAATAGTAATAACTTGCCAGTCTGCAAAATTCAAGAATCAGTTCCAAAAAAAAAAAGATTGACAAAATTTTCACATTTGAAATATTCACATGAAATAGTTGCTTATAAAAGAACAAATACAAAATTTAAAAATGAAGAAAGACATTTTAAAATGTCAGACATTGAATCCAATTTTCATGGTTATTTTTTTTTATATAATGTCCAACTTTGCTACAATAAACACTGAGTAACATTATTTTTAATAAAAGCAAAATTATTTTGCATTCCTCAATAGTCAAGTGAATAACTTCATGCTACATTAGAGAGTAAGATGTGTCAGTGGCTGTAGAGATACCACTGCAAACATCACAAACACAGTTTCTGGATAATAGAAACTAACATAGCAACTCATGAATCAATTCATTTCTCTATAGGTATTTACTGAGCTTAGTCTGGCATCCATTGAATATTAATTTTACTACAGTAGTAATGCTCTAAACATTTAACCACAGTAAGTCCCTCCAGTTTGTAGTTTAAATTACTCCCCATCTTTCATGATCTAGTTAAAAAAAAACATGATATTAGCTTCTTATTAATGATAAATAAAATTAAATATGTTCACTTATTTTGACTTTAATCAGAGTTTCTTAGATATTATATTTACTCATCAGAAGGCTTTATTATAAAATTTAAAATCAAGTCTCCTGATGAGTGGATGTAATCACCATGAGAGACAAGCAAATATGTAATAATTCACTATGTGACACCGAAATCTGAAGGTAGATTTTAATAGCAAGAAATGCCTTGCAAAAGTATTAAGAAATAGGAAAATTTCATTAGAAATAAAATAAAGAGTATTGGACTATTAAGTAATATTGGTCCTCCCATATGACAGTGAATGATGGAGAAGAGACTTGATGCAACAGAAATGTGGTTCTACAGGAGGATGTTGAGAATACCACAGAACATGTGAACAATGACAAATTTTTAGAGAAAATGGAAACACATACGACATTTAGAAAAAGAATTGAAATTTATATGGAATAGAAATAGGCAAGAGGTCTTGGAGAATTTCACATTTACAGTACGAATTGAAGGCAAGAGAGACAGTGTAAAGCATAGAATAACTTATGGGTTTGTGTAAATGGTTGGTGAGAACAAGGATTAGGAAGAATAACCAAAAGAAAACATTGCTAATAGCTACAAAGTACAAGAAATTGTAGAGAACCATGATCGCCCACGTTCTGAAGGGACATGGCACATAGATATCTCTTGATGTCAAGTACTCTATTTGCTTGCCTTAAAAACCCTATCTTCCAGAAATACTCTGGTTAACCATTTTATTTTGTTGAAACACAATCTCTGTTGTCAATTTCAAAGTACAAGTTTTATATGAATAAAAACAAAATGAAAACTTCTTGGCTGATATGTTTCATCCTCTGACAGATTTTATCAAGTCAAATGTTAGGATTTTATTTTGCAACAAGTATTTATAAACAAAAGTAAAAATGTGAGTTTTTCAAAATTTTTTAATTTAAGAGATTTTCATAAATATGCACCAGGTTAACTGAAAAGTTTAGAAAATTATGGAAGATGCTAAGTGATGTAATTTAATGTCTAATAAATGAAAGTGAGTAAATGATGATGTTTTCTTTTAAATAACAGGAGGTTATGAATTTAATTACTTTCTTTTAATTTTTTAACATTTTTATAGTCATCTATATTGGCTTTTGAAAGGAGTAATTCTTTCAAGAATGGAGATATTTGAAAAAATCCAAGGCGCAAATTTATATTTCGATAAGATTCGATAGTAGCAGTCTCGAGAATTTTCATCTAAGTAAGTTACTTTATCTTTTAATAAGCGTGGCATTCTTAAGCTCAAAGTTGTGGTTTAATTTATTTCTGTGTATAACTAATACATTTGATGAATTTTTGTGGAAAAGTTCCTTCTTGTGTTCACAGTGAGTATTTTTTTGTCAAATTTTCCCCAAGTTTCCCCAATGTATTGTGAAGGTCAGTTATGACAAATCATTTTATATATACCTGCTTCAGAATTATTATTGTGATGGGTATTTATGGTTCTGATTATATACATAATAGTTTTCGATGTGATTGTAACTACCAAGTATAGAAATAAATACAATATGGGAACCAGTAATAAGGAGTGCCAGAGAAAAGCAATGATAACAAAGTTGCAATATGAGCTCTGGTAAAAACATGAAATGATAACAGCAAAATTGCAATATGAGCACTGGTAAAAATGGTTGCTGAAAACATTAGGCTTATAATAGCCAGAAATTCATACCCAGATGTCCTTGAGGACATCTATGTATGAAGGACACATGGCACAGTGGATAAAGGCGTTGGTTAGATCCAGTGACAGACCCAAAGAGTGTGAGTTCAATACCCAGTTAAGGCAGTGGAGAACTTTCAGAGGGAAAATTAGCAGGATATAACTGATAACTGACATCCATCAAACATGGCACATGGAACTAGAACAGTCTACCCCAGTGATCGAAATAAAGGGTTCAGTTTGAAATTCCAACCACCTGAAGAAGGCCGGAGCATACAACGGCTGAAACGTTGTGATAATATGGCGACAAAGATGAGGACAATAGTCCGAATAATGTAAATACTGTACATAATACCTCATCTCAGAAATATAGACAGACTCTGTAACTATTTTATTTTTTATATTGTCCTTTTACAGATATATTATAGCTATATCTGAATTATATATATATATATATATATATATTGTAGCATGTGAATATCTCTTCACAAAGGGAGAAGAGACTTGAAGTGAAAGAGAATTGTTTCTACTGACAAGTAATGAGAATATCATGGACAGAACATGTGAGCAACAAGTTTTAAGCAAAACAGGAAGTACAAAGAAACTCATACTTACAATAAGAAACAGTTGAAAATTCAGGCACACAGTTAAGAAAGTGGACCTGGAGAATCCTACATTCATATTGCAGCCAAATAGAAAGAAGCATTAAAGAATCAACTTAACGTTTTTTTGTGAGTGAATGAATGGCAAAAAAGTATTTCTTATAATCTATTTGTTTTTTTCATTTAATCCATAAAATTCCTTGATAATACTGGAAATTACTTCATTTTAAAAATGTTAAATTTTATTAAAGGACATTTTAAAAAATTCACTGCAATACCAAATTTTAAAGTCAAAAGTATTTAAATTCAAATTTTATGTACTTATGTTATTTTAAAGAGGAAGGGTTGAACTTTATCTTAAAAGAACATTTGGGTAATTAAAACAATTTAAACTAAAACAAAATTTAGTTAGTTTTAGTCAAAAAGGGAATCAAGTCTGAAGCAGACCCTCTTGGTAGAAATGTATTTTCTCACATTAAAATTAGATGGTTTGCATGGGGGAAATAATCTTCTGAGGGTACAGAGTGAAATTCTCCTTTTCCCTTTCCATCTTGGCAATTAGCCTGTATAAAGGCCTGCATACCATGGTTCCCAAGTCACCCTCTGCCACTGATTATATATATTAGTATAAATTAAAAGAATATAGTATAAATTAAGAGATCAGATGATTCCACTACCTTGGTTTCAACTTTGAGGTATCTTCAGGTGATTTCAGTCAATTGATTTCCTAACACTTTATATTTAAAAAAAATTAATGAATGCTATATTATTTAAAAATAAATAAGTGCACAACATGAGGTGTAGTAGAAGGAGGAGGAGGAGGAGAATAGCAAGTATATTGGAAATTTATTGGTGGGAGATAAAATGAAATATACATACTTTCTTTTCATCCCAGTTCATATGAACTAAAAAAAAAACTTTTTAGTATGCCTGCAACGGGGGCATAATTTCCAATAGAGCCTTGTTTAGTGTGACATTCTTCATGGCCAAGTGGTAAAACACACCAGTTCAAATAGTAGTCTCCCTTGAAAAGGGGAACACAGGTCTGATTCCTGGTGAAGGAAACATTTTCTTTACTACACTTTCTCAAAAGCACAAGTTGATAGATGTAACACACACTGTTTAATAAATTAAAATGGGTCATCTATTTTAAATATGAAGTATCCACTAAAATAACATTTGAAGTAATAAAAATGTTGTATTGAAAATAAAACCATTAATTATATATATATATATATATATATATATAGGGGTGTGTGTGTGAAAGAGGGAGAGGGTATAGCAATAACAACTGCATGGCGACTGACAGATTCACACCTTAAGAAATCATCAGATCTTTACAGTTACCATGCCGTAATGATTTCTACATCAATAACATTTATATGAACACTTTATCCATAAAATTGGGCACTTGATATATATATATATATATATATATATATATATATATATATATATATATATATCATATACACACACCCACACACGCTGTGTAAATAATTATTAACAAGGTGACAATTTTCCATTTTGTCCAAAAACTAGACACTGAAATTTAACAAAATTTTCACAGAATTATGGTAACAGTTATAGGCACCTGCCTTGTCAAAAGTGTAAAGTTCCACAAAAATACACAGAAACTATGGTCATTTACCTAATTTACTTAAATTATAACTGTTCTAAGGTATTAGTGAAGTGTAATTAAAACTCATGTAAACAAGAAAATAATGCTTTAATTGCTTCATATACAGATTGTTATGGATACATACAGTAATTGACATGAAATAAATAGAAATCAAAATAGAGTTCAAAAATAATAGTGGAGCTGGTTAATAAGGGATAATGTGATCCTCTTCTTGAAATGACGTGGATAAGGCACTGGTCCATGGAACATGTCAATTTCTGGATCTCCTAAGATGTGATTTAATGTGATACATTTACTACTGCCTGCCACAATTCCTCTTTGCTTCTAAATTGATGTCTATTCTCATAAACCCATTGCTTTAGAATGCTCCACAAGTTTTTCATTGGGTTTAAGTCTGGATAATTGGCCAGCCAGTTTATTTTTCGAGAAACCTAATTGTTGCAGGTACTCCATAGTTTTATATACTGCATGCAAGACAGCATTATCTTGCATAAATATGATGGTTCTTCTGAATGTGATTCTTTGCTTTTTTAAGCAAGGTGCAAGGTGCTCTCTCAGGAAGGCTATATAAGAATCTGCATTCATTTTAATACTATCAAGCACTTTCCACAGACTAACCATGATACCTCTAATAATACCAGACCAAATCAGGATACCCCCTCCTCTTTGTTGGCGTCTCAAGCATTGATGCTCTAACCATCAGGGCCATCAGTGGTAGCACAAAATTCTTCCGTGAACAAAACCTCCGAGAAGTCAACATTCATGTTATCTTCTACCCATTTCAGACACTTTTGTACATGTCCTTTTGTCAATGGAGGCATTGTCATCAGTCTCAGTGATTTCCCAACCTTTTCCAGAAGATGCCATCAAGTAGTTCTGGACACAGTTATAATTCCAATACACCTGAAAAGTTCTCTGTTATTTACAGTTTCATGTTTAATTTGCAACAGAGAACATTGGGTAACAACCCTCGGGTGATCCATATCAGCCCCTCTTGCGTAACTTAGTAGGAGCTGTAACAAATCTTTTCACAGTTTGGTGATATCTTCCAATCATTTTGGTTATTTCTAATATCGATATACCTTTTGAAAGTTCAGATGTTATAACAGATTTCTCAGAAGCAGTTAAGTCACAATTGCAACCCATAATTGCATGATTATGAAGTCATTAATAATTTGAAACACTGAAGTATCATGTTACTCATGCAAATGACTGCAGTTTGCTTACACTTGGTGTAATGTATAAAAAAATTAGAAGAAATAAAATTATCTACTACAAAAAAATTTAAAACAGCTAACCTTATCCTCAAAAATAACAACACACTAGCAAAATCAAAATTACAACAAACAAACATTATCTATGAGTTCAAATGCCCTTTAAGGAACTGTGTTCCTGATCAAACCGGACTCATAAATAATGAAATCAGACACATGACTACATGCCTATGCAGATGCCTTACATTACACCCTATCTAACCACAGCTCTATTAGAACCAATTTAAACACACGCACAAACTTACCAGACCCCATCAGAAAAATACTAGTAGAAAACAGAAACATAATAACTTCATCCACCTGTAAAAAAAGATTAAAAATAATGGAAGCATTAATAATAAAAAAAACAAAAAAAAACAGCACTTAACAATATTAACTATGAACAAGGCCACAATGTGCTAACTGTGTTCGGAAAATAAAACATCTGTATAACACTAAAAACATACACACAATGCACACACTCAATTAAACTGAAAAAATAAAATCATCCTTGATAATGGCTAAAAGTATAGCTGAAAGTGCTCAGAATTATAGAACATTTGGACAGTTTCTACACATTTTGTGTCCCCCCCAAAAAAAGCACTTGTTCGAACACAAGAAAAATTAAATAAAAAGTTTAATCGTAGTACCTTGTCAGTCATTTTTAATGGAACATGCATATATATATATATAAATATATATATGTATATGTATGTATATAATCATTTCACCCCAAACAAGATGATAATGCTACAAGCATGCAGGAGTTACAGGTAGTGAAAGAGAATAAGAAGACAGAGAATTGGGAGGGTTGAGGGAAGGACAAAAAGAAGGAGACAGATTCAAGAAGATAGAAGATGGTAATTGATGTTGCATTTAAATTTTTGAAAATTGTAGTTATCAAGGAAACAAGAAATCAGAAGGGAGTTCCACACATAAGAAGTGTTAGAAAAGAAACTGGTTACAAAGAATAGAAGTGGCAGTTACATCAAGTTAGTTCAACAGTAAAACAGTGAGACCTAGATGCCAATCTAGTAGCATCCTTAAATTCATGAAGTCAGAGCACCAAGGAAAAAAGAAAAAGCTCATAAAAAAGGAAAAAAGAAAAAGTTGCCATGAAAATATTTGTAGAAAAGAGACTAAAGTTGAGATGCCTGGTCAGGATCAAATACATACACATATGTCTTTGAAAATGATGGCACACCATTCTTTTAAAGGGAACTTTTTCATCAAACACTTCTTCAGAAAGAAAGATTCGAACAACAATAAAAAAAAACCCAGTGAAACTGAAAAAAGGTAAATATTTACTCTCAGTGTTTAACTTTTTTCCAATTTAACTGTTTTGATAATTGTTGTTCCAACAAATCTTTCTGAAGAAGTGTTGGATGAAAAAGGTCTGTTTAAAAGAATGTGCTCCATCATTTTCGAAAACTTATAAATTCTGTGGAAGAAAATTTTTGTTCAACTATAATATATATATATATATATATATATATATATATATATATATATAGTGCGATGGATAAATTGTCATCTACCAACTACTACTTCAAGGCACTTAATGTAGACCTCTGTGTTGAGTCTGAGATCCTGTGGGAAGATGGATGGTGGCATAACTTTGCCATTACTAGTGATCACTCCAAACACCTTCATAATCACCAATAGATCCATCCAACTCTATCTGAATCCTCTGCACTGTTTTCAGATTGACATCTAAACACTCTGAAATATTCATAATAGAGCTTCTAGCATAAATGTTAAATTTATCTGTCACTTCTCAATTTTATTAATGACAAATGGATACTATATCTGCAAAACTCTGAGTAGAGACAGATAAGCTGAACATTTCATTTTATTTACTGCCTTTTATATATATATATATATATATATATATATATATATATATACACTCACTAGGAGCTTATTTATACTGATTTGTTTGTTTTTAGTAATTAACTTATTTTACTTGCAGCTCCTTATATACCCCCACCCCCATGTTTACCTTTTTTAGTTTCACCGTTTTCATTATTGTTGTTCCAATAAATCTTTCTGAAGAAGTGTTGGATGAAAAAGGTCCCTTTAAAAGAATGTGCTCTATCATTTTCAAAGCTATATATAAATTCTACGGAACAAATTTTTTTGTTTAAACATACACCACACACTCACACACACATATATATATATGCACAAATAAGTTTGTTACCTAATGATGTAAGAAGCACTTACTTTACATCACCAGTAATTCTTTTTCAATAATCTCCTTTGTCAATGCACTTACATGAATTCACCTCTTTTAATCATTTAAACATATAAATTAAACATATACAGTGAAAATTTCAGATCAAAATTTTACTTCTAGCTGTGTCAGGCTGCATACTTAATGATCTACCTATGTGTCCTGCATGTGTGTTAATATGCTTATCTACTGCATGCATGATATGTCATTTCACACATCAGTAAAGAGGATGTTGTTTTAAAGGGAAAAACTTTAACAAAGGTCATATAAAAAAAAAATAGTGGCTCTCTTTATATGATGAAATGAACGAGTTTAAAAGTACTAGAAAAACAAGATTTTGAGAAATTACTATTACCAGTATATTTTAAAAATGAAAACACTTTGTTTACTACTATCAAAACATATTACAGGAAACACATTGATAGCTGTTATCACAATTTTGAAGTTTAAATTTCAGCTTTCTGTTATTTTATTCTTATCCTGGATTATCTATATTGTAAAGAAAAATAGCAATATTTAAGTAATTTTGTAATAACATTGTACAATATTAAAAAAAAAAATTATGTTGCTCTGCACTTTCTTCAATATCTCCTGAATATTAAACTAAACAAATCACATTCCATTCAACATCGAATCATTACAACTCCTATGTTACCTGTAGAATAATTTCTCCAGACAAGAAATGTTTATTATATAGTTAAAGGATTCTGGCAATATGGAAATAAATATATATATATATATATATATATATATACACACACACACAATAATGAAGGTATCTCCAAAGAAAACTAATACCAAAGGTTTAAAATTAATAATAATAATAACAATAATGAAGGTTTCTCCAAAGAAAACTAATACCAAAGGTTTAAAATTAACTTTAAAAAATGAAAAATCTTTCTTGAGGCTATTTGTTGGTTCAGATACAATAGTGAGAATGATTGCAAAATACTTGCCCCTGTTCAATTTATAGACAGAATCACACAAATGCATGCTGGGATTTCTTCTTAGCCAATAAGATAAACCACTTCTCGGCCTCATCTGACTCAGTCTTGTCTGCCTGGTCTTGAAGTTAGAATGCTATATTCGCTTTTCCAAATTTCCACTTGTGTGTCAACACTAATTCCTAGTTTGTGAACTTTTTGCCATATTAATGTTAATTTGATTTGCATATATTATTTACTAGCTTTATATTATTTTTGCCATTACTGCCAGTCACATTCAAACATGGCAACTTAATCAACACTTCTATTTCAGTATTAATCAATAGATTAAATTTAATATTTCCAATAAGCAAAATACTTTGCTGTATTTCAAAATGAATTTAAACTGATTGGAATTATTTTCTTTTAAATCAATAAAAGTAGCTATTAAACATTTTTAGCCATATCTAAAAATCTGTCAGCACAACATAAATCTCTTTATTAAAAAAAAATAATCTTTCAAAAATAAATTATAATTTTTGGAAACTTTATTTGTGGAAGATTATCTGATTTAAAGTTTAATTAATCTGATTTGAAACATATATTACTTTTAGCTTAAGATATTGCAGAAAAGCATTTTTTATACAGAGGTGGGTGTTTTTATGACTCATGGTCAGATTAATGTTTGGGAAGTTTTTCAAAGGGAGACAGTTACAGTAACATTTACTTGATAGATATAATATGAATGCTTTTTTATGTAATTGTTTAACTATCAAGTAATCTTTAAAATTTAAGAAGATATTCTAAGTAATCTGATATTTTATTGAATTTTAGATACTTTGTCTTCATAAACTTACTAAACACTTACTGGGGAAATGTTAGAAAATTACCAATAAATTTTAAATTTACTATAATTACTGCTCATATTTTCTGATAATGTTGTATTGTTAAATAATATTCTAGCAGACTATTATTTTTTGGAGAATTGTATTTATCCTCTGACTTCCTCATTTTGACCTTTGAGGCCAGATCCAGGAAAACAAAAAAAGTTGTTTTTGATTGGCTAAAACTAGTGTAGGAATTTCAGACACAGAAAGGGATTTCAGTGAGTTTTACACATCAAAAAAGGTGGATGTGTTATATCATGTCTGAAAACTGCTCCCCAGTGGGGTGGGATAACAACTCCACAGGATATTTAGAAGATGTACCTGTTGACATGATGAAAAAAAAATAGGTAAGATTTAAAATTCCCTTTGGTTGATGTTCCAGATTTTCCAGTTATGATTAGTAAATATAGTTATGAGAAAGTAATCGGGAGTAATCTCACTTGTTTTATGATTACCTCCTTTTAGAGAACTCTTTCATTTGGAGAGGACTATAAATAGTCACTACACTGGTATCAATTACTCTAAGCAGAAAAAAGCTTATTCTTGCTCTCTTTTGTTATTACAGTATATATAGGGTGGGATTGGTAAATTGTCACCATTTTATATTTTTTATTTCATGCATGTGCATTGTTTGTTTTTGATTTTGTCAACTGCACAGTATAGTAGGGTCAGTTGGGAAATATCTGGGAGAAAATGAGCACCATGACACAATTCACTCTGCCAGAAAATTGGAAATGGTATGCTGTACTGTTTGGTATTTGTTTGGCTACTGGAAGACCCTATGTCTGGCAACAGGACTTGGCAACATGCTACACAAACAGAATCCAGTCATAGCTGGCAGACAATTTCTGCAACCACATCACCCCTTACATTTAGCCACCTAACTCCCCAGACTGCAACACCCTTCATTATTATGTGTGAAGTACAGTTGTGTGAGAGACCAAACAAAACTTCTTGTAAGACCAAAGATGAACTAAAAGCAAGGATTATGGCAACATTCACCAACTTAAACAAGGAGACTGTCCAGAAGAGATGCAGGAGATTCTGAAATCATCTAGAGACCATGGTTGAAGCCAATGGCAATTTTATTGAATAAATTTACTCTTTTTGCATTTCAAGACATTTTTGTGTCATTTTGGTAAATATATCTATTAAAATGAGATGTCAGTATGATTTTCATTTCTGCATAATTTAGATGACAATTTATCTATCGCACCCTATACATGGCCCAGTAAAAACTAAATAATAAATTTTTATTAGTATTGTTGTTAGTAACTAAGTATTTAAATTATCCTAAGTCCTGGTTGAAATTCAGTAATTCTCTATTTAAGATAATTTTCTTTTGCTTTTTTTTTTTTTTTTTTACTATAGTTCATCCAATAAAAGCCCCAAGAGCCACTAAAAGTAGAGGGTTATTGAATGAGAGGTGTGCTAATATAAACTTAAGAGGAGGAAGTAAGAAGGGAAAATTACAAAAATATGGCAGATAAATTATGGTTGACTCTAGACTTGAAGTGGTGCAGATTTAGAGAAGCATCCATGTGGCATAAAGTACCACTTTATGGGAAGAAGATTTTTAAGTGGAATTCCCCTCTTACCAAATGATTACATAGGAAACTTTTGGCATTGTAAAGAATGTCTATTTTTGCCAGATATGATTATTTTCCATTTTCTTAAAATTTAAGTTAATATATTTGCAGTTATGCATCTTACTTTATCATCTTCTGACTACTCTTGCTTTTTTTTATTTTTTTTATTTTGCACCTTGTATTTAAACAATTTAAACATAACACATACAAAAATGCATAAATTTGTTTGTGTTGATTGTTTACCAAAATGTTAGCTTCATCTCCGATGCTTTTTACTTCACTGATAACTCGGTATTTATTCTTAATATTACAGCATTTAATGCCTTTGAATGCTTTCCATTGGTGTTCCATCTGTTGTTCTCAAAAGCAATGAACAATGTGTTTACAGCAACAATTTATTCTCAAGAGGAAAGAGTATTGGGTGGGGACATCTCCAAGGGAGATAAATCAATATCCACTCTCCTTTGTTATGAGTCCATAAACTCACTTACCTCAAGAGAATAACATTTATTCTAAACTTGCTTATTTTGTAAGCAGCAAATTTTCCAATATCCATTTTTACAAAAATCAGCCGAGCATTTTTTTAAAATCTTTCCTCATCCCCTCAGGACAGTCTGAGGTATATTTTTGACAAACTGTTTCAAGGGAAGAAACATTATTTTAAATATTTTTCTGAAAAGGAAATAATAAATACATGAGAAGCAAAATACAAACAAGCAAAAATAAAAAAAGTTTGCTTCAGATAAAATCATGTTTATAAAGCCTATAAAGATTTAAATGTATTTTTAACTTTCTTTGATAAAAATGAAAACCTACCTGTTATTTCTGAGGTTAGTTATTTTGTTTGTTGCATTCAGATTTTTTTTTATCCAGAGGATAAAAAGAAATTTTGCTGAGAATTAACTTTTATTTTCTATCTTAATAGGCCTTAAGTTAAAATGTGTTTTATTTTGATATTCTAGTTGAATTGATTCTTAGTAATAATACATGGATGATAGAGTGTATAAAAGAGGATGCTGTAAAATTCTCAGCCTAACCAACTTTTCAATATATGATTAAATGACCAATTGGAAGTGAATCTCTTCTTGGTTAGGCTGAGAACATTTCCGCATTTCTTGAAGAATGTGTGCTATACATATAAATATTATTTATATATATATATATATATATATATACACACAGAAAGGACAGTAAGATATATAATCCAGTGTTCTTATAGATATTTTTATTTTTACAAAATAGTGCTCAATGTAAATTTACAGAGCATTAATATTATAAAACTGATTTTAAATATTGTTTTTTTCACTACACAGACTGCAAAATTTGCTTGAGGATGAAATGGAACTAATGTTTAAATTTAATTACAAAATTAAATTCGAAGCTTTTAGCTTCCATTTTTGAAACATGGTTAGAACTGTGTAGCGAAAAAACATTTTAAATCAGTTAATTTATAATACATATATATATATATATATATATATTTTAGAATATTACACTGAAAACATGTCAAAATCGTAACACAATTGCAGTTCTATTTTGATGCATATCAATGCAACTCATCAAGTGATTGTAATATAAAAATGAGATGTATTGATTGAGAGTATCTCTAGGTGATAGGAAAAATCTCTTCTAATGTGACTGCTGAATTTCGAGAGGCAACAAACAAAGTGAGATCAACTTGCGCAGTGAGAAGAAGATTAGTAGAAGCTGGCCTCAAAGGATGTAAATCTAGAAAAAATCATTGCTGTCCGGGGTTAATAAAAAAGAGACTTTCTTTTGAAAAAGAGTATGAAAATTGGACAGCTGAGGATTGGGTCAAAGTTGTCTGTTCTTAGGAAAGCAGCTTTGAAATAAGTTCCTTTATTAGTTCAAACTAATTTATTGAGCATAATTGATTTTATTATGCCTATTAATACTGTATTATTATTGAATAGAAAATTATCCCTAATTTTTTTATTTTTTTTTATCAGATTTTTCAAACCCCTAGAGTTGTTTATGGTCATCAAAGCATATGATGCTCAATGTATTGCCCAAACTGTAAAATTTGGAGGTGGGAGCATAATAGTTTGGGGCTGTCTTCCCAAACAGGAATGTTATTCACTTGTGAGGGCAGAATGAATTCCAACACTTACACAAACATGTTAGGCCAATGTTGATGATGTAATGGAATAACCTGTTACCACCAATAGTGACTACACTATAAGTAGTAATTACCTATAAATATCTATAAGTCAACAGACTACAGAGACTAGCTGCGACCTGTTCCAGCTAAACAGTCGAACTCTCTGCCTCTGGGCAAGGAGGAACCTGGACAAGGCTCCGCCGAAGGGCAGAGTCTCATTTGGGGAGGTAGACTGCCCCTGAACCAGTTTATACGGGTTCAACAGGGAATATTTTTGGCTGAGCATACAGGCTTGGACAACCCACGTTAAACCGGCCTTGTGCCACATGCAACCCTTGTGGGGGTTAGCTAAAAAATACTAGCTGGGATCTGTTGAGTTTTCAACAATAACATACCAGATGGAGTAATATTCCAACAAAACAATGCACCATCCAGAGTTTCAAAGGGTTGGCTTGAAAAGAAAAAATTGAAGTGGCCTCCTCAATCCACTGACCTGAATCCCATTGAACATGATTGGTCATGCTTAGGTACAAGAGTGAGGGTGCACAAATATTCTTCAGAATGTGAATTAGGAGCCAAACTTCATGAAGAATCACAGAAAATCGAGCCAACTACATTTGCTAAGCTGGTTTCCAATATGCAAAAGTGCATAAAGGCAGTTATAAAAGCAAAAGGAGCCCACACCAAGTATTAAATATAGGTTAAATTTACATTAAAAGCTTTGTTCTTTTTCTTTAAATAATAAAATAAATGAGTCTCAATTATATTTGTAACTTTTATACACCAGCACTATAATTTTGAACATGGCTATAAATATATATATATATACATACATATATATATATCTCCACACACACACACACCCATATATATATATACATATATATATATACATATATATATATATATATATACTAACCAAGGTACCCAGCGTTGCCTGGGTGTACATGGCTGCAATGGTGTAACTGCACCCCTCTGTATACCCACAAACCCCTGTGTTGAAAAGCTACTTGCATCCCCATTTGCATGCATCATCCATTGCTATACTAAGCTACTCATCATTTTTATGCTATCTCCTTCACAAGTGTCTGATTGTTCTTAATAAAGGAATTCCATCAATAATCCGTCTTGTGTGGTCATTGCACGGGGTTAAATTGTTTCAATGTTTTAGATATTCAGTAAATTTCCTATGGCCATAATAACTCTTAAATAGTATGGCATTGTTCACAAATCTAATAATCAAACAAAATCAGGTATGAAGCATCAGAGCTTGGTTCAGCTGCAAGCGCAAATGCATGAACACCTCCCTTCTTCATATGGTAACTGTAAAGCTGTGGTTAATAAGAGGTTCTTCAGGGTTTTTTCCCTTTTAACACTTCAATAATCATTCTCAAACAATCTTTGCATCAAAGGTTGTTCAAATGTCAATTTAGGATGGAATCATATGAAGAAACTATTGGCTAAATGGCTAAAGCTGATTTGAAACAAGTTTGTCACAAATTTCATCTGCTTAACTGAAATAATCTAAACGAAATATTCATGCAAGACAATTTGTGTGTCATATGTAATTTACATGGCAAATTTGGAAAGCATCAGATGAAAAACCAGAGAGTTATTGCCAAAAAAAGGCTTTTTGAACTGTTTTTTGTGGTTTTTCATTATACAAGAGGAAGTGAGCAGGACTGAAACTGCACTTTGTTATTGCTTACATTATGGAACATTTGTTGTGACATGTTTGAAGAAAATCAGATAAAAAATGAGGAAGTTATTCAAGTTTTTATTTTAAGTAGTACTAAAAAAACAGATTTTGTGTGAAGCCAATGTCACAGGAAAACTATCCAGCACTCTACATAAAGTTCGTAACATGAGCTAATGTTTTGTATTAAATACAAAGAACATCAGTTCATCCAGTAAAAATTCTATTCGTGTGTAGCTTTGCCCTGGTTTTTGCAAAAAGTTGTACCCACCTTCAGTTTCATCAATTTTTCTGCCAAACCCAAGGAGCCTGGATATTGAAGATATTGACCTATCTTAGTAAATTGTCAATATATAATGTAACATGTACACTTTTATCAAAATTGGTTTGGAAATGTGGATGTGCATAAATAACATACACACAAAGACATCTTCTATTATATATATATATATATATATATATATATATATATATATAATATGTGTATGTTGTTGCCGAACAACACTCCAGTAATTTCTATCAAGAAAATTTAATTCCCCTTCCAGTTCATTAATATTATGGAATTTATTCTGCTGTTTGGATGCTAAGTCATCAGTAATACTTTGATTTAAAAGACTTTTAAGGGTAAAATTCACCGGTCAAATTCTCAAAGAATCTGGTGACACTCCAGAGGTGATCATAGTATATATACTGTATATATATATATATATATATATATATATATATATATGAGGGACAGTTTGTTAGAATTCTAGGTAGGTACCTCCAGTAAATAATTCGATATACCTAAGGTTTAATATATATATATATATATATATATATATATATATATATATATATATATATATGTATATATAAAATTGAAAGAAGAATTCACAATGTGGCAATTGTAAGAGCAGGTTTAGGTCTTCATCTACAGAATTAGTGGTCCAAAGAATTCACAGTGCTTTGCTGCTCTCTGTAGGACAATGTAAACAGGGTGCATGGATCAATGGGAGAATGCAAAAGACAGAACTGTCACATGGATCAACATCAACCAAATGGAGCTCCCAAAAACTGTTTCCTCATAAAGGATGTCTACGACATCTTAACAACACCAGTCAACCTACATTGCTGGGGGTTAGCTACATTTTATCTATGCAGAGCATGTTGCAAAACTGCCAGCCTCAAACACATTCTTACAGGATTTGTGTATGCTCAAGCTACACATGGAGACACAATGAAGTCCTGATGATTATTACCAAAGCTAGAAAATGCTGTGAGACTGCCAATAAAGCTTTGATTAATAACAGCAATAAAGCAATATATTTTGTTAAAGAAACCATTCAAAATTTTCATATGAGATAAGATACAAACCATCATTGTTTGATGGTTGCACAGACTGGCACATTGTAACTGATTTGGAACATAAACTCATATTTCCAACTGAATTAACATTACCAGCTCAACCTCCAGATATTGTCATCTGGTCTGTTATGATTAAGGGAGTTCTCAATATTGAATTAACTGTCTCTTTTAAAGAAAACTTTGACTAGGTGCATCAGTATGAGTCTGGAAAAATATGAAGATCTGCAAGAACAATGTGTCAGAAATGGCTGTATAACAAATATATTTCCTATCAAGGTTGGATGCTGAGGTTTTATTGTGAACTCAACCTCCACATATGTGACTAGATTACACCATCAGACAAGAAGAAATATATAAAAAAGACCCAGAATAAAGCCCTAACTGCATCAGCATGGATATGACTGTTGCACAGAGTGCTGACAATCCAACAAAGCCTGGTTGTATCATGGAGGTACTGCTGGTGTATTTTGTGCTAGTGTTAATGATGCTTCAGCCCCGAAACCATACCTGAACCCAGAGTCATCATCTGATGAAGGCTTTGTTAGAAGCAACACTGCTGTGCAAACAGCAGTCATTGTATAAATTTATATATAAACACTCACTCACCCAATATATATATATATATATATATATATATATATATTTAAGTTATAAGGAACTTGGTAAACCGAATTGGTAAATCCAAAGAGGATGAAATCCTGAGAGCTCAATGTTAGGACAGAGCTAATATGTAATGAAAAACAAACCACTTTAAGGTACCATTACGATAATTTATTTCACCTAAATCCTTTTTTAAGGATTCAGGATCATCAGGTAAAACTTCCAACAACGAATTGAGAGGAAAAATGGGATTAGAAATTGGTGGGTAGTGTAATTTTTGTAATTTAATAGAGGGGGTTGAGTGTGGTAGTTAAACAGACAATATAAAGTATAGGGAGGGGTTAATTTTATATCTCTCTTAAGTATGTTTTATATTGGAGTAGGAGGAGTGACAGAACCTTGACCTCTTTAGATGGTTAATAAAACGGAAATGAATTGTAGAAAATGTATACAAGTGAGTCTTATGGTAAAGAGAGAGATAGGGGGGAGGGGGAAAGAGAGATGGAGTTGTTATAATTTTGTTTTAACAAAATTATGTAAAAGATAGTTTACAATGTTTGATAGAAAATTCGATGTCTGAAAAAAAATTTTGTTATTACCTTAAATCTTTAATTTTTTAAGTAAATAGTTTCAGGACTAAATATAACTATTATTGTAATAAACATATTTATCTAGGACATAAAGAAATATTTAAAATTTTAATAGTTTATTCACCCGACTAATTGTATTTCCACAATATAAAAAAAAAAAAAAAATAACAATAACATCTATTTTAATATTTAAAATTAATTTATGAATGTAATTTATTTATTATATTGGTAAACTAAATTAAAGATTAGGTTTCATTATTTAATAGAATTTGAGGGTAATATTAATTTTCATTTATTCATATATGTCTCACAAATGTATTCATGTGAATCCCTACATACATACGATCATTAACAAGTCAAAAAAAAAAAAAACCCATAGAAACACTTGAGATAATTTACACAAAAATTCATTTATCCTCGTACATAAACTATATATACATTTTACAATCTTTATCTATATTTTAATATTTGAAATATATATAGATTTTGGTTAAATTCCACAGTTAAAATTTAATTTTATCAATGTGATTTCGGAAGTGTTTCATTTTAAAGGAATTTAGCTAATATTATTACTATTATTAATAGTCAAAGAATGGTATATTTAAATTTAAATTATCAATTTAGAAATGAAACTCCCTTCAGAAGAAAACAAAATTTAATCTATAGAATATTACAAAAGAAGGACATTACAAATTAAGAAAATAAATTTAAAATGTCATTAGAAATACCCAATATTTTATTTAAAATCAATTCATGCACGTACGCACATACACACACACACACACACACAGACACATATATATATATATATATACATATATACATACACACATATATGCATCCACACATATATATACACATATACATACATATACAATTCATATATCCATATACAAATCTATATATCAAAAAATTAATCTAACCATTTAATCATCCGTATATATATACATATATATAGACATACTCATATACACATACACACCCTTAAATACATATACATTCATATATAAGCACAAAACCCTACATACAAAAAAGATATAAAAAGAATACATATATATATATATATATATATATATATATATATATATACATATGTACATTTTCCAAATATAAATTCTAAGGTAATTACGTCTATATACATATATAGATTACAAGTAGTTAAATCCATAAAAACACACATGTTTAAGTACATGTACACACACATATACTCGTACATACACATATAATATACATATACATACAAAACAAACATAAAAACATTTATACATATACATCCACACCCATGCAGCATACACGTTAAAAAAAAAAAAAAAATTTCAGTATTCAAACATGCTTCATATTAGTATATTTATACTCACAACACATTTATCAAAGAGCACAGTGTCAGTATTTTCATATATTCATTTAAAACAATTTATATTTTCTATTTATATATCTACACATACTTTGTTAAAATGAGGTGATTTTTATGCCTACATTTACAAATCAACTCATTATGTCTGTTCAATAGTATGTCCGGATCCTTATGTTTTATAATTAGTATTTTTTCCATAATGCACAAATTGCATCGGTCTCTGAAATTAATCGGAGTTTTGGCTCTTGAGACGATTTTCAATTCTATTTGTGGGGTTAATTTGTTTTCCGATAACTCCCAATAGTGCTTTGAAAGTGCAGTTTGGTGTTTTTTGATTCATTATAAAAGGATTGGCGATGGTTGTAAAATCGTTGTTTTCAACTTCCCGCCGAAATTCCTATGTAGATCTTCTTATGTTCAATATTTTCTTTGGGGAAAATCATAGCTTCGTATACTATGTTTTTGGACAAACATACTCCTTCTACTGGACAGACAGATCCTTCCCTGCAGTTACAGGTAGATTTGGTCTTTGGGCTTGTATTAGGATCTTTTTGAAGTTGATTATAAAATTCATTTAAAATTTTACTATTATGGGAGCTAATAATTTTTTCCATGTTGTTCATGCAGGAATAACTAATTTTTAAATTCATTCTATTGAACAACTTTTTTAATAGCTTATCTTTTTTAAAATGTTTATCTATTAGTTTAAGAAAATATTTTCCTATATTAATGTTCGACAGCTTACAGAAGGGTGGGTTGAACCATATAATTTTCCTATTTCTATTTCTAGATTTAGAAGACGTGTCGCTAGTAGATTTATCTATATAAGTGAGTGTTTGTTTGAATTTGCTTTTTAATAGGGCTTGATTGTATGTTGATTTATTTTGATCAAAGATGCTTTTACTAGAGGATAATTTATTTATTCTAGTATTTACAGTGTTAGGGATCTGTTTCATAATTGCTATAGGGTGGTTTGAGTCGATATTTATGTATATGGGCGATTGGTTCTCCTTTTGGAAAGATATAAAATTAACCCCTCCCTATACTTTATATTGTCTGTTTAACTACCACTCTCAACCCCCTCTATTAAATTACAAAAATTACACTACCCACCAATTTCTAATCCCATTTTTCCTCTCAATTCGTTGTTGGAAGTTTTACCTGATGATCCTGAATCCTTAAAAAACGATTTAGGTGAAATAAATTATCATAATGGTACCTTAAAGTGGTTTGTTTTTCATTACATATTTATATATATATATATATATATATATATATATATATATATATATACACACACACACATATATATATATATAAAAATATGAATATACACACACATATACACATGAATACACACACACACACACACACATATATATATATATATGTGTGTGTGTGCGTTTGTGTGTGTGTGTGTGTGTGTATATATATATTTTTCAGTCTTCTGGTTCACCTTCTGCTTGTGGTTATGGGGAAACTTAATAAAATGATTGAACAAGAAATATTGGAGAATGTCAGCCAGGGAAGTAGCAATTGGGTTACTCCAATTGCGGTCATATGCAAAACCAATGGAGATTTAAGGATTGCTGGTGACTACAAAGTTGGTGTAAATCTCTAGATATGTTCAGACTCCTTCTCATTACCAAATATTGAAATGACCTGGCATGAGTTTGCTAGCATTATTTTTTTTTTTTTTTTGCCAAGATTGATCTGGAATCTGTGTAAAATCAGATTAAAATTGACAACCATTTTCAAGAAGTCACCACAATAAATACTCCTATAGGTTTTCTAAGGTGGATTCATTTGCTGTTTGGAATTGAAATATTCAGCCACATATTCCCAAAGGCTATTGAGAAAGTTTTGGAAGAAGTAATTGTCTATCAGGATGATATATAGGATGACATATCAGGTGCTCATACTGAGGAGGAGCTAAAGTATAAAATGGAACACATTGAGCAGATGGAGTAATGCAGGCATCACAATTAATCGAGACAAGTGTAAATTTAATTGTGAAAAAATTTCATACTTAGGGTATCAAACATTTAAAGATGGGGTCGCACCAAATGATAGACTTTATTAGCAAAATAGCAGAAATAAGTACACCAAAAAATAAATTGACTGCAACAGAGACAAATTATTCTAACATTGAAAAAAAAGTGCTGGCAATTTCTGGAGTACTGAAAGGGCATGCAATATGTTATTGGGCAAGACATTTCTACTAAAGTTGGACCACAAGCTCTTTTCACTGAGGAAAGAGTTGCTTAAAGTCATGTCATCCAGAATTTTGAGGTGGGTGATTATGCTTAAGGTATTCGATTTCAACATTATGTATAGTAAAGGAAATGTCATTCCATATGTAGATGCATTGTCAAGATTGCATTTTAAGATCCAGAATGTTGAAATAAAGGATAGTTGTGAGAACAGAATTTTGCACTGGGTAGAGACAGATGTGCTATCCTTCAGGCAGCCCAAATTTGAAACCCAGCAGGATTCTGTATTAAGAAGAGTACTGAATAGAATATGGAATAATGCATAGAGCAATTGCTCTATGGTGGAAAGGCCTTTTAAAGAAGCAAAGAAGAGATTAAGAATTGAAAGAGGAGTCATATGTAGTGATGATCTTATTGTACCACCAAAATCATTAAGAAAAGATGTTGTTAAAGTAGTACACGATGAAACACACGGTGGTGTATTGAATGCACAACTAAGGTTGAAAGTACAACCCTGATCACTGGGGTATATGCAAGACAGGGAGGATTATGTCAGAAAATTCCCTATGCATGCAACGATAAAGAGCTTTAATCAAACCAAGATTAATTCATGACCAAAAGAGAAGCTGGCCATGGATAAGTGATTAGTTTCAGACAGAAAATCAAGTAGTGTAAAACAGGTGTTAAGAGTAGTATTTTCGAGGAACGGAGTACCTGAGACATTGGTGTAGGATAATGCACCAGAGTTAGCTGAATAAAGCTTGTGTACATGGTTTAACATGAATTGGATGTAGACCATACAAAACACCGCCATACCATCCTCAGTTAAATGGAATTGTGGATAATTCAGATGATAAAAGTTAGACTGAAAGCATTTTCTCTGGGAAATTGCAGCCTAGAAAGTTATCTACCAAGACTGCTTTTAAGTTACAGGACTATTCCACATGTGGGCAAAACACAAAGCCCATCAACATTGATGTGAAGGAAAATTACAGCTCCAATAACCATGTCCTTCTCAAGAAATGAGAATGTATGGTACAAAAGGAATAAGGATTCAAATCCTGAGAAAGACCAATCCGTAGTCCAAAATGATTTAATACAGCGATATTAACAAAAAATTGAACAGGGCATGTCAGCTTATGAAGACCAGATAAGAGCTAGAAGATATTAAAAATACGGTAAGAGGTTGATGCAGAAAAGAGAGATCAGGATTATCACCAAGAATTGGAGAATGAAGGGGACAATTAATGAGGAACATTCAGATGAAGAAAATCTGCTAAGACGAAGATCCCCCAAAAACAAAAAAAAGAAATTACCATGGTACAAATGGTACACCTCCTTGAGTGGTTTGTAGAAGTAGCAGATCTACCAAGGGTATAAAGCCTCTAAGATTCCAGGAGATAGATGATACGCACATTAGACTGTATATAAGTGGGAGGGGTGTCTCCACGCATGAGTTATCTTTCTTTGATTACTCTGCATACTTGTGAGAACTTTACATGACAACAGAATTGTTGCTATTTTTACTATAAAATGCATTGCTGGCTCTTTTACTATAAAATGCATTGCTGGCTCTTTTACTATAAATAGGTATTGCTGATCATTTTACTATAAAAATGTATATTTTATACTTTCATAGTGTTTTGTTTTTGTTTGGAGTTTCGATATTTGTACATGGCTGCTACCCTAACATGTGCTACCACCCCTGGTCAGGGTGAATATTGGAACAACAGCAATTAAGTGGTTGTTCCATGCTTCTTAAAACCTGATCAGTAATCTTGCTGCTGGATGTAGTTTATCATCATGCCCAGGAATAGGGATATGTATGAGAATGAAAAATAATATATATGATAAGAATATCTCTATGAAGTAATAGAAATTGCTGAAAGTAGTGTAAGTCACAAACTGTAGAAAATTTGAGAAAATCAATGAAAATATTGATGAAGGCTATAGAATCTCAGGGAGATCAAATTAACATGTAAAAATAAGAAGACATTATTCTTTTTAAGTACAAATCAAATGTTAATTAAATTTGGGTTTCTATAGATTATATCATTTAATTTGATTGATTGATATGTTTTTATCGCTTATCAAACTTTTACAGGTTATTTAAAGTCAGAAAATACTTTTAGATTATAAGAATTGTTTTTAGAGATAATGAATAATTGATATTAACAAATAGCTAGGTGAGAAAAGGTGTATTCATACCTTTACCAAGAGTATTTGTGCTTAAGAGAATATAACAAACCTTGAATTGGAACATGGCTCTCTGATTTTCAATTCCGAGCTGCCATCCATAACACTAGCTGCATATTCCAGCTTAAAGAACTCGGTATACCCAAGCGGTCATTTATCTAGGTACTGATCAGGCTCAATGTTGCTTAACTTTGGTGATCGTACATAAGCCCATTGTTATATAGGAAGCAACAATGATACTTGAGACTTATTTAAATGAAAAAAAAATCTAATTCCATAGTATATGTTCAAACATGTTTCATTCTTAATGCTACCAACTCAGATTTTTAGAACTAAGACCTACCTTGCCATGACACAAGGGTCGATTAACCCACATTTCCTAAAGGTTGGTAATGAATGATAATACTTAGGACACGAACAATACATATAAGATTCACCAGCAGCATGTAGACATAATAGTCAACTGCTAGAAGTGAGTCAAGTGAATTCTACAAAGAATCTCCAACTGCAGACCAACATACAGTATTTACTACTGTATTTATGTGAGTGGGTACATACCTATTATTGTCTGTATGTACGCTACAACAATTTCCAAATCTAAAAATCTCAAGTCAATCATATTCTATAAGTGAACCTGACTGGAATTGGAACTTGGCTCTCAGACTTCCAATTCTAATCTGTCATCTATTACAGCACCTGCACACCCAAACTTATAAAACCTAGTGTTCCCAAATGGTCACCTATTTGGTACTGACCAGGTTTGATGTTGCTTAACTTCAGTGATCATTCAAGAGCCATTGTTTTAACATGATGTGGTTGTATACCCCTATATCTTTTGAATATTTTTATAAATGTGTTGAACTGCATTTGTTCGCATAAAAAAAAACTGACATTCCCAGAAGTAGTTATTGCCAATATTTCTAAGATACATAAAATATTACTCATATAAATAGATTGAGAAAATTTTGCGAACATCAGTTTATTGGGAAAACATTGACTTGTATAATAAAATCTAATATACAGGATTTATATTTGTTTCATTGAATAGGAGAGACAAAGTTTTTCTAACATTCTTACAGTTTTCCTTAGCAGGGTGCTAAGAGTAGAAACTGTCGATAATTGCCCTTGTTGCAAGCAATTTCAACCAATTCATTAGCCATTTTCTAGAGGTTCATTGTAAATATGTTTTCGATAATGAAGTGGTCAAAAGTTCTTGGAACAATAATCATTACAGAATTGATTCTACACTTGCTTAGCCTCCCATCAAAATGATAGCTGTAAGAATGTTAGAAAAACTTAATAAAAAACCAACAAGATTTTCCTTGTCTGTCACAGTCAATATAAAAGAAAGGTTGCTGTTACAAATATAAAATACCCAGATTTATCATGGGGACTAACATTTGATAATATTAACCAAAAAATATAGCATGGTTGTGAAGTTGCTGAAAGCCATATGATTGGTTGTCCCATGTCTTATGAGTGAAATTAGGTTGACAAAACTGTTCATAAGTCACTGACGGTTATGCTAGCATGATATTATAACTGTCTATATTTCTGAGATGAGGTATTATGTACACTATTTACATTATTCGGACTATTGTCCTCATCTTTGTCACCATATTTATTACGACATTTCAGCCATTATATGCTCCGGCCTTCTTCAGGTGGTTGGAATGTAGAACAGAACCCTTTATTTTGCTCACTGGGGTAGACTGCTGTAGTTCCACGTGCCATGTTTTAATGGATGTCACTTCTCAGTTATCTCCTGTTAATTTCCCACTGAAAGTTCTCCACTGCCTTAAACAGGTATTGAACTCACACTTTTTGGGTCCTGTCACTGGATCTAACCAATTCCTAACATTGAGGACACATGGCACAGTGGATAAAGGCATTAGTTAGATCTAGTGACAGGACCCAAAGTGTGTGAGTTCAATACCCGGTTAAGGCAGTGGAGAGCTTTCAGAGAGAAATTAGCAGGAGATAACTGATAACTGACCTCCATTAAACATGGCACGTGGAACTAGAACAGTCTACCTCAGTGAGTGAAATAAAAGGTTCAATTCGACATCCCAACCACTGAAGAAGGCCGGAGTGTACGATGGTCAAAACATTGTAATATATATGGCGACAAAGATAAGGACAATAGTCCAAATAATGTAAATAATAATAAGTTTGAAGGTTTCAGAGTACTGGCCTTGTTCTCCCAGAAAATTTAACTACTGTTTGCTCAGCATAGTTGCAGTTTAAACTATATTAAGAGAATTCATTAATCACCCTTGCAGACAGATGTACTTGAATATAAACATCCATTAGCCATATATATATATATATATATTGCAGACAGATGTACTTGAATATAAACATCCATTAGCCATATATATATATATATATATATATATATATATAATATATATATATATATTGCAGACAGATGTACTTGAATATAAATATCCATTAGCCATATATATATATATATATATATATATATATTGCAGACAGATGTACATGAATATAAATATCCATTAGCCATATATATATATATATATTGCAGACAGATGTGCTTGAATATAAACATCCATTAGCCATATACATATATATATATATATTGCAGACAGATGTACTCGAATATAAACATCCATTAGCCATATATATATATATATATATATATATATATATATATATATATATATAAATGTAATAAAAAACAAACCACTTTAATGTACCATTGCGATAATTTATTTCACCTAAATCCTTTTTTAAGGATTCAGGATCATCAGGTAAAACTTCCAACAACGAATTGAGAAAAAAATGGGATTAGAAATTGGTGGGTAGTGTAATTTTTGTAATTTAATAGAGGGGGTTGAGAGTGGTAGTTAAACAGACAATATAAAGTATAGGGAGGGGTTAATTTTATATCTCTCTTAAGTATGTTTTATATTGGAGTAGGAGGAGTGACAGAACCTTGACCTCTTTAGATGGTTAATAAAACGGAAATGAATTGTAGAAAATGTATACAAGTGAGTCTTATGGTAAAGAGAGAGATGGGGGGAGGGGGAAAGAGAGATGGAGTTGTTATAATTTTGTTTTAACAAAATTATGTAAAAGATAGTTTACAATATACTTAAATATATATATATATATTGCAGACAGATGTACTTGAATATAAACATCTATTAGCCATATATATATATATATATATATATATATATATATATATATATATTGCAGACAGATGTACTTGAATATAAACATCCATTAGCCATATATATATATATATATATATATATATTGCAGACACATGTACTTGAATATAAACATCCATTAGCCATATATATATATATATATATATATATATATATATATATATATTGCAGACAGATTTACTTGAATATAAACATCCATTGGCCATATATATATATATATATATATATATATATTGCAGACAGATGTACTTGAATATAAACATCCATTAGCCATATATATATATATATATATATATATTGCAGACAGATGTACTTGAATATAAACATCCATTAGCCATATATATATATATATATATATATATATATATATATTGCAGACAGATGTACTTGAATATAAACATCCATTAGCCATATATATATATATATATATATATATATTGCAGACAGATGTACTTGAATATAAACATCCATTAGCCATATATATATATATATATATATATATATTGCAGACAGATGTACTTGAATATAAACATCCATTAGCTATATATATATATATATATATATATATATATATATATATATATATATATATATATATCAGTTACAAAAATTCAAAACCAGTTGAGTATGGTGGGACTAGCAATTCCACTCTGTAAAAAACCTAAATGGCAAAGAAACCATAGCAGCAGCACCTGGGTCGATAATCCACAGGGAAGTCTATAAAGCTAATGTGCTTACATACATAAATTCATCATATATATATCATTAAAAAATTTAGACAAATTTTGTGTACATATTTTTAATATGGTCCTCTCATATTCACAGGCAAGCTTCCTCATATCCTTATTAAAGGAAGAAAGAAAGTTACAATATTGATTTATATTCATTTATTCCGAGTACTTTTGACATTAGCAAAATGTCATCCTCGGGGTCTTGTTTTATCTGAGATAAATTTGTTGTGCTTATCTGAAAATTAAATTTTTTTATTTGTCAAGTGAAAAATGCTAAACATATGTAGTGTACGATTTTTAAATTTTATGATGTAAGCATACTTGTGTAGTAATGTCAAGGGAGGTAACTAAGTTATTAAGAAGTCAAATTTGTAAAAACTATTTAAAGCTATTAATTAAAACCTAGAAATTTTTAAACTATCTACTGTGAATATTTAAAAACATTTGTGCAGTATTCAAAATTAATTTTATTAATGGTTGGTTTCAATTTTTTAATATAGATAGTTTTAAGAATTTTTTGTTTATGTTTGTTATTTTCATGAAAAAGTATAAAGGCATAACAAGAACTTTTCTAAATTATGAATGTTGACAGGCAATGCTGTTGATGTTTAGAAATGTTAGATGCATCATTCAAATGAAAACTCAACCTTGAGACAATTACTAGGAATTAAAAATAAATGAATATGCATTAATATAGTAACTTTCTTTCTTCCTTTAATAAGAATACTAAGAAGCTTGTTGCTGAATATGAGAAGATCAGATTAAAAATAAGTAGACAAAACTTGTCAAAATTATTTAATGAGACATGTCTTAATGAAAACAAGCTGCCAAAATATATGCAACTTAAATTATATATATATATATATATATATATATCTTTTTCCACCTTGTCATAAATTTTCCTCTATATATATGTGTGTGTGAAGTTGATGAGATAAAGTGGAATTTTTTTAATCAAAGACACACTTCACTGGAGAAAAGCTCTTTAGTGCCATTATTTCTCTGGCAAAATGCATCTTTGATTAAAAATGTTCCACTTTGTCTTATTATCTTCAGTTTTGTTTTGGATACTATTATATATTCTACAAACACACATATGCATATATTTTTAATAATTTCACCCCATGCAAGTCAGTAAAGCCACTAAGACATAAGCAGTTGCTGAATGTAAAAGAATAAGAAAAAAGAGAAACATTATTAAGAAGTGAGAACAATGGAAGAGGAATCAAAAAGACAGTGGATAACAATTGACATTGAATTTAAATTTTTAAAGATCAAAGTTAGCTGGAAATCATGGTGCTGAAAGAGTGTTCCACAAATGAAAAGTGCAAGAAAAGAAACTGTTAGCAAAGAATTTATATCTCGCCAATTCAACTGTAAATTGATGAAACCTTGCCAAAAATCTAGCACTGCACCAAAATTCATAAAGTCTAGGTACCGGAGCACAAAGTTCATCCGAACAATTACCATAAAAGTATTTATAAAAAAAGGCATGGCAGAGCCACATTAAGGCAGTGGAAAGTGACTGAAGCTGAGATGTCAGGTCAGAACCAATAATATTGCCGATTCTTCTTTAGATTTTATCAAGAATCTCTAAATATATAGAAGGATCATGGGACAATATGTGGCATCAATTTGAATCATGAAAGACTTGTAGACTATGTAAGATAGATTCTGGAGGGAAAAATTGTCTTACACAACACAGTGAACCAAATTTCTTAGCAGCTGACAGCAATGGATTCAATATAATATTTCCACTTCATGTCAGCTGAGAATATTAGTCGAAGAAGGTGCAATGAGTCATTCTCCTGGAGGTTAGCATCAGCTATGCTGATGGGAGGCAGGAAGGAGATTTCAAGGGGATTAATAGGGAGAAGTTTCATTCTGGAGGTGTTAACATGCCAGTCTTTGCCCCAGTTAATATTTTTTTAGATCAGCTGCTAATTTGAGCTTATCGAACTGATCAGGCTTACTATCAAGGCAGGAGTAAATGCTTGTGTCATCAGCAGAGATACCAGGTGAAGAACTCATGTCATCAGGAATGACATTGATGAAAATTAAGAAGAAAGCAGGTCCAAGGACAGAGCTCTGGGGGACATTGACATTAGTAGAAAAAGACCTACAAGAATGGCCATTCAGGATAGCTTTCATTTTGCAATTTAATAAGAAAAACTGAATCAGTTCAAAAATTTGTTCAGAAATACCATCAAATTTCAACTTGTGAAGAATGGTATGCCAAACCCTGTTAAACATTTTCAAGATGTCCAAGGCAACAGCCCAAGCTTCATCATTCTTATCTAAAGCATGATAGACTCTTTCAACAATATTTTTAGTATAACAGCAGTTGACCTAGAGAAGTGAAAGCCATATTGCTTGTCTGAAAGAAAGCCTTGTGATGTGAGATATCAACACAGAGTTTATTATGCCTAAATGATATGAAAACATTTCTTATTAATGCCAATCTACATGGCTTTGAAAGGTATTAATTAAATCAATATGTGTTGACATTCTGATAAAATTGTATACATGAAGCTCTCCTATAAATCAAAATCTTACATACAATTATTATAGCTAGGGGAGGTGATGGATTCATGCCTTTCCCAAGGATATTTTTACATAAGTGAATGTTATAAACCAAACTATAACTCAAACTTGGCTCTCCAATTTTCTAAGAACATGAGAAAAACTTAATAAAAAACTTATAAGAATTTCCTTGTCTGCCACATTCAAAGAATCATACCTAAAAGAAAGGTTGATACCCAAATATGCAATTTATATATATATATATATATATGATAAAAATATAGTTCTAAGGTATGCTATATTAGGGATAGAGCCTATGTAAATATAAAAGTGAACACTAATGTCAACACCAAGCAAAAACTGTCTGTTTCATGCTTGAATGCAATCTTCAGGCCATGAAGACTGAATTCAGTGTGTGTGTGTGTGTATATATATATATATATATATATATATATATATAACCTTGTCGGAAATCAAATGAAGAAATATTTATGATATTAACTGACGGCAGAGTCAACCTTCAGGTTCTTCTTTCTCTATCTTCAACTCAATAAAAGTAGGGAAAATGTACCAGACATTAATCTATGATGTATCTATTTTTCAGGTTTGATTCTGATTCAGGTGTGTCTACTTTTATATCAGTTAGACTCTTCTTCACTTCAAAAACCCATTAGCATGAGCTGACTAATGATCAGGAACCAGAAGTTATTTTGTCAGTTCCATTTTCAATGCTGTATCCATTAAGTTATTTTACACCATCACTCTTAAAAAAAAAAAAAAAAAAATGACATTTTAACCCTGTCAGCATTCCTTAAATTCTCAATGTCTCCCTCTACTTAACTTTTTCCTTTCTAGCAAAGAAACTTGAGAAGTTCCAGACTCTAAATTCCTCTTCATTTATCTTAATAGGCACAGGGCAGATTCCACTCAAGAGACCTTTTTTTTTTTTTCAAAAATGAAATTCAATTTTAATATTTGTGTTTTCAGCATAATAAAGTAGGGAGGGGACACCTGTTAATTTTTATTTTTTTAATTTTCTCTTAGTGGACATTTTTTTTTATTTTTGTATTTACATAGATGCATTCATAAATCCACTGCTTAATGATGAAAAAAGCATTTATTTTACACAATATTTAGGTTTTCAACATATTTCATTTCTATTCAAATTTCCAAGATGAGGAGTTACTATTATTTATACTCAGACTACAAATAATATGTTTTAGTATTAGGTTGGTGCAAAAATAATGACGTAATAATGTCGTTTTTTGACGTATTCTTTAACGTCAAAAAACAACATTATTACGTCATTATTTTTGCACCAACCTAATAGTTTATATTTAATATCACATAGATTGAATATTATATACTGAATATTTCAGATCAAAATTCTGATAATAATTTTGGGCCAGTTTATGAACCTATTAACCTTGCATGTCATTGTTGTTTTTTTGTTTTTTTTTGTTTTCTAGTGCAGTAACTTTTAGCCCTGAATTTTAAAATGAAACAAAAGATATTTTCCAATAACTTGTTTATAAATTGACCTGCAAAAGAATTTTATTCTTAAATCTGGGTTTCTTATATAATTTACCTAATATTTTTATATATACTAAAATTTATCCAATACCACTTAAGTTAAAGTGTTACTGTTCAAATGGTTATAATGATTGAGGTGTGCAATATGAATGAAAGTAGTAGGAAATTAATTTTGTGAGGGGATAGAGGCAATCAATTTGTAGACTGACAAAATTTCAGAATCAAAAATTATATCCCATATCTGCTCGCCTATAATGTGGAAAGAAGGCTTGGAAAATTTTACACTCACAGAATATATTGAAGTTAAGAGATTGAGAGGAAAACAGCATATAACCTACATAACAAGTTTGTGTAAATGGATGGAAGAACAGGTTTTAGGAGAGATATCCAAAAGATAATATTTACTAAGAGCTGCAAAGGAGAGAAAATTATAGAGAGCCATGATCACCTATGTCCTGAAGGGGCATGGCACATAGAAGAAGAATTTGCTAGCCTCTCATATGTACTTATTTTTCAAACAGAAAAGAATACAAATATGTGAGTGGAAAATCAGAACCATAGGTGTGAGCTGTAGAGTTTGATGTTTAAAATAATAATTGATCAGCCGTATTGTGAAATGTCAGTGTGCATTGAACAAAATGAAATGTTAATATATGTAAAAATATCAAGTTCCATTATCTCTCCTTTGCTTTCTTTCTAAATTCTTTATAATCTTTCTTCTATGTATTATGTCCTTTAAAGATGCTCTCTGACAAACAATATGGTTCCGCTTTGCCCGGTCTACTGCTGATGTGCTAATTGAATATTTATACCAAGCTCTTAATAAAAACAGCAAAGCTTGAGCTGTTGCTCTAGATATATCAAAAGCATTTGACAGGGTTTGGCATACTAGCCTTCTATGTAAGCTTCAGGGACACAATATTACAGGACAATTATTTGATTTAATCCAATCATTTCTTTCTAAATGAAATGAAGGGTGTCCTGAATGGGTTCTCTTCCAGTTCCTTCCATTCAAACGCTGATGTTCCTCAAGGCTTTATTCTTGGTCCTACACTGTTTCTGGTCTTCATCAATGACCTTCCTGACATCATCAGTTCCCAAGTCGGCATCTATGCAGACAACACTACCATTTACTCCTGTCTCAATAGTAAATCCGGCATTGCTGACAAAGTTAACCTAGCTGTTGGTTTCGAAAACAACCCCCAATCTGTGGTTGACTAGAGCAGGAAATGGTTTGTGAATTTGAAAGCCTACAAAACAAAACTGCTGTCATTTACTCACTATAGAGAAACATTCCTGCCTCCTATCAGCATGATTGATATGCGACTCCACAAGAGCGCCTCACTGCAACTTCTTGGTCTCACGTTTTCCACTGGCCTGAGGTGGAGCATTGAGTCAGTAGCTGCATCTACCGCAAGGAATTTAAGCATGCTACTAAGTTGCCATCTCAGTCCCAACCTTTTAGGCAAAACAGTTAAATGTAATGACATCTTCTACTCCAACAGATTCTTCTCTTGCACTTCCCGACAGTGGAACTCCCTTCCTTGCTTCCCTAATAGCTATAATCTTCAAAAATTTAAATGTAATGTCAATCAAAATCTTGTTACCTTGATCCCCATTCTTCTTTTTATCTTCCTCTGTTCATGCTTTTATCCCCTATACTCAATCCCCCCCATACCTAGTCTTTTTCCTTACTTACACTCTCTGTAGCCCCTTGTGTACTAGTGGAATGACCACCTTGCTTGGGGTGAAATACTTTTAAAAAAAAGTGTCCGATCATGGCTCTCCACGACTTTCTATTCTTTGTAGCATTAAGTAAGGAATGTCTTTTTGCTATCTCTTCTAAACCCTGTTCTGTCAACCATTTAAACAAGCTCATTAGGTAGAGTATTCGATGCTCTCCTCCACCCCTCATGCGTCCTCTGTGTGTCAAATTCTCCAAGCCCTCTTTCCTTATTATGTGACCAAGAAACTCACTTGTTCTGATTAGAGTAATTGTCTTTTTTGTTTCTATTTTCTCTAAAATTTCATTGTTGCTCTAATGTTCAGTCCATTGTATTCTTAGCATCCTTCTTCAGCATGATATTTTAGATGCCTCAACTCTATTCTTTATTTATGAAGACTTTGTCCAATATTCTCCATTATATAAAAGGACCAATACTATATAACAGTTCAGTACAACTTTCTTTGTTTCTAACAAAATTTTCTTGTTTCTTAATACTTTGTTTCGTTTTTGGAAAGCAATTTCAATACGCCTTTGAATTTTGGTGTCACATTTTCTATCCTATTCTTTTATTATAACTCTCATATTAATAAGAGTTGCTCAATAGCTTCCTCAAAAAAAAAAAATGATATAAAGTATTTTTTTATTTGCCGAGAGGATGATTATGTGAGATTTATGAAAAATCTGGCTAGACACAGGAAAGATCAGGTAAATTGACTAATGAAAAAAAAAAAAAGAACCTCTGTTCAAATTCCTCAAACTTTCAAAATATGAACAAGATTTATTATGAGTTAAACAGAAGATTAAACTGGGCCCTGTAGCCTTGAGTGGTAGCTAGTCTAGCAGAAAGGGTAATCTGATTTCAAAACCGGAGAAAGCAATGGAAAAATACTCCACTATTTTTCCAATAAGGTAATAATAACAGGTAATAAAGAAAGAGAAACTGTAGAGAGCCATGATTGACTACACCGTGAAAAGACATTGCCATTAAAAAGAAAAAATATATTTACTGACCTTAATATGATATGGCACAAGGCTGCAAAAATAAGACTCAATGAAGCCAGTAAAACAGTAATGGTTATCAAGGCTAGATAGATAACTATTTCTTCATTTGTAATTGTTGGACATTTAAAAACTGACAAGTTCAAAGGCACTATATTAATATTCAAGAATAGACATTGGTTTGCTATATCATGAAGGAATGCTTGTGTACTTAGACTGAAAAGTGAAACTATTTAAAAAAAAATAATATTTCTAATTATTGTTCAGTCTTAGCCCTTTTCATCAATTGTGCCTTATTCAAAACAACATTGACTTTGTGTGTTTATTCACCACAGTAAACATCTGCTGGGAAAATATAAAACCAAACAAAAGTAGTTTGTTTTAGGTAAAAAAATAAAATAGGACTCCAGAGTGGATATTTATACAGTTAAATACTGGGTCACTAACAAGCAAGGATTTCCCCAGTGGAGAGACGCCGTCATTGTTGGGTAGAAAGGATAGTTCAAAGTGTTTCTTATCATGTTTAATTTTTTTGTTACTTTATTTCTGCCTCTCTTTCTATGGCTTACTTCTCTTTTTTTTTTTTCATTTTATGTATGTGGAAACAAAAAGGACACTCAAAGTCTGAATCAGAAAGAACCAACTGATATTTCTTGGACACATAATGAGGAAGGAAGGTTTGGAGAAATTAACACTTACAAGATATACCAAAAGCAAAAAGAGCAGGAGAAGGCAGCAGGCAACCTACCTGGTGAGCCTGTGTGAATGGATGTCAGAATGGGAGTGAGAAGCTTGACAAAGGCACAAATGTTGCTAACAACTACAAGAGTTTGGAGGTTAGAGAGAACTATGTTTGTCCACATCCTGAAGAGATACAGCAAATAGAAAAAGAAGATTGCGGTTTGACCATCATGATATTCAGTCAAGAAGACTCTTGAGTAGGTAAAACAGTCATGAGTTGTTGGTTGTTATTCAAGTGGAACTAGTCCAGATTTCAAATATAGGCAGGTACCCTTCAGAAGATTCATGCTGACAACTTTTATACACTTGTAAAATCAGTGATTGATATATATATATATATATATATATATATATATGTGTGTGTGTGTGTGTGTGTGTGTGTATGTATGTATGTAATACTTAGTTTGGTTAAGAATCTGTTACTACATGTTACTTTCATTTTTTTTTTTAAATATTAGGTTGGCGCAAAAATAATGACGTAATAATATTGTTTTTTAATGTATTTTTTAACGTCAAAATTTTTGCACCAACCTAATATTTCACCCCAAGCAAGGAAATAAAAATGACTAGGATGTAAGGGGTTACTGAAAGGGAAAGAAACAAAGGTCGATAAAAGAACATACTTCCAGCAGACAGATGATGATGATTGACATTGCATTTAAATTTTTGAAGATTGTAGTTGACAGGAAAGCAAGAAGATGGAAAAGAGTTTCACAAGCAAGAAGTGTGGAAGAAGATACTATTAGCATAGAAATTACTGTTACAACTAACAATTCCAACAGAGAAATTATGAGACCTACCTGCCAATCAAGTACCACACTTAAATTTGTGAAGTCAAGGTACCAAAGAGGAAAGCTCATAAGAACAATTAGCATGAAAATATATATAGAAAAGGTGCAGGGATGCTACATTACAGTGGTGGGAAAATAATTGAAGCTGAGATGCCAGGGCATGACTGATAATGTTGCAGATTCTTCTTTGGATGTTGCTAAGAATTTCTCAATATATAACAGAAGCACCAGACTAGATATGGCAGCAATGGTACATGAATGAATGGTGAACTTATAAAAATAGATTCCGTCAGGAAAATTTGTCGAGCATGATATAGTGACCCAACTTTCTTACCATCATATTTAGTAATTGATACATTCAATGTCTTTAGCAAATGTCTTCATTGTTCCAAAATCAAATTAGAAGATCATTTGAGACAAACATTAATTTCTAACACTATTTTCATTATTTGGACTATTGTCCTCATCTTTGTTGGCATATTTATTACGTTTCGGCCATTGTACACTCCAGCCTTCTTCAGGTGGTTGGAATGTCAAAGTGAACCCTTTATTTCGCTCACTGGGGTAGACTGTTCTAGTTCCACATGCCATGTTTTAATGGATGTCAGTTATCTCTTGTTAATTCCCCTCTCCAAGTTCTCTACTGCCTTAACTGGATATTGAACTCACACTCTTTGGGTCTTGTCACTGGATCTAACTAATGGCTTTATCCACTGTAATGTGTCCTTGAGGACCCCAGTGAGCAAGATAAAGGGTTCAGTTCAACATTCCAAACACCTGAAGAAGGCCAGAGCATACAACAACCGGAATGTTGTAATAAATATGGCGACAAAGATGAGGACAATAGTCCAAATAATGTAAATAGTGTACATAATACTTCATCTCAGAAATATAGACAGATACTAATTTGTAACAGTTTCAGTAGGCAATCAAAATTGAAAGAATATCATCATAAAAATTTTTCCACCCAATCAAACACTACTGAATTCTTTTTAAACACCTGAGTTAGTTAAAAAAAAAAAAAAAATAGAAAAGTGGAATTTACCTATAATAAGAGCTAGGTGACACTGCTCCCTCTGTTCAACAGTGACCTGTCTATATTGATAAGCAACCTGATCGTATACTGGTGCCAGTGTGCAAGTGAAGGAATACTTTTTATGAACATTCCAAAATGCAAGCACCAAAAAGAATTAAAGTTCACCTTTAACTCTCCCAATTTAAAAAAAAAACAAAACAAACACTTGTCATTCTCCCCTAAGAATGAGAAAAAATATATCCATATCAACGGTCTCTTTTTATTTCAACCTCAATGAGTTATTTAATGTCGACAAAATTTTTATTGTCAGTAATATTTTTTTTTCAAAAATCTATTTCAGGTAATATTTTTCCTTCCAAAAATCTATTTCTAGTAATATATTCTTCTACAAAAAAGCTATTTCTGGTAATAGTTTTCCTTTAAATATGTATAGCTAGTAATATTTTTTTTTTCAAAAAAACTGATATCTGGTAATTTTTTTTCTCTCCAAAACTGTATAGCTGGTAATATTTTTTTTTTCAAAAAAGTATTGTAGGTAATATTTTTTTTCCAAAAATGTATAACTGGTAATAACATTTTCCTTCAAAAATTTATTGCTGGTAATAATTTTTTACAAAGTATTTCTGGTATAAAAAAACCTATTTTTACACTTTCATAGAGTTTTGACCCCAGTTTGGGATGGGACCCTAACAGGTGCTACCACCCTAGGCCAGGGTGGACCTGGAAACACCAGCAATTAAGAGGTGGTTACACACTCCTCAAAACCTCCTGATCAGAAGCCTTGTTATCGAATGTAGTTTATCGCCTTACCCAGTATGCAAATGTAGAATATTGTTATACCCAGGATGGGGAGGTAAAAAGACTTCGGCAGATCTTGTATTACATTTTCACTACTCACACAGCAAAGCAGCTATTCAAAATACTTCACTATTTGAGTAGCTAAACTTTCTTCCACACACCATTCCATATGAACATAATGAATGCTTTCACTACCATACTCTGCTTTATTTCAGCTTGGTATATGGGAAATAATAATGAATATCTTATCATTATAATTATGACTACTTGGCTTGTATTTCTTTAACTTAGACTGGCACCAAAAATCTCTGTCTTTTGTCAAGCAGTAGTCACACCAGTATTCAAATGGCCTCTTCCACTTGATTTAACAAGAGAGAGAGCACAGTTCAACCGCTTAGGAACTGGTTATTTGAATGCAGATTCAAATCTACCAAAAAACTAGTGAATTTCATTTCACTTTAATATTACAACTATCACAAATACTTTGATGTGTCAAAAGTCATGAGATAGCAGTATGTAAAGGTGATGATTGGTGGCATCACATTACCTTGATGTTATGGAAATGCCCAGACCTATATCGGTTGTGCTTTAACATTAGATGTGTCATTGTGAATCCAGCTAGGCCCGCTCATAGCAAGGTGATGTGTATCATTAAATGGGGCCAGATGTGGGTGCCAGATGGATGAAACATTCCATTTCTGAAATTGTGAAGACATTTGACATCTCTCAATCTACTGTGGACAGCTCATTAACTAACCATAGGTCTATTTAAATTGTCTGTAGTAACAGATTAGTATTATTGTATAATGTAAACTTATTTGAAATGGTTCAGATATATGTATTAGGTAATTTTTGCATAATTGGAAGTTAGATATTATTTTGATTAGAATTATATGTGTAGCCAAGTATTTCTATTGACTGATCTGAATACACAACCTACTAGACAGATAATTGGTCAACTAAAGGTGTAGTGGTACTTGGATTGAAGATTGCACCAACAATCAGTATGCAGTGTTGAGTCCTATGTCTGAAATTTTTTTCTCTCTCTCTCTCTCTCTCTCTATATATATATATATATGACATCCTTCTCTTTCCTTATGACTTGTACAGTTGAAGAAGTCTGTAGAATGAATTTGTAGAAATGTTATTCACAAGAAAAACTACAAAAAATCATTTCAGTTGTCAAAAGAACTTACTTTTAGAATGACAGCAACTCATCTCAAAATTACAAACAATAACTACTTGCATCTTGTACTACAAGTGTGCAGTTTTTTGTTTCTTTATTGTTTTAGTTTTTGTTGCTTATTATTATTGTTGCTCAGTAATTATTGTTTCATTTTTTATTGTCTGTTATTTCTTTTTTTGCTCAGTCTTTGTCTACTTTTCTTTATTGTTTAAGACTATTGTCGATTGTTTTTGTGCTCAGTTTTTGTTTACTGTGATTGTTTCAGTTTTTATTACCTATTATTTCTTTTGCTCACTTTGTTTATTTTTCTTTATTGTTTCAGATTCTATTGTCTATTGTTTCTTTCTACTCAGTTCTTGTTTACATTATTGTTTCAGAGTTTATTCTAAGTTGCTTGTTTACTTGTCTTTATTGTTTAGTTTCTTTTTTTTTTTTTTATTCAGGCCTTTGTTTATTTTTCTTTCTTGTTGCAGTCATTGTCTATTGTTTCTTTTTGACTCAGTCTTTATTGTTCCACTATTCATGACATATTCCAAAAACTCATCTTTCGTGGATGATGTTTTAATCAATTTTACTACTGAGCCCTGTGGTTAGACTGTGTAGAAATTTACATTTTCTATCCCAAACTATCATACTATATTTTTCAAGTTTTTATATTTTGCTTTTAGCAGTGAGTAATAATCTCAAATGACCTACATTCTAATACGTAGCCATTTCTTGACCGAATTTTGGTTAAGATTTACTTTATATTATTACCCCTCATCCACATTTTCTACATTGAATTCCTAGTCATTAACTATATTTATTTATATTAGTCTTCAGTTGATGTACTCTCTAACCTTCATCAGATGTAATTCACATTTAGTAATGTCTCAGGAGCTTTAAACAGAATCCCTTACCTCAGTCCCATATTTTTACCTTATGACTCCATTTCGCAAATCCAAACAATTTTCTTTCTGAAACTATCATGGGATTATGACAATAAATAAATATACTTAAAAAAAAATTGCATAAAAACAGGCTTTAAATCATTCAAGTGTGGGCAGTGTGATTTTCTTGTCACTAGGCAGCTTATGATCCCCATCCAAATTCTTACACATCTTGGAAAGATTTTGAAATAAGAACCTTTTGTTTTCTTTTAACACTATTTTTGGGGAAAAAAAAATAGTAAAGAAATTCTTTTGGTTATCTTTTCTTTCTGAGAGTTTCTTTCTTCCTTCATTTCTATTTCTTTTTATTCATTTAGAATAAAACTGTTTCCCCTTAAATATTGTGAAAGGGATTACTGTCCACCCTTTCCATCAAAAAGAAAATGGGCGTATCTTTTATACTGATGGGCCACCTATAGATTTTCGTATTTAATCAAAAACTTTTTCTACTTTTTAAGTATCAATTTTTTTTTTTTTTTTATTTGTAAGTCGGTCTGACACTGCTGAAATGTCTGGTTTTCTTTGTTCAACAAGACCAAAAGCTAATGTTTAGAATATGAAATTATGGAAGCCTGGAAAGGAAACTAAATTACATTTTCTTCATGTGGCCAAAAAAGACCCAAAATATATTTGATTTGAGGAATATTTTATTCATGAAATTTTAATAACAAATTAAAAGAGATGTCACAATATTTTAAATTATAGTAGGGAGACATATATCCCTGTTTTCTGATAGCAACTCCACCAGTAATCCAGAAATCAATCCTTGTGACAAATTTTCTTGAAACTATAAAAATTGATCTGTGATGTATACGTGTAAACTTTTTTTTACTAATTGTTCATCCAATAGAAGGCCCAAGAGTCACTCAAGGTAAAGATTACTGAAAGAGGTTGTTTGTCTGGATATAAGAGGAAGAGGTAAGAAATGCAGATTATGAGGATATGTAGGAAAGATAACAGTTAACCTTCAACTTGAAGAAGTTAAGATGATAGTGATTGTGGAAGCATCATCTTGGGAGATTGTTCTACAAAGTAGATGTTCTTAGGAAAAAGCTGTTTGAATGGAACTTCCTCCTTACCAATGGAATACAAGGGGAATGGTGATGAATCATCCCAGTGTACATAGCATGACAGGTCTTAACTGTGAAGGTTTAAACTGGTGGATCTAATGAATGTAGCTCATTAGAATATTTCCAATAGAAATATCAATAGTAAGAGGCTTGTAACCTTTCATTTGTGGTAAAGTGTAAAATTCATCACCCACAAGGCTGCATAGATGCTTTTGAGCTTTGTTGGAAAGTGAGGTTGGGTCAAGCTCCAACTACTGCATTATTACAGGTACTCTAATTTTAATATTGAGTGTGTGGCCTGGATTCAAATCCCAACATGGTCAATTTGTTAGGAAGGTAACTAGGGAGGCAATCCCAGTATACAGCACCTTTGAAAAGCACCTGAAAATCACAACATGGGATAACGCAAGCTTTGTGAATGAAGTTAGGTAGACAGAATTGTTTGTTGAGGATTGTACTAGCATGAAGTCACAAGTCATTGTGACCGAGGGTTTGAGCATACTAGATTTGTTCAACTGTTGATAATACCAGACTATATGCTCTCTCCTAAAAGCTGTAACTAAGGTCTACTCAGTATAGTTGCTACATAAACTACAGGTAGGCTCTGTGTGTTTCATGGAACAGAAATGTGCTTGAGCAAGCATCTTCAGCAGGAATTGGTGAACTGCCCTAACAGATAAGCATACTTGGATACAAATAGCCAACAATATAGTAATATTATTATTATTTATGCTTCTCATAAAATGTTTTATTAAAGAGTATGGGATAATTATAGGACATTTAAATTTATAAACAATGTTGGTTTTCTGCAACACGTTAGTGGGGGGGGAGTCATTATGAATGATTGTATTAGATATAGTAGATTTAGTGTAACAAAAATTTCTTGGATATTCAGGCCAGTATTGTTTAATACTGTTTCTTATAAACAGAGCATTTACTTAAATATTTGTATCTATAAAAAGAATACCTGCCCGGACTGGTGGCTAGGATCAAAGTGTAGTATCTGTGCTTTGTGAGCTGCCGGGTCGGGTGTCTGTCGAACTCCCTGCTTGCAGGGAGGAACTCTGACGAAGCTCCGCCGAAGGGTAGGGTTTCGTTGGGGGAGGTTGACGGAACTGGCCCCCCTCGGGGGGGTTGATGGTTATTTATTTTTGGCTGGGCCTACGGGCTCGGAGATACTCACATTAAAAAGGCCTTGTGCCACATTCAATCCTCGTGGGTGGATTGATAAATACCATCTATAAAAAGAATGTATAAACATAAAAATGTCTTAAAATAGATTTAGTGTAGTATATAATTAATTTTATTTTTTTACTAGAATCTGTGGTGGATATATTAGTTTTTATTAAATTTTTTAGGATATTTTAATCTTGTTTATAAGTAGAATGCATTTCATTACGATATAAAAGATTGATATGTTTGTGGTTAGTTGAAGAAGTATTATATTCTATTTGTTTAGTATAGAGATCTCTGATGGAGCATCTTATTTGTTCATCAACAATGTAGTTAGGGAAGATATTAATATGAGTTTGATTTATATTTTTCAGTTCACTGTAGAAAACCTGTTTTGTGGATTAATTAATTTTTGCACGGTTTATTAGGTTTTTTTAATTGCTATTTTATCGTAATTTGGACATTCACTCTTATAATTAAGGGTACAGGAATTTATGTTGGTAGGTCTTTTTTATATGGGGAGATAGTGAACTTATTTTTATTAGTATTTATCAGTATATCTAGAAAAAGAATTTTTTTACTATTATTAATGACATAAAAAACTTATCGACGAGTATGAAAGGATCTTATCAAAAATAAGTAGACAGAATATGTCTAAACTATACAATGAAACATGTCTTAATGAAAACAATGCTACTGAAATATATGCATTTTAATTTTTATTTATTTTTATATTATTTTATCCTTTCTTTTTTATGGTTTTTATGGCTTTACCATATTGTTTCAGTCCTAATTTAGGAAGAACAGAAGAGAGAATGAAACTGCCCACTTGTATATTAATCATATCTGACACACAGATTATGGCACTTTCAATGCATCTTTGTGTAAATGATATTCAGTGTTTTTATCAAAACTGTCATCACAAAAGTTTTTCTGCTATTGAAGTGTATTGAGTATTTATTTAATTTTTACATCCCTTTTGTGTTCATGTGTGCTTTAAATCTTGGAATGCTACACCAATGTATTTTTGGTGGTCACTGTTCACATTCTATGACATAGATTCCTGCTTCTGATATAAAATTAACACTGTTTTATATTGATTTTTAGTTATTTTTTCAATTGCTGCTGATATTTTTTTTATATTAAAATTAACTACATTTTTTTCAAGATTATTACTTATGGGATAATATATATATATATATATATATATATATATATATATATATATATATATATATATATATATAAATGTGTGTGTGTGTGTTTGGGCAGCAATCTCACTTTTATCTTTTATACAAGTTTCATTAAAGATGGCCAACAAATGTTTTCTTTTCTAGACATAAAATGTGTAAAAACTGTCCAAATCTCTATATCCGAGCACTTTGGCTATTCTAGTAATATTCTAGTAATAGTATTCAAGTATGTTTTTTAGTTATTATTTTTAATTGAATATGTAGATTTTTATATTTGTATATCTATATTAACAGGAATGTTTTTTTTTTAATTTTCCAAACACAGTCAGCACACTGTGGCTGTGTTCATAGTTGATATGAATGAGCCTTGTTTTACATGTGAATGTGGCTATTGCTATAAGTATGTTGCTGACAATTTGGCAGGTTTCCAAACATGTTCACATGGGTCCTAATTGAGATGGTCAGAGAAATATGTCCATATAATTATTCATGAATTTAGTTTGATCAGAAAGAGTTCCGTTAGGGGTGTGTAAATACATAAATAATATTGTTCCTTTGTTAATTTGGATCTTGAGGGTGAGTTGTTGTTGTTGTTGTTAACAATTGTTGAGATTAAGCATTTTAAATTTCTTTTAAATATAAATATATATGAATAAAAAGAAAAGAATAAAAACTATCCATGGCCAACATGTTTTGTCCTGAGGGACTTTATCAAGGCAAATTACCATTTGCCTTGATAAAGTCCAGCAGAGGACGAAAGTGTCAGCTAAAAATAGTTTTTTCTTGTCTTTTTATTCATTTTATTCCTTCACAGATACACAACCTGAATATTATATATATATATATATATATATGTATGTATGTCTTCTTCAACAAAACATGTATTAAAGAGGGATTGCTGCAGAAATATACTTAAACACACTTAAATATACTAATTTACTAAGAATAACTTAGTTGCAGTACAAGACACACACACTTAAATATAGGTAAACATCATATATATTTGGGCAGTAATCCCTCTTTTATACAAGTTTTATTCAAAATATATAAATAAGTATATGTTATATGTATGTATGTGTTTGTACGTGTGTATGTATGTGTTTACCTATGTGTTTGAATGGATGTGTATATTTGTATATGTTTTTTATATGTACATATCATATATATATATATATATATATATATATATATATATATGTGGGATGTATTTTATAATTATAAAGATGAATTAGATATGATGAATTTAAGATTTTTTATAATTTATTTTTTCACTATTTTTTTTATATATATGATTATGGTTATTATATTAACTTAGATTAGATGGTGATGATATTAATTTTGATTTAATTTCAATGTATTTCACTAGCTGTCACTTGTATTCCCCAACCTATCCCTGATCATTTTGCTGACACCTTACTTCCCGTTTTTCTTTTCCCCCACTGCTCTCTTCAATAATGTAAATCCCCAGGAAAATTTTTTTTAGGTGAAGTAATTTAGACATTTACTTCCTGTTCTGTTATGATTTAATTTTAAAATAATTTTTAATTGTCTCGATAAATTTAAACCATTTTGTAATTTTGGTCTGTTGAGGCAGATAATAAAAACTTATCTGTTGAAATAAATTTATTACAGAATTCCTCAATGATGTGTTAAATGTTTTTCTTCTTGACATACATCATATTGCTCTGTATATAAATACATTGAGCTCTCTTCTTGGAATTATCATTTTAATATTTTATATTAAAAAGACCTATTTAAATTATCCTTACCACTTAACAATTGTATATATATATATATATATATATAGAGAGAGAGAGAGATACATAAAAAATAATATATATAGTATTGTTAATAGACATATAAAATTTCAAAAGATTTCTGACTTCAAATTTCTCACAGATACACTACTCTACAAAGTAAGATAAATCTATTTAATTTATATCTATAATTCTCAAAATGTGTGTCTGTGATTGGATGTTGTTTATGCGTTTCCACAGTTTTCATCCAATTTCGATGAATTTTTTTTGTTTGATAGATAATTCTTCAGTGCCAGTTTTGAGTCCAAATTTTGGTGACAATGGCTCTCCACTACTTTCTGTCCATTATAACTCTCAGCAATGTTTAACTATTTACTATCTGTTCTTGGATACATATCTTTCATAAACTTTAATAAAAATAAATACTTTAAATTATTACGGTAATATTATCTATGTCTACAATTATCAAAATGTTTGCGTGTTTGTGATCAAACGTTGTTTACGCGTTTCCACAGTTTTCATCTGATTTTGATGAAAGTTTTTTTGTTTGATAGATAATTCTTCAGTGCTGGTTTTGAGTCCAAATTACACATTCACATTACTCTAGCCAAGCAGTCAATCTCTCTCGAGTGAGTTTACCTTTTCCATTGCATAAAGCCTACTACTACAGTTTTAAGGTGTTGCTTTGTCATTTATAGCCATTTCAAATTTAATTTTTTTTGTTTGTTCTGCCAGTTTTTGCATTGCATTCACCAGAGTAATAAGTAAACTTACTTTTTTATGACTCAATATTTATTTTTCCAACCTTTCCTAAAGTTATTCAAGCTTAGTGATCTCTATAGCTTTACAGCGTTCTCTTTTCTCCCACACATTCCATTTGACAATTCATACTTGCCAAAGAAAAGAACTTGCCTAGGTTGCAAAACCATTGCTGCTGACAGCTTCACCATCTAAATAATAGATAACAAATTGTCTTTAGAACATTCAGTTTGCCATTCTCAAAATGACTCTTGGAATGCTTGTCAGAGCCACTGAGTCCGAGGATAAACATAGCCATTGGCTTTCCAGAAGAGTATACCTGAACACTTCTGCACATGAGGCTGAATATGATGATTAAAGGATTCAACGGCTGAGGAGAAACATTTCCTCAACTGCTGCTGCACGTGAGGCTGAAACAAGATTGAGAACACAAAAACAAATTGTTAACCCCCATTTAGGGATGTGCCTCAGTTGCAACCAATTGTTGTAACTAATATTGATTTTGGGGTGTACTGACTTTAAACTTAAACTGCTCCAACTGAACGGTAAAAATTCACAGTAATGAAAGACCCAGTCAAAGACGAGTTATACTTCTAGTCAAAAATATCATATATTCATATATAAATATTCATATATATATATATATATATATATATATATATATATATATATATATATATATATATGAATATATGATATTTTTGAATTTGTAGGTCCGATGAATTGGTTCATGATTACAATTCCAATGTAATGAATTATAACCATGGAATATTAGTGTTTGAGCCTTTTATATTATATTCTTACTCTATCCTGGACATTGAGTTCTACCTGGATTCTATCCTCTTGGGAATATATATATATTATATATATATTGACCACTAATATTATCTGATATATATATATATATATATATATATATATATATATATATATATATATATTGACCACTAATATTATCTATATTTATCTATATATATATATATATATATATATATATATATATATATATATATATATATATTGACCACTATTATTATATATATTTCTGTTCAATTGAAATTTAATTAAAATATATTAAGGCACTGTCAGTTAATATGGCATCAAGATCTCTTTCTCTAGTGTACCTCAATAGCAAACTCTCTTAGAAGCTTCTTATTTTATTTATATTATATATATGTAGATTCTATTAGTTAAACTTTGTAATGTCTTTCTTTTATTTTCCACTGGTTTCAAAAAAAGGGTTTTCTTAAATTCTGCTAATGAACAGTACCAAACCGGCATTTTGTTTGCACAGACTTTCAGATCACTAGGACGCAGTTTAAACCAATCAACTGAACCTAGAATTAAGAGAACAAAGCAAAAACAAAGTATTTTAATCCTGAATCAATGCCATTGTGTTAAATCTATTTGTTTAGTCACAAGGATCTTATCAGTGAGAAAACTATTTCCTTTTTCATCAGAAAATCTGAACACAGCTTTTTCCGTTTTTATCCAAGGAACCCAGCACCACTTATTCTCCTCTTATGTCTGCCAAATAAAACAAAGAACACTTTCATCAATGTTCTCTACACACTTGACAGTTTAAGATTTTTGCTTTGAAAAACAGTTGCACTTAGAGCACTCATATTTCTGAGTCAAATATAAGACATTACATAGTTAGATACAGATCAACACAGTAGTGTTGACTATTTTATTTAGATATATAAGCAATTTATTTTTGTACAATAACCTTCTTTTAATTTTTCCTATATCTAATTTAGAAATCTCATTCAGCCCAATATACAACTTACAAATTGGTTTGATTTGATTTGTTTTGTTTTATGGCATATCAACTTCAATGGGTTATTTAATGCTAATAACTTTTTTTTCCTGGTAATATTTTGTTTTGTCAAAAATCTATTTATGGAAATATTTTTTCCTCAAAAATGTAATATTATTGGTAATATTATTTTAAAAATGTATTGCTGGTAATATTTTTTTTTTCAAAAATATGTTGCTATAGTTTTTTTCTGGAAAAAAAGTTTTTTACAAAGTATTTCTGGTATTAAAACCTATTTTTACACTTTCATAATGCTTTTTACCTCAGTTTTGGGGTTAACTATTTGCCCATAGCTGGGACCCTAACGGGTGCTACCACCCCGGGTCAGGATGGACCTGGGAACACCAACAATTAAAATCTCCTGATCACAGGCCTTGCTGTTGAACATAGTTTATCGTCTTACCCTGGACATGGATATAGTTTATTGTCATGCCCAGGAAACCTTGTTACTTAGACAGAACTTACAAATTGGAGATACCAAAATCAAACAAGTACTACAATTTAAATATCTGGGAAGTGTTTTAACAGAGTGACACAGAAATCCGAAAGTGTATTGGGATAGTGATGATGCCTTCCAAAAGCTAAGCAAAGTATTAAGAAACAAAAAAAAATTGTTAGAAACAAAGAAAATAGTGCTAAATTGTTATGTTATATCAGTCCTCCTATATGGTAGTGAATGCTGGACAATATCACAGGTGAAGATACTTGAAGCAACAGAAATGTGATTCTACAGAAGGATGCTGAGAATATCATGGAACTGAACATGTGAGAAACAATGAAATTCTACAGAAAATAGAAACAAAAAGTGTACTTATCAGAAATTTGAAATTTCTAGGGCACAAAATGTGTTTTTTTTCTTATACTTACAGGACATAATGAATGCAAGAGGGACAGAGGAAAACAATGCATAACCTACCTAGTGACCATGGTAAACGGATGACAGAAGAGACTTTAGGATAGATAATAAAAAGACAAAAATCTATTAAGAGATACAGAGGACAAGAGATTTTGAAGAGCCATCTCCTGAAGGCACAAATTCACAAATATTTTATTAAGTGTTAAATTTTCAAAAAAGTTTTCAAATTAACCACAGCATTTCTAAGTAACAAGGTTGCCATGATAATAATTTTTCCTTAATTTTTCTATTGCTCTGATAATGAACAAAGCTTTGAATACAGAACAAAATAAATTATCTAACTGGTTTTCATATATTCTCTGTTATACATTTATAATCTGAAATGTTAAAAAATTAGAGACATCAGCACACTTGATGGTTTCACTTTTCACCATTTATAGAAATGATCTCAGATGATGTACACAATATAAGTAAGTATAAAAATTTAAATACCTAGGAAGTGTTTTAACAAAGGACAAAAAAAGTGACATTGAAATCCATAGGTACGTTGGAATAGTGAAAGTAGCCTTCCAAAAGCTAAGCAAAGTATTAAGAAACAGGAAAATTTCATTAGAAAAAAAAAAAAAATGATTACTGAACTGTTATGTAACATCAGTCCTTCTGTATGGCAGTGAATGCTGGACAATGTCTGAACAGATGGAGAAGAGACTTGACGCAAGAGAAATATGCTACAGAAGAATGCTAAGAATCTTATGAACTGAACATGTAACAAGAAAGATTTCAGGAAAATGAGAACAAAAAGAACATATACTTAGAATCAGAAAGAGACAATTGAAATTTCTACGACACATAATGAGGAAAGAGAGCTTGGAAAATTTGACACTCACTGCATATATTGAATGTAAGAGAGACAGAGAAAAGCAGCTGATGTTATTATCCAGGAAAAACCTTTTTGGGCTCATGTTCGCTGCTGATATGAAGTGGAAAGATTATTTTGAATCCATTGCTAGATCAGCTGCTAAGTAAATTGGTTCACTATGTTGGGAGAGACAATTTTTCTCGCCAGAATCTATCTTACATATCTATAAGTCTACCATTCATACACGCTCATAATATTGCTGCCACATATGGTCCAATGACCCTGCTATTTATCGTGAGCATCTTGAAAAGATCCAAATAAGAATCTGCAATATTATTAGTCCTGATCTGATGGCTCAGCTCCAGTCAATTTTCTACTGTCATAAGGTTGCCTCTGTGTCTTTTCTATAAACTTTCATGGTAATTGTTTGAATGAGCACTTCACTATGGTACCTAGATTTCATGAATTTAAGTACAGAACTAGACTGACATCGAGATTTCATCAATTTACAGTTGAGCTGGCTAGATGTAGCCATAAATTATATGCTAACAGTTTCTTCTTTTGCACTTCTTCATTGTGGAACTCCCTTCTGGTTCCATTCTTTCCAGCCAACTTTAATCTGCAAAATTTTAAATGCAATGTCAATTGCTATCTACTGTCCTCCTGATTACTCTTTTCTCTTTCTGCTCATCATTAATATTTCTGTTCCTAATTCTCTCACACCCTGTAACCCCTGTGTTTTAGTGACATTACGGCTTTGCTTGGGGTGATTCCAATTAAAAAACAAAATTTCTAACAATTTTTTGTAAATGGTTGACAAAACAGGGATTAGGAGATAACAAAAAAACAAACCTTACTATGAGATCCAAAGGACAAGAAGTCGTGGAGTGCCATGTTAGTCTCAGTCTTGAAGGGACATGGCACACTGAAGAAATTAAATGCACATGTGTGCAATTTATCAATGAGCTGACTATTTCTAATGCAAAACATTGAGCAAAAATAACACAGCCTTGTGGATGATGAATTATTTCACTTTCTGCAACCTTTTTCTCAACAGACAAAACATTGCTAGCCTCTTACTACTTGATCAGATGAACTACATTCTTTAGTGGTACCAGTTCAGACCTTTGTAGATAAAACCTGCCATGCCATGTACACAGAGTCAACTCATTCACATCCCCTTCATATTCCATTGGTAAGGAGGAAGTTCCATTTTCTTCCTAAAAACTGTTACTTTATGGAACAAACGCCTAAGAGGATGCTTCCACAATCACTACAACCTTAATCACTTCAAATCTAGGGCCAACTGTTATCTATCCTAAATATACTTATTATATGCACTTCTTACTTCACTCTTTTACACCAGGGGTCAGCAACCCCCTGCCCCGAGAGTCATGCAGTCTGTGAAGGATTTTTATCCAGCCCACCAACCTAACACCTGGATACTAATGATCTAATTAGTATCATGTACAGATACAGTTGTTCACTTAAGGTTAAGCGATCATTGAAAAAGTTACTTTGTATCCTCCTCAGAGTTTTTCGTTTGAGTTTATTGTCTGGTGGTTAAACAAATCTAGGTATCTTATTTGATAATAATTAATGTTTATTTAATTTTTTATGATAGTGTCAAGTATTAACTATTCACCTTTTCCAAATCTCCAAAATCACAAGAGATGTAATACCAGGCATCTTTGTGAGGTCTACTCAAGATTTGAGAAGAGAGTTTTCCTCCTGTTTTGCTGACTTCCAGCCATATGGAAATTGATTTAAATTATTTGATACTCCTTACAAAACAGATTTGAAGCAATTGGCAGAAAAATATGAGTTGAATTACAATGCTACACATTTTTTGAATCAAAATTTAATTGCAAATCCAATGCTAACTTCTACAATAAATATATTTTGCCAAGTGGAAAATATAAAAGCTTATTGAATAATACGAAAATGATGATATCATTATCTGGAGGTACATATACTTGTGAACAACTTTTTGGAAAAATGAAATATACTAAAAAGTCATTTCTAAACAAGATTATGATGACTATCTGGATGAGGTTTTGCTCTTGTCATTGATAAAAATTTTGGTTGATGTGGAGAAGTTATCGAACAATAAGCAAAAACAAGTTTCACATTAAATAATTTGACATTTCTAATTGAATTTCATTTGTAATAAGGAATTTGCATTTTTTTTTTGTTGATTGTGTTAGTTGTTATCCTGTTAGTCCTGGAGTAAAATAAGAAACCTTGTTTAAATAATATAACAGTACCTTTGTTGTATTTTCTTTAAACATCCAGTCTAAAGTAGCCCTGTGAATGGAGCAGTCTAAGGTGAAGAAAATTTATTATACTACATTTGATATGGCACTCCTCCAAAATACTACATAGCTGTATGACTCGCTCCCTCCAAAAGGTTGCTGATTCCTGATTTAAACCTTTTTTTACAACACCCTCATTCAGTAATCCTCTACCATGAGTGACTCTTGAGGCTTGTATTAAGTAACACTTGTATAAAAAGGGATCTATATAGATGAATCAGATCTTTTTTTTAAAACTCAATTCAAAGTCTATAAAATGAACTTAAAATCCAATTAGACATCTAGAGAACCCATTTAGTTTTGCCCTGAAAATTTTACATTTCTAGTGTCTACTAATTTTGAAGTTTATGTACCCTCAAAATAATAAGAACATACAAAACTATGTTTGTCACTGTAAATATGAGTTAGGAAAGAAGTATTAATGAATACATTCAAGGGGTGCTGAAACATTCTCACCCTGATCAAGAATACATATTTATTTTTGCATAGATCTTTTTAAGTAAACAATTCATATTTAGTCTGTCTGGAAATTATCCAGCCATATTGAATTGGCTGAGTAGGGTTGCTATAACTTAGTAACCAATCAGAAACGGCTGTATAGCACATGTGTGCTTAATTAATGCACACTGAGGTGCATTCATTCCCCCACCCCCACCCCAGTTTATTTACTGAGGCTCAGGGCCATTTGACTTGGTGTTTAACTTCAAAAATCCTCTTTTCTCTAGCTCATCTTAGTGGTGAGGGCACATCATATTCACCCCTCTCAAATAGGATACCCAAAGATCAGTCCTCTAGAGGATTAATGTCCCATGAACTTTAATGAGGCTCTAGATGCTGGTCTTCAATTGAATGACATGATTGACTTCTCAGAAAGTCATTTTTAATGGAAAGCACCTGATCTCTCAAGCAACTTTCTTTTCTTGATGTATCCTCAAGATGTTTAGAGTTGTTATCTAACCACAGACACAGACCAGAAGTCATTTCTATTTGTTTTACTGTCTTATATTCCCTTTTGTTCTGTAAATGGAAACACTTCCATGGGATGGCTCAATTGGCAGTGACACATCAATGTGTAAATATCTATAATTGCTGTATTCACACTAAATATGCATGAAATTTTACTTACAACTTGAACATTTGTTTGAGGAAAATATTTACTTTTTGGGAATGATTCAATAAGTGAAGGCCAAATAAAATTTTGGTGTTGATGCTTCAAACTTGGCTGAGCATCTGTTGAAAGCAACCAACGTTTTGAAAGGGCATCGACAAGTAGAATACCAAAAGATGTTTATACTCCTGCAGGCTAAAATCAAAATCAATGACAGAATGTGAATTACATCTTGCATTTTATAGATTGTCCAAAATCTATTAAGAGTTTCCAATCTGGTATTCAACCATTCCAAATATTACTACAACACATTTTTATGTCTTATGATTTGGGGTAAAATTTCATATTACACAGGTCTGTCACCCCTTTTGCTGCCACATAACATGTGGTTTTTGGTTTTCCTAAAGCTAAAATTACCATTAGAAGAAAATACAGAATGAAACAAGAGGATGGTGATCCTGAATATTTTGAAAAGTAAAAAGGAAAATTTCTTTTGGAAGGAAATAGAGAATACTACAAGATTATGGTGGTCCTGAAAAGGAACTGAATATTTTGAAATGTAGAAAGGAGACAGCAATAAGTGTGTGAAGTCCAATGGGATGTGTTTTGAAGAGGTGTTACTTCCCTAGGTAGGCTACATTTCTACTAATATTAAATAACTAGATCATTTATAGACAAACCTTGTGTATATCTGTCAACTAAATATTCATGGGATAGTATAAATAAATGTGCTAGCAATACAATGGTTAGTGGTGTTGAAAGTGAAACCAGTGATAGAAGTTCAGATCCTGACTTAGTTGTATTCATTTGTGTACTAATTCCCATGGCAAAGGCATGAATCTATCTCTTCTACCCTCAGTTATAGGTTAAATGACAGGGTAAATTAGTTTCTGTAGGCTTGGCTTGGAGCCAGCCTAGGAAGGAGTACTCTGAATTCAAAATTGTGGAGAAGGCAACAGGAATCCACTTCACTATCTTTTCCAAGAAGTCATGGAAATTTCCATATAATAAAGATACAGAATCTATGGAAAGCCATGATCATCTACTGTTTATGGATAAATATATACAAGCATGCATGTTGAAATCACATATGTATGTAACTTTGGAGATAACCTTATATAGTCAGCATGTTTAGACATTGTTACCAGAGATAAATGTGTGTGTAACTCTATCATGTATAAAAAATCTGTTACTTTTTTTAAAACACTTGTCCAAGTTCAGAAGCAAGCAAGTTTGCTTTCATTTGCTCAAGTATTAGAAATAAATCCAAAGAAATGAGAAAAACAGATTTCTTATTGGTTGATGTCCTCACAAGTGCTGATCAATATTTTCAGCTTTTTATTTGCAAAAATATGAAATCTGTTCACATAACCTAAATATAAAATCAATCTCAATATTTGATCAACTTGCCTTGCAGTATCTTCACCTTTCTTTCAATTTACTTACCTATTTATGTATTTAACAATCTCTGTCTATCTGTTTAACAAATTATAATCTTTTCAGATTTCTTTTTTATTCTTATATTGAAGAAAGAGAGAACCTTTGATTTCAGTTTCTTCTTAGACGCTTGGTATCTATAATTCAAGTTTGCTCTCTTGGGTTGCTTATATATGTCTCTCTCTTTTCTATCTGTCTGTCTGTACATATCTGTCAATCTATTTCAGTCTGTTCATATCTACTTATGGAGATCTTTTCTTATTTCTCTGTGTCTATTCCAATTTGTTCATATCTTGAGCTTTTCATAGCTGACTATATATGCAACTATCTATCTTAGTCTACTCATTATCTATTTATCCCAGTCTGTTCATATCTATTTCTATTTAACTACTTCACTATGCTCAGCTCTACCTGTTTTTGTTTATATCTGTCTATCAATCTATCTCAGTAAGTTTATATCTATCCACTTATTTGGTCTGTTCATATTTACCTATCATTGATATCTATCTATCTAATTCAGTCTGTTTATATCTATCTTTCTCATTCTATTCATATCTCTGTCAATCTGTTTTGGTCTGTCTATTTCTATCTTTGTTTACATCTGTCTATCTATCTACATCCAGATGTTTTCATCATTCTTATTGTTTTCTCTAACTAAATCTATATCTATTTACTGCTCAATTAATCACTATTTCAGTTTATCAATATCACCTTATTTGCTCATATCTATCTCAATAGATAAGACATGCCATCAAAATGCTGTATTGTCTGAACTATATGTTTGTTTTTCTTTCTATGAATTCATCAATGTATATACAGTTTTTCAATTTTAAGTACATATAAATCCACTTTTCTATTCTATTCCATGCAAAAAATCCCAGTTTAACCATAAATTCTAAATGACCAACTGCTTCAATCAATCTTTACATTTGTTAAGAGAAAGCAATTTTTTGTATAAATGCTGAGAGCTTTCTACTTAATGATCCATTCTAAACCAGAATAATATTTATTTTCTTACCTGAGTTACATGGAGAAAGAATGAATTTGTTTCAAAGTGGGTCATTAGGTTGAATCCTATCAAAAACCCAAGAAAAATTAATGTCCTCTTTTGAAAATGTTGAATCCTCAAACAAGAGAACTTATTTGTATAGATAAGCAACAGACTTACAATAGAAATCTATTTTCTGATGTGTGTTTTTAACTAAGATGAAAATGACCAAATCTGAAGATGGATACATTTGGAACCACTGCAACATATACAGTTTGGCATATATTGATTGCTTAAGTGGAAGAGAAATAATAAGGAATAAAAATGAAGAGAGATGTTTGTCATTTAGATAGTAATGGTAGAAATAAGACTGGAAGTAAAAAGTCAGTACAATATCAGATTTGATATTTCAATGGAAGTGAATTCATATAGTTTTTCTTTTCATCACCACTTTAAAAATATATAAATAAATGTGTCTTATGTATTTTATAATGAACAGAGATCACCATGAATTTATATGAGTAACATAGATGAATGCAAGAAATTGCAGAATACATTATTTGCAAAGGGTGTCATTAATATAAGATAAATTTTGCACTTTGCAAATGATACATTTTAAAATTTGATAGATATGAACAGATTGATAAATAGTAAGATAGAGTGATGTTATCATGAGCAAAGGTTAAAATAAGCAAGACACTTTAAAAAGACATATGTGAACATAGATAACATGAGATAAAAAACAGAGATAGTAATGCAATCATAGACAAAGAATAATATATCAAAAGACTGAGATAATGAAGATACTAAGATAGATGTTATAATGCACTCCTAGCGGTTATAATGTTTTGCTTAGGTTAGTCCCCATGCTGTCATCACTTCTTTCTCTTTGACCGACTCCAATGGACTTCTACTGACTCACTTTGTGTTCTTTATTTAAGGCGACTTGCCTAGTTCATTTGTGTTACCAGGGATGTCTTATCAACAACATCGCCACTTTTGAGATTTTTTTTTTTTTTTTCACTAGTAAATATTTTATTTTATTTCTTAGTAATCACTCCTTTTTTCTGGTGAGTTTGCCAACGTAATGAACTTTGTATTTCTTTTGTTTTGGGTCAATCACTAGTTTTTCCGTACATTTCCATTTTCTGATAATCATACTTGTAAGTTCAACAAACCCTTAGGGAGTTGGTACATCAATACAATAATACAGTATTTGTATAGGTTCTTCCTTTCTTGCTGGCCTTTCTTCAGTAAACCTTTTCTTTAACCGATTTCAATGCCTTTGGTGTTTTCATTTTTTCCCTTTTACCATATATATCATTTTTCCAATTCATGACCTTATTAATGCTGTTTCCTCACATCTCTTTTCCATTTTTATATATTCTGAAAAACACTTTTTTCCCAATTTTGAAAAATTTTGTGTCCTTTTTGTTCTTATTCTTTTTTAACCTGGTAACAACTTGTCAAACACTGATTTAATTTTTCTTGTGAACATCAATTCTGCCGGTTACATGCCTGTCGGTGTATTGGGATTGGATGTTATCCGGTATACTCTCAAGAATTTTTGTTGTGCTTCCTTGCTCACTTTTTCATTACTTTTCAAAGCTCCCATAAAAGTACCCACAAACCATTCAGCTTGTCTGGGTAATACAGCTGGGTAGTAATATGTTCAATCAAGAACATTTTACAAAATTCTTTAAATTTGTAAGTAGAGAATTGTGTAACATTATCTAAAATTATGGCATCCAGAATGCCATATCTTGCTAACAGTTTGTGTAAAAAATTCACTGTAACCATGAAAGTTGTGTTTTGACACTTAATTTCAGGCCACTTAGTAAAGCTATCCACTATCACAAGACAATGTAATCTGTTTACTGGACCTGCAAAATTTATGTGCAGGTTTGACCATGGAGTATCTGTCTTTGGCCAATGTTGTAATTTTGTGGTAGGTGATTTTGCTACCAGAGCACAACTTCTGCAGACTTATACTAATTTTTCAATGTTTTGATCCATTTTCGTCCAGTATACATGGATTCTTATAAGAGATTTCATTCTTGAAATTCCCAGATATCCACTACGAAATTCATTTAATATCAGCTTTTGTAATATGATTGTTTTACGACTCTTTGTGCATACATCAGTACTCCCTCACATAGTAAGTATTCCAGTTCTGGACTGTGTTCTAAAAATTCTCTTTCTTACTTTCTTTTAGTCATTTTTTTTATTTCAAAATAAACATGTCTTGTTCTGCTTTTACTTTTATTTCTTCCAGGGTAACTGGTAGTTCTCATGTATAATATATTTTTATTTTCTATTTCACATTTTAATGCTGCAATAGCAGTGTCCTCAAATGGTTCAGTACTTTATGTTATCAATTTTGATAAACTACCAGCATGTCCTAATTTTTGGGACGGTTGATATTCCATATCTGAAATTGTAATTTAATAAGATGGTACCCCAGCATTGTAATCTATTCACTGTATGTTTAGGAATTCCTTTTTTCAAATCATAAATTGATAATAGAGATCTGTGGGCCGTCTGTAAGCAAAAACTCCTTCCATCTCTATCTGTAAAAGGCAGGATGTGTGCGTCTGTGGGTGTGTAACGAATGCACGGCTGCAATTTTCAACAGATTTGCACCAAAATTTACATGCACATGCTCCAAGTTAGCGGGAAGGCCAAGACCAACTTTGCATTTCCCAACTCCCATCGATAGTGGAAATAATCGATTTTTTCTACAGCAGTTTTCATGTAGTTTGCGGCCATTTTGTACAGGCCAGAGTGAGAGTCAATAGCTGGCTGCCACGAATAGGCAGGAAGATTCTATTGGCCAGTGTGAGAGCCAACATTCATGTCAGTCAACTCTATTTGCTGTTAACATTCTTTTTTCATTCGGTTTTTCCAGTTACGAGTCCTTTTTTTTAAAGCTGATCATTTTGTGTTCATTTTGTTTAGTTCTTTTTTTGTAACAGATTTAACGTTTAGTATAGAGCTTAGAAAAAAATTTGCAGTGTGAGATATGCAAGAAGTAAGGCATGTAGCAACATCAGCATGGCAAAGGACACTCCTTTAAAGCCAAAGAAGGGCAAAAATATTTTAACTCAAGTGATAGCAATTGCTGTATGAGTCGTTTGATTTTTGAATCAAGCACAGGCAACACCGGGCCATGATGCTAGTGTATAAATATGTGAAATGTTTTCACTGCAAATATTATTGCTAATGCCACTTTTTCAATCTAGCTATAGTTTTTTTTCTACTGGTAGCAGCGAATGTGAAGCATGTGCAACAGCTTCCCTGTTACCGTCATCATATTTATATAGAATTACCGCTCATATACCATAGTCATTAGCATCTGAAGCTAATACAATTTCTACTTTGGGATCATAGAATGCTTATGATACATTTGACTTTAGTATTTTTTTTTTTTTTTTTTTGATCAGTCTTGATTCGACTTCACACTTTTTTAAACAATTTGTTCAGTGGTGCTCTCAAATTCTGCCTTTTAGGTATAAATTTGATAACTGTTTGCTAGTCCTAGAAATATTTGTAATCTAGTAATGTTTGTTGAAGGAGGCATATTCTTAATTGCAATTGCCCTTGACAAATCTGGTTGATGATCATTTTTGTCAATGATATGTCTTAAGTACTTGATTTTAGACAAAAACAATTCACATTTTTCCTCACCAAGTTTGAACCCGTATTCTTATATTTTTTCAAAAACTCTTTTCACATCCACAATATTTTGTTCCGTTAGATACATTTTTAATTCATATATCATCTAGACAGGCAACTGCAAAATCACAATCTGCAAGCATAGTATCCATAAGCTTGTTGAAATATAGCTGGAGCCATTTTCATCTCAAAAGGAAGTCAGTTAAACTTATACAATCCCTTGTGTATATTTATAGTTATTAACTCTGAACATTCTTCTTCAACCTCTATTTGCAAATACACTTTTTCCATTGTTTAAATTCACAAAAATTTCCTCTGGACTTGGTAATTACCCATGAGATTCGAAACATTTGTTTAACTCTGTTGAAAAATGAGAACAAACATATCTTTACATACAGTGCTGGTGCTGCCCATTTTGAATGGTTAATATTTTCAATTACACCTATTTTTTTTCAAGTCTAATTCTTCATTGACTTTGAACTAGAAATTTCACTTTGACTTTGGAGCATCAAACCAACTCATCCAAGATAACATCCAGAAAACATTTCTTCAATTTTTCCTTTAAATTTTCACACTTGTTTTTTTAAAACTGGTAGCTTGTTCACCTACATTTTTGCAATAGATATTTATAGGTAAATCCCAAAACTGAAAATGATTCCATCCCATCAGTACCGAATAAGTTTGTAATATTTTTTAACACATAAGCCTTAGCTTTTACACACTTGTTATGAAATGAATTGTTACAATTCATTTCACAAACAAAAAATAATTTCTTACCTTACACGCCATGCACAATTTTCAAAGTTATTTTTAATATAGGTTTTCTGTTTGCTTTCCATGTTGCTTCGTTGATTGTGATATCACTACCAGTGTCTAGTTGTATTTTTACATCCACATTAATTTTCACATACACAAATTTTATTTGGTTTTCTGTAATCATTTTTTCTGTCACAATGCTGTGTACAAAAGTTTTTTTGTGAGAACTTTTCTTTGCTTTAGTTTTACAGTGTGACTTTTTATGTCCTATTTTCCACATTTGTAGCACTTTGAATTGCTAAAGGGACAGTCATCTCTGACATGTAACCTTCCACATCTGAAACATGGATTAATTTCTCTTTTTCCCCATTTTTCTTTAGTTTGTATGTATGCACATTCTTTTCTTTCAATTTCTTCCATATCATGTCTCAGATTTAGGATTCTCTGACATTTGTCCAATATTTCTTGTAGTGTTAGTTTTTGATTCTGTTGAAATTTCATTAGAATTCTAGCATAAGTATGTTACATTTGTATATTTCATTTATTATTTTTGTAAGTATGGCTAAGATGCAAGCAAAAAAGTTTCAATTTTTTCTCAGAAAATGATCTTTTCAGTTTATTCTACTCTTTATAAATATTATATCTTTGTTCATCTTTGATGAAAATGAAAATTTAAAATAGAAACAAGTTGGTTTAAAATGGAGATTCAATCTGTAATGTAATTGTAAGGACAAGACTAATTTCCCAGGTCATTTTCATAAAACACAAAAGAATCTATATAGAAAAGAGTTTTTTGTAGAAAATTATGAATATAGCAGGATATATATATATATATATATAAGATAATAATAATTTTAAATTAAAAGAATCTTAAAAAATATACTAATATTAACCTAAGACTACCAGAAATTATTATACATTAAAAGTAATATGTATTTTGTGTAGCATTTTATTGGTTCATTCTGTGTTTTCATGAGAAGTATTTTTATCTGTAGGTATTTACCTGCTTATTTCCAATGGAACAGAAGAATATTCTCTTTTTCTTAATCTTTTATCTGATTTTGTAATAAATCTGACTTCATGACTGTCAATTTATGTTTGTTGAATTGTTTAAATTTCATGTCAATCATTTCCATTCAGGTGTTGAATCTATAGATATATTAAAATAGAATAGAAAATTGCTTTACTCACAGACTCTTTCATAAAGTGTCTTAGTTCATGTAGTGATACTAGCAAATTAGTATGCATAATTTGCATAGGCAGAAGTGAACATTCTTATAAGTGGTCACTGAAAATAACCACCAGTGCTACGAGCTTAGCAGCTGACTAGTGCTAACTTGAACTTCACAACAGTTCATTTGTATTTCTTTCTTCTATGACTTTTCTTTCTTAGTCCAACTGTTTTTCTTCATGTAACTTTCTTTCTTCTACCATTTTTTTTCTTTTCCTTCATCCTTGTTTTCCATTTTCTTCTTACTTTATTCTGTCATCTTTCTACACTAGGAGTTAACAGATTGATCTCATAAATATGACAATTCATTTTAATACACTGAATAATTTGTTTAGTGCCAAATATGTTGATATGAACTAATGAACTAGTGGGATTAGCAAGAAAATGTTGAAGATACCAATTAATCAATCAGCCATTATAATTAATTAGTTATTCAAATTTTATAGTATGGTCTGTAGTTAGAATTATTTTGATCTTCAGATGTTTTTACATGCTTGTTTCAGAAAAGAGAAAACATCTTTGCTTTGTTTCTCTCAATCTTTCACCATTTTTAAAAATAAATTTGACTTTGTGCCATTTGTTTAACTATTTGTTTATATTTCCTTTCAATCTGTTTCACTGATTTCATAAATCTATGAATATATTAAAATAGAATAGAAAATGGCTTTTCTCACTGTCTCTTTTATCACGTGTCTAAGTTCATTTTTCTTCTTTCTTTCTTCCTCAATCTTTCTTTACGAGGCACCAACATTTTCACGTCATAAATATGACAATTCTTTTTAATTCATTGAATACATTTGTTTATTGCCAAAACTTTACTACATGAAAAAGGAAGTAATTATCATGTGTGATTAGCAAGAAAGTGCTGGAGAGACCAGTTAACCAATCAACTCTTATCATTAATTAGTTATTCAAATTTTATATTTTGTAGTTCAGTCAGAGTTGTTTTGATCCTAACAGGTTTTGTTCAAGGGACAAAGAAGAAAATATTTTTGCTTTTGCCCTTGTTTTTTTTTTCCTGGTTTTTACAATCTTTCTGATTTCTTGTCTATTGCATTACACTTACACAGGTAACCATATTGAGTGTGCTTATATAATTATGACATCTGAGTCTTGAATCCTCTCCTAATTCACAAACTGTTTACGTTTCACTTGTTATCAAACTGAACTGTGCACTGCATTTATGTATGAAGATAAAGAAAAGAGAGAACTGTTTTATTTTCTTATTGATTCATTTTTTCCTCAAACACTGAAACAGAGAACTTTCAAATCAGGAATACAACAATAATCATTTTATGTTGCTTTTTAAATGAGTAATATAAAATATAGGGTGTTCCAATAACTCGGACCAATTTTAAACATAAGTTAAGTTTAAGCATCTAATGATTTTTTCTTTTTCTTTCAGATTTAACAACTTAAGTCTTTGGCAATTTCAACCATCGAAAGATTAACAATCAAACGTGTTAAAGTTATCAAAGCCTATTATGAAAATGGGTGTTCAAACAGAAATGCATTTTGTGCACTTCACAATATTTTGGTCACCATAATTGACCAACCGAAAGTGCAATTGAAAATGATGTAATGTTGTTGTGGAGAGGTTTAATTCCTGCATGCGATGATGAATAGAGGCGTCTGGATTTTGGGCCATATTCTCATGCACTGCAGCAATGTTTTCAGCTGAACAGTGTAAATGAGCATGCAATGATGTTTTCATATTTGCCACCGACCCAGTTTGTTTGAATTTACAAACAATTTTTCCAATTGCACTCTTGAAACTTTAAAATGTTGTTTGATTGTTAATCTTTCGATGGTTGAAATTGCCAAAGACTTAAGTTGTTAAATCTGAAAGAAAAAGAAAAAAATCATTAGATGCTTAAAATTAATTCCCATTTAAAATCAGTCCAAGTTATTAGAACACCCTTTAATTGTAGACAAAGTGCTTGTGCTCTTTCTGGGTTTCCAATTTAGCATTAGCCCACAAATATCTGGTTTTTACACAAATTACTCTCAGGTGAAATTTATATTTATTTTTTAGCATTCTTCTGTTAATCTTTGCACATAAGTGCATTACAAATTTTTGGTCAAAGTAGTTGCAAAATTAATATTAATTTTGCAACTAAATCATTCTGTAACATGGAAAGTTTATCAACAGCATTGACATAGAATTATTACTGCAGCCTTTTTAATGCAATAGAATATCACATAAGGTTGATGTAAATGTTTTCAGCCATTTTTATTTTTCATTTGACATGTTTATCAATTTCATTTTGTTGTGAAAGTGGACTAATAGCTCCAGAGACCCAGTCAGTAGGTAATTGAAGTTTGGTCTTGAGTTTTCACTGTATAATGTTTGATCTCTGTGATTAAGTGTTAAGAACATTCACAAGGAAGAAGATCATGTTGAAAAATAAACATATTTTAACGCAAAGTAAATGCTTTTTTTTTGTCATTAAGCAAAGGACTTATTGATGTGCTTAAGTAGAATTAGGAAATGTACTCATATTTTATTCTGAAAAAATGGTGTATATATTATCTAAGATAGAGTTTTGGGTTTCACATGTAGCAAGAGGTCATCCTTGTTTGTGTTGAAAAAAAAAATTCTTTGATTTTTGTTCAAATTACTATTATATGAAATTTGATCTTTTCATTGTGTTTGATATGCTAATCTTAACCCATGATTGCATCATGATTTTTAACAGGTGCAAATATAAAATTTGCATTTTGCAAATGATATGTTCTGCAACTGTATACGTTCAACTATCTCATTCTTATTAACTTATAACATTTACTCTTTTTATTTAAAATACAGTGTATACTTATATAGTTATATATATTAAGTCATATATATATATATATATATATGTGTGTGTGTGTCTTAAATGGTAATGGAAGTAATTCTGAGAAAATTAGAAGTCATAAAAGGATTCATTATTGATAACCACAATCTTACTAACATAAGATATGCAGATGACACAGTGTTGATAGCAGACATGGAAAGGCAACTACAAAAGCTCTTACAGAAGATAGTGAGGGAAAGCAAGAATAAAGGACTAAATATGAACTACAAGAATGCATAGATATCAGCAAAAGGATGAGCTTAAAATGCAAATTACAAATTGAGGATACTAAAATGAAACAAGTACAAAAATTTAAATATCTGCAAAGTGTTCTAACAGACAACGGAATGTGCAATATTGTGATCCAAAGATATAGTGGGATAGCAAAAACTGCATTCCAAAAGCTAAGCAGAGTATTAAGAAACAGAAAAACTTTGTTAGAAACAAAGAAAAGAGTACTGAACTGTTATGTGATATCTTTCCTCTCATATGGCAGTGAATGCTGGACAATTTCCTCAAAGATGATGAAGAGACTTAAAGCAACAGAAATGTGGTTTTACAGAAAGATGCTGAGAATATCATGGACCAAATATGTAAGAAACAACATGGTTTTAGAGAAAATGAAAACAAAAAGGAAACTTATACTAAACATCAGGAAGAGGCAATTGAAATTTAAGTAGCATGTAATGAGGAAGGATGTCTTGGAAAATCTGATACTCACAGTACAGATTGAGGGAAAGAAGAAAGCAATGTATATCATACTTGGTGGGCTTGAGTAAATGAATTGTAGAACAGGTTTTGGGAGAAGTAACAAAAAAACAAACTTATGAAGAGTTACAAGGGACAGGAAAAGATTGGGGGTGCAACACCTAATCGGTTGCTCTGCCAGCAACTACGTGGATAATAGGGAGGGAGGTGAAAGAGATGGGAGTTAACAAAAAAAATAACACTGCTTCAGAAACCACAGCAAGTTTAGGAAAAAAAATACCCACTGAACCAACTTCACAAGACACCATGTCTTTCCGACTGCTGGTTTCCCCCTGCTTTTATTGGCATGAGGCATTTTAAAAAGACCCAGATCTTGACCCATTGCAGAGAGGCTCATATTTAGTTAGACATGCTGAACTGTCCCAGATATAATTGCTGTTGACAAATATGTCCTTTTGCATGTGTACTGACACACATTCATCACACCTATGTCTTGAAGAGACATGCCACATAAAAAAAGAATGAAAGTAAAAATAAAAAATATGAATTTGGTTCCATTGAAATGATGATGTATTGATGTCTTTCTTCCAGTCATCTTTCCTCCATTAATTCTGTATCTATGGTGCTTTTCCTCATATAGGGCAATGGTAATATATCTTTACAAGACTGCAACCCTCTTGATTATTATGTGTAGATTACAGCTGAGTGAGAGACCAACAAAACTCCTTGTATAACCAAAGATAAACTGAAAGCTAGGATTATGGCAGTATTCACCAACTTAAAAAAGGATAACATCCAGAAGAGATGCAGAAGATTCCAAAGTTGTCTGGAGGCCGCAGTTGAAGCCAATTGTGATTTTATTAAACAAATTTACTCTTTCATATTTCAAGATATTTTTGTGTAATTTTGCTAAATATATCTGTTAAAATGAGATGTCAGTGTTATTTTCATTCTTGCATAATTTAGATGATTATTTATCCATTGCACTCTGTATGTACCTTAGGCTAAAATTTAGCCATGGACTACCTGTATTTACCCCTTACAGATGGCTGTAAGTGGGTGGGTGGGTGTTGGGTCCTTATATGCCATTAAAATCAAATCTGGTAACTTACTTATAAAATGAAATAGACATACACATAGACTACAAATGCAATATGAATTTAATTAGCATTCTGATCATTAAATCTCCTCTTTTCTAACATCCTGGTCATTCTGAAGCCTCTGAAAATTTCAAAAAACACTTATACCATAATAAATAATAATTATAATAAATAGTTATAAATAATTATAGCCATATGTATATATATATATATATATATATATATATATCTAAGCAAAATTTAAATTAATTAAATGCATTCATTCTTCTATTAAGGGAAATACTGTAGTTACTAATGAGGGTGGAGGCAAAAATTGTTTGGCTTATCTCAATTAGTTTAAATATACTATTAGAGAGCAGATCCTTTCACATGGTACATTTCTGCAATACCCCCACACTATTTTTTATTTCAAAGCATTTTCAACATGATTATTAATAGTTATATTTCTTTATATTATTGTTACTTTCTATCGCACTACTTTGGGTCTGGCTTGGTTTATTTTGTTTTATGGCATATCAACCTCAATGAGTTATTTAATGCCAACAAGATTTTTAGGATAGGTTTGTATGTATAGAATATGTATGCTTTGTAAGAAATCAGTTCGTAGATCAGGTTTCAATGATGTATTTTTGTAAAGAGAGTTTTTGTCAAGAGTCAAATGTATTTACCCCTTACAGATGGCAATATTTTTTTTCAAGAATGTATTGCTGGTATTTTTACTATTTAAATCTATTATTTATACTTTCATAGTATTTTGACCTCAGTTTGGAGATTAACTATTTGTCCAAACCTGGCACCCTAACAGATGCTACCACCCTGGGTTAGGGGAACAACAGAAATTAAGACATGATTCCATGCTCCTCAAAATCTCTAATCTCCTGATCAGAAGCATTGCTGCCAGATGTAGTTTATCCTCATACCCAGGATGACAATATTCTGGGTCAGTCACCTCTTTATCACTTGTATAATTTTATTACTAATTTTACTCTTGTCGTTTTATGTTCACACTCTATTCATTCTAAGAATACTTAGACCTTTGTCAAACTCCCAAAGAGGATATTTTGTGTTATTTCTTGGAAACAAGGAGTTACTATCTTAAATAATACAGAAGACATGTCAGAATCTTAGCCCACAATTAAAATTTGTTTTTTTTGTATAGATTTATAGACTTCAACATATGGGAACAAGTGATAGTTCTTGTATGTCAAGAAGTTTAATAAACAATGACAGGTCTCCTACATTGAAAGAACACTTCTACTGACAGCAGAAGCTATGAAAATATTATAAGAATGTATATTCAGAAAGACCAGACTCTCTGTAGGAAAAGAAAAAATGAGAGTGAAAGAACAAGATGGCAGACAACATACATAAAAATACAAATAAAATAGGCACAAAACACATTTCTTCTCTCAAATGTTACAATAATAAAGAACTCTTTAGTTGAATTAAACTATACTCTATATTATTCTTCTATGTGCCATGCCTTTTTAGAACAGTCATGACTCTCCTCAACTTCTTAAAATTTGCAGTACTAAGTAATGTTTGCTAACTCACTATCCTTTTCATTCCCTGTTCTGATATTTAAAGACAGTGCAGAGGATTCAGAAATAGTTGGATGATATATCCAATCAACATCATGGTGTTTGGAGTGATCACTGGTGATGGCAATTTTATGCCTCCATTGATCTTCCTACAGGGTCTCAAACTCAACATGGAGGCCTACCTCAAGTTCCTTGAATAGATAGTGCTACCCTGGGTCAAGAGGGTTGCTGCTGGAAAACCCTATGCCTGACAACAGGACTCTGCACCATGCCACACAAGCAGAAAGACCCAGTCCAGATAATTTCTGAGACCACATCACCTCTTACATCTGGTCATCTGACTTCCCAGACTGCAGCACTCTTGATTATTATGTGCGAGGAGCACTTGAGCAAGAGACCAATAAAACTCCTTTTATAACCAAAGATGAACTGAAGGCAAAGATTATGGCAGCATTCACCAACTTAAACAAGAAGAGAGATGCAGGAGATTCCAAAGTTGTCTGGAAGCCATGGTTGAAGCCAATAGAAACTTTATTGAATAAATTTACTCTTTAGTATTTCAAGATATTTTTGTGTAATTTTGGTAAATATATCTGTTAAAATGGGATGTCAGTGTTATTTTCATTTTTGTTTAATTTAGATGACAATTTTATCCATTGCACCCTGTATATCTGCTTCTGTCACTATTCAACAGCAGTCAGCAAGCCTGTAACAATCAAAAGAATCAGAAAAAGCTTTTTCTACACATCCAAGACTTGGGCAACCATGGCGCTTTCTTCAAAAATTCTTGTAATTCAATCAACAAAGCCAAGTCTATGGTAGAAAAAAATAAACAAAACAAAAAATATGAACCCCAACAAAATAGTAATGCTGGTCAAATTCACCAAGTTCACTATATTACAGGCTCAACATATTGGTCAAGGATATTCTTGGAGCAAACTAAGGCACTGGCTATTATAGGAAAGAGGAAAGTTAATCATGTTGTATTACAATTTTTGAAAATTATGAAAAACAAAATAAAGTAAATTAGCATGAATTTGGTTTTGTTTCTTTTGTTTTACAGCATATCAACGTCAATGGGTTATTTAATGCCGACAAAATTTTTATTGCTGGTAATATTTTGTTTTGTCAAAAATCTATTTTTGGTAATATTTTTCCTTCAAAAATGTATTGCTGGTAATATTTTTTTTCAAAAATGTATTGCTAGTAATATTTATTTTTTAAAAACATTGTTGGTAATATTTTTAAAAAAATGTATTGCTGGTAATAGTTTTTTTTTCTTCAAAAATTTATTGCTGGAAATAATTTTTTACAAAGTATTTCTGGTATTAAAACCTATTTTTACACTTTCACAGTGTTTTTACCCCAGTTTTTAGGTTAACTATTTGCCCATAGCTGGGACCCTAACAGGTGCTACTACCCTAAGTCAGGGTGGACCTGGGAACACAAACAATTAAGAGGTGGTTCCACACTCCTTAAAACCTCCTGATCAGAGGCCTTGCCGCTGGATATAGTTTATCGTCTTATCCAGTACACAGATGTAGTTTACCGTCATATCCAGGAGGTAAATTAGTATGAATAAACTAGAACAAAAATGCTCATCATTATTATTGACATTCAGTTTCCTATTTGATATCACATTTTGGTCATTATCATAACAACAAAAATGAGGATATTAGTCTCAATTTAAATAATGATAACTTCTCATTCCAAAAATTCAGATATAAATCATTATCACTTTTATATATTCTTGATATAGACTACAAATCATTCACCTGCAAAATATTTTTTCCCTGTTCAATAATGTCACTTTCACCAGGTTTCTCATTGGGGAATAAGCCACTTGAGTAAATAAGCCATTTGAGTCAGAAGCATATCAAAATTTTGAGAAATACTGTAAAAAAAAAAAAAAATCATGGAACTAAGTAGACTTTTCAAACTGAACCATTTCAAAAGCTTTGAGAATATTAAATCCCCTTATCACATCTTTGCAGCTGGTAGCTTCACCTGACATTAAACAAAGAGAAGTAGATAACTATAAAACTGCTACATTGACAGCCCATCATCTATCAGTAAATAAGGTAGTAAAGTTTTGGTCTGCAATTTTATGATGGATTCTTTTATTTTGTTTGTTTGTTTGTTTGTTTTTTTGTTTTCTTACTATCCTTATCTTTGCTATTTTTTAATAGTTTCAGCCTGTCTCTCTTTCAGCCTTCTTTAAGTGGAATTTTGTCAAGAAACATCTTGATAGTTATTTTTCAGTTTGGGTTCTAATCTGTTTTTTTATTAAAGTATTTATGGTGCTGATGTGTTTGTGTTTTTGTTTTTAATCAGTATCACCCCATGCAAGGCAGTAAAGCCACTAAGACACAAGAGGTTAAATGCTGCAGAAGAATTAGGAACAGAAACATTAATGATGTGCAGAAAGAGAAGAGAATAAACAGGTGCACAAGTAGATAGTGATTGATATTTAAATTTTTGCAGATTAAAGTTGGCTTGAATGTGCGGAGCCAGAAGGGAGTTCCACAAAGGAGAAGTGTGAGAAAAGAAAGTGCTATCATAGAATTTATGGCTACATCAAGCCAGCTCTATTGTAAATTGATGGGATCTGTGCTTATATTCAAAAAGTCTAGGTACCATAATGAAGAGCTCATCCAAACAATTATCATGAAAGTATTTATAGAAAAGACATAGAGCGGTAATCTTACAGTGGTGGGAAAGTGACTGAAACCAAGCTGCCAGATCTGGACCAATAATATTACTGATTCTTCTTTGGATTTTATCAAGGCGTTCAAGGTAGTGTTTAACAGAGCTTTACAATTATAGTTTTCCTTTAGAATAAATTTTAAAAAACCCTTTTTTAAAAACTTGCACAAGTTCACATTGTCTTTTAAGTAGCCTAATAGAAAGGAGGGTTGGTTGTTTTGTTTTTAATTTTTTTACCTGAGTTTATAAGGATCACTCCACTTATTAATTTCACACTTTTCCTCTCAGAGCTCAAACATGAAACAGCAATTATAATAGTCACATTCAAGTTTTTATTTGCACACTTTTACGATATGCCACATGTTGAAAGGCTTTATTCCATTCTTCTTCTTCTTCTGTTATGTGTCCATGTCCCCTTCAGGAAGTAGGCGATCATGGCCCTCCACATCTCGCTGCCCCTTGTAGCTCTTTTGTATCTTTTTGTTATTTTTCACAAACGCTGTTCTACCATCTATTTGCTCAAGACCATCAAGTATATCATTTACTGCTTTCCTCAGTCCCTCTTTCTGTCCTGTGAGTATCAAATTTATCCAAGCCCTCTTTCCTCATTACATGCCCCTGAAATTGCAACTGCCTCTTCCTGATGTTAAGTATAAGCTTTCTTTAAAAGTGTTCTCTTGTTCTTTTAGATTCTTTCTAGAACTATTACATCCTTATAAAATGATGGTACATCAATATAGTTTTGTTTTAATGTGAGTTATGCAAGTCAATATTTAATTTATGCGTATTTTTGCATATTAATTAAGTTGTGCCAAAATTTCTTTGCATTCTATTATCAGAAAATGCAAGTCCAGGGAATAAAGTTGGTTATTACAATGGAGTTAAAAATAATAGTTTCTTTACTTAAATTTTTGACTTATTAAATTGATTTTCTGATTCCCACCTTTTTCTTAAGAGACCCTCCCATTTATTGCATCTTGAGAAAAATTCCAATTACCTCTCCCCTGTTTGTATTAGTAAATTATAAACTATTTTGTCCAGTAGTTTTTATAGATAACCACCTTCAGTTTACAGATCCAAAATCTTAAAAAAAATTGAAACAAAATGCAAAGGAAAAAACAAATACTGAGCAAAAATCTGAGTTCAATTTTTCCATTCTTTACTTTTTAATAATGTAGCTGTTATATATCATATCTATGAACACTAATGGCTATGTCCCATTCCTCATAAATATGTGGGACATTATTGTAAGTGAAAGTAATATGCTGTCTAAGTAGTCCACCATTAGCAGTGGTTTACCTATTTCATGCTGTTGGCGAGTATTGTATTTTATTGATGTTATAAAGATTACCCTTTCATTTTCAACCTCTGTTTTGGTTATTCCTCATTCAGTAACCATTCCTAGGTTACGACAGAAGCTTTCTTTAACAGTTTTGCAAAGAATAATCTAAGAGTTGCAATAAAACATACCAGAAATAATGAGAAAGAAAAACCAGTAAAAAATTAAAATGATCAACAATGCTGAATCTAAGAAATTTGTAGAAAATGACATCTAATGCAACTAGCTATATATAAACAAACAAGATGTCTGCAGAACAGAGATTGGAGAAATGAGAAATATAGTAAAATAGTTTATTGAAATGACATCTTATTGTAATGTCTTCATAAAGTTGCTGTCATGGAAAGATTTTCAAGAATAAAGAAAGCTAATTTAAATCTCACTAGAGGCCGACTTTTTATTTCTAAGCCTTGCTGCTTATTTAACAGATATGAAATATTGTTCTATGAATTGTACCAAATAGTAACACAAATTGAAATACTGAAACTATCTGACTCCTCCTGCTAAAAATGTTGGAAAAATGGTTGATTCATTTTACTGCTCCAGAAACTACCTCACTCCTTCTGTTATGCTTTATTGCTACAGAATCACAAAGAACTTTACCAAACAACAGAAGCTACATTACTTGAAGACTTTTAGCAACAGCTAAAATGGATATCACATGTAACTTGAAGAGAAAATAATGACATAATCAAGATGTTGATGTTCCATACTATTTCAAACAAAAGGTTAGGAAGGAAACAATCATCAATACAGGAAAGAGCTATAACAGCTACTGGGCTTGAGAAAAATTGTTTTAAGAAAAAGATTTCATGAATTTCAACCAAAAGTAATACAAACTGCTTAGTCAATGAATGCCAAATTTTTCCTTATGAGGAAATGGTTAATGTTACTATTACAAGAGTTAGATTAGACCAAACATTGGAGTATTGTTGTAACATATGGTCTGGACTTTCTTAATTTTCACTTTCCAGCCTAGATAGTGTTCAAAGTAATTTATAGGATCTTATATTTCACTCTGCTGCTGCTTTCCTACAGATGCAACAGTGCAAGCCAATTGCTACTCTGTTGATATTTCCATGGCAACTGTTCAGATCAGCAGCATTCTTTAATTCCTAACCATTAGTATGAAAAAAAAAACAAAACAAACAATGCTTCATCCAAGGAACCTGTGGTCGGAGAACTGAAGGAAAAAGCAAATATAGAAAAAAATAACTTACCGCTGATGCAATGACTTTGCATACACATTGTAAAGAAATCCAGAGGCAGGGGGAAAAAAAAAAGATGTCCACTCATGAGGCAAATATTTAAATATGAGGTTTTGCTGGTAACATGCAAATTTCCAACCATCGAAAGGAATATAAAAATCGCATTATCGATGGGGGAAGGAGGAAGTGTTTTAGATCCTACGATCATCGCATAGTCGAGTGTGGGTTTTCTGTGGTGGATGAATGGTAGGAGAAGAAGAAGAAGAGGAGGAAAGAAGAAGAGATTTATTGCTGCCAAATCAAATATCAAAGAACTGACAAGAAAGACAGTGAAATTGATTCTCTCACAAGTGAACACTAACTACAGAACCTGGATAACTTTAAATTATCATATGCAATACTACATGACATAAAAACAAGAAATGGAAGAGGAGTCAAAAATAAATAATAACTGGCAACATCACCATTGACTTCAATTAACAATTAAAATAACGATTGAATAGAAATGATACAATTAAGCAAGTATTTTTTTTTTTTTTTTATTAAATCCTCCATTGGGCAATTCCTGAAGAGAAGTGGTTCTGGAGATGATAAACTTGAAACTAATTATGAGGTTCAAGCTAACTGAAGAACATATCCATCACTTTTGTCTTTGATTCTTTCTCTATGTTCCGTATCCTTTAAGACATGTGTGATCATGGTTATCCTTTTTAGTTCTAAGCAATATTTGCTTTAACTCCCACTTCCTGATCTGACATCCATTTAAACAAATTTGTTACGCAGCTTACTTGCTGTTTCTCTCTGTAACTTTTGCCTTCAATATGTTCTGTGAGTGTTAAATTCTCCAAACCCACTTTTCTCATTAAATGTACCAGAGATGAAAGGTTGTCAGATAAGATCAGATCTAGGGGCTTTTCACTCTTTGGAGGAACCTCTCCCTGACTGACTATGTCTTCAGGAATGTAGACATATTCACTGTGTTTGGCCAATTGCAAGTTGTGGTGGAGACATACCTTGCTGAAGCAAGAGAAGGCAAATTGCCTGTACATGTGCTTGTAGACATCATAGACCTGTGAGGTGAACTCTGGTAAATCAATATTGAAGAGACACAGCACATACATTATCGGTGAGAACGAGGTTAACACAAGCGAGAGATCTTAGTTTCTTACCTGAGACTGAGGAAAGATAAAAAGAGCTGACTTTTTGTTTCAGGGCAGTTTGTTCCTTGAGACTGGTAAAGGTTATGCCAGTGTTCCATAGAAAGAGCTATAGTACTGCTGTTTATAGTGTGCAGGAAACAGCATTGTTCCGGTTTCCACGTTAGCTGTCAGTGGGAACAGATTCAAATGAAAATTTATTTTTCCTATCAACCAATTTTCGTCTAAATCTCACAGAAGTTTAGAATATAGAGTGATCCTTCTCTTAGACCATTTTCCACCCATAGCTATAGGGGTCGGTGTGTTCTGCTATTTACCCATAGGCGAGGAAGAGAAGAGATGGATCCATACCTTTCCCAAGGGTATTTGCATGTAAGTGAATGTAATGAACTCAATTGGAATTCAAACTCAGTTTTCCAATTCCTCAATCCAAGCAACTATCTATGCTCCAACATGATTCCACTTTCCTCATTAGCTGTCCCAAAATTTCAACAGTCTTTTTTTTCTACATATAAGTGTCATTTTAGTTTTCTTAAAACTTATTCATTGCTCATATGCTCCATTATATTCTCTGCATTCTTTTATAGAATAACCAACATTTCTCTGGCTTACAGTCTCTTCATCATCTGTGAGGAAGTTGTCCAGCATTCACTTCCATATAAGAGAACTGATATTACATAACTGTTCAGCACTGTTTCTAAAGAAATTTTCCAGTTTCTTAGTACTTTGCTCTATGCTATTCAAAGCATTCTTCTATAGAAACATATTTCTCTAGCTTCCAGTGTCTTTTTCATCTGATATTGCATAGATGTTCAGCACTCTTTTCTCTGCTTCTAAAGAAATTTTCCTGTTTCTTAATACTTTGTTTAGCTTTGCTATTCCAACATGCCTTTGAATCTTGGTGTCACCATTTCTTTCAGCTCTTAAAACAATCTCCAGATATTTAGATTTTTGTACTTGCCTGACTTTGACCTCTCCAGATGCATTTATTTTTCTATCGATCAAGAGAGAACTTGCTTTGCAGCTGTAGTGCAGAAAGGTTCTCTTCTGATTTAAATGTTTAAATCCTGGTATTAACCAAGATTCTAAGCCTTTTATTTTAAATCCCTAAACTCAAATACTGAGGAAAACTGTGAGAGATAAATATGCAACTCTTCCAGGCAAGTAGTGATATTCAAAAGAAATGCTTATAAACGGATTTATACCATCTCCCTATATATATATATATATATATATATATATATATATAGACAGAACAAAACAGAACTTCACTAAGAGTCATGTACGATGTTTTGATAAATAGTGACTAAGCAGATATGGAAGGGTTTCATATATACTGGATAGGAATATATGATGGTTGGTTAGTTGTTTACCAGCATATCAACCTCTCTGGGTTATTTAATGCCAAAATCTAAATATTTTATATGCAATTTTAATTTTATTTTTGTAAATAATAAGCTGGGAGAAGTGAGGTTGATATGCTTTGGCATTAAATAAACAAGAGAGGTTGATATTCGTTTCCTAAGGATATTTACTCATAAGTGAATATAATGTACTAATAGATTAGGTAAGGAGGAAGAGAGTTCGATAGATACTATTAGATATAGTGAATAAGAAATCACAACTACTACAATTATACATTTTAAAAAAACAGTCAAAGAGAAAAAGGTTCAGTTTCCAATTTATGCTCTTGTTTTTGTTAGAATTGAAGAGTTTCAACTTTGGATTTTAAATAGCATTAAATTCTACATCCAAAATCACAATTTGAAATCAAATACACAAAGGCCATCCAAAATTTCATCCATCAAATTACAATCTGATTGTAAAAGATACATTCACGTGAAGAAAGTCATGAAAATTCTTTTATGAAAATTCAACGAAAAGTATTTTTTGTTTTGAAATCAAATGGAAATTTAAGATTAGAAAAACAAAAAGGCAGAGAAAAGATTATTCTTACCTCATTACCCCAACTGGTCCACCCTGTCCATAAATTCCTGGCAAACAATTCAAGACACTTTGGCTTGCTAATCAGATAAGGAGAAACAATTTCTGAAAGAAGGAAAGAAAATAAAGTTATTTATATTTTACATTATATACATATATATATATATATAGATAGATAGATAGATAGATAGATAGATAGATAGATAGATAGATATTTATATGAATAAGGTACATTTAAACAGCAAGTATTCATCCAACCAAGTTTTATTAAAATGAAGCGACAATGTCTCTCTGGTTAATTTTTTATTAAATTTTTACAATTTTTGGATAAAGTATTAAGCATTGTACTCAAAGTGATGGATAAACTGTCCAAAGTTCATATTTTTGTTCAAGTACTTTTGACTTTCACAATCATTACCAAGAACCAATGTGGTGTCTGTGTGGTAGTTAGAATTCCTTTGTTTGCATCTTGGTATTCTTTGAGAATCTGGATGTTTGGAATTGTCTAATATGATGTCATGTGTAATGGCTATTGGAAACAAGGCTGCACAAAAAGAATGCAATTTATTTTTTTAATACTAATATGTGTGCACATTAATTATATCATATGCACTTCAAGATACCTTCAGTGGTCAATGATATTTTATTTAATGTGGGTTATTTATTTTGTATAATAATAGCTTAAAGTTTTGATTCTTTCTTTGCATTAGGCAGACATGCACCACACTCTCATAGATTGACCTGACATCTGTCAAAACTCAGCATAATCCATGCACACATAGACCAGCATATGATGAATGACCAAAATGTAATTATCAACATAAGACAAATAGTAGATAATATCAAAATTCTTTACAGCATCCAATGTAAAGAAAGACTCAAAACTCTAGATGCTATTATTATATAAAATGTGTGTGTGTGTGTACTTAGGTATAAAAAGACACACAGGAATTTAAATCTAAATTTTTAAATATATATATATATATATATATATATATATATATATATATATATATATATATATATATTCCATGGTGCACTAAAAACTTCTCAGCTTGCTGAAGAAGGCATTCTATAAAAATGTTGAGGGTTGGTCATGTGGTTAGATTTCTATAAATCAATCTTTCAGCACCACAAACACACATACATATGTGTGTGTATATATATATATATATATATATATATATATATATATATATATATACAAACTACAAAAAAAACAACAATGTTAGAATGATCAACAGTCAACTACCCAAAACACCTAAAACAAGAAAAAAAAAGCCCAAACAAAGAAAGGAAAAAATAGAAGAAAAAGAAAAAACAGGAAAGAAAAGGACCAAAAAACAAACCTATCTATACAGTAAATTAAAGAAAGAAAATAAAGTTATATATATATATATATATATATATATATATATAGAGAGAGAGAGAGAGAGACAGATAGATAGATAGATAGATAGATATATGAATAAGGTACATTTAAACAGCAAGTATTCATCCAACCAAGTTTTATTAAAATGAAGCAACAAGACTAAATACCTAGACTTAAATAGCCAGAGCAAAAAATGCTTCACATCAACACACAGTGAAGAATCACTACTCAAGTCCCTTGCTCTTGCAATCTTCAGGTAACTAAAATGTGTGTGTGTGTGTTTGTGTAATGCTGAAAAGTTGTTGGTATATTTTACTTTCCAAAATCTGATAAAATTACCAAACATTAAAACTTTAAAACATTTTTTTCTTGATTGGGCCAAAAACTTTTCCGTACTCCATAGTAAGAGAGATAAGTTAACTTATAAGATAACTTATCTCTCTTACTACTCTGTAGTAAGAGAGATAAGTTTGTTTATCTATATATATTTCTAAGGAATTAAAGGAATTATTTTTTTCTATTTCAAATACAAGTATCAACTATAATAATGTGTGAAATAATGAGATAATCTCTCTCTCTCTATATATATATATATATATATACACACAAATTTCTCATTAGAAGTAATTTGACCTTGCTAACCAGATGCTTCCTCTGTAGCTAAATGGTATAGCACATCAGGCTATATGGTGGTTCTGTATAGGATACAGTTTTGATTCCTGTTGGAGGACACATATTTTCTATGAAATTTCTCGGGCATTCAGACCAGTAAATGTTGTTAATACTATTTATTATAAACAGAGCATTTACTTAAATATTTGTATCTATAAAAATAACGTATAAACAGAAAATATATATTCATTGTAATATTTATGCAACTATACAAATCTGAGGTATATGAATGTTTCTATAAATTACATCTATGATTGCACAGAGATAAAAGTTATTTTCTTATTTAAACATATATATTGCTTCTAGTAATTTATGTCATTTAATTTTCTATACTTAATTAAGAAAAAGTATTTTCTATTTAAATCTCATGTTTTAATCTAATTTGAAAAATGTATCAAGGCACAATAAGGAAGTGAATTAAATGTGTGTGTGTGATATAAATTCATAGAATAACTTCTACAGCAAAAGCAGTGTCTCTAACAAAATTCTCATCAAATGATAACTGAGTTCAGGGATGATTTCTGGGCTAAGGCATCATAATCACTCACTCAAGCTACGTCATCAGACCCCCTTAGTATCACAAGGCTATGTTGGTTCTCTGTGATATTGTGACAAATGTACCAAGTAAAAGCAGACACAGTCTTTACAACAATCTCATATAATATGAATTGGAGATCAGTCAGATATATCAAGACTGAAGTGGGAATGACACCCTGACATCTAACTACAACAGGAGAGGGCATTAAATGTAAAGCCAATATTCCCTACCCTGACATAGCACCAAAAATCCATTCACTATTAAGTAAACAGCTCAAAAAAAAAATGACCAGACAAAAAAAGAAATAAACCCAAAAGAAAAACTCATGCAATTAATTAAAAAAAAAAAAGAAGAAATAAGAAACAGTCAATGGATTATCAGAAAGCAGAATGACAACTTGACTTGGCTTTCCATGTCAAATGTTTAACCAAAGCAATGATTGATCTCTGACCAACTGGCCACTGGTGCTTCTGGGACAAAGACTGAAATGAATCATAAATTACATACACACATCTACCCACCATAGACATTTTAGTGACCATTTCACTGTCAAAATGGTTAAATGTAGCAGTCCCCTTCTACCGCAATAACTTTATGCCTCATACTTACCATCTGTGGAACTCCCCTTCCTCTTACTTGCTCCCTCTGATTAGCTATAATCTCCAACTATTCAAATGCAATGTCAAATAACATCTCTAGATGCCTTGACCTATTCTCCTTCCTTTTTTTTTCATCCTTTCCTCTTTCACGCCTCTTTACTCTCACTCCCACTCTCTGTAACCCCTTGCATGCTAGTGGCACTCCCACATTGCTTGGGGTGAAAAGCTTAAAAATATATATATATACACACACACACAGGGTGTTCCTCAAAAATGTACTTATTCTTTAAATGACAATAAAAGTAGTGTTTATTGAGTTTCAAGAAAGATAAATGGTCAAAATTAAATATCAAACGAAATTAAGCACATGAATCTGAAAAAAAATTAACCTAGTGTCACTAAACAACAACCAAAAGACAACAACAACAACAACATTAACCCTTCCCCCCCCCATTTCTTCAGAAGCACACAGAGTACATAATAACAGGTGACAAGAAATTTCATAAGACCTAAGTCAAATATTCTTTGGGCTCCATAATATGTCCAAGAATCTTGGATGAGAGAACACCTCTCCTGGTAAATGAGTCAGCTATTTCATGACTTGTGGGCACCTATTTAATGTCAGATAATTCTTTATTGGTTAACATTTCAAGCAAGACTGCCATCTCAATTCTAAGTCTTTTATCCATAATATGAGTGCTAGAATGGGCTGATTCATAAACACCTGAATTATTTGTTTTGCATACAACAGGAATGTTATTCACAACATACTCAAAACCCAACAAGTCGAGAAGGAATTTCCTGTAGTATATATATATACATCAGCCATGTTAGCCATCGCCAGTGTCTAAGTAGATTCTGTGTTCTTCCGTTGCTTAGATTAGGAAAGGAAGCATTACTGTAGGCAACCATTTTTAGCAGTCTTAAATCTCCCAGATCTAGTATGGTCAGCTGAGATTTCTGCCTTTTTTATGGATTTATTTACTTGTCTAATATTTTCAACTTTCCTTTCTTTGAGAAAGGAACTGCAGTCACAGACATCAAAGCATAAATCTTGTCTGGTGTGGGTGGCTAACCAATTTAATTGACCAATAAACTTCTTGACTTTGGTATACTCAAACTCTGAAAGTTCCTCTTCATTCTCTTTATTTTGGATGGGCATGGACTTTAGAGACACAGTATAGTCATCGTAATGAATTCTCACTAATTTACTCTCTTGAGATATTTCCATTAACAGATATTTAAAGGTGGGCTTTGCTTCAGACTTCACTTCAAATTTCTTTTGGATCCAATCAATTACTTCACCTTGAAAAAGTGCAGCCCCAGCTCAGCAAAAATCATCTCCATGGGTGGAAATAATGCCATGTAAGTGTTTGCCATGATACCAAGTAAACACTACTTGGTCATATTTAGATACAGTAGCTTCCAATTCCAATAAGTCATCTCTAAAAGTCAAATACCATGATCTGAAAGCATCAGTAAGACCATAGACACACTTGCAGGGCTTCCAAAGACAGTTACTGGGTACATTAGCTTCAGGAGGGGTGAGGGAGGGTAAACATTACTTTCAAAATCCTTGCTTTGTAAAAAGGCGGTTTTTATGTTCATAGAGTTGCAAGTCCATCCTGAGGATGATATGATGGCTAAGACAATGCACAAACCCTCATTGGAACAAGTGAGGGAATCTGTATGAACAGTTTTGGTTCCTTTATCATGTAATCCCCAAGCGAGCAGTCTTGCTTTGATAACAGGCTCTTAATGTCTCTTTTTCACCATATACCCATCTTGTAGATATTTTATTCTGCCACAAAATCAAGAATCTATACAAAAACTCCAGTGTTTCTCCAGCTCTGTATCTTCTTCCTTGGTCTTCATTACATTTTGGTCACAAACAGAGGACAACAGTGCAAATTGCCCATCTGGACAACCATCTTACCTTTTCCTACATTCTGAAACATTTTTTTCAAAATCCAGCCAAGAAGGTTCACCTTCTTCAAATGCTACATCCATAATGTGTTTATTTTTTCCAATGAATTTACCAGCTTTGCTAACGACTTTGATCCAACTTCCACTGAAATTCTTCATCACCAGCCAACTTGCACTTTATGCCATCTCCTGGTTTGAAAAGAGATACACCATCCTTCCTGGGTCCAAATGCAGCAACCTCCTCTTGTAGATAATATCTGGACCCTGTTGAAATTTTAGCCTCTTGATCCTTTGGATTAGGTTGAAGGATATCTTAATCATTATTATTAGGTTTGTGCAAAAATAATGTCGTTTTCTCACATATGTGAGAAAACGACATTATTTTTGCACAAACCTAATATATTCCTCTGGAGGGTAAGGAGTTTGCAGAGAATTATTTTGTTGTTCATTGTAATTTGAAATACCACTGAAGTCTGAACAGGAATCATGACCAGCATTTGGATCTTTAACCAAGCAACAAGTGTGAACTCTGACGTATGTACTCCCATGATGAACTAACACTAGTTTCCCATCATGTCCAATCACAATACCTGGCCCATGCCATTCTTGGCTATCATTCCTGCTGTAGAATATTTGATCTCCATTCCTTAAATCTTTTATATTAGTATCTCTGATATTGCTCCTTAGTGTTCTTTTTTTTTTTTTTCATTAGATTCAAGCATCACAAATTCCTGCCTAGCCAGGTGCAATGCATTCAAATTTTTCCTCACTATAGTAGATGTAGTGGCAGATTCCAATGCAGGAAGATTATTATGGAAGATATCTGGAACAGGTGGATTAAAACCAAAAACCAATTAATTAGGAGAAAAACCAGAATTGTTGACAAGTATGTTATGAGTTGAAAGAAAACACACCAAAGCAACATCCAAATCCCACTGAGTATCTGCAATAATTTTATTCACCATGTGACCAATAACAGTATTAAGTCTCTCGCATACACCATTGCTCCAAGGACTTTCTGCTGCTGTTGTCACTGTCCTATTGAGAGCTACACCCAACTCCTGCATTTCACTGTTGTTGAATTCACACCCATTATCAGATATTTTTTGAGGGGGTGGGAAATCACCAAAAAATGGTTATTCAACCAGAGAAGTCTCCAATAACAGTGGAAATGATTTTGTTTTGAAACATCCTCACTGCACAAAAACAAGTTGCCAGATACACAATCACAAGTAACTAACTTTTGCCCCATATTTTCAGAGCCAAAGCCACAATTTCATTAAATTCACTTTCCATAAGACTGACAATGGGTCTGGGAAGGTTTTTTTTTTTTTTTAATTTGGTACAAGTTTCACACCTTTCTGATACCTATTCATTGTCTAACCTTGGAGATCATTTGGAAGAACATGTATTAGAATTTTCCATTCTCACATAAATTATAAGGCTTAGAGTTACAAAACTTTAAAAGTAATAGAAAATAGAAAAGGAAATTCACTTAATTTTTGTTGCAGATCAACTACATATGGCTACCATTTGTTAATCCATAATGAATATTATTTCATCTGCAATAAGATAATCCTTCTGTTAGTCTGAATATTGACACAACTAAACAAATGAAACATTTTAAATATGGCTGCCACCACCTGGTAGCACTAAACAATGACCAAAAGGCAAGGGCAATAACTACAACATCCTGTCTCTAGGAATGTTTACCAACTACAAAAATGGCAGGCATGGTGTGTGAGTCTGGGTAATGAAATATATAAGAAATATTTGAAACTAATATATATATATATATATATATATATATATATATATATATACAAACAAATAAATAATGTATTATTAACAAGACAAAATGTTACATTGTTGCGAGCGACAAAGACAATGATATTGTATGTATGTCTGTGAAAATACAATGAAATGTGTGAAAACATTTAAAGATTAGTGAATTGTTTGTGTATGTAAAATGTGTATAGAAGTCCTAGAGAAAATGAAGTTACACATGTTGCATATGTACATGTGTGTGTGCATGTTTCCTAACATGGGAAATGTGTTTTCACAATGGACCTACAACTTAGAATGTCTAAGGAAAATAGGAAAAAGAGAACGATAGGAAATATTATACTTTATTTATAGGCTCAGAAAGTGAACTCTATTGGTGATTTTTAGGAAGGTGAGTAAATCCACAATACTCCCATCTAGAATGGGAGGATTTTAACCTACCATATGTCCATACAATTTGTGTAGATTTGTTTTGTCTCTTGTAGGCTGAAAAGAAAAGATGTTAGACAGTGAGGTTGAGATGTGTGTGTTTAAACATGTTGATGAAAATGTACTTGTGTAAACTGTTGTGCCACCAGGGTGCTGTATAATGTGGTATGCCCTGGAAGATATGTTGGTAGTGTTGGTTTTGCATGTACATTTCCCTCTATGGGAAACACGGTTTAATAATAGACCTACATCCTAGCGTGTCTAAGGAAAACAGGAAAGGAGAATGATAGAAAATATTACAGTGTATTTATAAGTTCAGAAAGTGTCCTCTAGTGGTATTTTTTTAGGAAGGTAATTGGAGTAACTCTACAATATATACATATTAATTAAATGTTATTTTTTTAGAAATTGATATATATATATATATATATATATATATATATATATATATATATAGCAATTTCTAAACTGTATACACACACACACACACATATATATATGCACACAGGGTGCGATGGATAATAAATTGTTATCTAAATAATACATCTCATTTTAATAGATATATTTACCAAAGTTACACAAAAATATCTTGAATAATAAAGAGTAAATTTATTCAATGAAATTACAATTGCCTCCTTGTAATGGCTTCGGAATCTCCTGCATCTCTTCTGGACAGTATCCTTGTTTAAGTTGGTGAATACTGCCATAATCCTTGCTTTTAGTTTATCTCTGGTTATACAAGGAGTTTTGTTGGTCTCTCACTCAACTGCACTCCACACATAATAATCAAGAGGGTTGCAGTCTGGGGAGTTAAGTAACCAGATGTAAGGGATGATGTGATTGCAGAAATTGTCTGACAGCCATGCCTGGGTTCTCCTGCTTGTGTGGCATGGTGCATAGTCCTGTTGCTAGATTTAGGGTCTTCCAGCAGCCACTCTCATGACTCAGAGCAGCACTACCTCCTCAAGACACTTGATGTAGGCCTCCATGTCGAATCTGAGGCCGAGGTGGAAGATCAATAGAGGCATAACATTGCCATCACTAGTGATCACTCCAAACACCATGATGTTGACTAGATATTTGATTTTCAACACTCTCAGTACATCTTTTGGGGACACAGCATCCTCTGCATTGTCCTCATATTGCCATTCAAACACTCTGAAATCTTTGTATTGGAGCTTCTGGCATGCCGTTTCTAAATTTCTGGCAGAGTGAATTGTGTCATGATGCTCTTTTTCTCACAGATAGTGCCCAACTGACCCTACTATACTGTGCAGTTGACAAAATCAAAAACAAACACGCATGCAGGAAATAAAAAATATAAAATGGTGACAATTTACACATTGCGCCCTATATATATATTACTTAGATATTAATTTTAGTGGATACATGTATATGAGTAGATATAACAATTATTTTATTAAACAGTATATTTATTTATTTTTGTCTACTAGCCTGAATATTCGAGAAATCTTATTAAAAAAATATATGCATATCTGTGTCCTATGTCCCCCTGGGTAGGAGAAACCATGAAGTGTTTTGATGATCAAGCAAGCTTGAATAGTACCTTTAAGCACAAATCTTTCCCTGTCTATATATATATATATATATATATGTGTGTGTGTGTGTGTGTAAAAGACAATAGGAAAACTATTATTACCCAATGCATTTTGCCCAGTGTGGACTTTTTAAAGGCAAAAACGAAATGAATTTATTAAAAACAAAGTAACTATTAACAACAAAACAAAATGTACTTAGCAACTAGAAGAATTTAGAAAATGCTATTGTACTCATACTGTCAACTGAAAATTATATCAAGTACTATCACATGTGGAAATATTGTTTTTATTGTTGTGTTCACAGATTCAACCATTTTCTTTTGATTTCTTGATAGAGTTGTGTACGTTTGCTTGGAGAGTAGTAATTTTGTTAGGAAAGGTAATATTGGGAAAAAGCCTGGGGTGTAGATTAATATTTGGATAATGTTCAATGGCAGCACTCTCAAGGATTTTCCTTCTGAGAGAGTTATTTTCTTTTTTTTTTTATGAGTGTAGCATTTTTAACATCAACCTATCCCATCTAAATAATCTTAAAATAATCACAAACACTTCCAAAACCATTATGGCTATACTTAGATCCTCAAACACTAATAACAATAATATTTCTAAAGCAGGCATTTATAAAATAAATTGCCAAAACTGTTCCTCTCAATATACTGGAGAAACAAGCAGAAATTTAAAAAAAAAATGCATGTATGAGGATAAAAGAGACCTCACTAAAAACAACTTAATTAATGCACTAGTCATACATAGAAATAAATTCAACTACAATTTTGATTTTAAAAATTCTACACTTCTAAATTCTTCTAGTTGCTAAGGACATTTTGTTTTTAATAAATTTTTAATGGTTACTTTGTTTTTAATAAATTTCGTTTTTGCCTTTAAAAAGTTCACATCGGAAGAAACAAATCAGCTAATAATACAGTTTTCCTATTGATTTTTACCTTTATACATATTGTCTTTTTTTACAGGTTAACTCTGAGAAATTTTTCATATATATATATATATATGTGTGTATGTGTGTGTGTGGATATATTGTGCAGATCTGTATTCTTTTAATGCCTGTACAAAATCACTTAAAAAAGGGGGACAAAAAGCAAAGATCATTGTTTTCAGTTAATCTTATCCCGTCTGTGGCTGAGAAATGAAAAGGTCACAAAGATGTGAATAGTATTAACTTTTGAGCAACAAACAAAGCTCGTAAATCCTAACTTTATCAAATCATTTCAAGTGACAGGAAATCGCACAAAACTGATAGACACCAAAGTTGCTCTTATGAGTGATTTGAAATTCCTAGCCTTAGGATTTGTACAGCTTAAGAGGTTTGATAACAAGCTGCTCATTGTTTGGGTGGGAAATGTGTAGCTCAGTGGTAATACACATGGATTGAAGCTTAGAGATCAAAAAGTCAGAGACTGAAACACTTGAAATTATGCATTATTTATATATTAAAAATAAGATGCATTTATATGTGGAGAAAACAGTAGGAAAGTATTCTACTGTCTTTCACAGGAAGTCATGGAAATTCAAAGATAATAAATAGAATCTGTGGAGTGCCATAATCAACTATATCCTGAAGGAGTAGGGCATTTAAAAAATAAATAAATAAACATTTTATCATATATGGATTGTGTATCAGTGTGGAAAGTGGAATAGGTAAGCCAAGTTCAAATTCTCAACTATTCTAATGCATTCACTTTCTGACAAATGAGTTTCTTTTCCCCGATATGGGTTAAATAACAGAGTTAACAGGGTCATCTTGTAAGATCTGGGTGGTCTAAGAAAATGACTACTTTGAATTCAAAATCAGAGAGAAGACAACAGGAAACAACTTCACTAACTTTCCTGGAAGTCATGGTAATTCACAGATATTATGAAAAACAGGAAGCCACGATCACCAACAACCAGCAAGACTATGGTGTGAAAAAAAGCTTTTATTTCTATTCTTTTTTTGTAACATTTACACTTGGTTCAATCCCCATGAACTGGCATGACAGAATCATTAACAAAGAACTACACTAAATATTAGCAAAAACATCTCTTGAGGATTTTCAACAGCAACAACAACTGAAATGGATAGCACATGCAACTTCAAGATAAAATGATGGCATAATCAAGCTGTTGATATTCCACACTATTTCAAATAAAAGGTGAGGAAGGAAGCCTCTGTCATTACTGGAATGATTTTACAAATTTCAGCAAAAAATAGCACTGGCTACTTTGTCAATAAATGCTGAATGTTTCCATATAAGGAAACAGTTAATATTACCATTACCATAAAATTCACAAATTAATTACTTTGAAATCAAAACCACAGAGAAGACAACAGAAAACGACTGTACTATCTTTCCGGAAAGTCATAGCAATTCACAGAAAGCCATGATAGCCTAAGTCCTGAAAAGACATGGCATTAAAAAATGCTTTGATTTCTATTCTTTATTGTGGCATTTACTGTCAGTTATAAAATTCATAAATTAATTTCAGGTATATAAGAATTACAGTTATTTACAACTAAATCATTTAATTATTAACAGCGTCTTCCAAAAATGTGTATACACTTTGATCATATGATTTAACACCTTTCTGTTTCACAGGAAGAGTCCACTAGATAGAGATGAAAAAATTACCTATGTCTATATAGTGGACTCTTCTGGTAATATAACACCATCCATCTATATGTAGCCAACTCTTCTTGTGACATGATAGGTAATTTTAAGTTGAACTTGTAAGAAAACTCTATAATTATATGATTATGGTAAATAGAATATTATTATATTAGTTTAATATTCAGGAACATTCGGAACCGAAACAAGAAAAAGCAGAGTCATATTAATGATCTGACATATGAACAATGCAAATGCAAGATTACATAAATATTGCTGTCAATTTTTGACAGTACAGATAAATTAATACATACAGTAGCATAGAATATGAGAGCAAGAAAGCTGAAAATCAAACATTCCAATTCTGGGAGAATCCAAATTCAAATGCAGGTGTGGAGGGAGGGCTAGTCCTTCCTGTTGGAAGAGTCCCTGATTGGCCATGTCTTCAGGGGTGTAGCTGTACTCACCATGCTTGGCCAATTGCAGGTTGGTGAGATTATTTAACCCATAGTTGCAGGTGGATTATGTGACATTGAGGAGTTTAACCAACCTTTAACAACACTTGTTTTTGTGCTTCTGGGGTTCCTCTTACCCTCCTCAACAAAACATGGGCTATAGGATACATTCTATCCTGCTATTTACTCATAGCTGGGGAGAGAAGAGATAGATTCATATCTTTCCCAAGGGTATTTGCATATAAGTGAATGTAACAAATTTGACCAGAATTCAAATTCAGCTCTCTAGTTTCTCAATCTGAGCCACTATCCATGACTCCACCATGCTTCTGGGGGAATATGATATATAAATTTCTATGTGTAAAATTTCAGATAGGATACATCTGTGAAAGGACAATATGAATAATGAAAAAAGGAAATTTCTATATATCAGAACAATGTTCAGTAACTGAATGATAAGATTGAAAAAATTCTATGTAACATGTTTCATCCTTTAAAAGACTTCATCAGACTAAAGTAATGTCCTTGTTGTTGGAATCATGCATATGTAGGTGGAGTAGGGAATATAGTTGGGAGGGGGTTAATATTTCCAGTTGTACAGATTTGAAAATGAGAAAAATTGCTGTAAATATTCTTTAAAAAAATTATTCTACACAATAGTAAATTTGCATTAAAAAAGAATCAAAGATAAATTTATTGAACAAAATTTGTTTATTATTAGCATCCAATATTAGAGAACAAACACTGTCATTCATATTTATACATAATTTCTAAAGAAAAATACAATAGTCCCCAATGAAATATGACAGCATTACAATGTAGCCAAATATTTCTTCTTCATCTGCAGTATTGCTTCCAATGTTATGATGGCAAGCTGTTGCAAAATTAATGAATCACTCAGACATCAGAATGTCACACTAAAAACCCATGGGATACGATTACTGCTATTAACTGTATGTAATCGCTTTCCAAGATCAATGGTTAAAAATGGCTTTGAGTGAGCAAAGCCTGTGGATCATGGAAAAGACCATCCTTCTTCAAACATTGTTAACTAGTGCTACAGAATTACAAAGAACTTTACCAAATAATAAAAACCATATAACTTGAGGATGTTCAACAAAGCAACAACTCAAATGGATAATTCAAAGAGAAAATAATGACATCATCAAGATGTTGATATGCCACACTGCTTCAAATAGAAGGCTAGGAAAGAGTCCCCCATCAATACTGGAAAGAATGTTAACACTTGCTGAACTTGGGAAACCTGTTTTCCTGAAAAATTGTTTTAAGGGAATGATTTTATAAATTTCAACTGAGAGCAGTATTGGCTGCTCAGTCAATGAATGCCAGATGTTTCCTTATAAGGAAATGGCTAATATTACCATTACAATTACAAAAGAAGTAAATAGATTTAAGAGTGATAAGTTTTCTAAAACACCAGCGTACCCAGGTAAAATGACTACCTGATAGAATCAGATACTTCAAAAACTTTTCATGGCAGATGGTTTTGACAGCAAAAGTCATTGCATGCTAGATAACCAAAGAATATGGGATAAATATATTTTAGTAGAGTGCTGGCTTGTTGATATGAAATAGTTGATCCCTCATCAAAAAAGAAGAACCAAAAAGTTAAACAAGTCTTTGTAAATGAATACCCTCAACTGATAAGGCAAGAGTGGCATTCAAGGAAGAAAAGTAATTTTAACTTGGTTGGCTTTGCTAGCAAGCAATATGTCAGACAGTGTAAAGGTGATAAATTGCTTCCCAAATGTATGAAAAGAAAGTCAGTCAAACTCAGAGGTGGTAGCATATGTAGGAGTAGGGGATATTCTCTGGCTCTGAGGTTGGCCCACTCATTAGGTTACATGGTAAAGTAAATACTGCAGTGTTTAAAAATATTATTAAACAACATGGACTTTCTCTGAAAGCATCTTTTGTCTCTAGGTCATGTAATGCCATTTGTCATACTGTACAAAGGTAGAACCATTCTTTGAAAATATAATATTTTCAAAGAATGGTTCTACCTTTTGTACATGGCCCACCCAAAGTACTCCTTTCAAATAAGAATCAATGAAATATCATTGGCAATAATGTCAGAGGAAGAAGACCAGTAATTAAAAACCATGTCTTGAATATGTTTTATAAAGTAAAATAAAAATTAATCCTGTAATGCTACTTCTGTGATAAAAGGATTGTCTACTGCTAAAAATTTTGGTCTACTATTCCATGCTAGAGAATTTTTCTTCACCTGATTCTGTCTTGCATCTTTATAAGTCTACCATTCATCCATGCATTGAATGTTGATGCCACATCTGGTCAGGTATTTCTGCTATGTATCTAGAAATTCTTAATAAAATCCAAAGAAGAATCTGCAATGCTATCAGTCCTGATCTGACATCTCTACTTCAATCACTTTCCCACTCCTGTAACGTCACTTCCCTGTGCTTTTTCTATAAATGTCTTCATGGCAAATTTTCTGATGAATTTAAGCACTGTGCTAGATAAGTAGCTAAGTCCCATTATTTTACTGTTGAAATTGCTAAGTGTAAGTTCTATTCAAATAGTTTCCTCTTTCATACTTCTCATCTCTTCCAGCTTCTTATTTTCTTGTCAACTATGATCTTCAAAAATTTAAATGCAATGTCAGTCATTATCTTTCTTCTTGAATCCTATTCTTCTTACTGTCATTCACCTCAGCAAATTTTCCTCAGTTTCCTTCACTCCCAGTAACCTCTTGTTTCTTAGTGACTTTATCACCTTGCTTGGGATGAAATGATTAAAAACAAAATCTAAAAGTTTTGCCAAGAAAAAAATAAATTGAAAATTTAGTAAGTTAAAAAAAAGGTTTTTGTATTTATGTGCCATACAGTAGAGGAAAAACTGGCTGGTCACATTCAGTGCCTTAAAAACCAAATTAGTGACCTTCCAGCACCACCATCAATTGAACCCAGAACTTTTACCAATTGTGATGAGTGAATGTTCCCTCAGGAAGGACTCGTAACTTGAGTGCCTATTGGGACTTAAACGCATACATATAATCTATCACTAAAAATGCTGGGAAAATGGCTTGTTCCACTTGTACCACTCCAGCAAGTACTTGACTCATCTTGCAAAAGCCAGATCAAGCTGAAAATAGAGTACTACTGCCATATACGGGTGGGAATTAACTTGTCTTCACTTTCCACTTTTGATAGAGTCCAAAAGCATATCTGTGCCCTTGTAGGCAACAAATTATTTTCCACTCTGCAACCCCTTTCTCATAGATGAGATATGGCCAATCTCTCACTGCTCTATTGCTATTTCCATGGAGAGTGTTTAGATGAACTACACTCCTTAGTTCCACCAGTCCTAACCTTCACAGCTAAGACCCACCATGCTATATACATTATAGTGACCACCCTCATTCACTTCATATTCCCCTGGTGTGATGTAAGTTCCACTCAAGCAGTAACTTCTTACAAACCATTGCCTTGTGGAACTGACTCCTAAGAGGTTGCTTCCTTAATCACTACAATGTTAACCTGTTCAAGACTAGGGCTAACCATTATCTCCCCCACATATCGATATAAGCTGTGCCTCTTACTCTACCCTGAGTGCTCCTCAGGTGTTGTACTGGGTGAACACCACTGTAAAATAAATAAATAAATAAAACAGTGAGTTCAATCCCACTGGATTCCCTGCAGTTCTACCCTGATGCAAGACTAAGCTAAGCTTAGCATAATACACAGATGGGTTTAATACCAGATGACATTCTCTTCAGAGATCACATAAGATATTTACAATTATGTTTGATTTTTTTTTTCTGTGCAATTGCTCACACATTTATTCCATTTCTTGATATACAGGATGAGTCAAAAGTAGCACCCTGATTCTGAAAAGTCATGTTTTTAATATATGCCTTGCAGACTAGGAGGAGGTATGGTGGAGTAATGGATAGTGGCTCAGATTGAGGAAGTTCAAATTCCAGTTGAATCCATTACATTCACTTATGTGCTAATACCCTTGTAAAAGGATATGACTCCTCCTCTTCTCCCTCCAGCTATGGGTAAATAACAGGACAGATTGGGTTCTAGAGCCTTAGATGGCAACTGGTCTACTGCAGAAAGAAATGGCAACCTACTGCAGTAAAAAATCTGCTTTGTCAGTTATGTATCAAAAGAAACATGATTGCCTATGCATGTATCATGCATTGCACATAGCTGAGTGACTTGCAGATTATTAAAAGTTATAATTTATAGTTCCTTAATAATTTTACCCTGAATAAATGGTTAAATAAACATGTCTTTCATTGATTTCTAGCTTCTTGTACACTATCATACAAATAGAAAATTGACAATCAACTAACAGCCATAAAAACAAAAATTGGGTACTACTTTTCACTCACCCTACATACATACATATGTATGTACATACATACATACATACATACATACATTCTTATTCTATAACCCTTCAGGATGGTGGTGATTATGGCTGTCCACAATTCCTATCCTTTGTAGCTCTTAATAAATTATATCTTTTTATTATCTCTCCTAAACTTTGTTCTGCCATCCATTTTCTCAAGTTTGCTAGGTAGTTATGTGTTGTTGTTCTCCGTTCATTTTACTCTAAATATTGTTTTTGTGGATATACATGTTTAAGTAATTATCTATTTTAAACAGTGTAAATTACATTTGCCAGCCTGCACATTTGAAAGACCTAATGAAAAAAAATTTGCTCTCTGGCAGGTTTGAACCTTTGTAATCACCATTGGATCTGGTATGTTTAAGCATACACAGAAAGTATCACAGTGCAACAAAGGTTCAATTATCCTTTTAAAGAATGTACATGCTCTCATTCAGATTTTCTCAAAAGCCCATATCTCTTAACTTTTATTATTTTTGCATCCAAAATTAATAGATTTCCATTTTCAATCCAACACTATTTCGTATTACTCTAAACATTTACTATGTAATCTGGCATAATTTGAACAAGACTAGTATGTTCAAATCCTTAGTCATGATGACTTGTAACTTCATGCTAGCACAACCATCAAAACTTCTCAATAGTTCCCTTTAACTAGTTTCACTCACATGGGGGTATGCTTTTCAGCTACTTACCAACAGAACAACATGCTGGGATCACCACTCCAAACGAATAGCATTAAAAAATCACCTTCCTGACAAATTGACAATAGTGATATTCGAAAACAGGTCTCATAGTCAGAAAGCTTTATACAAGTTTCATTAAAAAACAACACTGGTTAAGTTTTTTTATTTAATTTTCTTTTCTGAAGATAAATTATGTAGAAATTGTCCAAATGTTTTTTATGTCCGAGGGCTTTTGGCTATACTTTATACCCTAGATATATGCATAAAACAATCCATACTTTCAGTTAAAAGTAAAAATAAAATTAATTCCTGATAATAGCTAAAAGTATAGCCAAAAGCCAGAAGACATGCCATGCTCATGATTCTAGCTACGAACCATGACAACTCAGAGAAAAGTGGTAAAGTGAAGAAGAGGAATGACAGGTGGTTCTGTGAGGACCTCACAGAGGTAACCATGGTGATACACACCAAGATCAGATCATCACTGAATGTTCTGTGAGTCAAGAAGAACAAAGGACATGTCATGATGCCCTATTTCTTCCCCCAGGGCCTTAGAGTTAATGTCATTGCTGACATCAAGGTGTAAGACATGATGGTCAAACTCTGGTACTACACTTAAATTAATAAAGTCTAGGTTTTTAGTAATAAGATGGTTCCATTTTTATGGTAATAGGAAGTATTAGGTAATGCAAATAAGTGAACATGCTCTGTGCTACCATAACATTACCTTTATAATTTTATATAAGTTTATTCGGTGACATTTTTTTTATCCTATTTCTCAGTGTAAAGATGAAAACTCAAAGTGGCATCATTTTGGAGTAAATACTTACTATACTGTATGGAACTAATGCAATAAAATGTTTGTTGTTGCTTTGCTTTTTGTTACATGTATTTGATGCTTATTTTCCCCCCAATACTGTGCAGGTAATAAACTGTTTTTGTGGCATGTATCAAAATTCTTCACCATCATATATTGTACAGGTAATCTGATATGTGAAACCACTCATAACACTTTGAAGATGATGGATGTAATATATGACTTGTTCAATTTTCAATGTGCATAAATATTCAGAGAAAACAATAAACATTATATATATATCTCCAATACAATCTAAAATATAATTTTTCTTCTTTTTGTTTTTACAGAGAAAGCTTATAAAAATATATATCATATGTATGTATGCATGTATGTATGGCTTGTCTAGCTTTTTACAAATGGTGGTACTCACTCAGCTTATATATAAATATGGTTCAAGAGGCCTGCAGCCTGATATGGAGAAAGGAGATTATGTTTGTTCTATAAAATAAATGCTTTTATTATTGTTAGGCTACAGCTTCAATGATAGACTGACATAGATAGTGTGCTTCAATAAGTATGGAACCTGACAGCACACATAGGGTGCATCAATAAGTATGTAACCTTATTAGCTGAATGTTGACCTGTTGGCTGGTTGATTTTGTTTAGCAGCATATCAACCTCTATGGGTTATTTAATGTTGAAATCTAAATATTTTGTACATAATTTTATACTTTTAGGGTACAAGTATGTATTTTTTTAGATACAGTCAATGGCAAAATTATTTGTTCACCCATCAATTTTGAATATTTTTTTCTATTTCTCAGAATTAAATACCTGCATGATGTCAGGTGTTTTATATGTTAATAAGCACAAAAATAGGAGTAGAGAACTCAATTTTCAAAACAAATGGTTAAATACAACAAATCTGATAGGTAAATTATGCAAAATAGGTAAAGACAAAATTATTCATACAGTATGAAAAATAGAAAAAAACTGAACAATTTTCACAATATTAATATTCAATATCATGGCTTCTCATCTTTATAACTTGCTGCAATTGTTTTTTTTAAAGTTTTTGATAAGATTTGAACAAGTCTTTTCTGGGATTTTCTTCCATTCTTCAATTGTTATATATTCTAATTCCTGAAGGTTTTTTGGTGACAGATGATTTACTCAAACTTTCAATTCTTGCCATAGATTTTCAATAGGATTCAAGTCAGAACTCATTGAAGGCTATGTCAGAACTGTAATCTTCTTTTTCTTAAGCCAAGCAGTCACTGGTTTAGACATATGTTTGGGATCATTATCTTGTTGGAAAGTAAATCACCAACTTACATGAAGATTTTGCACTGATAGTTGTAGATTTTCATTCAGAATCTTTATATATTCACTATGTGATGTTCTTTGCTGGAATTATCACAAATATTCTACTGAAGAAGTCTAGAAGGCTTCACCAATAAAATAATTATGTAAATTACTTATACTTACATGAATCAATCAATTTAAAACAATATTTTCTACTGTATGAATAATTTTGTCTTTTCCTATTTTGCATAATTCACCTGTCAAATTTGTTACATTTAATATATTGTTCTGATTATTGAGTTTTATATTCTTTTTTTTTTGTGCTTATTAACATAAAAAACCTGGCATAATATGGGCATTGGATTCTGAAAAATGGATAAAAATATTCAAAATTGATGGGTGTATGAATAATTTTGTCATTGACTGTATATAGTTTCTAGATCATATTGTTGGTAATTTTACTATAAAAATGTACTTTTATATTGTTTAGTATTGTACTGATTGTTATTTTGCTATAAAAATGTATTGTTGATCATTTTATTAAAAAAATGTACTGTTAATTTTTGTTTGGGGGTTCACTATTCACCCATAGCTGATATACTAACAGGTGCTACCACCATAGGTAAGGGTGGACCTCTGGGAACAACAGCAGTTAAGTGGTTCTTCCATGCTCCTCAAAACCTCCAATCAATCAATCAGAGGTTTTGCTGCTGGGTGTAGTTTATCATCTTACCCAGAATAGGCATGTTGATCTGAAATTTTTATGGTATAATGGCCAGCCTATGGGATTTCATGATCTGGATTCAAATTCTAACTAATTTTCACATTTCCTTCACATTAATCTGTTTTGAAAAGGCATGAACCCACTTCATCATGTGTCCTATCTAACATCAGATCTTTTATGTGTCATAGGATGTGGGCAAGCATGAGTCTCCACACCTTTGTAATTTTTAGTAATGTTTGCTTTTTGACTATCCTTGCAATTATCTTACACAAAAAAAGTGGTCAATGGTATGCTATAATTTTGACAGAAGTCAGAGCTTTGTCTATTACTGGTTTATTTTATTCTTATTTGATTGATACATACAAGTCATTCCAAAAGTATTGCATTCTATGTTCTTATATTAGCCCACAATCTTAGAGAAGAATGTTGGTTGTATATGAATTGAGGCTGAACCTCCCGAGCAATAACATTTTTTTTTTGCCTTGTTAATTTGGCAAAATGGCAAATGACATGAGAGTATATAAAATGTAGAAGTGTATTAGTAAATTCCTTTATGAAGAGTAAACGCAAATATTGAGAATTATCATCATTTCTTGCTGAAGATTCACAGAGATTAAGCCATGAACGTGTGGTTAGTATCTGGAAAGTAGAATCAGCAAGAATATTAAATTCCAGGTTAGTGTATTATATATTTCTAGTATTGGGTGGCAAAAAAATCAAAGAAAATGAAAACTCCAAATTGAAACTATGGACAAGGCAATAGAAAACCTATTGAATTTAACAGGTTATGTGTGTGTATTTTAGGTAAAGTTGCATGTTTAATATGTAAATAAGGAAATACAAAAACCTGCTATGGGCATTTATTCCTTTTTATGGTGATTGTAGAGAAACAAAGATCTCAATGTCTCTGGAACATATCCATTTTCTTTTTGTTCAAAAGTAAGTTAGGATAATGATGGTTAAGATAGTCAAGATCAAGACAGTTATTAGCTGAGTTGGAACGATCGATTCAATTACTTCATGAGTAGGAATGCTAAAACACATCTGAATGATAGTGATGAAAATTCATGAGTAGGAATGCTAAAACACATCTGAATGATGTTGAAAAATTCATGAGTAGGGCTGCTAAAACACATCTGAATGATGTTGAAAATTCATGAGTAGGAATGCTAAAACACATCTGAATGATGGTGATGAAAATTCATGAGTAGGAATGCTAAAAAAAAATCTGAATGATGTTGATGAAAATTCATGAGTAGGGATGCTAAAACACATTTGAATGATGTTGATGAAAATTCATGAGTAGGAATGCTAAAACACATCTGAATGATGTTGATGAAAATTCATGAGTAGGAATGCTAAAACACATCTGAATGATGTTGATGAAAATTCATGAGTAGGGATGATAAAATACATCTGAATGATGTTGAAAATTCATGAGTAGGAATGCTAAAACACATCTGAATGATGTTGATGAAAATTCATGAGTAGGAATGCCAAAACACATCTGAATGATGTTGAAAATTCATGAGTAGGGATGCTAAAACACATCTGAATGATGTTGATGAAAATTCATGAGTAGGGCTGCTAAAACATCTGAATGATGTTGATGAAAATTCATGGGTAGGAATGCTAAAACACATCTGAATGATGTTGATGAAAATTCATGAGTAGATCTGCTAAAACACATCTGAATGATGTTGATGAAAATTCATGAGTAGGAATGCTAAAACACATTTGAATGATGTTGATGAAAATTCATGAGTAGGAATGCTAAAACACATCTGAATGATGTTGATGAAAATTCATGAGTAGGAATGCTAAAACACATCTGAATGATGTTGATGAAAATTCATGAGTAGGGCTGCTAAAACACATCTGAATGATGTTGATGAAAATTCATGAGTAGGGATGTTAAAACACATCTGAATGATGTTGATGAAAATTCATGAGTAGGGCTGCTAAAACACATCTGAATGATGTTGATGAAAATTCATGAGTAGGGCTGCTAAAACACATCTGAATGATGTTGATGAAAATTCATGAGTAGGAATGCTAAAACACATCTGAATGATGTTGATGAAAATTCATGAGTAGGGCTGCTAAAACACATCTGAATGATGTTGATGAAAATTCATGAGTAGGGATGTTAAAACACATCTGAATGATGGTGATGAAAATTCATGAGTAGGGATGTTAAAACACATCTGAATGATGGTGATGAAAATTCATGAGTAGGGCTGCTAAAACACATCTGAATGATGTTGATGAAAATTCATGAGTAGGAATGCTAAAACACATCTGAATGATGTTGATGAAAATTCATGAGTAGGGCTGCTAAAACACATCTGAATGATGTTGATGAAAATTCATGAGTAGGACTGCTAAAACACATCTGAATGATGGTGGTTAAAATTCATGAGTAGGGCTGCTAAAACACATCTGAATGATGTTGATGAAAATTCATGAGTAGGAATGCTAAAACATATCTGAATGATATCGATGAAAATTTTCGAGTAGGGCTGCTAAAACACATCTGAATCATGTCGATGAAAATTCTTGAGTAGTGCTGCTAAAACACAATATTGTTGTAAAGTGGAAAAAGAGAAAGATTCTGTATTTTCCGGAAATGGTAGTCATAAAATCACACCCTTTCCTGTTTTGTTTATAACTTGCATCATGGGAAAATTAATTTTATTAATCACTATTATTATTTTGTTTATCAGTTTTATTTCATTTTCCTACAAACCATTTCACTACCTTTTCCAAAAATGTATAGTAATTCACAGATAATAAAGAAAAGGAATCTGCAGGGAGTCATCATTACCTTCATACTGAAGGGACATGTCATTTAAAAATTGCAGTAGATGTTAGCAAAGGTTTCAAATCAAACATGTGTACCTAATGCTTATAGTAATAACAAACAATGTCGGATTTTTAAAAAATCATTTAAAAATTATAGTGTTTATATTTTGGTTAGGAAAATGAAGTTAGCAGACATAGATTTGAAGAAGTCCCAATTAGAGATGCCTGTTCTTTAAGTAGGTAATTGAACCTTGCTTTATCAATGTTAAGTATGCATAATATGTTTCAGCAGGGGTGATAGTAATATATGTGACATGCCACAATCCAGGCAGTCCTACATAACTACCAACAAGTGAAAAGACAAACTCAAAAATGTATAACCAATAGTAGAGACTATATGAAAATCTAGTGCTTTGTAGCTGAAAAATTGCTCTATTCAATGGGGTTATTGTGCTCCCTCTATCTATTGGAGTTATTATGGAAATTAATAAGGGACATTATTTTTGGAGAATCTTTCTTTTTATTATATTTATTTTGTGTTGATTTTTTCCCTAATTGCATTGTTACTCATTTCTTTTGTAGTACTTCAATGACTTGGTAAAATATGGGTGTGTGTGATTCTATTGCTTTGGCTGCTATTATGGCCAAGGATTAGTAACTGACATTTAATAAGAAAACATTATTATAAATCTATGAAACAAATTAGTCAGTATAATGTTCCATGACAAGAGAATATATGCAATGACCCAATACAGAATGAAACCAATCAAGTTTAGCACTGGGGAGATTCAACTGACAAAAGTCAGAAAATAAAATATCCAAAACATGTAAAATGGGAAAAACAACAAAGAGGATATATTTTTTTTTAAATATCCCAATACTACTGTCTGTTTACAGACAACCCAACTATATAATTATCCTAGAATTTAAGACATTTGTTCAGCAAGACTAACTTTTGCATAGGCACATATTCATGAGGCATAGAGGAAGAATAGCAGTCACAAAATGTGGACAGCATTACAACTAAGGTAACCATTATTTACTTATATTATAGACAGTCAAACAATTATTTTCTTTACATCACTATGATGCTATTATTTGCTTTACATTACTATCAAACTAACCATTATTTGAATTACTTCATACTAGACTAACCATTGTAACGTGAGTGTTGTCTTCATAATTCAGAGAATTTATTAGTGGCACTTATATTGCAATAATGTGTACTATCTAATGTTTTCCAAAAGAAATAAATCCTCACTCATGTATATGAAATGGACTTCCATTGTATCTGATGTATGATGGTATATCAGCTTAGTTCTTAGAACCAAACAAGCAGACTACTCACTATGGTGGTGAAGGCTTGTGCCTTCAGAGTTGTCTTTCTCCTAGACTGTTTGCCAACCAAGGCTAAAGAGCCCAGTCTGCCTTTCTATTTAACCAATATCTAGGAGGAATTGAAGAAATAAATTCATACTTTTCTCAAGGGTATTTGCACATAAATGAATGTAATAAAGTAACTAGGTTCTCAGATTTATTATTCCAAGTTGCTATCTATTACACCACCACCCCTAACACATAAGGTAATACTGAAAAAATTCTTGGCTTGACCAACTTCATAAAATCAATAATATTCCAATGACTAAACATCAGAATATATATATATATATATATATATATATATATGAAGAGATAGATGGATAGATACAGTTGATATATATATATATAAAGAGATAGATGGATAGATACAGTTTATATATATATATATATATGAAGAGATAGATACAGTTGATATATATATATATATATATATATATATATATGAAGAGATAGATACAGTTGATATATATATATATATATATATATATATGAAGAGATAGATACAGTTGATATATATATATATATATATATGAAGAAATAGATATATATATATATGAAGAGATAGATAGATACAGTTGAGATATATATATATATATATATATATATATATATATATGGAGAGAGAGAGGGGGGAGATAGATTTTATCTAGCAGCTTGTGCATTCAAGAAATTTTCATAAAGAAAATGTGCCCTCCTTTGTTTAGATTTCAGATATGAAACTGAGCAGATATGGCTTTCAAGGAAATCTGAATGAGTGAATATACATTAAGGTAAATAGAACTGTGAAGCTCTATGTAGGTGAGTGGTGAAAGCATGCTGGATCAAAAAATGGTTTCTCCTGCAAAACGGAAGCTGGTTCAAATCTTGCCAGTGGGCATATTTTCTTTATTAAATGTTCTCAAGTGCACAGACCAGTTGATGAAATAAACAGTTTTTTTTTAAAACAAAAAAAAGGAACATCTACTTAAATACAAGTGACATTTGAAGTAATAAAATATGTTGAATTAAGAAAATGAAATCCATTAATTCTTTAAAACTATATGTGTTTATATATAAATAATTAAGCAATGAATCACTTTTTTGAAAGTGTTTTTCTATGTTTTCTTCTTCAGGTAATTAAAAGAAAACAGTTCAAAATCATAACCTCTTTTTATTTAAAATATATAATACATGAATTAATCCCAAACTAAAATAAATATTATTTACATTAGAAAAATATTCAACAAGATCATTTATTCACTTTTGTTTATTAGACATTAAATTATATCACCTATCATCTTCCATAATTTTCCTAAACTTTTCCTTTAATCTGATGAATATTTATGAGAATCTCTTAAATTTAAAAATTTTGAAAAACTAACAAAATTTTTATATTTATTTATAAATACCTGTTGCAAAATAAAATACTTGCATTTGCTTTGATAAAGTCCATTAGAGGATAAAATGCACTGGCTAAGATAAGTCTTCTTTTTGTCTTTATTGATGAAGTCCTTTTACAGACTTTTTAGCTATATCTGAAATTATATATATATATATATATATATATATATATATATGGTGGACTCTCCTGTTGTATTCGACATATGAGGGTCAAGCAGATCAGTTCCTAGGAACCAACAGCCAGATACCAGCACATGTGATTTGATTATAGTGGGTGAAAGCTTTGTGCAGAACCAACCACACTTTTTAAAGGGGCAAATACAGAGACTTGGTGCACTACATGCCACAAGGTCCCCAAACATCCCTCAGCAGGTTTTGAATTCAGAATTGTCCTTCTCCTAGACCAGTTGACATCCAAGCCTATAGAAACCAGTCTGTCCTGCTATTTACCCATAGCTGGAGGGGAAAGAAGAGGATTAATTCCTTTCCCAAGAGTATTAGCACATAAGTGAATATAAATGGATTCAACTGGAATTTGAACTCAGCTTTCAAATTCCTCAATCCAAGCTGCTGTCGACTACTCTACCGTGCCTCACACACACACATATATATATATATAATATTCCAGAGCCTTTGCTAATCCCTATGCAGCAATCATAAGAGGAAAGCACACATTGGTTACACACTTACAATATTATTAAGATGATGATTTTGTCATTTATCCTATAATTAGTTCAATTTAATCACATATCACCAACCAACATAACAAAAACAAATATTAAGAAACCTAGCAAATCCTTACCAATAACACAAAAATACAATATCACATAAGCTATAAAAAAAATTACAAATAACGATTCTCAATACTTAAAACATTAAGCATTAAAAGCAAAGAAACCAAACATCAATAAAATTTTATCATATTTAGAAACAAATATACTAAATACATTTAATAACTAATAAAAAGTCACTGAAAGCAATGCTTAAAAAACAAAACAAAAAATGTGATGACTCAATACTGGAAAAAGAAGAAACTGACATTGCAGAAAACTTTTTAACATTCCTTGATAATGACTTATATCCACTTGAAACTGGGAAAATGATCCCAGATATAGAAAAAAAAACAAAAAACAAATAAGCAAAACCTTCTTGACAAAGAACTTTTGTTAGTCTTTAACCAAACTTTATATACAAATATATCTATGTGTATGTGTGTATGTATATATATATATATATATTATTATTATTATTATTTCAAACATTTTTTTTAGTGGCTACTCATATTTAAGTAGGTGTTCTGTTTTTTTTAAACAGTGTTTATTTTGTCTACCAACCTGCACACTCAAGAACACAAAGAAAATATGCCCTCTGGTAGGATTCGAACCTACGTCCTTCCTTTGCAGGATGGACCACCATCTGATCTGGCATGCTTTGTCCTCTCAGCTGTGAAGAGCTTCATATATGAAATGAAATCTATAATATATATAAAGAGTAGCAATAAAGTTACTATACAGTTACTTATAATAAAAAAGCAAAGCATTGAAGCAGGTGACTTGCGGTTCGAACAGTATCAGTAATTAATTTACTATTGTTTACCATAGCATTTTATTGTTATCAACCAGAACTATTTTAATAATAAATTTCTGGACTGTTGATTAATTGCTTTATCTTAATTGTTATTGAAAGTCACTATATAGTTACGTTATTGCCATACTGTACATACTACATCACAACACAGGTGAAATTGGACACATTCAACAGCCCTAAGGTAAGACAGATCAGAGTTTCAAAATAAATTCAAACTTTGAGGGATTGAACAGAGATTTGGGTTTACTCAGAGAGTATAACTTCCACAGGGAGACTTTCAACCAACAACATTCTTCAGAAGAATAAGTCTCACTTCTTTGTTTGTTCCTCGCTGAAAAAGAACACAGACATGTACGAAGATTCCGACTTTATAATTGATCTCTTAGTGCTTCGTTTCAGTCAAAAGGTTTATATGAAATAAATATCAATTTTATTGACAATATTGGTATCATTTTGTTGGCTTTTTATCCTTCAAATTTCATTAACTGGCCTATTTATTCTCTCTCTCTCTATATATATATATATATATTTGAAGGTAAACTTTGTATGTATGCTTCATACAAATTAATATATTAATTCTGCATAATTAGATAAATATCTGTAATTTGTACTTCAATGAATAACTAAAAAGATAATTATATTGTTATTATTTGCTCTGGAAGGTCTGCTTGTTTTGCTAAGAATTTGAAAACCAATCCTAGAAGAATAAATTGGTCACAGTGAATGATTTATAGATAATAAGTGAGATTTTAAATTTAATTGTATCTCTACAGAATCCTAGTACAAAATCCATTTACTGAAGACAACATTTTTCAAGGTCTGTATTTTTATAAATAATAAAAAGTATTTGCATTATTTATATGCAGACAAGTGTTCTCATCTTTGCTGCTATTATCACAACATTTTGGCCACTGTGCCTTCCGGCCTCCATCAGGTGCTAGTTGATTTGAATAACTAAATGTAATAATTGACTTCAGGTGCAGGTATAAATTTGGCCAAAATTAAAAGCATGAAGAAGCTTCCTTTTTATGCAGCCTCCCTTTAGGTAATCATGGCACTCCACAACTTCCTGTCTTTTGTTGCTTTGACTCTAACATCTCTTTCTTTTGTTTGACACTTTACCATACCTTTCTCTCATTTGACTCTTTGCCAATCCTTTCTGTCATTTAACACTTTACCATCCCTTTCTGTCATTTAACACTTTACCATCCCTTTCTGTCATTTGACGCTTTATCATCCCTTTCTGTCATTTGACGCTTTACCATCCCTTTCTGTCATTTGACGCTTTACCATCCCTTTCTGTCATTTGACACTTTACCATCCCTTTCTGTCATTTGACGCTTTACCATCCCTTGCTGTCATTTGACGCTTTACCACCCCTTTCTGTCATTTGACACTTTACCATCCTTTTCTGTCGTTGTTCTGAATAAGGTTACTTTTATCAACTGGAATAATCTTTTCCATGCCTTCTCACCTGCTTTAGATATAGTGCAAAGGGAGGCAACTACATCTGTTTCATTCCAATGCTATCACAAAACCAAACTAATTATGCCTAGGCAGCAAGTGGAGAGTTTGAATTTTTTCAAAACTACTTGTTTGAATTAAATATATTTTTCTTTTATGTGCATCTTCAGAATGTGGGCTATCATGACACTCCACAACTTCTGCATTGTTTGCCTTCAATATGTCCCATTCTCTATGCTCTTTTTCTTCATTACATGTCCCAGAAATTTCATCTATCTCTTTGTGATGTTCCCTCCATTTGAATGAGAATCTGACAGAACGGTAAATATATAAGACAATTCGGAAAACTCACATTTTGACATGTTATATTGATCAGACATCGTCATCAGATAAATGGATTTTATTTCAACAAAATTTATATAGACAAAGCAGAATGTGATTCACAGTAGTCATATGAACACTGGAAAAAATAAACAAAAATTAATTTAAAAAACAATAAAGTTAAGTGAAAAAAAAAATTTAAATCCAGCATTCATATGATTAATGAGAATAATGTTCTGTCTCACTACTGTAGATTATCGTTGAAATAAAATTGATTTTTCTGATGACAATGTTTGATTAATAAAACACGTCAAAATAAGCATTTTTCAAATTGTCTTATACAGAATGTGGCAGAAATATCTCCCACATATAACTCCCAGAAATACCTCTGACTGTCTTACTTTCATGTGGGAGGTATTTCTGCCACACCCTGCATATTTACTATGAGTTTCCTTGTTCCAGTTTCCCTTAAAGCTTCCTGGTTACTCACATGTTATATCCATGGTATTTTTAGTAATAACTAGCAGCATGACCCGCCGTTGCCTGTGCTTGATTCAAAAATCGTACGACTCATACAGCAATTGCTGTCACTTGACTTAAAATATTTTTGCCCTTACTTGTCTTTAAAGGAGTGCCCTTTGCCATGCTGATGTTGCTACATGCCTTACTTCTTGCCTATCTCACACTGCGAATTTTTTCTAAGCTCTATACTAAACATTAAATCTGTTACAAAAAAGAACTAAACAAAATGAACAAAAATGATCAGCTTTAAAAAAAGACTCGTAACTGGAAAAACTGAATGAAAAAAGAATGTTAACAACAAATACTTTTTCACATCCAACCCAGTTCTGCGGAATCAGAATCAACGTTGAGTTTAAGCAAGTGAATGAGCCAATTGGAGTAAAGTGCCATGCAGATTTAAATTATTCCCACTTGTGACGAATGCAGCTATTGATTTTTTTGCATGCTAGTTAACATTCATGTCAATCAGCTGTTGGCTCTCACGCTGGCCAATAGAATCTTCCTGCCTATTCATGGCAGCCAGCTATAGGTTCTCACTCTGGCCAGTACAAAATGGCCGCAAACTACATGAAAACTGCCATAGAAGCATGAAAAAATTGATTATTTCCACTATTGATGGGAGTTGGGAAATGCAAAGTTAGTCTTGGCCTTCCCGCTAACTTGGAGCATGTGCATGTAAATTTTGGTGCAAATCCGTTAAAAATTGCGGCCGTGCATTTGTTACACACGCACACACATCCTGCCTTTTATAGATAGAGATCAGTATAACCTCATCTCTTTGTTTTTCTTCTTCATCGGTGAAGAGACTGTCCAACAATCACTGCCATATAGAATCTTCCAGCCGACTCTTGTAAAAGATTAGATATTACATAGCAATTCAGGACTATTTTGTTTCTAACAAAATTTTTCTATTGATTAATATTTTGCTCACTTTCTGAAGGCATTTTTCATTATTCCTTTCTTTCTGCAAATTTCTGTCACATTCACCATCATCTGTTACCCCACTAACCAGATACTTAAATTCACCTTCTATATATATCATATCCTTTCAGGACATAGACAGTCATGGCTCTCCACATCTTTCTAGCCATTGTAGCTCTTAGCAATGTTTATCATTTTACTATCCCTTAAATTCTGTTTTGTCATCAATTTGCACAGTAGCTAAATGAGTTAGCATATTAGCATTTTTATCTCCCGAAATAGATAAAAATATTTTTTTTATTTAAAGTTGAAGTTAATGTTTACTCATATTTCATAGACTATTAATATTTGTACTTAGCTTGACTCTGTAATGTTGTAATCTCATAATGTGAGCGTGATATGGCACTTGTAAAATCCAAATTATCATTTAGAAGGTACTTATTGTTACGAATAATCAAGATTGGTCTCCCCTTGTTTTGTTACTCTCATCTTTGAGAGAGCTATTTATGTTTGCTGGGACTATAAAAGGACACTATATGTGAACCCTGTATTCTCAGTTGAATAAATCTTTCTTAAAACCTACACCTGCATACTTTTGTCATTACATTTACTATTATAAGATTAGTTCTGATAAAAACTACAACTTACAGAAATATGACACTTACTGATATAAATTTTAAAGTTATCATTAATAATAAATATTTGACTTTATTCTGTGGTGTTAACTGTACTTCAAATGGTATTGGTAATATTGGCTGTTTCTTTATATGGAAACATTCAGCATTCATTGACTGAGCAGCCAATAATGCTTTTGGTTGAAATTTATAAAATCTCTCTATTATTAGGTTGGTGCAAAAATAATGTCGTTTTCTGACATATGTTACTATGTGAGAAAACGACATTATTTTTGCACCAACCTAATAAAACAAATTTTTCAGTAGTTATTATTGTTCTTTCCAGTATTGATGGAGGTTTCCTTCCTAATCTTTTAATTGAAGTACAGTGAAATATCAATATTTTGATTATGTCATTATTTTCTTATCAAGTTATATATTTTACCCATTTTATTTGTTACTACTGTTGAAAGTCCTCAAGTGATGTGGTTTGTATTATTTGGTACAGTTCTTTGTTTGTGATTTTTTTGGACCAGTCTGGAATGTTCAAAGATATTTCTGAATGAGTTTGGCACCATGCATGCCATCCATATGAAAGTCTCAATCTGAATGAAGCTAATTAAAAACATGGTTTGAGTTTTTAGGTTAATCTTTTAGTTTGCAGCAATTTGCATTGATGGGCAAAACTACCTCTAGTATAGCCTACTCTGTGTTCAATTCTCTTACCTCTTATGCTAAATTTGATCCATACACCAAGATATTTGAAATGTTTGGTATTTACTAATTCCACATAATGAATTCTTATGATGGATCCTGAGTAGGTGCCATCATTGCTTTCGTTACAATTCCAGATCATAGTTTATGCTTTGAAAATGTTTATTTTGAATCCTATTTTTTTAAATATTTGAGAGAGGATGTTAATTTTTTTTGTTCAAGATTATTCTTATCCAAATTAGGAATACCCATATCATCAGCATTAACCACTATCAACATTAATATTTTAAAATATTATACTAGTTTCTCTGTAATTAGTATGATGTGGAAAATCAATGTAAATTTTGACTTAAAAACTTACCTCCTAAATATGGCTTCTTTGAGTGTAAACTGCAGGGGATACTGATTATAACTTTATCTTGTGGAAGTTTGTCCTCCTTGCTATCACTGACACTTTTTTGCTCTTTGATCCCCTGTGTAGAGCCATGTTTGTTTTTGTATCTTCCAAGCAGAAGAGCTTCATAAGGTTTCTTATGAGGTGAATCAAGGTCATATACAAATTCACCTGATGTTGTCACCTGGAGAAAAATATGAATAAAAAATTATATATATTAAGGGCTAGAAAACTATCAACTGTCTTTCATGTTTTCATTTTCCAAAAGTTTTTAATTCAATTCTGCATATATTTTATAAATAAAAGATGTGCAGCTGTTGTGATGGATACTGGTGGGGGAAGTGTAATCAGCAATCCATTTTCAAATTCCAGGCTAGTCTGTTGTATTCACTTTTGCACAAATGCTCTTAGAAAAGGTATAAATCTGTCTCTTTTCCTCTAAGTATGGGTTAAATGCCAGAGTAGACTGGGTTCTCTAAATCTGGATGGCAGTGTAAAACTCTGAATTCCAGACCATGGAGAAGGCAATGAGAGACCATTCCACTGTCTTTCCCAAGAATGCATAGCTATTCAGAGATAATAAAAAATACATATCTACAGAATCATTACTGTCTACATCCTTAAAAGGAGACAACATTAAAAAAAATATACTCAGAAATAAAAAAGGCTAAAAAAAATGGCACAAATTCTGCCAACATGTTTTACTAATTTACAATTTATATTTAGCATTCTTTTAGGTATCTTTATTAAAATAAAACATTTACATCATTTGACACTAAAAAGATTTTGACATCAAATGATTCATAAAGGGTTCAGTCAGTTATTTGCCCATACATGATACACACTTGGGCAATCATGTCTCTTTCAATTCATGACTGACTAGGCAGATTTACCTGCACTAGGTTGCCGTTTCTTTCTATGGTTGAGTGATTGCCAACCAAGGCCATAGGACCCAGTCTGCCCTGCTATTCAATCATGATAACAGTCAGTCACTTAAGTGTCATACGTAATACACACTTGGACAATCATGTCTCTTTTGATTCATAACTGACTAGGTAGAAGATTTTGCTGCAGTAGGTTGCTGTTTCTTTCTGCAGTAGACTGGTTGCCAACCAAAGCTACAGAATGCAGTCTGTCCTCCTATTCAACCCATAGCTGGGGAAGATGGATATGGATTCATATGTTTCCAAAGGGTATTTCTGTGTCTGTGAATATAATAAACCTGACTGGAATTGAACTTGGCTCTCCAATATCTCATTCCAAGCTATTACCCATTACATGACACCAAAAATCTACATAAAAGGTTACCTTGCTGTAAAACCAATTAATCAAACATTTACATTATTTGAGAAGTCTTAGTAATTGGCTGTACAATTGATCATTTACAAATGAAAATAGCTATTGTTTTTGATGTCATCAGTGCCATTTAATAGAAAATACTATGGAAAATTTGCAAGTAAAAACAGTTTAAAATCAAAATATATAACTACATAACTGAACTAAATAAAGTCTCATGAATAAAACCGATGTGTCTGGTGTGTTATTCATTGAATTGTATTGATTTAATAGAGATTGGTTTTCAGTTCAAAGGATCAATAATCTAATCATTCAAAGAAAAAACAAAAAATGTAAACAAAAGAGAATTGTTACAAAGGAAACCTCCTTTGGGTTTTATTTAATAAGACTATGATGACTTTTTAATTGATTGATACTTTAAAATCAACAACACCGAAATTGCTAGAATTAACTCAAGGATTAAATATTTCTATATTCATTATTATTACTAACATTATATTTAATGGGTAAAGGTGTTTCAGTAGACATCTCTATTTAAACAGTAACATTTTTACCAGCCTAGAAATTAAGAAGTCCAATAAAAGAAAATGTGCCTCTTAACAGAAATCAGGCCTGTATTCCTTTTTCAATAAAGAAAACCATTTAAAGCCAAGTATGCTTTGCGATTAGGCAATAGGAAGCCATCATAGTAAAACAAGAATTGATTACCCCCCAAATTTCATTAATTACTTAAAATTTACTTTGTTTATGTTACATGTATGAAAATAAAGTTAGCCAATATCAAATAGTTCCAAGGAGAAATGGGCATATTCAGGTAATTGAATACATTCCTTCTCTTCTACTTTGCTTTTTAGAATTCAATTCCTTTCAAAATGAACAGAGAGGCAGCTTTTATATATATATATATATATATATATACATATATATGAAAAATATACAAATTTATATATCAGACTAATAGTAAGTAATCAAATGACAAAAATAGAAAAACTCCAAAGATATAACTTCTTCAGAGTAATTAATAGTTTCATTGATGGAGTCAATAAACACATACACACACACACACATATATATATATATATATATATATATATATATATATAAAATGGATGAGATTATATACATATATATATATAGAAAGAGAGAGAAATGTGTGTGGTGTGTGTGCATATAAATGAAATCAGTTAAGTATCAAAATACACTGCATCTCAAGATTTAAATTTAAAGTTGAGTATCTTTGTATCCTTAATGTTTTTGATGAAAAATTATAACTGGCATTTGTTGTATTTCTTCTTCACTATATATATATATATATATATATATATATATATATATATATAATGGATGAGATTATATACATATATATATATAGAAAGAGAGAGAAATGTGTGTGGTGTGTGTGCATATAAATGAAATCAGTTAAGTATCAAAATACACTGCATCTCAAGATTTAAATTTAAAGTTGAGTATCTTTGTATCCTTAATGTTTTTGATGAAAAATTATAACTGGCATTTGTTGTATTTCTTCTTCACTATATATATATATATATATATATATATATATATATATATATACACTAGCTTAAAACCCGTGCTATCAGGCAGCATTTAAGCTAGCTACTGTGGAGGGGACATGAATAGGTAGGGAAGAGTAGATGTATTTAAGCTTACCTTCTGAAAGTTCAATGATAATTCTTCTGCCGCTACTTAATTTAAAGACAATTTGATGTATGTAGGTCCTTACTTTCTGTGCAAACAAATATTTTTATTTCATTGGTGACTTTCACTGGATTTCATAATTATTTTCAATTATTCTCAAATTTATGTCCAAGTTATAAAAATTGGCATCATATAAAAAATTTGTCACAAAAAATAAATTAGCAAAAACAATCACAGTAATGAAAATTTGAGAATCCAAAATTTCAGGATTGCTGGTCCAGATCTGGCCCAGAATGTTTTCAATTTGCTCACAGATTCAGCCAGATTCTAAAATGGCTTCTAGAAGTAAAGCTGGAAAAGTGTGACACAGTGACACACTGATATTCACATTTATCATATATATATATATATATATATAATGAAAATAATAACAATATTATTAATACAATAATATCCAAATCTGTTACTCATATTCTTATATCTGCCTGCTGGTTGTTATTACATGAAGATTTTGATAATATTTATTAATACCATTATTATAATATATTACCTTATTTGAAGCTGCATCTTTTATTCCTATTATATGTATATATGTGTGTGTATATATAATTATTTATTTTAAAAAATTTCATAACATAAATATGTTATAAAATCACTACAAAAATAACCATTTTGTTTCAACACCCCTGGTGTCTTATCAAGTGATGATGTTGAATGTAAAATAAATGGTTTTAAAAGTTTTAAATTAATTAACAATCCTTCGCAAGGAGAAAACGTTGTTACAAAAGCTAGACTGACCAATCAAAATACAAGTATAGGAAAATTTAAAAAGCTTGCCTACGATATATATATATATATATATATATATATATATGGTATGTATAAAATCAGCAAAAATTAACATTATAAAAAACAATGCTCGATGTAACATATCAAATGATACAGAGCAAGGTATAAATGATGATAAAAGGTACTTGATATTTTAACTGTGTTTGGTAAAGCTCACTTCTCTGCATATGAAACAGTAAATCAAAAAGGCAACTGAAAGTTCAAATTAAGTACCTTTTATCATATATACATATATGTAATCATTTCATCCCAACCAAGGCAATAATGCCACAAAGGCACAAGAGGTGGGGGGAGGAGAAGAGAATGAAAAGACTTTAGTGTGAAGGAAGGGCAATAAAAGTACAGGATTCAAGAAAATAGATAAGTATGAAAATTATAAATGATATACATTTCCTGGAATCTGTAAACATGTATAGATGAAGGACTGCTGTCATAAAAAAATAACCCACACAGTAGATTTTAGTATTATTGAATTGATGTTAATATATTTAGGCTCTGTCAACTTTAGCACTGAGTGCTCAGTTTAATTTATATTTGAAGCTTTAGCTTTTACTTTTATTATTATGTGTGTGTGACTCCATCAATAAAACTATTGTCTGATGAAGTTCTTTCTGCTAACAAAACATATCACTTACACTTTGCTATACAATTACCTACTATATATATCTATATGCGTGCAAGATTTCATGGAGTGTGTTATGATACAAAGGACCTTGGTATGGCTCGGGTTGATAACAAATGTATGTACGGCTAAATACACATTTATTTACATTTAGCAGCCATTATAATAATGGGGACAGGAAGTGGATCTCTTCACTGATCCTAAGCATATGTTCTGATCCACACAAAACAATCCCCATTATTTTGACAGGTATTATTCTTCTGTCATTTGCAGCTCTTAGTAAATTCTGTCTTTGCTATCATTCCTAATCAATGTTCTGCCAACCATTTACACAAGCTTGTTAGGTAGGTTGGTTCTATCTGGTGGCCATACTGTTGCTATGTCAACATGTAAAACAGACACATAAAGAAATTAGATAAATAATGATATATTTCAAGAAAGCAACAACACCAACATAATTATGGGGAATGGACACTGTTTGCCAGTTATGTGATTCATTCAACTTTTTATCATCACGCAAATGAGAAATGTAATAATTGTTGTCACAAGGGTAAAATTTTTGTCAGCTGATTTTCATGGATTTTATGGAATACATACAGGCTAATATTTCAAAGACAACATTATGTATTATGATTGTATAAATCCACCCTTTTTTTGCTATTCGTACACAGACTGCTGATCAAACTATATACGGACTTTATTATTCCAGAATGTGTAGTAAAGTCAATCACATTAAAACACTATCATATGATGAGTAAATTCTTCTTATTTTATGTGCCATCTCCTTTCAGTATACATGTAATTATGGTAATGGTAATGTTAGCTTTTTCCTTATAAGAAAACCTTTGGTATTCATGAACTGAGCAGCCAGTGCTGCTATTGGTTGAAATTTACAAAATCTGTCTCCTAAAACAATTTTTCAGGAAAATAGGTTTCTCAAGTCAAATAGCTGTTGTCACTTTTTCCAGTATTGATTAAGTTTTCCTAACCTTTTGTTTGAAGTAGTGTAGAATGTCAACATCTTGATTAGTCATTATTTTCTCTTTGATTTACATGTGCTTTGATTTTAGTTGCTGCTGTTGTTGAAAGTGATGTGGTTTCTGTTATCTAGTACAGTTCTTTGTGGTTCTGGAACGCTAATCCAAAAGTTTCAAAGAGTATGGTCCTTATTACAGGCTTCATTCACTCAAAACCATTTTTAACCATTGATCTGAGAAAGCAGTTGTATATACCCAATAGCTCAGATAGTTCTGAACATGACATCCATATGAAAGTCTCAATCTAATAAGGCTATTTCAGAACATAAGTTCTTGGATTAATGTTTTGCTTTTGTAGCAAGTTGTACTTTCAGGCAATTTGTACTCTATGTTCAATTCCTTATCTACTAAATTTATTATAACAGATCCAAGGTATTCAAAGGTATTTATTTTTATTTGGATTCAAGGCATGTTCCATAAGTGATTTTATTCCAATTTCAGATCATATTTTTTGTTTATATCTCTTAGATGAGGTATTATCATTATTCAGATTGTTATCCTCATCTTCATTGCCATATGGCCAGTTGGTTAGATCTAGTAACTAGACCCAAAGAGTTGTGTATTCAATACCAGGCTACATCAGTGATGAACCAAAACTTGGCAAGTTGAGTTAAAGGGAAATAACTGAGACATCTGGAAGAGGCATGACACATGGAACTAGAGCAATCTACCCCGGTGGATGAAATAAAGGGTTTGGTTTGAAATTCCAATCACCTGAAGAAGGCTGCAGCATACAACAGCTGAAACATTGTGAATATGACAATGAAGATAAGGATAACAGTCTGAAATGTGACTCAATGTGTTTTTTGAAACTAGGAAATTTCTTCTGTCTTGGTTTCAATTGCATGAGTCTATCATGATTTTTGTTTTCTTTTCTTCACATTTTAACACAATGTCTATGCTGTTTCACTTTGTTAATTTGGTTTCCACTTTTCCAAAGATAGTGATTTCTCAGAGCATTAAATGTCTTTTTTTATTTTCTTTGTTAATTATTTTAGTATTATTCCTTCCATTGTTATTCTTATTCTCTTTGTTTATTTTATTAATTTTTACAAATGATGATTGTCACCCCACAAATGTATCTTTTTCTGCCTAGAAAAAAAATTGTCTCACACACTTTGACTAAAGATATGATTACATTATTTGATTCCTTTACGTTGCTTTGGTCAAGATTTAAGGACATCAATTTGGGTTCTCATTTATTACAAAGTTCTACTTGCACATTTTCATTTGTAAGGGCTTGAATGTTAGCTGATGTTAGTTTTATTACAAAAAATCTGTAATGAAATTTCAAGTGAAAAATTTGCCAAGATGCTGAAGTTAATCTTTTTGGTTACATTATCTGGCCTATGCCATGTAATCTGGTGCTTATGGCTCTCCACAACTGCCTATTTTTGTTGCACAAACTAACTTTTGACCCTTTACCATTCCTCTTTGTTTCTATTCTGCCATTTATTCAAACAAATACATTGATAAGATCAGTTTCTCTCTGCTTCTATTGCCTTCAATATGTCTTGTTGGTGTTAAATTCTCCAGATTTTCCTTCCTCCTTATGCATCCCAGAAATTTCAGCTCCCTCAGATTGTCAGCATCAGTTTTCTGTTAGTCTCTATTTTCCTTAAAACATCCTTGTTGTTTACATATTGTTTATTGTATTCTTAATATTCATTAATAGAATCACATCTGTCATTTCAAGTCACTTTATCTGTGAAGAGATTATCCAGTATTCACTACCATATAGGAGATTAGGTGTTACATAGCAATTCAGTACTTGTTTCTTGGTACATTTTCCTATCTCTTAAGTTGACCTGGGTATGATGATAAACTACATCTGGCAGCAAGACTTCTGATAGGAAGGTTTTGAGGAGTGTAGAACCACCTCTTAATTAATGTTGTCCCCTTGGTCCACCCTGATCTGGAGTGGTAGCACCTGTTAGGGTCCCAGCTATCAGCAAATAGTTAACCACCAAAGTGAGGTCAAAACACTATAAAAGTATAAAAATAGATTTTTATAGTAAAAATACCAGCAATACATTTTTTAAAAAAAACTATACCAGCAACAGATTTGATTCTTGACAAAATCCCTCTTTACAAAAATACATCAATGAAACCTGATCTACAAACTGATTTTTTACAAAGAATACTTATTCTATTCATATGAACCTATCCTAAAAATCTTGTTGACATTAAATAACCCATTGAGGTTAATATGCTGTAAACCAAACCAAACTAAACCTATCTCTTAGTACTTCATTCTTGTATTATTCCGAAATATTGTTCTTGTCTATGTTGATATAGATGTTATTATAGACAATGTTTCAATGAAGTACCCTCTGGTCATCATCAGGTGTTCATTGGCTGATATGGGTTATCTGTTGATTGCTGTGATATTATGTATTTGTGATGTCATTTATTGTTGTTCTGACATCATAATCAAATGTCAAAACCATGTGACATTGAATATAAAAGGCTCCAAAAACACACCATGTCCTTCAGGATGGTGGTATGGTGGATATAGGAGTTGGTTATACATGTTACTTTCCTTTAGTGGTCACAAGTTCAATCATTGGAACAGTTAGTGAAGTACCGATTCAGCAGGAATGAAAAATAACTAAAAGGGAGAAAATATCACAGTAATCAACAGATATCTCATATTAGCCAATCAATGGATACCTGATGATGATCAGAGGGTACTTGGTCGAAATGTTGGATTTATAGCAACATCTATATTAACCAAGATGAGAACAATAGTTCAAAAATAATACAAGAATATTGACAGTTATTCATCTCAGAAATGAAATACAAAACTCTTAATACTTTACTTAGGTTCAGGAAAATGTCTCCAACTATTCTTTTGTGGCTTTGGATTTCAGTGTCATACGGTGCACAACTTTCATATGTATTATAGAGTATATAAGAAAAGTTAATGTTATAAGGTATACAATGACATTTTGTTTCCTTTTCAGAGCTGAACTTTCTTCTAAGATTATTATTTCATTTTGACAAACTGTTTGCAATAGCAGAAAGTTATTTGAATTATAAAAAGAAAAACAAATTTACCTTCAGCCAATGCCACCTTGCCTGGAACTGGACATTCCACCTTGGAAACAGTCTCTCCTTAACAAATCTTTGATGACTTTGTCGATTGGTGACCCATACAACCACAATACATCCAGGAGCAGCCAGTTTCTCAATAGGGCAGGACAAAAAGTCTTCATTTGTAACACTCCAGTATCTAGATTAAAGTTGGAACACAAGATTCAGTCAGAGTGTGTAGGCATGATATTTTTATTAGATAATAAAATATTGGACAGGTAAATGAATAAAGTTAGTAATGGTGACAATAAGAGTAACTCCCTCTCTATACGTCCAGTTAGCATTTGAAACAAGAAAACTTGCTTAGAGATTGTACAGAGGGTGAAGAGAACATTAAAAGTTAAATCAGTGTTTGCTTTTATTTTTGTTTTAACAGTATAGAGTATTAAAGTAAAAAAAAAATTATTATATAAGTGAATATGTAAACATCAGGAGAATATATAAATCTCTATATATCAGAAAACTATTGGGTAATTGAATGACAAAAAGGAAAAAAAAATTCTATGTAACATATTTTGTCTTATAACAGGACTTCCTCAAATTAAAGCAATCTTATTGATGGAATTATATCTAAATTTCATGGTTCTACTGTTTTTTCATTCAAATTAATAGATTTGAGGCCTCCTAACTCCATGGAGTGTAAAAATTTTAAATGAGCACTTTATAGCAAAATTATTATTATATTCTTTTGTAGTTCTATCTCTTGAATTTTTTTGCCAGCACGACCAACATGGTAAATATCCTGGATATTAACAGTAAACATATTTAAATAGTAGTTGTGAACCTACTTAGCTCTTAAGCATTTAATGCACCTAGAAATAATTTATGTATAATAATATGTCAATAACATTTTTGCCCTCAGGTTCCAAGTATTTCATACACCTGGAGTTAATGTATGTACAATATGTAAATAATATGTATACTCCATTTCATGATATTTACAACCACAATAGCAAAATACATTTTTACTCCAAGTCCTGACCTGAATACAATAGTAATGGCAAAGTGTAATGGTAGTGCAATCTAGCAAAGGAACTAACTAATGGAGGGAGGGCATGGTTTTTCTATTTGATGAATCTTAATTCTTAAGTTAATGATTGAATAAGCTCATGGAGAGTTATACAACAATTAAATATCTGTAGAAATTCTCGTATTGCATTGTTAAATATTTGGGATTAACAAAATTAACAAAATATTGCAATAACAATTATGAAAAGATATAAAATTGACAACTTTTTCCATTTCAGTGAAACAGACTTTAAACATTTCTATCTTCCCATTTTCTTTCTTACTGAAACCAAGTAGTGTATTTGATATGTCATTCCACACAAGCAAAAAAAGAACAGTTCATTATTTATGAGTTATTGGCAGGAGACACTTCTATCAATTCTATCAACCCTGCTTTCTTTCATTTTCTCACTGAAACCAAGTAGCATTTCTGATTTGCCATTTCCATCTTTTCATGCAGTCAAAACGGAATAGTCCATTATTTATGAGGTATTGGCAGGGCATAATGGTCATGTGAACTAACTAATGTAGGATACCCACAACCCCTGTGTAGAAATGTCTGCCTGCCTCCCCTATGCATGCATCATCTATTGGTATACTAAGTTAATCCTCACCGCATCTTTTTTATGGTATCTCCTTCACAGGTGTTTGATTGTTCTTGACTATCGATATAACCTTCTTGTTACAACATTTCACCTTTCTTAACAAATCTTATGTTGCTACAGTGTGGGATATTTGAAAAACAACAGCAATAAAAAACAAAAGCATTGGAAAACTGAATAAGATTGGTTGTGCTGTGCATCTAGACATGTTGGACACAAGCAATTTTCAAATTTTAAATTTAGCATCCTTACATCTTCAGTGTTTCCCCCAGGGCATAATCACAACCATATTTATGTTTATATTTCTTCCATTCCCTTATATATATATATATATATATATATATATATCTCAACTAGCAGGCTTCATATGCTCGCTATTGCTTTGCAAAATAAGATATATTCACTATTCGAAATCTTAGAAACAAAAATTTTAAATGAACATTTCCTTCATAAATTGGCTTGTTATAGTTAAGGAAAGTTTTACAAATAGATGCCAAACTTCTTAAAGGCCAAGTAAAATGCAAATTTCAAACAGTTTTCTGTACTATATAACATGATATTCCTAAAAAGAACTATTTTTGATATGAAAATCAAAACAATCCTCAAATAAAAGAACAGTAAGGAAGGACAGTTAATTAATGAAATAAACTTCTTTTTTTTTTAAATCAATAAGCAAATTAGGACAGAGTCACAACTGAAGAAAATTATGCTGAGAGGTGCCCAGCTCTGGAGAACAGCTGACCGAGCCACACTCTCTCATTTCATCAGAGAGAGAGCTCAGTGCTTGCACCGAGGCCAGCACAATCAACTGTTGTGGGGACTGGGGCAGTTTTTGTTCCTAGCCTGGGTGTATGCACATGGGCTCTCCACATTAAATCAACCTTGTGTCACAAACTGACTTCATGGGGGGGTTGAGTAAATACAAATTACTATATAGTAGAGCTGGGGCTTTTTAATCTCAGAATTTGTGGGAGAATTGCGCTTCAATTTTGCATTTATTGATATAGATTCCATAATATAGGTTTTACTTAATTAGCTATTATGTTTCTCTAACTCTTCAAATGTTGAATGTATAACTAATTCTAATTTCTATTTTCTCATCTGTACACTATATTAATTTTATCTTATAAATTGTCACCTGTTCTGTCATACATGAAATAAAAATAATTGTATAGAAAATAAGGATCTATGTGCATCAAATTGTTTTTAAATTAAGTGGCAGCAGAAGAATTATTGTTGAATTTTTAAAAGGTAAGCTTAAACATTAATTCAATACTTAAATGGTGTGATCAGTTGAGTTCTTCTGTAGTTTATTGATGCATATCGCATCTACTCCTCCTTAGCTATTGTGATAATGGCCAAACCAAGAGTCCTCCACGGGAGCTAACTTAAAATTTTGAGCTAACTGCAATTTTGGATACAAAAAGAAAGTAAGAGTCACTCCCCTTGAATCATGAAGGCAACGATAATGGCTAGTATGCTATATTAATATATATTTTTAACCTCGCATAATCTGGCAACCCTGAATCTGAGCTCAACGAAAATTGTTCCATGTGCCTAACTTTTCTAGGGCTTTTGAATGAACTATGAATCATTGAAATCAGACCAATGGGAATGGAGGAGTTGCTTGGACATGCACAAACACACATACACTATACTTTATATTATAAAATTCCCTCAATTAGAACATTGCTTTAGTCTGACAAATTCCTTTTTGTGCACAAAAAGTATAACATTTTCCCATTTTGTCTTTTAATTACACAATATTCAGACTGATACTAAAATCTAGACACAGAAAATCTTATTAACTATATTTTTTTTTTTGCCTCCACAGATTAAACATGGCTTTTTCGAAAGAAAGAAAGAACTGACTTCTTTTTCTGGGGTATGCTAAAGGAGAAGGCGTACTCAATGAAAATAACGGATGCAACAAACACACTCGAGTGCATAAAGAGTGAATGTGCTAATATTGACAGCAATGTGGAGTTATTGCATCAAGTTCATATGAATCTTGCAAAGTGCATCAACCTTTGCATGAAAAATGATGAAAATCATATTGAAGATGCTATTTGTTAATATTCCAATTCAATGAAATGTTGTTGAAATCTTCATTTCTTGAAAATATGCATTTGTTGCCAATGTGTCCCGACTTTAGACATATCCTGTATACATAGGATAAATGAGTAACTGTCATAAACCGATAATGAAAAATGCATTTATTTTACACAATACATATTTACATCAGAATTTTTTAGATAAGGAATTATCAACATTAAATGCCTTTCAATTCAGACTACCATATACATCTTGGTTGCAATACTCACACCATTTCAGGTATTGTACCCTCTGACCTTTTTCAGGTGTCTAATGTATCCATACTTGATAACTTTCTCAGAATGGTGAACTGAACCCTTTATTCAACTCATGGAATGCGAGGATAAGTCTCTTCTCATTTCAATTTCCATATTTACAAAATAACAATTTAACTTTTCTATGCATTTTAACTTGCTTGTGAAAATAAATTTCTATTGAGTGGTAGTTCAATGAAGGTTATTGGTGAAGCCAAACTTCTTCTGCTTTAAAATAATCAATTCAGTCATACTGACAAGGATATTTAACATCTTGTCAGTGACCCTATAGATCAAACCTTCATTATGTTGTCAGTCACTAAGCAAATACAGAGTATTTATCAAATTTCATTGTTACTGATGTCAAATTTTACTTCTGTGGAGAGCTCATTTACTTTAACTATAATAATCTTATTGCAAGACCGTGAAATAGTGATGGTGTCATACATTACTGAAATATTGCTGGAAGATTATAAAAAGTTCTATGCAGATGAAGACAAATCTAGACTTGCATTCCTTAAATAACATTTTGATGATAAATTTTTAATAATGTCTGAATACATTTTACTACTACATGTTTATTTTTTATGTATTATGTTTGAAATTATTTACTTAGTAACTCATTATTTTATATAAAAATACATCATAAATGTTAATTTAAAATAAATGTAAACAGCAGAAGTCTGTTATCAGATTTTATTGCAGTAGGTTGCCATTTCTTTCTGTGATAGACCAGTTGTCATCCAAGGCTATAGAACCTGGTCCTTCTATTTACCCATAGCTGGGGAGAGAAGAAGAGGATATGCTAATTTTCCCAAGGGTATTAGCACATAAGTGAATGTAATAGGTTTGACCGGAATTCAAACTTAGTTCTCCAAACAGCTATCCATTACTCCAACATGCCTATATAGTAATTTAAAATAAATTATACACACACAAATAGAGAGATGCTGTGTATGTTACATTATGCCATGGAAAATCCCAACTCCAACTTCTTAATAAGTTCCAATTTGTCACCAATACTAAGGTTATTGGGATTCCATTTCTCACCTCAGTTACAACTGGATGCCATAGTAAAAGGCCTGACAAAAAAACAATACTGTATCTTTATGTGCCATGTCCTTTCAGAATGTAGGCGATCATGGCTCTCCACCTCCTTCTATCCCTTGCAGTTTTCAACAAGTTCCTTTTCTCTGCTTCCTCCCCCAGACCATGTTCTGTCATCCACTTGCTTAAAACCGCCAGGTATATCACATGTTGTTTTCCCTTGTCTATCTTTCCCTCTATTTGACCTGTGAGTATCAGATTCTCCAGGCCCTCCTTCCTCATTATGTGTCCTTCAGCTTCCTCTTCCTGATATTAAGTATAAGCCTCCTCCTTGTTTGCAACCTCTCTAAGACCTCATCATTGCTCACATGCTCGGTCCATGATATCCTTAGCATCCTTCTCTAGAAACACATCTCCATCACCCCAAGTCTCTCCTTCATCTTTGAGAAAATCATCCAACATTCACTGCCATAAGCAAGGACAGATGTCACATAACAACTCAGTATTCTTTTCTTCATTACCAAAGAAACCCTCCTGTCTTGCAATACTCTGCCCAGCTTTTGGAATGCGTAGTTGGCCATCCCAATACGTCTACAGATCTGTGTCGCATTTACCATCCTCTGTCAAAATGCTTCCCAGATATTTAAACTTCTGCATCTGCTTGATTCTAGTTTTCCTGACTTGCAAATCGCATTTCGGGCACATCCTCTTACTGATGACCATGCATTCTGTTTTCTTGTAGTTTCTGCTTAGTCCTTTCTTTTCACTCTCCATCGTTACTTTCCTGAGTACTTAAAAATTATATAAAAAGGCACTCACCTGTCATTTTCTTAAATTATGTTTTGGCAGATAAAATTTCCATAAAACAGTAATAAACATTTCAACATCTTATAAGCATTTGTCATCGCTTGTCAATTAGTAAAAATGTCTGTTTTCTGTTAAAAATCACTGATACTGTTTGTAATAAAAATACTTGTCTGTGTTACTTTAAACTTAAAGTAAACAATATTTTTTTCAAATCTGATAAAATCAGCTAATATTCTTCAAATAAAGTTTCGGAAAAGTATATTTTATTTTTCAAAGATTTTTTTTAATACAAAGAATTACATTATAATGAAAGACAACTAAAAAAAAAGGGTGTTAATTAGCTATTTTAGTACAAAAGAAAAAAAATCGATTCCAATCAATATAATTTCTGTTTGAAATACATCAGAGTATTTTGCTTACTGAAAATAGTAAATTTATTCCTTTAGCTTTCAATTAAAGCTAAAATGAAAGCTTTAAGGAAGCTTTTCATTTATAAAAATTCATTTTAAATCTTATATATCAAAAATTAGTAGAGGTACCTATTCTATAACATTCATCTGTCTTTCAACAATTGATTTTATTAATTTATCTTCTGTTTCAATGTTATTATTTGCTGATGTTTTTATTGCTTCACAGAGGGATTGTTTTTTTATTGCTTGAATATTGTTTTCCATTCTCATCTACATGTCTTTTATTAATAGATCACAAATTTTCTATTGAATTAATATCTGAAGAGGCCAAAAATTTAAAAGAGAATTGTTTTTCATGGGACTGTTCCTTATCTTGGGTGATGAAAGTTCAAATTCTGTTGGTGGCTAATTCTTTATTTGCCAATTCATTCTGCTTGCTTAATGGTCATAGAACTTAAAAAACAACCTGAACATCACAATAAATACACAAGATAAAAGAAAAACTAATAAAAAGTTAATAATCCTGATTATTTGTTTCAAGTTATACATTTCTAACTTGTAACGTTTTGGATTTGGGTTCTACCACAATATATTTAAATACAGACTTTTATTTATAAAGATATGTAACCAGTCATTCTTATTACTTTCTTCTTTTGTATAGGTTAGTCCTCCATTTTGTACAAGAAAAGAAAATGGTTGGGAAACAGACTGTGGAAACTTCATGGCTTCACTAATGTATTTTTGTTCATTCTATATCATCATCACATATATTGTATTAAATTTATGAGTTAGTAAATAAACTGATTTATATATTAAATTTACTACTTACAACTGACATGTTGCTAAGAAATTTTTTGAGTTGTACAAGTCATAACCAAGAAGCTTTAATGCTATTTGGACTATTTACATTTTTTGGATGAAATAAAACAATTTTATGGGGAAGATGTATTTCTTTTGGGCACTCTCAAGCTGGAGGTACTTGGCTTTCAGGGGAAGAATTTTAAATTTAAATTTAAGAAGTGATATGTTAGTTATATGAATAAATTATAAACAAAATGATGAAAAATTAACAGATGACAGATTCGAAGAATAACTTAGAAAACCTGAGATCACAAAAGGATGATTTTAACTTTTGACTTTTAAAACCAATGTTCATTCTATATCATCATCACATGTATTGTATTCAATTTATTCACTGGTCAGTAAGTTGCTTTATATTAAATATATACCAAGTATCCAAATATTTTCTTTCTCTAATTATATTCCCCAAATCCTATTGTCTTGGCTAAAAAATCCTGTTTAACTGATTTTCTTTTTATTTTGGCCACAAGAGCTACTATGATATAAAATCTTTTGACACAGTCAACATAATGAAGAGAGATCAGACAAATCAGACAAATAATGCTATACAGTCAATGTTCAATGATATCATTATGTAATATATTCAATAATATGGTTTCACCAAAGAGGATCATAGTTTAGAACATCAAATGACACTTCAATCATACATGACAACATAGGGGGATTAAAGAAAGGCCACATTACCATGTATAGATGTGCATGTGGTCAGATAGATATCTATAAAAACATGTAGGATAAAGATATTCTTGATATTGATCACTCTTCCCTATGAATTTACCAATTTCATATATATATATATATATATATATATATATATAATTTTATCTGTGTATATGTATATAGATATTATGAAATGGACTAAGTCTGATAATTATTTTAATATATTTTCTGTTTATACGTTATATTTATAGATACAAATATCTAAGTAAATGTTCTGTTTATAATAAACAGTATTAACAACATTTACTGGCCTGAATGTCCGAGAAATTTCATAGAAAATATGTGTCCTCCAACACATATGGCTGTTGGTTCCTAGGAACTGAGTTGCTTGACTCACATACATCGAATATAATGGGAGAGTCCAGCATATATATATATTTTAATCATTTCACACTAAGCAAGGCAACAAAGCCTCTAAGATGCAGGGGGTTACTGAGTGTGAATATAAGAAAACGAAAAGCATTATTAAGGAGCAAGAACAATAAAAGAACTGAAATAAAGAAGACAGAATATAATGAATGACAATGCATTTAAATTTTTGAAGATTAATCTTGTTGAGAATTGTGATAGAGAAACTGTTAGCATAGAACTTATGGTTGCATCAAGCCATTTCAACTGCAAAATGCTGAGATCTTGCCACCAATCTAGTACTGCACTTAAATTCATATAGTCTAAGTATCACAGAGGAAAGTTTATCAGAACAATTGCCAAGAATATATTTATAGAAAAGGTACAGGGAAACTACGTTAATGCCATGGGAAAGTGACTGAAGCTGAGTTGCCAGCTCTGGCTCAGTGTTAATGCAGATTCTTCTTTGGATTTTATCAAGGAGCACCAGACCAGATGTGGCAGCAATATTCAAAGAATGGAAGAATGGTCAACTTATAAATATGTATGATATATTTGGGTGAGAGAAATTGTCTAGCACAACTCAGTGAACTAACTTTCCTATCTACAGACCTAGCAATTGACTCAATATATTCTTTGCACTTCATGTCAGCAAAAAATGATAGCTCAAGATGGCATAATAAGACACTCTCCTGGAGGTTAGCGTCAGCCATTTACTTTTTATTCTCTTGTGATGTAATATATTGTCTGGATAAATTTAAACCATTTTGTAATTTTAATCTGATGAGGCAGGTATTAAAAACTAATCTGTCAAAATAAATTTATTACTGAATTCTTTGATGATGTGTTTAAGTTTTTTCCTTCTTAATGTATATCATATTGCTCTCTCTCTCTATATATATATATATAGATAGATAGATGGATATAATCTTGTCTACAGTCACTTTCTCACAGATGTTTTGTGGCTTCCCTCTGTTTTTTTCTAGAAATTTTCATGGCATCTGCTCTGACAAGCTATTTCCACTGGTTCCCCAACTGTATAAATTTAAGCGTGCTACTAAGTTGAAATCTCAGTCTCAGCCTTTCACTGTTGAAACAGTTAAGTGTAACCACCTCTTCTACTCCAACAGCTTCTTCTCTCAGACTTCCCACCAGTGGAACTCCCTTCCTCCTACTTGCTTCCCTGATAACTATAATCTACAAATATTCAAATGTAATGTCAATTGACATCTTCCGATGCCTTGATCTTGATCCCTGTCCTTCTCTATATCCTTTCCTCAAACACCACTCTTTACTCTTTCTCTCTCACTCTCTGTAACCCTTGCATACTAATGGCACTCCTGCCTTTCTTGGGGTAAAATTCTTAAATATATATATATATATATATATATATATATATATATATATATATATATAAATACATTGAGCTCTCTTTTTAATATTTTATATTAAAAAGACTTACTTAGATTATCCTTACCTCTTAGTGATTTGATATTATTCTCTCTCTCTCTCTCTATATATATATATATATAAGGTTGATTTTTTTTCTATGGCTAATGAATTCTTTGCAGGTCATTTAAAGCCAGAAAATAATGATTTAGTTATAGAGGTCTTAGCAATTAATCCATAGCAGAATAGAGAAGAGGTGGATTGATACCTTTCCCAAGGATATTTTTTGTAAGTGAATATAACCCAAGTGGAATTGAAAATCAGATCTCCGATTAAAAATCCCATGCCATTATCCATCACTCTACCTGCACATCCAAGCTTACAGCACCTGGTATTCTCAAATGGTCAGCCATCTAGGTACCAACCTGGCTTGACATTGCTTAACTTCAACAACTGTTCAGGAACTGGTGTTTCAATAGGATGTGGCCATAAGACTATGTGACAGAAAGATAGAAACAATATTGACACTAATCAATACTATATGGTGATTAGGAGACTCACACCTTAAGTGCTTATCAAATCATTTGTTTATATCTACAGACACTTTATCCCTGATAAACTCTTCCCCTAATAAATATAGAAAATTTCATATATATATATATATATATATATATATATATATATATGTGTGTGTGTGTGTGTGTGTATCAGATAAGCACTGCCACATGTAAAATATATACTCTATATTAACTGGCCCAGCTAATTATTGATAATTGTTCCTAATTGGCAACAGCAATTAACAGTTGAATATTGTTAAAAGTTCAAGTCGCCATTCAAGGGAAAAAATTGTTAAAAACGACAAACACTTCATAAATGTCAGACAGATAATTGGCATTTTGTACCAAATTGAACGATCAGCCAAGTTCAGGAGAGTCAATTATTTCAATAAGCATCACAAATAAAAAAGAAAAGAAAAAATTTGAATAGGAAAGCTTTTTGTGAGTGTGGATTCATCTCCCTTTCTTTTCTCCCTCATATATGTGCGTGCATATATATATATATATATATATATATATATAGGCATATATATATATATATATATATATATATATATGTAGGCATATATATATATATATATATATATATATATATGTAGGCATATATATATATATATATATATATATATGTAGGCATATATATATATATATATATATATATATGTAGGCATATATATATATATATATATATATATATGTAGGCATATATATATATATATATATATATATATATATATATATATATATATATAGGCATATATATATATATATATATATATATATATGTAGGCATATATATATATATATATATATATATATATATATGTAGGCATATACAAGAGGATGCTGAAAAGTTTGGGCCAAACCAAAAAGGGATTAAAAAATGCTGATGATTAGTCAGATTTTTGGAAGTAAGTCAGGTTGAAAACTTTTTAGCATTTATTTGTGGTAGATCAATAAGTCCATAGCTTAATGAAGAAAACAAACATTTATTTTATACAACAAATGTATTTATTTTTCAACATAATTCTTTTCCTTATCAATATATTTAATACAATGGTTAAATACTGTTCATAAGCAAGCATTTTCCAGTGAAAATTTCACATCAAAATTCAGGTCATAACCACATAACACACTATAAACTTCAATATTCACACACACACTATATATATATATATATATATATATATATATATATATATATAGATAGATAGATAGATAGATACACACACACTACAGCTCAAAAGTTTCAGGCTATCCCTGGTAATTTTTAAACTGGCCAAAAAAGTTGTTGTTTTGTACATTAAAAGAAAATTATTATACATAGTTAAAAAAAAGTGAGATATGATATTTTTTTCTTATAAATTTTATTATAACGAAAAGAAAAAGTCCATCTTATGACTAAATTTTGCTCTCATTAAGATATCTTCTTTTATCCTTGATTACTGCAGCACAAATTTTTTGATAAATGATTCCATTCTTTTTCAATGACTCTAAGAGCTCTGTCTATATTTCTGAGATGAGGTATCATGTACATTATTTACATTATTCGGACTATTGTCCTCATGTTTGTCGCCATATTTATCACAACGTTTTGGCTGTTGTACGCTCCAGCCTTCTTCAGGTGGTTGGAATGTCGAACTGAACCCTTTATTTTGCTCACTGGGGTAGACTGTTCTAGTTCCATGTGCCATGTTTGATGGATGTCAGTTATCAGTTATCTCCTGTTAATTTTCCCTCTGATAGTTCTCCACTGCCTTATTGAACTCAGAACTCTTTGGGTCCTGTAACTGGATCTAACTAATGCCTTTATTCACTGTGCCATGTGTCCTGACGGAGAGTACAATGGCTGAAACGTTGTGATAAATATGGCGACAAAGATGAGGACAATAGTCCGAATAATGTAAATAATGTACTCTAAGAGCTCTTTTTCATTTTTTTCACTCTTCTGTCAAGTTCATCCCATTCATTATAGCAGTTGCTTCAAACTTTTTAACTGTAGTTTGTGTGTATATATATATATATATATATATATATATATATATATATATATATTATATACAGAAAAATTACTTAACTGTAATTGTGCATATCATTCCTTGTTGTTATATCCCTGACTTTAAAAGTGGATGTTACCATGAAACTTTAGTTTCATGGTAACATCCACTTTTCAAGGGCCTGTTGTTTAAATAAATATATTTTAATTTTTTGCATACTTTTTAATTTTGCTGTATAAATGCACATTTTCATAAGTTTTACATTTTGTACATGCACATGTTCATGAGTTTTTACATTTGTTCATAAGCACAATAATTTATCTATTTTAAATGACATCTTATGATTATTAAATAATTCTTTAAAAATTGTTTCAGTGGCTCCTATATAATTTTTTTCTGTGTTAATATTATTTGATACAGTTGCTTTATATATTATTAGTTAAACATTTGTTATCAAGTGAACAGTTGTTTTCATTTTGACAATTACAATTATTGTTGCTATTTTGCTGATTTGTGTTATTATAGTTGCTATTATTTTTGTTTAATATTTTTTTTATTATGTTTATTTATTATTTTCTCCATATTATTCATACAACTATAACTGATTTTGATTGTATTTTTGTTAATGATTTTGGATAGTTTACTATTTTTAGGGAAGTGCTTTTCAATTAATTTAAAGAATATTTTCCAATTTTTGTTTATACTATATTATTATCAGCTGAGTTAAATCAAATTACATTTCTTTTTCTTTTGTTTGTGTATGTATCATTTTTAGTTATGTATTCTAATTTATTTGAATAGCCACTTTTTCTTAATTCTGATTAATATATTTTTTATTTCCATTAAATATTTTTATATTACTAAAATTAGTTGCAATTCTTTTATTGATAGATGTTGGTATCTGTTTAAATGCATTAGGAGGGTGATTTGAATTTTTGTTTATATATATGGGATTATTATTTGCTTTCCTGTGTGCTTTGTATTATTATTTAAATTAAATGTTATGTCTGGAAAATTTACTATTTCTAGGTTAGATTTTATGTCTATTTTAAATTATAATTTGTTAAATATTTTTATTTGTTTTCTTATATTTTCTATTTTTCTACCATTATAATTTCTTATAATTATTAGACAAGCATCTCAATATAAACCTATATCTATTTTAGTAATGATATTTGATAAATTATTTATTTGAACTTATATATATAAGTTCACATCATAAGTGTTATCATAACTGCCCATTCTTACATCAGTTCTCATTCTTGTTACTATTGTGCTATTTTAGCCAGATTTTATTGTTTTAGTTATGATTTTCTACAATATTTAATTATGTCTAATTCTTTGTCTTTGTGTGTGTGTGTGTGTGTGTGTCATTTCTCAGTCTTGAGAAACTTTTGATCTGCAGCCAAAGAGTTATGCCTCAGCTGCTGATAGTGTGCAGCATCTGTTATGGCTGTACAGGGCCACAGAAGGGTCAGTATTGATTGCAACAAATACGTATGATGACACTCTCCCTTGATGTTACCTTGCTGATTTCTTTCTATTGAGCACGCTTCTCCCAAGCAGCAAGCATTTGCTTCTCTCTTTGATCCAGCCCCTAGTGTAAATCATGTTTTCAGCATGAGCAATCATTGGCAATGTCTTTCAACCTCTCAAAGTCCATGTCCATTGCCCTCATGTCTCTTTTGTAGATGTCCATGAAGTGAAAATGTGATTGTCCTCATATATATATTGTTTAAAATTAGCTATGTTTATAAGAGAAGAAAATATTGAAGATAGAGCACTTATAGATATAGACAGTGTAGACACAACAATCAATAATGCATAGTAACTGTTAATGTGATCTTCAGACCAAGTGTTAATACTTCTTTAGTGGGCTCTATATATAGATCACTGGGGATTAAAGAAAGGTAGGGAAGGAATTTTTTTTTTTGTTTAGTGTTAATGTCTAGGTTTATGGTGATGACTTAAAATTGATTATTTCTATATTAATTATTTTAGTCATTTATCTACAGTGTAACCCAGATATAAGAGAGTTGTCGGGACTGGAGAAGAAGTCTTTTATATCCAGGTTTCTCTTATATCCGGGTTTGGTCTATTTTGTTTAGGTAAGTATGGCTCTCATTTGGAACCAGAGAAAATTTCTCTTATATCCGGGTTACACTGTATTTCATTTATTCATTTGTTTTCTCTAATTTTTCACATATTTTTCTCTGGTCCAAAATTTTGGAATATAAAGTTCATTAAATTTAGGGTAGGCAATTTTACTGACATTTTGGTCATGATGTAGCTAGATTGAGTAATTGTACTGTTTTTTATGGCTTATAGTTATTTAAAGCCAGAAGATATTTTTAGATAAGAATTTTTTGGAGATAATAATGATTAAGTACTACTAATTAACTCATAGCTGGGAGGAGAAGAGATGTATTCATACCTCATCTAAAAGTATTTGTACATAAATGAATGCAACAAACTAAACTGGAACCCAGCTCTCTGATTTCCAATTCTGAGCTGTTATCCATTACACCACCTGCACATCCAATCTTACAGCACCTGGTATTCTGAAGCGGTCAACCCTCTAGTTGCTAACCAAGTTTGACATTGCTTAACTTCAGTGATCATACAAGAACTGGCATTTCAATGTGATATTGCCATAAGATGGCTAGAGGAGAAAATAATGATAATTACTTACTCTATTTACATTGTTCGGTCTGTTGTTTTCATCTGTTACCATATTAACAATGTTTCGGCTGTTGTATGCTCTGATCTTCTTCAGGTGATTGGAATTTCTTTTGGGCAGACTATCAATTTTTTCAGTGGATGGATTGAGTTGGTGTGGTGAATTTTACAAAATATCAAACCCTTGCTGACATATTTAATGTCAAAATTTGTTTTTCCTTATACTTTCTGCAATCATCAACTGAGAAAGTGGTCCTATTTGTGGCAGTTTTACTTGTCTGCAGAGATGCAGGTAAAATTTTCTAGGCCTTGCCATCAGAGTAATGTGTATTTAGAGGAGATAGCATCAGGCCATGGGTTCAATCTGTCAAGAAGGTGTCACACAAGCTGGTGATGGCTCTATAATTACATATGTTGGGATCTTCTGGATTTGAAAAGAACTACTATAGAATACTATATTGACAAATTTAACATGCACAGATCTCACTGCAGGCTATTTCTATGCTTTTTTTGATTTCCAGTAGAGATGATCAATTTCAGCCAGAATGAAATCTTGTAATCCCATGCAAGTAGCACAAACCTGGTACCAGGAAAAAGCTGATTTCCAGGTACCTCAATGGTCCCCAGCACATGATATATTGCAGACTTCAGTAAATTCTCTGCAATCATACCCAATATCTACACAAAACAGTTATGGACATCACTGGAATGTGTGTATACATACATATATATATATATATATATATATATATATATATATATATATATATATATATATATTAGGTTGGTGCAAAAATATTGTCGTTTTTTGACGTTAAAAAATACGTCAAAAAACAACTATATTTTTGCACCAACCTAATATATATGGGAAAAATTGGATGACAAAGTGCAAATGTTTCATTGTGATGGATTTTGTCCTTTAGGACTTCATTGGACTAAATTTATGTTAGTGTGATTAAACATGTGCACACAGGAGGGATGCTCGGAATTTTTAATTTTGTTTTTTTTTAATCTAAATGATTTCATTTCAATTCTTTTTCTTTCCATCACTTTTATCAGATATCCCACACTGTGATAACAGAAGTTCTGCCAGGAATGGTGAAATATAAGAGCTCGGGTGTAAATTTACTGTAGATGTCCTTACAATCAATGCACTTTCTAGAAATATCTAGATGAAATTGGCTAGATTAAAAAAATTTTCACAAATAAGAATTTAAAATTCCCAGCAATCCCTCATTCATGTACATGTGTAGTCACACGAACATAACAAATTTAGTACAAGGAAGGGTGAAACATATCACAAGAAAAATTTTTCGACTTCGTCATACATTTTTCCCTAATATTGTTCTTGATATACATATATAAACATATAGATCATTACCTGATATATATATATATATATATAAATTCATGAATCACTCATACAAAAAACAAATATAGAGGTTAATGATTTAAATGGTGAGAATACATCGTCGCAAACAATATAAATAAGATACATCAACCCTGAACCTGTATATGAATGATATGATCCACGTTTATAAACTCCAGTTGCATAAGATCTTTTTAATTTTTTACAAGCTTTCGTCTGTTCCTACAGACATCATCAGGTATGGAAGTAGATTTTGTTCTTGTTTTTACTTCTCAGTAATAAGAGGACAACGAAATTACAGATGTAATCCGAAAAAATGCTATGAGAAATATGTTATTGTTTTGGAACGTGCAGTCGCAACGCTGAGTTTGAATTTAAATTTTAAGGTTGTGCATTTTTGTACAAATATATTTGCTTTTTGTATGAATGATTCATGAATTTATAAATTATATTTGCACCTTTTAATTGAAATATATATACATACATACATACATACATACGCACATGCCAACTCCAGCATCTCTCAGGCTCCATTTCATATCACATGCCACCATTACTGTGACAACAGCTTCACATTTTTTCACATAATTAATGGTTTCACTGCTTTGACATTATCATTAGTTCATATTTTATTTTACACAACAATTATTTTCAGTATGTGTTCTGCTTTCTTGTTAATACACTTCAATAATGAATAAGTAAACATAGAATTAATGAAAATTTCACATCAAAATTCAGTTCCATTCTAGCTCTACCAGTTCAGACTTTTACTACTAGGACACACTGTACTACTTCCACAGAGTCAAATCACCCTCATTTCCTACATATTCCTAATGCCTCCCTCAAACAGCATTTTTTCTCCCACTGCCACTTTGTAGAACAAACTCCTGCAGGATGACTTCTCTGAACACTACTACATTAATCTCTTTAAGTCAAAGGTCACTCATTATCTATTCTACTTATCCTCATAAACTTCACTTCCTACCAACTTATTCATTTCACATACCCTGTTATAACCATTTTAACAGTAACTCTCTACTTTAAGTAGCTCTTGAGCTTTATATTGTTGAATTCAGTTGTGAATATTAAACACATTATACAATGAAAATTTCACATCAAAATTCAGTTATAATATGTCAGGGTACAGACTTTTTGATTCACTCTTTAACATACTTGCGTATGTCTATTATATACAGATGCATAAGCAAATTGTTATCTCTTAGTTCTGAGATTCAATCAAGAAATATTCATTAACTGTTAATCCTCAATGGCACACAAGATAAATAACTTGAGTCACTCCATTTATATTCCAGTAACACAGAAATTGTCGAAATTTGGAAAGTGGGCATATTGATAATGCAGATAAAATAAGTTATCACATAATAGCAATGAAGTCAGAAAGCTGTCTTCATGCATTGAGGTGGTAAATTTTAAGTCTCTGTCACACAGTGGCAGATATAGAAAAGTATGTTAACATTTGCCCATCAGTGACCTTGTAATATTTTCATTAGATGGAACTGATGAAACTTCCAGAAGAAAGCCACTTGAGCAGAAAAGGCAGCCAGAAATTTAACTAAACCTTGGAGTTTTGGCACATTGTCATCTTTGCAGATGAGGTTAGGTTAGGTTAGTAGATTTAATGACATTTCAATCCTAGCTGAAGTCACTTCTTATTATTTGTTTATTTTTTTAAATCCAGAACTAAATATATATCTTAAATGAATAAACAGTTTTAATGTTAGCCTTTCTACATTAATTACCAGCAGAAACATATCAAATTTGTATTTATATATATATAAATAAATAAATGGTAATACTTCTAGTTCTAGTATATATATATATATATATATATATATATATATATATATAGATAGATAGATAGATAGATAGATAGGGAGAGAGAGAGAGACATGTTTTATTGAATAATTTAGATAAGTTTGGTCTACTTATTTTCAATTGGATCATATTCATGGACATGTTGATACAAATTGTTTATTCCAAGTGCTTTCGACATTAGAAGAATGTCATCAGCTGTGTGTTGGTTTTTCAAGGCAAATATAGAAATGTTCATTTTCAAAGACAAAATTGCAGTGTTCAATGGAGAGTTAAAAATTTTTTACTTATGAAGAAAGCTGTATGTAGTGAAAATTAGCTGAGTAATGCTTCAGAGGAGGTAAATCAGTTATGAGGTCTCAAGAGTGAATTTAAAAAAGCATTAAGAACTATTGGTAAAAACCTCAATATTTTAAACTATCTACTGTGCACATTTTAAAACATTTGTGCAGTATTCATAATTTATTTTATTAAAGTTTGGTTTCAATTTTTAATATAGACAGCTTCAAGAATTTTTATTTTATGTTTATTTTCATGAAAAAGTATAGATGTATTTTCAACAATAATTTTTCTGAATTGTGAATGTGCTGTTGTAAATGTTTAGAAATGTTGGACGCAACAGGACATTTAAGAGGTGCAACAACGGGTGTTACATTATCATGCAATTTAAAATGTCACATGAAACCACTTCTGGACCCGCATGTCTTACCACAAATATCACATTTCAGTCAAAAGGAAAGCTTTTGTTTGCCAACATGTTTTGTCCCCTGAATTTTTAAAAACTTAATATTTTTACTTTTTTTTATAAGGATAATTTGGAAAATAAAATTCCAACATTTACCTTTGATAAATGCATCCATAAAGATAAGTTTTCCTTTTGTCTTTATTCATATATAGATATATTTTATTTATATCTGAATTTTTACACAAACACACACACATATGTGTGTGTGTTTGTGCTTAACACTAGTAATTTTCAGTTGAGAAAAACATAGCCAGATAATTCCAGAGTACAATCCCACTTCTTCCAATTCCCAAGGTAATGTTTTTCTGACCACATTTTCAAGTCTAGGGTTAACCATTATCATTGCCACATATTCTCATAAACTATCCTTTTTACTCTTACTGCTAATGCAACAACGTCCTTCAGTAATCCTCTATCTTGAGTAGCTCTTGTGCTTTGTATGGATTGAACATAGGTAAAAAGAATAATAATAATAATAGATCATCAATCTTTTTGTCTTTTATCCTCATTTACTCAATTATCAAAAAGAAAGTGAGTATTGGTCTGGAGAGTGCCAAGTTAAAAATTTTATTTGAACCACTATTTTTTTTTCCTTTTTTTAATCATTTCACCCCCAACAAGGCAATAATGCTACTGAAATGCCAGGGGTTGGTTAGTGTGAAAGAATATGAGAAAAATATAAACCATTATTAAGGAGAAAGAACAATAAAAGAACAGGAATTAAGACATAAGATAACTTAGTGGTCACTATAAGAATGGGAAGTCATTTAAAGCATTGGTTACTCAAAAAACCTAAAGTGTGTATGATAAATATAAATGTTCATTCTATAAGAGGAACTTCTTTCACTGTTTAGCATGTGACATGAACAATGAAGTTCTATAGCATAGGGAAGAAAGATTCAAGAACGGCAAATTCAAAAAGCTGTTAGATATTTTTTTGGTTAAATTATTCCTCTGATACAAATCAATATGAACAAGTCTCAGTTATCTCTACAAAATAAGGGAAATAACCTGAAAATTGTCTACAATAAAGATTTGCTTTATATTTTGAATGCAGTCCTATATCTCACAATACAAAACAAGACATCTGTTAAATCAAATCATTGAAAGAAAAGTGTTTAAAATCTGTTAAAGGCAAATCCACAAAATTAAGTTTACATTATAAAATATTTTGAATGCCAATGAGTAACCTTGTTTGAAAACAGGTGTATCTTAAGTTACTTCTATTAACTTTCTCTCTCTCTCATATAAGTTAATCCTAGGTATGACGATAAACTACATCCAGCAGCAAAGCCTCTAATCAGGAAATTGATGGTTTTGAGGGACATGGAACCACCTCTTAATTGCTGTTGTTCCCAGATTCACCCTGACTCCAAGTGGTAGCATCTGTTAGGGTCCCAGCTACGAGTAAATAGTGAACCCTCAAACCAAAACACTATGAAAGTATAAAAATACATTTTTATAGCAAAAATACCAGCAATACATTTTTATATAGTAAAATGACCAGCAATACATTTTTATATAGTAAAATGACCAGCAATACATTTTTATATAGTAAAATAGCCAATACATTTTTAAAGCAAAATGACCAGCAATACCTTTTTATATAGTAAAATGACTAACAATATATTTTATAGAAAAATGACCAACAATACATTTCTTATATAGTAAAATGACCAACAATATATTTTATCCGCAAGTGTGGGCATACAATTGTATTCAAAATATATTTAGCTGAGGCCATAAAAATTTGTTTAAAATATTTAGATTTCAGCATGAGATAAGCCATAGAGGTTGATATGCCACTAAACAAAATCAACCAATCAACTCATATAAGTGCAATTTGACAAGTCGATAAAAAAAATTCATTAATTTTACACAAAAAATATTTCTCAATACAATCTCCTTTCTTTCAATGTAATTTACCCAAGCCAATGTTTTTTGATTAAACAAACAGATTGAAAATTATTACATGTATGACTTAGTGGTTAGATTGCTCCCTTTCTGACCATGAGAACTAGGTTCAAATATTACCATGATCGATTAATCAGGAAAGTGAGCTTATGATGTTATCAGCATATGGAGGTGATCCCAACATTGTGCACATTTGGAAAGTGGCTAGCATATAGTTACAAGTCATCATGACTGACAGTTTCAACATGCTAGCCTTGCTGTTGATCATACCAGATGATGTACTCTCTTCAAGGAACTAAAACTAAGGTCTGCTCAGCATAGTCACAATATAAACCACAGATGTACCTGAGCTGCAATGGAAATTGGCTAGCCACCCTAGCAGACAGGCATGTTCAGATACACGTGGTTAGTTATATATGTGTATGTGAGGGAGTGTGTGTGCATACATGCACAAAATTCTTTTGTTTTTTAAAGACAAAAAAAGGTCTTTGTTAAGGATTTTTTTTGTTTATTTTTTCTATAAACTTTTTAAGCACTAGAAACATTGTAAGGTCAGGTGTATGCTCTGATGCCTGCAGCCAACTTACTTATGTTTATGTTGGACCACATATTAAACTGACTTTGTGTCAGAGTTACCCTTGTCGAGAGACAAATAAATTTATTCATATGTTTACCCACAAGCACACATTTATTTTATATAAGCATATATGTGTGTGTGTGTGTGTGTGTGTGTTTGTACACAGAACATATTTAGACATCATAACACATTCTAGATGAATATTATTTATGTCTCTTCCTATGAAAGTAAATGCAACGTAAGGACATTTTATGTGGGAGCACACATACAAACATATGAAAAAAAGCAAAAACCACTGAGTCCTTGCAGGCCATGTAACCCATGATCCTCCTTAAAAAGAGATGTGTCAGGTGTTAATTAAGTTTGTCGAAGCACTGAAATCCCTGAGTCATGTACTGATGAAAACTATATATACACACACACACACACACACACACAGTGGAGTAATGGATAGCGGCTTGGATTGAGGAATCGAAGAGCCAAGTTCAAATTCCCGTCAGATCCATTACATTCACTTATGTGCTAATACCCTTGGGAAAGGTGTGAATCCTCTTCTCCCTCCAGCTATGGGTAAATAGCAGGACAGTCTGAGTTCTATAGCCTTGGATGGCAACTGGTCTAGGAGAAGGACAACTCTGAATTCAAAGCCTGCAGAGGGGTGTTTGGGGACCTTGTGGCATGTAGTGCACCAGGTCTCTGTATTCGGCCCTTCAAAAGTGTGGATGGTCCTGCATGAAACCTTCACTGCTATAATCAAATCTCGTGCTGTTGTTGGGCTATCAGTTTCCTAGAAACTGATCTGCTTGACCGTGATATAAAATTTCTAATAGATTGTCATGTCTCATTTTTTTTTAAACCATGTATAATAGTTTTCTCTTATTTAAAGCATAAAACAACTACTTTTTGTGTCATTTTAAAAAAATTCACCAGCAGTGGCCTGAAACTTTTGAACTGCAGTGTGTGCATTTGTGTGTGTGTGTGCGTATGTATATATAATAATAGCTGGCCACTCATATTCAAGGATACCAGTCTACTAGAGAGCATGTTATCAAGCTTGAACAAGACCAGCACACTTAAACCCTCAGTCACAATGACTTGTGACTTTGTGCTAGCACAACTATTGATGGTTCCATGTGTTCTGTCTACCCAGTTTCACTCACAAGGCTTGTGTCAAACCGTAGCATGATTTTCAGACACTTTTCAAAGGTTCTGTATGCTGGGATCATCCCCCTTCCAAACTGATATCATCAGGAAGTCTTCTTCCTGACAAATCGACCATGGTGAGATTCAAACCCGTATCTCATGATCAGAAAGTGAACATTTTAACCTTTCGGAGAGATAGATAAATAGATGCACACACTAGTTTACTGATATCATAAATGATAGCACATACAGTTCTTTCAGATTCAGTCTCAGCTTTTCAAACATCTTTCTATTTTCATAGTAAATGTACTGCCACTTGTCGCCATTGCAAATCTTTGTGGGTAACAAATTATTTCCCAATTTGCAACCCCTCTGTTACAGATAGGATGTGGCAATCCTCCCACTGCTCTATTCCATGGGAAGTGCTTGGATGTACTGCATTCCTTGGTTCCACCAGTTCTAAAGCATATAATGAACTTGAAAAGAGCTAGAACCCACCATGCTACTCACATTGTATCAAACCACCCTCATTCCCTCTGTATTACATGGGTGAGAAGTAAGACCTACTCAAACAGCTTCTTCTCATGAACCACTGCTCTGTGGAACAGACTCCCAAGAGGATGTTTCCCCAATCTTAACCTGTTCAAGTCTAGAGTTAAGCATTATCTTCCACTCATACCCACATAAACTGTCTCTTATTCTGTAACTGGGCCTTGTACAGTGTAAACCTCATGTAAAAGCTTACAGACATTAGAGATTGTATTATAATAAAAAAGCATAATTGCATTTTTTGTGAAAACAGAAGAAAAAAAAGTGAAAATAGCCCCGACATAACATGCACCCTTTCCAAATATCTTTTTTTTAAATTGGTGCCTAAGTTCTAACTTTTTGTAAAGTTAGAATATTGTCTATATCATCTTATAGAGAACAGTTTACTCATTTAGAAAATGGAAAAAGAACATGCAAAAAAAATGTATCAACTTTTGCCCATTTAGAATCACAGTGATGAAATCAAAACATATACAAATACGCTTGGTGCACTATATATATATATATATATATATACATACACACACACACACATATATATATATATATGTGTGTGTGTGTGTGTGTGTGTGTGTGTGTGTGTGTATATATAAGAAAATAATAAACACAAAAATGTGTACATATATGAAAATAATCAACAAAAACTTAAAATTCTCAAGACCTTCTATATCAAAATGAACCAACCAACACCTAACAAAATTTATAACAAGTGTAGCATGAACATATTGAAGTGCATAAGACAAACATTTATAGCATTTATCATTTCTGTCACTTTCTGGTCAGCTCCCTTAGACCAAAACGTTTGTTTAGCTAAACATTTCATAACTACAAAGGATAAATTAAAATTTTAAAATAGCTATAACATATCATATTTGTGCATGTTTTCCAAAAATCCCCATCAAAATGGAACGCAGATTTTATCACAGTTACAATAAGTTTGTCTTTGTAATTTTCCCTGAAGATGATCTTGGAAAATATCGAAAGTATTTAGGTTACAAAAAACTACAGCACCTTATTTGATGAATTTCATTTTAACATCAACAAACTGATTAGAGAACTGGAAAGGATCAGTGTAAAAATCGACACATTACATCTATATTACTCAATGAAACATGTTTGAAAAAAAAAAAAAATATATATATATATATATATATATATATATATAAATATAAAAGTGAACATAGAAGTCAACACTTAGAGGCGACAGTCTGTTTCATGCTATATGCAATCGTCAAGCCACGTGTGCTGTTATTTTTCTCGGCTATTTATATATATACGGGTTAGTGGTGCATTGTGGGTATTCTATTATGACGGTTATTTCACCGGAAGTCGTTTGTTTATCTATTTAGGTCAAATTATATTGCTTGTTTTTATTTTTGTTTCTTATTTTATTTATTTATTTATTAACGTAGTAAAAATTTGTTTATATCACTTATTTAACAGTTTTGTTTTGGTTTGGGAATTTAATTAAAACTATTTGTTCAGTTCAAATACTATGTTACTTAAAAATCGAAAACCGAAAAGAGAAAATATACAAGTAAAATAAATTAACCTAAATTCATCCAAGTAAATAAATAAACAAACCAATCCCAAATAAAGATAATCAATTAAAAACTGTTCCCGCCAAAATAATACTTAGAATGAACTACAACAATCAACCCCAAAACTGAACAAATAGTTTTAATTAAATTCCCAAACCAAAACAAAACTGTTAAATAAGTGATATAAACAAATTTTTACTACGTTAATAAATAAATAAATAAAATAAGAAACAAAAATAAAAACAAGCAATATAATTTGACCTAAATAGATAAACAAACGACTTCCGGTGAAATAACCGTCATAATAGAATACCCACAATGCACCACTAACCCGTATATATATAAATAGCCAAGAAAAATAACAGCACACGTGGCTTGACGATTGCATATAGCATGAAACAGACTGTCGCCTCTAAGTGTTGACTTCTATGTTCACTTTTATATTTACACACGCTCTATCTCTGATATTGAGCACTTTATTCCATAAATATAGCACACCTTAAGACTATATTTCTTTATATATATATATATATATATATATATATATATATATATATGTATGTATGTATGTATGTATAGGGTTAGGTAAATGAAATAACTAGATATTAGCAACTGCATGCATACACAGGTTAGTAAATAAATACCTTGTGTCTGATGGGTTGGGTAACCACCAAAACTTAAGTCCCACATCAAACGTAGGTATATGTATATTTATTAATAGAAATATACAAAGGTGTTGCCACAGTGATCTGGGGAATCAATGAACACCTTGAAGAGGTCAACAATGAGATGCTTGCAGAGGTGCTGAAGTCTCACACATATACACACACTCACACAAATATATACACATACACACACCATAAAAATTAAATATAACTTACGCTTAACAAGCACATCCCTTTCCCAGCAAACAATAAAATTGTCAAAATGACCAAAGAGGGAATTCTGAGACTCAGGAATCTCCCAGCCTCTATCTTAAAAACAAATTGAAAGAGGTTGTTTAACTAATAAAAGGACTAACCAAAATTAACAATAAAAAACAAATGAAAACTACAGATAAAGTTCCCTTTTTTCAGAGATAGTCATTCACTTCTGTAGTTCACTGCTACTAAAAAGCAGAGATTCTTTTCTCCTGATGATGGCCATGCTGGCCGAAACTAGTTGAGGAACCTAACTGAAGTAATAAAACAAAAATATATTAATATACAATCCAGCGTGTCTGAAAATTTTAATTTTGTACTATTTTTTATTGTTCAAAACATATATATATATATATATACACACACACACACGTCTCTCTCTCTCTCTCTCTCTCTCTCTCTATATATATATATATATATATGTATATTGGTCAGTACTAAGTTGTGCCAGAAGTTCCTCCATTTAATTGATAAATATTTCCCTAAAAGTAACCCACTTATTTTTAATGTTTCTGTTAAATATTTTACTAAGTTATATCTCCACCAATAATCTTGAGAAGATTATAAAGTTACACAATAATAAAATTTGAAACCAGTTTAAAAATTTAAATCATAATGCATGTTCCAAGATAAATATTATTGATGATACTAACCAATGTAATTGTAGGAATTCTGACCAATGCCCATTAACAAAAAAATGTTTAACTAAATCCATTGTTTATTTAAGTACTATTTCTACAATTGAAAATCTGTTGAAAAATTATAATTCTTTTAAGACTAGGTGGTATCAACATAGTTTGCCTTTCACTAATATAACTTATAGAAATAATACATCACTTTCTAAATATTTTAGGAGTTTAAAAAATACTAATAAAACTCCTAAGATGAAATGGAAAATTTTAAAAATAGCTAGAACATACATATCTTTATATGAACCCTGTTTTCTGTATTTACATGATAAATTAGAAATTATCAGATTTTTTGATAAAACTTCTTATCAAATTAAAGAAATGAATTGACTGTACATTGTAAACACAGTCTACCTTTTACTTCGCAATTTAGTTAAACTTTTGAATTTGATAATGCTTTTTTATTCTATTTTAGTAGACAAACTGCGATACACCTGATAAGGCTTATTTTTCTATTTGTAAGATTAATTTAGATTTAATATAGTTCTGTATTTATCTTCTGTTAGCATTATTAACATCTTATATGGATGTACTGGTATTTGGTTAGCATTTTTAACATCCTGCATTGATTGGTTGGTATTATTAACATCTTATATGGATGTTCTGTACTTAACAATTGCAATTTGCCAAATAATTCTATATATCTAAATTCTTTAGTTTATTAAAGAGACCTCTTATTCATCAACTACAAAAATTTTATGTAGGAAACTCACCAAACGTATAACTGGTTAGCATCAGATTAAATTACCTCCCAACCTCTTCCACTTTTATTTCTTGCGAAAGTTGATTGTCTGATAAATTAACATAACCATCTGTATCAGTTTTAATCTAATGTCTGCAATTTGTTTGTAGACAATTTCCTGTCAGGACCCAGTTCTAAAATTTTTTTTTCTTTTTCGCTTAGTTTGAATTTAATGTAGGTCATTTTTGATTGGTTGATCAAGATAAAGCCCTCAAGCCTATATTTTTTTTCTCAAAAAAGAGGAGGTACTTTGTTTTTGAAATTAAATCAACTGTTCGTTTGCTAGCAATTTACAATCGCATGAGGAAATGCATTGATATGTTTGGAAACCTGATTGCAATTGTGTAGCGATTTTTAACATATTTGTGATTGAATATTCTAAAATATAATATATATATATATATACATAAATATACACACACAGGTAATAATACAAATCCCTATTGCTGATACTGTATGTTTTATTTATATATATATATATATATATATATATATATATACACACACGCACAACATATATACTTGCATGTCATGCGACCTTTGAAGATCTAATTTTGAAGTTAATTTGTAAATGGATATATAGTTTGTTCAGTGGTGTAGCCAGGGCCAGAAGTATATATGCTAATTTTATCTCTTGTATATGATAGACTTCAAAAGTTGCATGACTTGTGAGTATATACAGTATATACATATATATATATGTATCAGTTGTCAAATATGTTTTCATAGTTTTAATATGTTTTGTTCACATACTCTTACTGGAGTGCATCATAAATTTTCAGTCACATTCTCAATCAACATACAACAATTAACTAATTGCTCATACTGTAAAATATAAACTTCAAAGAGACTTCTCAGATTTCTTTAACATTGTGTAAATGATCATACTGTGAACTTTGACATAAAACTAATATAATTCATAAAGTTATTGGTATGAATGAAAAGAAAAATAACTTAATGACAGTGCAATATGAACAACAGAAATAGTCAATGCAAGCCATGAGTGTGTGTATGTATGTATGTGCGTACACACACAGAGATATAAATATTTTACAGATGCCTATGCATCCCTGTATATATGTACATGAATTCTTGATATGTTTTTAGCAGAATGTATTTTACACCTGTTGCTCTATCGAGTATTGTCAATGAGTGTTATTAGCCTCTGGCAAACAAGACTGACATTTGCAAATGCATTAACCTATCTTTTAAAGACAAACTGTGAAAATTTGATAGTTTGTTATTCTTATCATTTTAATGCCTTTATCTGCATAAATATTAAGAACATATCTTCCTTTCAGGATATAAAGTGATCCCCTCCTACCAGCAATCAAAATTGAGAACATTACATAAACTCTTACAAATCCCTATTGTTGAGTTTTAAGCTCATACTTAGAGAATGGACTGAACTGTTTTTATTTTTATCCTAATATCTATGTATATTTTGAGGGAATAAAAACACTATATTTTTTTAATCCCATCTTCTTTTGGGATGCAGGGGATCATGGCTATCTACTGATTAATTTTCTATATTATCAGTTAAATGCTATGGCTTCTTGGGAAAGATAATGAAGTGGTTTCCCATTACATGTTCCGCATTTAGGAATTCAGGGTTAGTTTTCCTTCTCCTAGACTGGTTGTCATTCAGAGTGAGAGAGCTCAGTGTACTGTGCTTTTTAACTCATTACTAGGGTGGAGGGAAAAACAGATGATCTCTTGTTTTGCCCAAGGTTATTAGTGCAGAAATGTATGCAACAAACATGATCAGAATTTAAAATCAGCTTGCCAATTCCCATTTCTGAGCTGATAACATTTACACTACCCACACATCCATTTTTTTTTTAATAGTGGGTTTTACATTACAATAATGAGTTATTTTCATATATTGATACATGTAAGTCAAACAACCAAAGAAGGCACCTCAACATGGATAATGGCTAGCAAGTCAGCCTGGTTGACCATTATGACTGAATAGTCAGTGTGAGTCTCAATGAGTGACCCTTATTTGTGGCTTTGCGCGAAAACTAAACCAAGCTTAGTAAATGACAAAACAAAGACTGCAAATCTATTGATATTTCGATGGCTAATGTTCAGTTTCACCAGTTTAGACCTTTACAACTAAGACCCTGTTAGGACAGACGTCATAAGAAGGGAGTTAATTCACTTCCTAGATGGGAACCAAGTTATGCCCCTTGATCAGAAGTCCCTAGAACAGAGAAGAAAAGAGATTTCAAGAAGGCAGTCAGGCATTCCCTAATGTTCCCTATCAGACACAATTAATCCACAAGTAATCCAATGGCCATCTATTGTTATCCAATAGTGAATAAAATATAGAAAAGTCTGAATGTGTTTGTTCTTATTTGACACAAATAATCCCACCCATGGATACAACACTCTATCATGCTCTGTCCACAGAGTTGAACCACTGTCATTCTCTTTGTATTCCAATTGTAGGGAGGAAGTTCTTCTCAGCTTGTTTTCCCAAGAACTAACAGTTTCTCTAGATCAGCTGATAATGTGTAAATGGTTATTGCTGAAAGAATGTTTCAAGCCTAAGGATAAAAATGGTGAAGTTCATGATATTGCTTTGGATATCTCAAAAGTGTCTGACAGAGCTGGAGATGCTGATCTTCTTCACAAGTTTGAAAGGTTATAGTGTTCCTGGATAAAATTCTGATTTGATCAAATTGCAAAATGTTATCTTGAATGGCCACTCTTCTCAATCTTTTTGCATTAATGCATATGTCCCCCAGAGTTCTAGCCTTGAAACTACATTGTTCCTCATTTTCATCAACAACCTTCGCAATGTCATCAGTTCTCAACTCAGTACCTATGCTGATAATGCAACTATTTACTCCTGTCTTACTGGTAAGTTTGATGAGGTCAAATTGGCAGCTGACCCCAAAAATCTGTTGTTAACTGAGGCAAGACAGGATTTGTTAATTTTAATGCTTCCAAAATGAAACTGCTCTCTTTAAATCATCTTAGAGAGCCATTTTTGTCTTCTGTCAGCATGGTTGATGCAAACCTCCAGGAATGTAACATTTTCCACTGACATGTAGTGAAAAGATTATGTTGAATTCATTGTTACATCTGCTGCTAGGAAAGTTGATTCACTCTATCATGCTAGACAATCTTTCTCACCAGAATCTATCATACATTTATAAGTTGACTGTTCATCTGTGCATTGGATATTGCTGCATTATCTGGTCTAGTGCTTCTGCTATCTATTTAAAGTTTTTGATAAAATCTAAAAAAGAATCTGCAATGCTATCAGTCCAGACCTGGCATCTCAGCTTCAGTCACTTTCCCACCTTCCCAATGCCTTTTCTATAAATATTTTCATGGTAATTTTACTGATGAGTTTTCTTACTAATTTTATTTTCTTTAGTTTCTTGTAAATAGTTTTTTGTGTTCATATTGTAAATACTCATTGGGGCTAGTTTTTATTCCCCTCCCTCCACAGACAATGAATTGTAAATATGGGGACTAGTTAGTATTTTCATAGAGACAAAGAGGTATTATGGTGGATGTAGTAAGAAAGGTAGGTATGAATGTGTTGTTTTGGTGTAAGGAATATTGTTCGTACGATTGGGTCGGTGTTTGCGGCTAGCTAAGATATTATTAAGACAGAAGAAGACCGTCCTTTCCCCAATCCCCTTTTCAGCCTTGTGCCACATTTCTGTAGAAAACAGAATAAATACCGCTTTCTTATGAATTTAAATGCAGTAATAGATTGACAGCTAAGTCTTATTATCTTTCTATATCTCTGAAATGTGGTATTATGATTATTTACATTATTTAGACTGTTATCCTCATCTTCATTGCCATAAAGCAACATTTCAGCCATTGTACACTCCAGCCTTCTTCGGGTGATTGAAATTTCGAACTGAACCCTTTATTTTGTCCAGTAGGGTAGATTATTCTAGTTCCACATGCCATGCTTCTTCCAGAGTTATGAGTTCAACACCAGACTACAGAAGTGGTAAACCAAAAAACTTGGAGAGTTGAGTTAAAGGAAAATAACTGAGACATCTAGAAGAGGCACGGCATGTGAAACTAGCACAATCTAGCCAGGTGGACAGAATAAAGTGTTTGGTTTGAAATTCCAAACACTTGATGAAGGCTGGATCTTACAATGGCCGAAACATTGTGAATATGTCAATGAAGATGAGAATAACGGTCCAAATAATGTAAATAAGTCTCATCATTTTACAGTTGAAGTTGCTGAGATGTAACTGTAAGTTTTATGCTGACAATTTCATCTCTCACTTTCTGTTCTTTAATGGTCTGTCTCATAATAATGTTTTTCTTTTTCTCATATTTTTTCACAATCAGTTAATCCGTTGCATCTTAGTGGCTTTATTGCTTTGCTTGGGGTGAAATGATTAAGGAAAAAAAAAACATTGCCTTGAATATCTTGACATTTTTAGCACTTCTTTAAAACGACATCACTTTTGCCTCAAGTCCCCTCTTCTTCTGTGAGGAAAATGTGTGATGAAAGACATGACTTACCTCAGAATTCAAAATGAGCACGAATGTGTCTTGCCTGTAAAGTGATGATGAAAAAGAAATATGGCTGCTGTTGAAGACACAATTTATGTGCACATATCTCGTCCAAAACGAGATGATATTTGCACACATGCAAATTTTGGCCGTAGCATAAAAAGCAGGGTGCTAGCAGCACAGGTGATCGAAGTCATTCAGCAGACAGTGTGTAATAGAGTTGGACGTGTGGATTGACAGTCGGACAAAGAGGAAGTTGAAGTAGACACTACACTTTGGGACACCCCCCTCTCATCACCAGTTTTTTTTTTTTTTGTCTACAAAATGTCGTATTGGAGGATTGATATTACATATCAGTTTAGCATTCTGTTATTTGTTTCTAATTCAATGTTCCTGTTTCTTAATACTTTGCTTAATGTTTGGAAGACATTTCTTGTTATTCCTATGCACCTTTTCTGTTAAGTTACAAGAATTGAGGGAACCTGATCTTACAAAGAGAGGAATATGACCTAAGAATCATGTTCATATATCTGATCTTTATTTCATACTCAAAAGGAAACATTTTTTTTAATCATTTCACCCCAAGCAAGGTAATAAATGCCAATAGACTGCAAGGAGTTACATAGAGTTAAAGAAACAGAGGACAATAAAAAAAAACAGGATTCAAGGTGACTGGAGATTTTGACAGAAAATGCATTTAAGATTGTAGTTGACTGGAGAGCAGGCATAGAATTCCCCTAGTGAGAAGTGCCAGAGAATAAACTGTTAGCATAAAATGTATGGTTAGAACTAGCAATTCCATCAATGAAATTATGAAAGCTTGTAGACAATCTGCACTTAAATTTGTGAACTCAAGGTACCAATGAGGAAAGCTCATCAGAACAGTTATCAAGAAAATATTCATAGAAGAGGCAAAGAGAAGCTACATTATAGTCATAGGAAAGTGACTGAAAAATGCCAGAATTTTGTCAGGAATCTTTAGATATAAAACAAAAGCAACAGACAAAATGTGGCAGCAATGTTTGATTCAGCAAACTTATTTATTTCCTATGAACCTTGGGTGGACTTTAGGCTAGCTCCTGTGGAGGGCTTTTGGGCCTTCAATCTTTTACCTTCAGCATCCTATGTACATAAAAATTATAAGAATTTAAAAATAATAAAATTTTCTTCTTTATTCTACATCTTAATTTGGTATAATCTTTCTTCTTATACACAACTGATCTCTGTAGTTTGTTTACATTTATTTTATGCAAAATTTGAAATATCTTTTTAAAATCACCATTCTTTATAATCCCTTAACAGAATCACTCTTAAAAACATTAGGGAACCTATATTATGTAATATTTCAAATAAGTCACAGTACACGTGCAAGAAAAAGAAAAAAAAATATGAGAAATGTACTGTGCCCTGCTTAATTTATAATTATGGTTTAATTAGATGATATAATTTATAATTGAAAAGTGAAATTAAAGTGCTATATATAGGAATAAAGTGTCACTGCCAACACTTGAGTTTGAACATAGATTGCCAGTGAACAAACGGTGATCCCATTATTGAATTAAGAAGATCACGTGACCATGGGAGAAACACATAAGTAGAAAGTAGCTTTGGCATCTAATTGATTGTTATTTCTATTCTATCCTCTATTACTATATGGACCACTATTCTCTACTCTATTCACTATGCTATTTCTTTATTCAGATCACAATACGGATTACTATTCAAGCGAGTATAATCGAGCAGGTACCATTAGTGTGAGTGTTATTCGATAACGTCTGACACCAGCATTGTTCAATGGCGTACCATAGTTGCATCAGTGATTACAAAGTCTCTACTACAACAAGCATTCCGAAAGTGACAACGAGTATTCGCAGGCATCACAAAAGTGTCAAACGAGTGTTCATTGACATCACAAAATAAAGTTAAACCTTTAATAAAGAATTATTTTTTTTAAACCTTTCAGTCTGTTTGATATTTGAATTTTATTTTTGTTGAGAATAAAAAATGGACAGATGGATGGAGACACATACACTGCGCTTTATTTATATAGGTAATTCTTGAAGGTTTGAAAATGCTTTCACTTGTTATATTGAATTTTGTTACGAGTTCTTTTACTGAGGATCATAGATAATTATTCATTACGGCTTTCAAATGTCTGTCATAGATGTATCTTCTCTGTGCCATGTCCCTTTTGGACATGGGCAATCATCGCTCTCAAAATCTTTTCCCTTACAGCCTTTAGCAGTTTTTCTTCCATTGCTAATGCTCCCAGCCCCCTTTTCACCATCCATTCCCACTAGTTTGTCAGGTAAGTAACTCAGTGCATTCCCATATCACTCTTGTCTCCAATAGGCCCTGTGAGGATTAGATTTTCCAAGCACTCCTTCTTTATAATGTGTCCAAGAAATTTCAGTTATCGTCTTCTGATTTTAAGTGTAAGTGTTTTTTGGGGTTTTTTTGCTATTTTCCCCTTACGGCTTTCTCACTATGTTCATGACATTCTCAGTATCCTTCTGCAGAACCACATTTATTGCTCCCAGTTTTCTCTTCATCTGCAGGAAAACTGTCCAGTATTCACTGCCATATGAGAGGATGGATATCACATAGCAATCCAGCACTATTTTCATTGTTTCTAATGTAATTTTTTCTGTTTTTAAGTAACTGAGTTTAGGACACATCTTTCAGCAGTCCAATACATGTTCAGATTTCGGTGTTACCTTTTCCATCCTCTGTTAAAACACTTCTCAGATGTTTAATCTTCTGTACTTGCTTGATGTTGACATCTCCAATTTGTGAGTAAGATTGATAAATAGCTTATTATAATATTGACTGGCTTCCATTTAGTTTTGAAAGTGAAATCTCTTTCTGTGAATATTTTACAAAATAAGAGAATTCATTAAATGACAGCATTTTGTCCAAATATGAAATCTATATTTATATCACTGTAGGTTCAGCTCTTTATATTTGCATATATATATATATATATGTGTGTGTGTGTGTGTGTATGTGTATATATATATATATATATATATATATATGTGTGTGTGTGTGTGTGTGTGTGTGTGTGTGCATATATATATATATATATATATATATATATATGTATATGTATGTACATAAATTAAAGATATGTTTGCTAGTACAAAATTTTAGCACTGCTATGAACAGACAAAAATTAGTTTTATTATTACCACTCATGATAATAGAATGTAAAAATAAAAAATAGTCCAGCTAACCAGTTTTGTACTTCGCTCAAAAGAGCTAAATCGAGGTAAATAGAGTAAATTATATAATTAAAAAAAAACAATGGACAAAGTTTATTGGTGGGAAGAAAAAAAAAATATTTAAATGGTAATTAGTTGGAGGCCTAATATAAAGTCCTTCTGTTTACAAAGAGAAGGCTTTAATGATAGAATATAGATGGCCTCCAACAATTTTAGGCAGTAATTTGAGTGGGACTTGCTAAGGATGGTAAAAGCACCACACTAAAACTAACAGCACAATTCTGACCAATACAATACGGGTCTTCCATCGCAGAACACCTTATAAATAGCCATAATTGTGCTGTTAGTTTTAGTGCGAATGCTTTTACTTTTGTTAGAATTTTCAGAATTAAGTAATAATATTGATATGTTAGATCTGAAAAAAAAATCAAAATAGCAAAAGAAAATTAACAATTTCATTATAAAGTTGAAGGGAGAGAATTCCTTACTTGAAACAAAGAGATAAATATAACAAACATGAAAATACTTCATGAATCATGGAATACCTTAACTGTTTGGCTCACTGTATTTTACAGCAGAGGCAACTCGGAATCAAAGTTTAAAAACAAGTCCTTTCTCAAAACTTACAAACTTCCATCTTATGGATTTTTTATTTAATAAACTCTTGTTTCCAATTCAGTATAGGTGCTGGAATTTCTATTCAACCATCTGATCAAGTCTCATGGCTCTATGGCTTGCACATAAACTAAAAGCTTTTGGTCCCCCATGACAAGTTTCATTGACAAGGCTCAGGTGGTAAATCTATTGTACAATTTAATGTATGAATAACAGAAAAGTTTGTTCAGTTTAAAATCTGACTTTTGTCATTCCTTCCAAGTTTAATTCTTCCTGCTGAAAAATCAAGACAATTTCAGATTCCCTATCAACTGAAGCTTGTACTCAGTCACTCAACAGACAGATACTGAAAGAAGTAGTGGCATGCTGTTCAAATATTCAATAATCAAATCTTGCAAGCTATCTGTTATAAGTTCAGTTCATAGTGGGTTCTTCATAAAATAGGGGCATTTAATTCAACAAAATCTAGCTTGGTTTTTGAATGTGACAAGCCATTTCCTCACCCATTGAGTTGTGCAAGCTAGATATGAGGATAGATCAAGTGCCAGGCACTGGTAAACACTTCTTAGGAGTGTTGGGATATTGTGAGTTATTTTTTGCTCTGACAATGAATTAAATGGGGATTTAAGATAATTTGTAGATGGTCATAAAGGAAGTGGAAAGAGCTGCTAAGTTATTTTGCCAATGTATTATCCCACGTTGATAGTTAGCAGATGTTTCAGAGGGAAAGGTTAAGATTTTTAAAAAAATTTCCTACCTTTGGGCAGAAAAAAATGGGTAAAATAAAATAAAAAAATTTCTCTGGTAGTTAAAGCAAAACTTTCTAAATGACTAAACTTTACACATTCTTAGCAAATTCAACCTGAAACTCTTAAGAGTAGCCTTTTCAGTAACACATTCTCATAATTTTACCCTTTCCAGATAGAATGTCTTTTAAAATTTCACCAGCTTTAAGGTAACTCAAATTTTAATTCAAATTGTCAGCTCTTGACACAAGCTAACCCCTCTATAACATATATATTCTGGTAGGATTATTCTCTGGCGATATGGTCGCATTGTAACCACCTACCATTGTAATTCCAACTGAAATTTTCCTGCTACTTACTTGACACCTGTTTTGTAAAGAGTACCAAATAGTTTAATTTGATTTCCAGATTGCCAAAAGTCAGTGAAACAGAAGGAAAACTCACTTCTCAAATCCTGAATAGAGTCAATAATAAAATAATATAATATTTGTAAATAAACTATGATATTACCATGATATCTAATGATGTCGTTAGATCAGGGTTGCCATTTGGGTTTTTTAAACCAATTTTGTCCTAATTGTAAAAATTAAATAATCATTAATTATTATTGAATATAAATACCTACAGTTGTTTTATTAGGTTGGTGCAAAAATAATATCGTTTTCTCACATATGTTACTATGTGAGAAAACGACATTATTTTTGCACCAACCTAATACTACCCAACAACAAACTCAAATGAAAAACTGAGGAGGATAGGAAGTCACTTTTTCAAGGATCACCTAATTTTAAAGTGAACAACAGTGTTTGTACTTTATACTAATTACATAATTAATGTACAGGTGTTAAGTTGCACACCTCCCCTCTGGACAAAAATTCTTCACAGGCCGGATGTGGCCCATGGGGGAATGAAGGGTTTGCCACTCCCTGTTTTAATCACAAGGTTATGGCTATTATTTTGTTTGACCTCTCGCCAGTTGTTAAAAGTAGTCATGAAATATCACTGAGTACATTTTCCAATTGAAACAACTATGAGAAAAAATGTGACCCTATTTAAGAGATAAAAAAAAAGAAAGTTCTAGGATTTTACTAGATGCCACATAGAGAACAGACCCAGGTCAAAGAACTTGTCAAAGACAATGCAATGAAAAAAAAAAAAAAAAAGAGGCAAAGATGAGGATGTAAGGAATTTTATACAATAATCACAATATTTCATCTTTAAAATGTATGGCTATTGTCAGAGGTAAAATTTATGAAGAACTATAAAATCTAATTTTATTTTATTTTTTTCGTACTAATGTTCACACTATACAAGGCCTTGTACATTTTTCTGGACTACCAAGACTGAAAGATGAAGACTGGGCAACATCAATCCAGATATAGCAGCAGTACTTCATTTCTGGTTCTTGTAAAAGCTAATGCATCATCAGTACTTCAAGTAAAGGAACACCAAACCATTGCAACAGATAATACTTGCTTGAATAGCAACCAGTGTAGTGATCCAAATAGAGAAATAGTATAGTGAATAGAGTAGAGAATAGCGGTCTGCATAGTAATAGAGGATAGAGCAGAATAGCGATCCGAATAGTAATAGAGTATAGACTAGGAATAACAATCGCTTACATGTCAGCTATTTCCTACATATATGCATTTCCTCTATAGTCATGTGGTCTACTTAATTCAATAATGTGATTTCCTGCGTTTGCTCAGTGGTGATCTATGTTCAAACTTAAGTGCTGGCAGCGACACTTTATTCCTATATAACAGATTATAAGAAAATTTGGTACCATTTTACATTTAACTAGAAGTCCTGGCAAGAAAAAATGTAAAGCAATAAAAACTAACTGGATTCATGAACTTTGTCCATCTTCGCATTTTCTCTCTTTTCCCTTTCATTAAAACCAAGATTATCTGCTATCTCAGATCCAGTGTCTATGCATACCCTTTGTATAAATCTTCTCATTACTCTCTCCCTTATCCCTTCCAATATTACTAAAATTACTCATTATCTTATGTCAATGCTCTTCTCTTACCCATTGCCTGTATCATCTCATTTTCTTCCTTATCCCTTCAAATCTTCATTGCTCATCCATGTCTTTATATAAATATTATACAAACATGGATGAGTTCCTTATGTAAAAAGGAATAAAAAATTCACAACTATTTTCTACTGCATCCTCTCTTTAACCTTTCTTTTGCTCTCTCTTTTCATAAAGAATTTTAATAAATCACAATTTTTACACCCTTTCATCTACATAGCTTTTCTTCTTTTATAGCCAGTTATCTCCCATATCATTCCTTCATCTCTCCCTTTTCACTTTCTCTTTCTCTCTCTCTCTCTCTCTATATATATATATATATATATATATTCCCTTTCACCCAGTTTTCTTTTCCTTTTCCTAACATATAACAGTTCTTCATGCAAACAAACAGAAAATAATATGAATATATAAATATTTATTTTAAATACATACGTTTCCAACTAAAAATTCTTAGTTTATAAAAATCCTGGTTTGGCACTGAGAAAAAAAATGCTTTTTCCTTTAATAATTTGAAGTCCAATGCAATATTAGCAAAACAATACTGTCAATAATAATAATAACAATAATAATAATGATGATACAAACAATAAATAACAGAAATATAAAAATAATATTGTAAAAAAATATGTCAATATAGTTCATTCAGTGTTGATAATAGCAATAACTGGTAATACTCATTAAAAGCCATGGTTACTGACTATTATAAGAGACAGGAAGTCATGGAGGATCATGATCTCTCATATCATAGACATATAAAAGATTTATATAAGCCACACACAAATTTGGTTCAATATATTAGTGATGATAACAATAACAATGAAGCCTCAAATATTAGGTTGGTGCAAAAATAATGTCGTTTTCTCACATATGTTACTATGTGAGAAAACGACATTATTTTTGCACCAACCTAATATAAAAGACAGGAAGTTGTGGAGAGCCATGATCTCACATACTCTCAACAGCTTCTTTTAAAACACTTCTCAGATATTTAAATTGTAGTACTTGTTTGATTTTAGTATCTCTAATTTGTAATTTGCATATTTGGCTGTTCCTTTTGCTGACAACCAAACATTCTGTTTTCTTGCAATTGATGTTTAGTCCTTTCTTCTCACTTTCCTTTACTACCTTCTGTAGAAGATTTTGTAGTTTTCTTTCTGTATCTGCTATCAACACTGTGTCATCTGCATATCTTATGATTATAGCTGTCAATAATGAATCCTGGTGAGAAGGCACTACCTTGTCTTACATCTCTTTCTATTTTTTACCTACAGGGTAAACCGAAATTCTTTTCACCGCTATATAATATAGTTTTTCTATTTCAATGCTCTGTAGGGTATTAGTTCCACATGAACGATATCATAATACACATCAGTTGAAGGATACCATTTGGAAAGCCTTTGCAGCAATCAACAAAGCACAGCTTCATAAAATATCACAAGACGTGCCACCACATCAATTTGTGCCGTGAAAATGATGGTGTCCATACAGACCTTTTCAACGTGTGACAGTGTCAATGAAAGTGAATAAATTGAATCCAGTACACGTGCTTTGTATTACTGTATTACTTGTTGTTCTATTGTTCTCATTACTTTTTAGTAGGGTATAACAAGACTTTTGGATCACCATGTACATTGAATTGCCAATTTCAGACCATGTTACCAATATTAAACTGTGATAAACTATAGGAAATGATAATCGAACAAACAGATTATGAGTTGTAGACAGAAAATAAATTTTGCTAGTAGTACTATTCACATTGGGAGCAATATATTGAAAAATGAAAATGATACAGTTTCAGGTCATTTATACATAGGGCAGTACTTTATATTTAATTTGCATATGTTGTAACATATGCATATACATATATCACAAGAACTGAAAAAACATTTACATTTAAGATATATAAAAATTCAAGTCTGAAAGTGGATTTCCCATAAGAGCACTGACCAACTTCTTCAGTCATATTTTAATTCCACCTTGCAAACATCAGTTTATTTCTCTGTAAATAATTAAAAAAGTGCCTCAGATCACATTACATCTTAACTTAAGATTTTTTTAATATTCTGAATTTTATAAGGACATTCAGTAGGATCCCAAACTTCCATATGTAGCAGGAAAGGCTCCCATCACTGATCAAAGATTACTTAGAGAAATCTGAAATGAAAATCTGAATATTGCCATCTGTCTACTGCTTTATAAATTCAACCTTGGAAAATTCAATAAAAGCATAGATTATGTAAGACGGAAAGAATGAATAAAAAAGTTTAAATACTAATATAACAGATTGCTATCATTAAACATAAAACATTTTTGCTAATGTAATGTTTATCTTTTGGTAGATTAAAACATGCAATGGAAGAATAATATATAAGAAAAGAGAAAAATTCCATCGCCAGACATCTAGTTATTAAGTGAATTTTGATCTCAAATTTTCACTCTATAACACTCAATGTATGTGATGAATATTTATCACTGAATTTAGTGCATTGACAAGGAAGGAGATTGATTTGGCAAACTAACTTTGGTACTTACAAAAAAAGAACAGTGTATCAAAAGTACGATTTTTCATTTGTCACCACTATTATTTTGTACTACTTTCACTGCTTTGGTAATGTTTACTAACAAGATTATAAAATTATATGAACCAATTATAATGTGATATCTATTATTTGCCATTTTATAAAGAAATAAATGTGAAAAGAAATCTTTTTTATTCAAAAATTTTTTCTTAAATTATCAAAATATGTAAACCATCTATAATGCAATATTTTTTATTTACCATTTTATAAATAACCATGAAATCAAGTTTTTTATTCATAATTTTATAAAAATATAAATGAATTGCTGCATGACAGAAATGTTTGCAAAATGTATTTTTTTTTAAATTTATAATTACAGTATATTTTAGAATGTTGTAAATATAAAATTATTCTTGTAAATAAACAATCTAATAAAATAATGTTTTAATATTTTTGTTGTAAATTCTCAAAGAACAAAGAAAATGTATAAAGCCACTTTTATATATTTGGGTTTTATTAAAATTCTAATAATCATTTCTTAAAACAACAAACGTTGCTGAGTAGTGAAGGTGGTCAAAATAATAATGATGTCAAGAGAAAAACCATCCTTTTGACACCACGTTTTATTGTGGAAACAAAAATTAAAAAATGGTAGTAATTTATAAAATCTTTCTCTTAAAACAATGATAATATGTTTCTCAAGTCAAGTAGCTGTTAACACTCTTTCCAGTATTGATGGGGGTTTTCTTCCTAAACTTTTATTTGAAGTAGTGTGGAACACCAACATCTTGATTATGTCATTATTTTCTCTTTGAGTTACATGTGTCATCCGTTTTAGCTGTTGCTGCTGTTGAAAGTTCTCAAGTGATGTGGTTTCTGTTATCTGATATGGTTCTTGTGATTCTGTTGTGTCAGCCCATGAGGTTCAAAAAAGTTTCACTATAGGTTTCATTTCAAAGGAAAAACTAAAATATTACAATGTATTATCATTTAAATATAAAATAATGATTTTAGCTGCAAGAGATAAGAGGTTGTGGACAGTCATGAAAGAATGTATCACAAAACCCAAAGAATGGTCTGTAATGTTATCAGTCCTGATCTGGCATCTTGACTTCATTCACTTTCCCACTATCATGATATACCTTACATGTACTTTTTTATAAACATTTTCATAGCAATTGTTCTAATAAGCTTTCCTTATTGGTACTTTGACCACATGAATTTAAGTATACTACTAGATTGTCTCATCATTTTACTGTTGAAAACCTAAATGTTACCATAAATTTTATTCTAATAGTTTCTTTTTTTTCACACTTTTCACCTGTGAAACTTGCTTGTTTTTTGCTTGTTTTTTGCTTCCTTGCCACCTATGATCTTCAAAGATTAATTTTCCTTATAAATTAGGAATACAGCTGTGTGACTATGATTAACTGCAAATAACAATTTCATTTCATTTACAATACAAAGAGATATTAAAGAAAAAATAAAAAATATATTTGTAAGTTATAAAAAAATGGAAGCAAACTGATCTGCAACATTTACTGGGAATGAACCACCACCATGTGGATAGGAAACAAGTTAAGTAAATATACAAAAAACAGAAGGAAGATGAAGACAAACATGCATTTTCTCAGTGGATTTATTTAACCTATACCCAGAGACAATCCTAAGACAATTACAAGACCTACCACAATGACAATAAAATTATGATTGTTGATAATAATATCAGTGATCATAAACTCCTAGACTGATGACATTCAATGATAATGAGTTGAGAACTCGTGTATCAACTCAGTATCTGTGCCGATGGCAACTATTTACTCTTGTCTTAATTGTAAGACTAATTGGTTCAATAAGGTAAAATAGGCAACTGATCTAAAAAATGACTGACAATCTGTTGTCAGCTGGTGTAAGAAATGGCTTGTTAATTTTAATGCTTCCAAAATTAAATTTTTCTTTTTTACCTTCCGTCAACATGACAGAATGTATGGTCAACAAGAAAAGCAACCAAAAATATGAGAGCTGTATTTTGAGGATGTCAAAATTCAGAGTCAAGGCCATCTCCCTACACCTGTTTGCAAACATATTTGTGTTCAGTGACTTTAACACCCACCATATCAGGTGGCTTAAACACTGTCACTGACCTTGCTGGCATCCAAACCTTTAACTTTTCAATCTCTCATGCAAATGGTGGACTTTCCTATACATTTCTCCAGTAACCTTGATGGAAACACTTATCTTCTCGATCTCTTTATTACCTCTATCCCCGACTCTTGTCATGCTACACAGCTCTACCCTCTTGGCAACTCTGATCATACAGTAGTATTTGTAAACATCTCCTTCCACTCCCCAACCAACCATGAACCTCTTACCAACAGAATATCTTTCTGTTATCAATTAGCAGACCTTCATGACATCCCTTAGCATGTAGTTTTTAATAATCCTGTTCAAAAATGCGCATCTGAGGTCTCCTCCTGGGTGAAAGTCAGCATTGATGCTTTCATTCCAGCAAGGAATTACTAAGTTAAACTGCATTCATCTCCTTGGTTCTCACCTGCTTCCTCAGCAGCTATACCTCACAGGAATCACTTTTTCTGACTGTACCAGAGCAACACGTCTGATTGCAATGAAACAACGTATAGCATCTCACAAGTTTGGTTCTAGAAATTATTGGCAGCTCTGCAAAAGTCTACTGAACAACAGCTAGTCCACCATCCCTCCTCTATTCAATCAACTTGAAGTCCTAATATCTACAGCAGACAAGGTTGAATGCATTGCTCAAAAATTCTCATCCAATTCAACACTCAACTCATCCGGAGTACCCACACCTGATTTTCCCCCTAGAACTTAGTCCCTATTGAGTGATATCATGTGTCAGACATCATTTCTAAATCATAATCCCATAATGCAAGTGGAAGTGATGGGATACAAGCCATCATCCTAAAGAAATGTGCTCTTGAGCTGGCTCCAGTTTTCTCTAAACTCTACAACTATTACCTCACAGCTTCCTGCTTTCCAGCTTGTTGGAAATCTTCCTCTGTAGTCCTTATTTTTAAGAACTCTGGAGAACCTTCTCATCCCTCTAACTACCATCCTATCAGCCTCATACTATTTTTCTGCAAAGTCTTCAAGGCTTTAATCAATGTGGTTAAGCTTTCACGATCTACTCTCTGACAAACAATGTGGATTCTGTTTTCCTTGATCTACCAGATATGCTTACAGCTGTAACTGAATATGTATATCAAGCTCTTGATAATAATGGCAAGGCTTAAGCTGTGGCTCTAGATATCTCAAAGGCATTTGACAGGGTTTGGCATGCTGGTCTTCTACACAAGCTTCAGGGCTATAGTATTATAGGACAATTATTTAATTTAATCTAATCATTCCTATCAAATTGTAAAATGAAGGTCATTCTGAATGGGCTCTATTCCAGAGCTTTTCATACTAACATGGATGTTCCCTAAGGCTCTATCCTGAATCGTACACTGTTTCTGATCTTCATCAATGATCTTCCTGAATTTGGCAGTTCCTATGCAGATGACACTACCATTTACCCCTGTCTCAATAGCAAATCAGGCAGTACTGACAAAGTTAACCTGACCACTTCTTTTGAAAAGGACCCTCCCAAATCAGTGGTTAACTGGGGCAGAAAATGGCTTGTAAATTTTAATGCCTCTAAAATTAAACTGCTCTCATTTAGCCACCACAAAGAAACTTCCCTGTCCACCATCAGCATGATTGATGCTTGACCCCAGGAGAGTATTTCACTGTGCTTTCTTAGCCTCACATTACCAACTGACTTGAGGTGGAACAACTAAATTGAATCTTGAATCAATCGCTGCATCAACTGCAAGGAAAGTTGGATCACTGTGTTGTGTCAGAAAATCTTTCTCGTCAGAGTTCATCTTGCACATTTACAAATCTACCATTTGGCTGTGTACTGTTGCTATATCTGGTCTGGTGATCCTGCTGTTCATCTCAGGGTTCTCAACAAAACCCAAAGAAGAATCTGCAATGTAATCGATCCCAACTTGGCATCTCAACTTCAGTCACTTTCTCACTGATGTGATCTGTCTTCCCTCTGTCTTTTCTACAATTATTTTCATGGCAACTGCTCTGAGAAGCTACATGAATTTAAGCATACTACCAGATTGGCATCTAGCGCCTACCCATTTACTGTTAAAAGAGTTAAATGTAACTGCCACTTTTACTCCAACTGTTTCTTTTCTTGCACTTCCTGACAGTGGAACTCCCTTCCTCTTACTTGCTTCCCTGATAACTACAATTTTCTAAAATTTAAATGCAATGTCAGTCTCCATCTTCTGTTGCCTTGATCCCCATTCACCTTTCATCTTTTCCTCAATCCCTCCTATACCCAATCTTTTCCCTCACTTTAACTCTCTGTAACCCCCTGTGTGCTAGTGGCACTCCCACCTTGCTTGGGGTGAAATTCTTAAGAAAAAAAAAAGGTACAGAAATCTCTCTGCATGGTATAATAACAAATGAGAGAAAATCCTACCATGAATATACATTAGAATTATAAAAGAAGCATTCCAGAAACTAAGCAAAGTATTAAGACATAAGAATATTTCATAAGAAACGAAGAAAAGAGTGCCAAACTGTAACGTCATTTCTATTCTCCTTACAAATATAATGGTAAAGGTCTTGGTCATATTAGCTGGTTTTTTTTATAAGGAAACTTTTAGCATTCATTGACTGGGCAATTTGTCAGTTGAAGTTTCTAAAATCTTTCTTTTAAAACAATTTTTCAGTAAAACTGGTTTCTCATGTCCAGTAACTTTTTTCAATATTAATGGAGGCTTCCTTCTTAACATTTTGTTAAAAGAAACTGGAAGTGGCAGAAATCTGGTTATACTGATGGATGCTGAGAATACCATGGACAAAACATGTGAATGATGTGGAATTTCTTAAGAAAATGAAAACTAGAAGGACACTTACATTTAAAATTGAAGATTGTTCACTGGACATAAGAGGGACAGAAGTAACCTGCCTAATGAGTTTGCATGAATGAATAGCATAACAAGGATGAAGAGGGATGATAAAAGAGGCAAGAGTTAAAAAAAGGGAGTTGTGGAGAGCCATGATCGGGTCAAGAATTTAACACTCACAGGTCATATCAAAAGCAATTGAAGAAGAGGAAGCAATGAGTAACCTACTTAATGAGTTTGTGTAAATGGATAGAACAAAAACAGAGGAATAGTAAGGAGGTCAAACATTAGAGCTACAAGGGAGAGGAAGTTGTGGAGAACCATGTTTATCCATGTCTTGAAATAACCTACATAATTACTTTATGTGAATGGATAGCAGAGCAAGGGCAAAGAAAGATAGTAAGTGGGCCAAACATTGCTTAGAGTTACAAGGGAGAGAAAGTTGTGGAGAGTCATGATTATTCACATCCTGAAAGCACATAAAAGAAAAAGAAAAAATGTTAGAAATGATACTGATGATAATAATAGCAAAAATGTTTTAAAATATTTATATAAAATTGTTTCAGTAAAAGTTTAAAAAGTTTCATGGTTGACTTTAGTTCTTTGAGAGAGCATTCTAAGAATAATTATTTCAACATCTTAAATCTCTCTCTCTCATATATATATATATATATATATATAAATTGTTTTTTTAATATATAATCATCACAACACTGAAAGTCCCATGTTTCAAAACCGAAACCTCAATTTAAATTCAATTATATAAATTAAATTTAAAATACAATGTTCCATTCCATTTTCAAGCAATGCTGGGAATAACTTTTTGAAATTGATTCACTTAATTTACAAATCCTGAACAATTTGATATTTTGAGATGCTGGGTTTAAGGAAAATTCCATTTTTTTATTTTAGTGTGTGTTAAGATTTAACTTATTTAGAAAAGTCATGGATCTAATGTATTGTAGCTAACAAGTCAGTCAAGTCATGCTGGGGGCTGGGGTATTTGTCTATTGATACAAACTTCCTTTTTCCAAGTAGAAATTTGTGGCAGTGTCTATGTTCCAACACATCATCCGTGACTAAATAATATTTGAATGCCTCTTTTGGAAAAATCGTAATTGAAATTTATAAAAATAAAAATTAAATGAAAAAATTAAAAATAAGAATGCCAAAAATGTTGCAACTGAAAACCAGATGCTAAGAACTTTAATATATATTTCAATATATATATAATAAAAATGTTAATGGTCAGAGTTGAATTAGACTAGGAAATTTGACCAAAATTCCCTGAAGATACCAAAGGTTGAAACCAAGGTAATGAAAGTGGTTAATCTCCTAATTATGTATATATATATATATATATATGAAAATTATTTTGTGCATTGCACTTTTCTTATTGTTCACCTTTATCAGGTAAGCATTGGCAAAAAAAACAAAAAAATATTTCCCAAACTGGCATTGGTTAGTTGAGTATGACTTGCTGCAAAATTGGCATGTAAAACATTGAAGTCGTATGCTGCTTGCTTCAACATAACACAATACCAACAACCAAACATGAAATAAATTACAGTTGTTTTGATGTAAAGGATTACAGAATTCTCACTTGTAAGAAGGAAAAACAAAAACATCTGCCAGTAAAACATGACATTGTTTGGAAAATAACAGAGCATTTTTGGAAGCAATAAAACCTCATTCAAATGTCGCTAGTTAATTTTTTAAGAACATAATCATGTTCATAACAAATTTTATTAAGAGCTATAAAAGTTAGTAAATTGTGGAGAGCCATGATTGAAAATGTCATAAAGAGACACAGCACATAAAAGAAGAAAAGTTCATTATTATTATTTTTTGATGCCAAGTCTCTACAGGGCATAGACAATCATGACTCTCCACAGCTTCCATTTTTTTGTTTTTTACAGTAAGGTTAATCCTGTACAAGGCCCGGGGACCCCTTGAGGTAGAGGGTTATGGTAAGGGGTAGTTTATATGGATAGGAGGGGAAGATAATGGTTGACTTTGAACAGGTTAAGATTGTAGTGATCAGGGAAACACCCTCTAGGTATTCTGTTCCATAGGGCAGTGGTTTGTGAAAAGAAGCTGTTTTAGTGGAACTTACTTCTCTTCAATGGAAAATGGAGGGAATGTGGGGGGTTTGCTACTAAGTAAGTGGCATGGTGGGTCCTAGACGTGAAGGTCAGACCTGGTGGAACCAGGAGATGCAGTTTGTCCAAGCACTTTCCTTTGTAGTAGTGATAGAGAAGTGAGAAAATCACCACATCTTGCCTGCGAGAGAGAAAGGTTCAAATGTCAGAGTTTTCTCCCACAGGGACTCAAAGACACTTTTGAACTCTTTCCAGACAGGAAGATGAGGCCTTGGCAGTTCGTATCCAAATATGTCAACAGTACTCCATTTTCAGCCTTATCTGGCTCTTATAAAAGTAGACGATAGCATGAGGAGTCAGGTACTTACTGGAGTGGTACAGGGAGCTGATCATTTTACGTGTATCTTTAGCAATGGATCATATATAGGAGTTCCACTTGAGGCTGGGTGTTTGAGGCACAATATCCTCTCAAGGGACGGGGTCTCTTTGAGGAGACATCTGTTCATCATGACTGGTGGTACTTTGGAGTGATAATGGAATGGAACCAGTTTGGTTTTAGAGACATTGAATGTAACCAGCCAGTTTTTTTCTCCATTGAGAAATTAGTTAGAATGGAAGAGAGGCCAGCTGTAAATCTCTGATTGTCAAGACTTTTAGAGGTGCGTGTATCATCAGCATAGATCATCATATCATCGGCATAGATGTTTAAAAATCATCAGAGTATATTCTTAGGTAGAGCATTTACGTAAATCAGAAAGAGTGTTGGCCCAAGAAGTGACCCCTGGGGGATGTCTGTGTTGCCTTCTAGGGTCTTGGAGGACTGGCTGTTAATAAATACCTTCATGGATCTACCTGTTAGGAAGCTGGAGAGCTTGTGTATCAAACCTTTGTGTTACACCTTGTCAAAGGCCTTTGGAGATATCTAATGCTATGGTCCTTGTTGTGTGTATCATCAAGGGCCTCACTAATTCTGTGTGCAATGGTAGTTGGGACATTAGCAGTGGATCAAGGCTGATCGAAACCCATATTGTTTGTCGCACAAGAGGATGTTTCTATCTATGTGCTCAACACCCTTCTTGTTGATTAAGGCCTCAAAAAACTTACTGATGACACTGAGGAGACTAATGGGTCTCTACTAAAAGCGGGAGGATCATTTGCTTGCATTTTTGAAGACCAGATATATGCTTATCACCTTCTACATGCTTGAGAAAGATTTCTCCTTCAAGCAGCAGTTAAAAACTTTGCTAGAATTGGGGATAATTCTGGGTTGATATTCTTAACAACAACCACTGGAATTTTTTCTGGGCTAGTGGCTTTTTGGGGGTTGAGGTTTTTGATAAATTTAGAGATTTCTCTTGCTGAAATGAGTATATTACTGAGATTGTGCTCATTGACACATGAGAAGTTGGGGAGGGGATGGCCTTTGTTGTCTAATGTTGATTTTGAGTCAAAGATCAAAGCAAAGAGTTTCGCCTTGTCTGTCAAGGATGATATGACCTCAGGGCCATTTATAATATTGGGCACATCCGCTTTGCATATGTTCATAATTTGGTTGGTGATCTTCCAGAAATTGTGAGATCCAATTTGTTTATTTTCAACTTTGGCCTGAACAGATCATGTGTAGCTTCACTTTAGGTTTTCCATTATTCTATTACAGTGATTATGGGTGGTTCTGAAAGGCCCAGACTACACTGCTTGTTGCAATGGATTTTGAAGTAGTGATTCTGGGGAGTTATGGCTGCAGCCCATTCAGAGGGGACTTTTTGGTTTTTTGCTAGAATTTATTTTGGGGGGAATAAAACACTCCATTCCAGAAAGGATCCATTCAGAGATTAGGGCAGCAGTTTTGGGTCGTATAGGACCAAAAGCTGTCCCAGTCTGCCTCTGCAAAGTGAAAAACAGTTCTATAGAATGGTAAGTCAAGGGATGTCACAGGTTTGGAGTTAATCTGGACACTGACTAGAGAATGATATGATATGCCAATGCAGGCTAAATCTTTTGCTGAGCAATTGTCAGAGCAGAATGTTTGAAAAAGGATGAGGTGGTTTTCCTGCAGTCCTGTTGCATCCAGAACTCAGGGTTCTTCAATGATCTGGGTTAATTCACAGATGGAGAAGTATCTGCAATACCTGCTTTCTTCATTGGTTTTGTTAGAGTGAACTAACTATGCTTTGTGGTGAACATTGAAGTCACTGCATATAAGAAAGTTGGCTAAGGAAAATTCAGTCAAGATATTGTCAATCAAAGATTACTGATCCTTCATCCTGAGGATGACACAGGGCAAAAATGAATGAGGTACTATGGATAAGTCTCATGCAGAAACAAATATATGGGAGATCAGTGCCTTCGTTTCTTGTGTCCCTGCCACTGGGGAAAGCTGTCCTTGATGTAGGCACCAAGCCCAGGACAATGGCAATTTAGATGGTTGTATTTTGTTATAATGGGTAAGTAGCCTGGGATTGTGGTGCCCCTGCAAAGGGATTGGGGCATTGATACCCATTTCAGACAGGAACGGGAGGTCAGATTTAGACTGAAGAAGATGGAGTTCTACTTCTGGAAAGTTGGAATGTAGACCTCTTACATTGGTTTAGGAGATGGTATACCTGGGGTCTACTTTTATTGATATTGGGTTTGCTAAGTTCGTTTTCAATATTAATTGCTTTCATGTTTGTTTTGGCGGATGACTAGTAGGCAGTGAGACAGACACCCATTGGAGATGCATGCATAAATAACCTGGGTTTACTCACTTGGAGATACTGCTGCAACAGTATCCATCATCATGGCATTGAGAGGCCCCACCAGAGACTACTGCACAGTCCAGAAACCATTCACAAAATGGCAGTACAATAGACCCAATATTATACACCTGCTGATAGGATAGCATCCTTCAATGTTACTCAAGGGTTTAGATCTCTATCAGGCAGATAACGCTAAAATCCAAAAATATTTACATCCAGCACACTTAATGAGGCAAATAACCCAAGAAATATTCAGACACGATACCCTGAGTATATGAGTCTCATCCGCTTAGAGGTCAGGGCAACAGAACTCCTCCTTGGGCCAGAAATCTAGTGTACCAAGGCAAGCTTACTCATATGAGGACTAAAAGACCCACTGGGAGAAGGTGGAGGTTGAGTGATGAAGGTTGCTTGGGGGTGCGAGTGCATCCCCTACCCCCATTTGAGTTAGTATCAGGAGCATAGTTGTTAGGCTGAGGCATACAGAAGGAATATTCCATTTAAAAGAGCGAGAAAAGAAAAAAATATTTAGAATTAAAATGTAATTACACCTGTCACAGACACACGGTGGTAATTGATAATTGTACTGAGAATTCATTAGAATCAGCTGACTAAAGGGGCAGAGGAAAGATTAAGGATGGGCATAAAGTTTTAACTTAGTATAAGTCCCAACATCCCCTCCTTGAAAAGTGTTCATATTTACTCATGAGTCAATTTACTATGCCAGAAAAACTTCCATTAACGTGATCAACAATTAACATTAAATTAATGTGTAAGTAAAGAATACAGATACCCATAAACACATGTACACACACATGCATATATATAATAATAGCTGGTCACTCTTATTTGAGGATACTAGGGTATCTAGCCAATACCTACTGCAGATGCCCACTCAGGCACAATTGTGTTTGTATAACACCCACAGAGCCCACCTATAGTATATACTGCAACTATGCTGAGCAGGCCTTAGTTACAGTTTCTGGGAGATAGCATGTTATCTAGGGTGATCAACAATTTGTACAGGGCTGTTGCGCTCAAACCCTCGGTCACAGTGACTTGTGACTTTGTGCTGGTACAGTTCCATCTACCCAATTTCATTCACAAGGCTCGGGTCAACTCGTGGCTTGGTTTTCAGGCACTTTCCATAGGTGCCACATGCTGAGATTGCTCCCTCCAAACCTTTAACTTCAGGAAGTCTCCTTCCTGACAAATCAACCATGGTGAGATTCAAACCGAGGTCTCATGGTCAGAAAGCGAATGTTCTAACCACTTGGCCACGTGTCCATATATATATATATATATATATATATATATATATATATATATATATACCTTAAAGCAAGGCTTAAGACAGAAATCTAAAGAAAAGTAAAGAACTAAAAATGTTATCATGAAACAGTTAAAACAATAAAAAAAAGTTAAACCATTTCTTTATTATGTTTGAACTGCCATGGTTTCTTGGGAATGATGGTGGAGTATTTTCCTATTACATTCTCCACAGTTTTTAATTCAGAATTGTCCTTTTCATAGACTGGCTACCACCCACAGAGAACACAACAATGTAAGAATTTGAACTTGACTCACCAATTCCACTTTCTATACTGATAACCATTATTCTACCCCAACATGCATCATTATTATTATTTTTGTGTCTCACACATTGACACAGTAAATGGAAATTCTGGTCTTGAGTCAAGGTGTCAAAAAGACTGCTCACAACTTTTCAGAGAATCATCAAAAAATAAATGATAACATTTTTCTAGAAGTCTGTAATCTTGATCTCAATTCCAATTTTCCTGAAACACTCTTAATTTCTTGGTGGTGTTCCAAGTGCACCCATTACTAAAGGAATTACTTCAATAGTCATATTCCATAGCTTTTTCAACACACTAACCAGATCCTTGTATTTTTCAGTGTTTCAGATTCTCTAACTCTGTAGTCTCAAAGTATTTGGTTGACGGCTGGCAGGGTGTGTCTTATGGGCACAAGGTGTTCTTTATCCTTGACTGGCAGCTCTCCAAGAGATAGTGTCCCAATAAAAGCACTGGAGGTAGTGCAACCTTAAATTCACTAACCTTTATATTATGAATGAAATGTCCATATATATATTATATTGAAAATAATAGTGTGAATGACACTAGAGAAAAAATAGTGAAAGTATCTCACCTGATCTGAATAATGTCAAACGAACATAAGAGTAGACTATCCCTGTAATTGTTCACAAAAATTAAATCTCATTTAGTAATGTTAACTTATTCAAGAGTAGAGATGTGATGTATTGAGTAAATACTAACCTCATTATGACCCTTAACCCATTCCCTTCAAATCAATCAGAATCACAATAAAGATTCACCATGGGTCAGTCATCTCCTAGTTCATAATGGAGCACTGCGAATTCAAATGTTAATCATGTTCGACTTATTTCTTTATATGTGTACAACAACATCATATCATAACAATTTCTGTCATGCCTCCTTTCCTTGATGCTCTAAGTATGTGCTTATTTTGCTTAATGGTTAATCCAGCCCTGCACATGACAGTGAAATAAATAAAATATTAATACTATCCACAAGCATTATCAGCATTAGTATTCTTTTGAGTGCAATAAAGGGAACAATATAGACAGTAGAGTGCCAGCCTTTTTATATAGAATAGATTAATCAACATTTAACTCCTATTATTTAATTAGCATTTAATATGTAATAATATTTAACAATTTAATATACTAGACAATTTTTCTCACCAAAATCTATCATACACATTTATATGTCTACCATTCATTCATACACTGATACACTTTATTTTCTTCTTTACTTAATATACCTATTATTTCTCATATAAAAAAAAAAAACATACATATTGACATCATAAAAATTATTACAAAGGAAGTCATCAAAATTCTACTGAAAAAATCAATGTGAGACTGTGGTGAACCTAAATGTAAATAAAATAATAAAAAAAATTAAAATAAGGCATTTGCTTTCCTTTAAAACTTGTATCTCTTTCTCTCTCTCTCTCTCTCTACCCTTCTATCTCTATACTTCTTCTAATAAGAAAGCAACCCTCAAATAAAAAGAGGAAGAAGAAGACAGAAAATGGTGGCAAAATGACAAAGGTGTACTGGCCCAGGTCCTAGCTAATGTGACTAGAAATCTACCAAAATAAGAAAAGCCCCACACATAACTTCTGCTCTAAAAACAAAATGTAAAAGAAATGCCAGAAAATAAAAGAATTGTTGCCAATCAAAAAAACAAAAAAAAACAACAAAAAAAAAAAGAGACTATTTATGTAAACTGAAACCAAGCTTCACACCAAGTAGTCTGGAGCCTGTTTTTAGTATATATAAAGTGACAGCCAACAGGGCAGCAGTAGAGAAGGAGCAGCCAGAGAAACCAGCCAAGTGTGTCATGTGAAATTAGTGGTCATCTGATGAAGACATTTTTCTGCCCTTCGGAGGGCAGAGAATACACCACAGATTGACGCTGCACATATTTCCAAAGTAACCACACTCCCAACAGCTGCCAACAAAATGACGACTACTACCAACATCTATCAACTACCCAGCCAAACAAACATTCGTTAACCCAGATTACAAATAATTCACTCCAACTGAAGTCAAATAAATAAACATATGTCATTTGTTTATACCTTTGATTCTCTTCATTTATTCCAAAGTTTTCAAGAAATATTACAGAGAGCCAAAGCACTGTGTTGTAGAGTGGTTTCACAGTGGAGGCTTGTATTTGTACTAAGTCGGTCCTAAAATAGGTTCAACGTACAAAACGTTAGGAACTTGATATAATAGGTAATGACGCAGTAATCTAGTTGTGGTGGCTGATACTTTAGTATCTGACTAACGGTTGTCCGACATCGACTGAGTGACCAACTCCCTGAGCGACTCCAACTACTCCTACTTATTATAGGTGGGAGAGTCTATTAACTATAGAATAGGTGTGTTCGACTATAACACACTGTGAGTGTGCACAAGAGGTTAGAGTATAGTGTCCCAAATAAATTTCACCATGGTTGATTAATCAAAGATGTAACATCTTGATATCATATTGGGAGATAATCTCAGCATGTGGTATGATTGGTAAGTACCTAGAAAACCTTATCATAGGTTGACTAAGCATTATTAATGAAATAGGTAGACAAAACTGTTTTGAAACTGTCAATGGTTGTGCTAGTATGTTCATGGTATAATCATAAGTTCTATTTTAATAATTTCTTCTCTTGTATGTCTCCCCAATGGGACTCTTGACCAACTTCTTACTTTCCTGTCAACAACAATCTACAAAAATTTAAATGCAATGTCAATCATCATCATCTGTCTCCTTGAATCCTGTTCTTTTCTTGTCCTTTCTCCTTAGTAACATTTTCTCAGTTTCCTTCATTCTATTGTCTTTCATCCTCAGTAAATCCTTTTGTCTTAGTGGCTTTATCACCTTGTTTGGGGTTAAATAATTAAAACTGTTCAGTAAGTACCTGCATATACTGTTAAATAACATGGTCTTATATTGATAACAGTGTGCAAGTGAAGGAATACTCTTTATGAAGATTTCAATATGTGAACAACGAGAAGAAAAAGCAGCCCACTATGAATTTTTTTTTTTTATTTGTCTGTGAGCCTTGTCTCTTCAAGGTATTGGTGATCACGGCTTTCAACAATTTTCTGTCCTTTGTAGCTCTTAATAAATTTTGTTTTTGTGATATCTCTCCTAAACCTTGTTTGTTTGTTTGGGTTTTATGGCATATCAACCACTGTGGGTTATTTAATGCCAAATCCAGTTTATATGAATTTTAAATGCCTATTTTGTAGGGAATAAAAAATGTATAACTGGCAACATTATTGTTTCAAAAAAAAAAAAAACAAAAATAAAAGGTATAGCTGGCAACATTACTCTTTTACAAAAAAAACGTATAGCTGGCAACATTATTGTTTCAAAAACTTAGAGCTGGCAACATTATTGTTTCAAAAACTTAGAGCTGGCAACATTATTTTTCTGAAAACATTATGTGAGACCTTGCTGTTGGATGTAGTTTATCGCCATACCCAGGACGCGGATGTAGTTTACCGTCATACCCAGGACATGAGTAAGACTTAGAAAACTAGGAGTTCACTATTTGCCCATAGCTGGGACCCTAACAGGTGCTACCACACCGGGTCAAGGTAGACCTGGGAACACCAGCAATTAAGAGGTGGTTCCACGCTCCTCAAAACCTTCTGATCAGAGGCCTTGCTGTTGGATGCAGTTTAACGTCATACCCAGGACGCCTAAACCTTGTAATACCACCTATTTACACAAGCTCACTAGGAGGTTATGCATTGTTTTCCTCTGTCCTTCTTGCAATCAATCTGTCCTGTGAGTATCAAATTTTCCAAGATTTATTTCCTCATTATGTACACTTGAAATTTCCACTATCTCTTTCTGATGTTAAGTTTGAATGTCCTTTTCATTTCCATTTTCTCTAAAACTTTGTCATTGCTCATGTGTTTAGTCCATAGCATTCTCAGTATCTTTTAGAATCATTCGGTTTTTCAAGTTTCTTCTTCATCTGAGAAGATTGTCGAGAATTTACTGGCATACAGGAGAACTGATATTATGTAACAGTTCAATATTCTTTTCTTTCTGACAAAATTTTTCTGTTTCTTAATTCTTTGCTTAGCTTTTGGAAGGCAATGTTTGCTATCCCAATTTACCTTCAGATTTCCATCCTCTGTTAAAACTCTTCCCAGATATTTAAATTGTTGTACTTGTTTGGTTTTGACATCAACAATTTGTAATTTGCATGTTGGGATGTTCCTTTTGCTAACAAGCAAAAATTCTATCATGCAACTGATGTTTATTTAATCCTTTCTACTGACTTTCTACCTTTTGCAGGAGATTTTTGTAGTTTTCTTACTGTGTCTGCTATTAACACTGTGTCATCTGCATATCTTAGTTTAAAATTTGGCAAACCAATAATGAATCCTGATAAGTCAATTCTGAAAGAATATGTTCTTTCAGAATTGACTGTAAAAGTTGAATGTCTGGTGAGAAGACATCATTGTTACTATATATATATATATATATATATATATATATATATATATATATATATATATATATATGGTATTTTTCAATTCCCTATGAGGACAAATTTGACACAAGGTGAAGATTAATGTACTTGTAGTTTAGAAACAAAAGTGATCTAGTTCTTGTGGTCTTGCCTTTCATGTGCCACAGTCAATAGTCACAGGGAATAGACTATCTTAATGCCCCTTTAGATTTCAGCATTGCACTTTCCATCCACTGTTAAAACACTTCCCAGATATTTAAATTGTGTACTTGTTTGATTTTGGTATCCCAAATTTGCAATTTACATGTTGGGCTGTCCCCAACCATGCACTTTGTTTTTTTGAAATTGATGTTTAGTCCTTTCTTCTTGCTTACTTGTTGACAAATCTTGGATTTTGTTGGAAAGAATTTTAAAAATTGAGGTGAACCAGATTGATAGACACTTGAAGACTGACAGAGGGCACAATGGTTGAAACATTGCGATAATAACAACAAAGATGAAAAAATTAGTCCAAACGTAAATAATGATAACTACTCATTCCAAAAATTCAGGTAGGAACAATTACATCATAATATCATGTTAGAAATGTTTCTCCACCTTTTCAACTCTGAGGTAATGATATAAAGAATCAATATTATATGCCCTGCTATTCAGGCCAGTATGCTTATCTTGGTGATTATAATAATTACAAGACAAGCACAATGCTTTCTATGTTCTTTTATGTGCTGTGTCACTTTAGAACATAGGCGATCATGGCTTTCCAGAAATTCCTATAGCACTTAGCAATGTTTGTCTTTTTATTAACCCTCCCACTTCCTTGGTTTGGTTTGTTTTATGGCATATCAACTTCAGTGGGCTATTTAATGCTGACAAGATTTTTATTGCTGGAAATTTTTTATTTATTTTTTTTTTTTCAAAAGTGTATTGCTGTATAATTTTTTTTACAAAATATTTCTGATATTAAAACCTATTTTTACACTTTCATAGTGTTTTGACCTCAGATTGGTGGTTAACTATTTACTCATAGTTGGGATCCTACCAGGTGCTACTATCCTGGGTCAGGGTGGACCTGGGAACACCAGCAATTAAGAGGTGGTTTCACACTCCTCAAAACCTCCTGATCAAAGGCCTTGCTGTTGGACATACTTTAACATCTTACTCAGGATGCGGATGTAGTTTATCATCATATCTGGGACGGTGCCATTACCTGTTCTAGCACCCATTTACACAAGCTTGTAGGTTATTCACGGTTTCTCCTTGTCCTTGCTTTCAGATGACCTGTGACTATCAAATTTTCCAAGACTTCTTTCCTTATGTGTACTAGAAATTTCAACTCTTTCTGGCTATAAATATGTGTCCACTTTTTCCCATTTTCCTTAAAACTTTTTCATTACTTACATGATCTGTCTGATATTCTCAGCATTTTTCTATAGAACAACATCTCTGCTGCCTCAAATCTCCACTTTATTTATGAGGAAATTGTCTAGTGTTCACTACCATATAGTAGAACTGCTATTACTTATCTTTTTCCTTTTTTTTCTAATGATATTTTTTCCTGGGGCATATAATGATAATTCATCATTTCAGTGTTCTGAAATATGGTCATTTTAAGAAATATCAAATACAGTCATTTCATATATTCAAGTCTATGAACTATGTACAGAACAATCTAGAGATAATAATGTTCAAAATTCTTAAATGTCTCAGCAACATTGAATGACCTCTTTGAACTGTTGGCTAACTAAACATTCAATACATAATAAATTCGATCATTTTGAAGCCTTTTTTATTTCAGTCAATCTGTTATTTTATTTATGTTGGTCTATTCTTGAAGAATCTTCATAATCAACTTTAAAGAGATCCTTGCAATCAATAATAGATATTTTAAAGAGATCATCAGAATCATTAACATTAATAAGAGATACAGTACTTACAATAGTCAGACTATTGTCCTCATCTTTGTCGCCATATTTGTCACAACATTTTGGCCGCTGTACGCTCCGGCCTTCTTCAGGTGGAATTTCGAACTGAACCCTTTATTTCGATCACTGAGGTAGACTGTTCTAGTTCCACGTGCCATGTTTGATGGATGTCAGTTATCAGTTATCTCCTGCTAATTTTCCCTCTGAAAGTTCTCCACTGCCTGGGTATTGAACTCACACACTTTGGGTTTGTCACTGGATCTAACCAACGCCTTTATCCACTGTGCCATGTGTCCTTGAGGACATCTGGGTATGAATTTCTGGATATTATAAACCTAATGTTTTTAGCAACCATTTTTTTACCAGTGCTCATATTGCAATTTTGCTGTTATCATTTCGTGTTTTTACCAGAGCTCATATTGAAACGTTGTGACAAATATGGCGACAAAGATGAGGACAATAGTCCGACTAATGTAAATACTGTACATAATACCTCATCTCAGAAATATAGACAGATTAATAAGAGATATTTACAATTATATTAATAAGAGCTCATTACAATCATTATCAACAGTAGGAGATATTTTAAAGAGATCATCACATTTAATAAGAGATATTTACATTTATATTAATAAAATCCTTATAATCATTATCCTCAATACAAGATATTTTAAAGATATAACATTCAAGAAATATTACAATAAATAAGAGATATTTTAAAGAGATCCTTACAATCATTATAAGAGATATTGATATTTTAATGAGGAATCATTACAATAGTTATCATCAATAAAAGATATTTTAAAGAGATATTCACATTTATATTAATAAGGTATCATTACAATCATTATCCTCAATACAAGATGTTTTCAAGATATTACACTCAAACACTCATTACAATCAATAAGAGATATTTTACATCAAAATCAAATGAAAAGTATTAACTTTAACAAAATAAAGGATCAGAACCTCATGAATAAAAAACCACCTTTTCGAGTGATATCCTGGAAATTATAACTTCAAACTCAGAGAGTGCTTCAAGCATATTTTTTGCAATAAACCCAGTGAAGATGTGAAAACTAGTTCAAATAAGACCATAAACCATAATAAGATCTTTTTTTTCTTAAATAAGCCAGGTCAATTTAAACATAAAAATTATTTTCCAAGCAAAATCCTTTTGATGTATTCATTTTTGTTATTTTCGATTTAGTTACACTTAAATAACAGAATATTATCATTCCAAAAGACTATTAAACCCATCCTTTGTATTGTTTCTACAACATTTTACCAATTCATTTTCCAGTCATCTTCATGTGTTCAATACTTAAGAAAAAAAAAGAAGAAAGGTCTATTTTCTCCAGAAATAGGCAGAGATGATTAGGAAAGAAATGGTGGCTAATATGGCAAATGGCTGGGCTCATTCCTAACAATATATGCACTACATGATAACCAATTGATGTCATGTTTATATACAGTGATTTTTGTTCAATTCCTTCCCTGATTAGTAAAGAAATCAAATATGCTGAGATCCATGGTAGCATGACCTACACACCTGGCCAATAGGTTAATGTATGCTGCTGACCTTCCTTCCCTGCAATGTTTCTTATCTATTCTTTGGACCTCATCCTGAGAAGGTAATGTTTATTATAGATATATACCAATATGTAAAGACCTACTTTATACCATTCTGTTCACCTCATATTCAGAGGATCATGGGAAAACCTTTAACATATTAACCTTTAACACTCTTCATTATCCCTAAATATTACTTCCCATTCCACACTATAAACTCTCAACTACATTAACCCCATTGTCAATTTCAGTGAAGGTCAGCAGGACATGACAACAACTGCAAAATTCAAACTGTCATTCTTTACAGTAGTATGACAAAGTTTTGCTCAACTAACAAACTCACTGGTAAGGTGTCAGAGGTTAAAGTTGATTAAGGTATTATTTTATCTATTTACAGCATTCAAGATTGTTAAAGTTTAGATTAACCCATATCCTGCTGGAAACAGTTTTAAATGGAACCATCTTTTTTCCCATATATATATATATATATATATATATATATATATATATATATACTATAATTTTGGAAAGTCAAAATTTAACATAAATATTTGAAAATTTCCAAGTTTTCATCTGAAATCAAGAAAATAAGAACTTTAAGTAAAATCTTCACAATATATAGAAAAAAAGAAGATGCATATGTTCCTGTTGCCTGTTTAAAGTGACATTTTCTTTTTCCATTTAAGTAATCAATAAAAAATTAAAAAATTTAGTAAAGTAAAAATTTAATTGAAATTTGTTGGAAATTTCAAAGTTTTCACCTGAAATCAAGAAAATAAGAACTTTAAGTAAAATGGTCACAATATGTGAAAAACAGATGAAGGCATCAGTTTAAAGATACATTCTTTAGCTTAACCAACATCTAATAACTGTACATTGTTTGTACAAAAGCATTTTGGGTTTGAGGAAATGTATTTTACAACTCATGGGTATTTTTTTGTTTTTTAACTTTGCTAATAATTTTGGAAAACTGTATCTCACATTCAGTGCAGTTAATATTAGTTTTATCTACTCTGGACTAATTATTATAGCAGAGACATTTAAATGAGCTTTTCTTACATTGATGAATATATATCATCGAATTGTCATTGAAAATGAACTATAAACTTACATGTTAATCACTCATCATATATTGATTGATTTGCTTTTTTTTAAGGCTTATCAACCTTTTGCACGTTATTTAAAACCAGAAAATATTTTTAGATTGTTAGGATTTTTTGGGGAGATAATAATGATTTAGTAATACAAGTCTTACTAATTGGTTACTAATTAATAGCTGAGGGGAAAAGAGGTGGATTCATACCTTTCCCAAGGTTATTTATGCATAAGGGAATATAATGAACCCAACTGGAATTGAAACTCGGCTCTCCAATGAACAATTCCAAGCCATTATCCATTACACTACTCCCACATCCATTACAGTATGCTTACAATACCCCCACCACACCAATATTCCCAAGTGGTCACCCATCTAGGTGCAAAACAGGCTTGTCACTTGCCATAATCAGCATGTAGTCTCATAAGCCATTAAGAATGTGTTCAATCTTTGCCAAGTGCTCTAGTAACATAGCCTTGTGCCAAGTTCTACATATACTCTATACAGTATTCTACTTAGTTGGCCATGACTGTGGCAGTGTGCCCTAGAAATACAGATTGTCTCAAAGTTAGCCATGTTGAACATATATTTTATATTTTAATCACTTAGTTACAACAATGATCCTCTAGTCTGAACTTGTGCCAGACTATTAAACTATGCTACACCCAAAAAGCTTTCAGAAACTAATGTATTTTGTGAGACAAACATCTTCATATTTACTGTTTATAGTCTTAATATGAGGTGATAATCTGTTTTACCGAACAGATTACACAGATCAATGTTAAAGGCATTACTTCAGAGAGGCCATACGAAAACTGAAGATTATGTCTAGACTTTCATTTGTCATGCTCCTTCTCCATAACCCATCAATCTTTATTAACTTTCTCTAATATCTTGCTTTTATTATTATTATTATTTAATGCTTTCTTGATTTTGTCAAGAGAGTAAAAAAAGCACATTTTTGGAAATATTGCCTACATTCATGTGCAAGTTGTGTTTTTTCAACCAAATCTTCAGGCTCAAATAATTAGCAGTTATTCTATAAATGGGTAGAATATATCTTTGTGTTGAAATTCATGTTTTGCTTAAAAAAACAAATCTCAGCTTTTGACATGAAAAATATTTAATACTTATGATGTTATGGAATAACCTGTCACCCTTATGAGTAACTACACTATAGGTAGTTATTACCTATAAGTATCGGTAAGTCAACAGATTACAGGAGTCTAACTGGGATCTGTTGAGTATGACTCAGACTTATGTGAGAACTACCGACCTTCCAATAGTAGCACTCACTACTGGATTGACTTGTGACGATCATGCGCATAACTTTTACCTTATTTCTTATTGTACTGGTTTTTTACAATAAACCTTTACTTATTTTTCAAGTATATATTCCTATTAGCACAAAATATAACAACTTACAAATAAATAATTGATTGACAATAATATATTTTATTGACTGACTTGAATAGTAATATATGATATTGTAATGCTTTACGATTAACAATAGAAAATGAAAGTGCAAAAACAACAAATGGAAGTAGGGCATGGCACAGATAAGTAAAACGGTTTTTATTTCCTGTGGTTTACAATGTTCAGTCATTTGCTCATTCCAGAGTATTGTATATCAAAAATGGGAGACTGAAAGTTCATTTGGGGTGTAACACAAGGTAGTGGTCAGCATAGACACATGGAGAAAATCAACATGCATGTGTAATCAAATGAGAAATATCAACACAAATTACCGTATTGCAGTCATCAAGAGTTAGTCTCTGCTTGCTGCCACTTGTTTCATAACTGGATGAAGGCATCACTTGATGGAAGTGCCTTGGTGTCACTGCTGATAGCCTGCAATGGGGTCCATCACCACTGCAAGCCTAACTGGATCTACCTTTGTGGGTGAAATCAGTATTGGCTTTATAATAAGCTCAAAAATGACAGTTGCAAAAAAATGCAGTCTTTTTTTTCTGATTGGTCAGAAAGTTGTCTTATGACACCCTGGTATTTTTAGCTGTTATTCCAGAAGTAGATATGCAAAGCCAAAACAAATTATGGTCTATTTTTGTCATATAAGTTGGGAACATCAAAGTGAGCACCAGTGACATGGTAATGCTTGATGAAGCCTGGGGCCAACTACTTGATTGTATGCCCCTAAGACTCATGTAGAGGAGCCTATTGGGACTCCAGTAGTGTGCAGAAGGGAGGAGCAGATGATGCAAAGGTCCTGGGCATCCATTTTGGGAGTGCATGGTATTCTCAGCATCCTTCTGTAGAACCCCATTTTTGTTGGTTCAAGTCTTTTCTTCATCTGAAAGGATATTTTTCAGCTTTCACTGCCATATAAGAGGAGTGATATTTTTAAGAGATTCTTAGAAACTTTTCTTTATTATTGTTTGCTAAGATACCTGTTAGATGGCAATGTTTCAGAACTATAAAAAGACAGGACAATAAAGCCCTTTCTCTCTTTCATTTTGAAATACAGCAACATCAACATGAGTCTTGTCCCAACTAGGAAAAATTTATTCAAAGGTTACCACCTACTAGATTGTAAGTCATATGCACGTAATTCCTAATAACAAAGCCTTAAATATTTTTCTTCCTTTTTCAGTTTTCTGTATACACAAAATATATAAAATTCTTCCTTGTGCTGAATTTTATTCCTTGTGAAAGTATTGTATTCAATTTCTTTAAAAAAATCTCAATCTTAACACCATTCTAAAGCAAACCTGTAGATATGTAACCTCTGCAATGAAAAAGTGAAGGAAAAAATTAAATACCAATATTGATTCTGGAACTTTAGCGCAGGCAAAATCCTTTATCTGAATGCAAATCTTAAAATGATTGCTATTTTTTCTTTCCATATAAAACAGATGTCGGTTATTCTCAAATAATTTCTTGGTCTGATCACTATCAACCTCAACTGGTCTGAGAGATAAACAATAGCTTCTTTAAACTCTGTTTATATATATATATATATATATATATATATATATATATATATATATATATATATATAGATAGATAGATAGATATGGGTTGGGCATTCATGGTTCTCCGCAGCTTTCTGTATTTTGTTGCTTTTAGTAATACTGTAGTATACATTGCATATAAATTATTTTTGTTTCTTCCAACAGAAGTACAAGCAAAAGAAAAAAATGAGAGTGAAAGAAGAAATAATCTAAGAATTTATTAATAAAAAATCATTTGAAAAATAAAATATTTATTCAACAGAATATATATAAGCTCTTCTTGTTCTATATCCTACTAAAAATGGATTATCAGTAATTTGTAATGAAGTGAGTGTCAAATATTTGCACCAAAATTCAACAACAAAAACATTTTGTATTCACTTTTTTTATTTTTTTTTAAATCAATTTCACCCCAAGCAAGGCAGTAAAGCCATAGAGACGTAAGTGGTTGCTGGGTGTGGAAGAGTTAGAAACAGGAACATTTTTAAGGAGCAAGAACAGAGGAAGAGTAATCAAGAGGACAACAGATAGCAATTGACATTGCATTTAAATTTTTGCAGATTAAAGTTAGCTGAAAGCATGGAGCTGGAAGGGAATTCTACTAGGGAGAAGTGCAAGAAAAAAAAAAAAAAACTGTTAGCATAGAATTTACAGTTACATGTAGCCAGCTTAACAGTACATTGATAAGTGCTTATCACCAGTCTAAGTACTGTACTTAAATTCAGAGAGTCTAGGCACTATAGCAAAGAGTTCATCCAAACAATTACCATGAAAGTATTTATAGAAAAGGCAAAGGGAGGCAACCTTAAGGCAGTGGAAAAGTAACTGAAGCTCGGCCATCACATTGGATCAATAATACTGCTGATTCTTTTTTGGGTTTTATCAAGGAGCTCTAGGTAGATAGCAGGAGCACTGGGCCATATGTGACAGCTCTATTCTTAGCATGGATGAATGGTAAACTTTCAAGGAGGCATAGTGGCGTAATGGATACCAGCTGGGATTGAGGAATCAGAGAGCCAAGTTCGAATTCCAGTCAAATCCATTACATTCACTTATGTGGCAATACCCTTGGGAAAGGTATGAACCCTCTTCTTCTCCCACCAGCTATGGGTAAATAGCAGGACAGATAAGGTTCTATAGCCTATGATGGCAACTGGTCTTCTGCAGAAAGAAATGGCAGGAAAAAAATCTGCCTCGTCAGTCATGTATCAAAAGATACATGATCGCCTAAGCATGTATCACGAATGGCACATAACTGAAGATAGACTCTGGAAAGATGAACCATCCAGCATGACACAGTGAACCAACCTTCCTGGCAGCTGACCTAGTGAGTCACTCTCCTGGAGGTCAGCATCAGCCATGCTGGTGGATGGCAGAGTGGGTTCTCTCAAAGGATTAAAAGAGAGCAGACTCATTTTGTAAGTGTTAAAATTAACAAGCTATTCTTTGCCCCAGTTAACTGCTCAGCAACCTTAAGAAAGATATTAGAATAATCAAAAACCTATACTGGCAGCATACAGCCTGCATATGGATAGAAAATAAGTTCAGCAGAAAGTTAATAGAAAGGGGTGTAAGACAAGGATGTGTCGTATCACCGGACTTATTCAACCTATACAGTGAAGTGATTCTGAGAGAATTAGAAGTCCTACAAGGATTCATTATTGGCAGCTACAATCTTAACAACATAAGGTATGCAGTGTTGATAGCAGATACAAAAAGAAAGCTACAAAAACTCTGCAAAATATGGTGAAGGAAAGCAAGGAGAAAGGATTAAACATCAACTGCTAGAAGATAAAATGCATGGTTTTTAGCAAAAGGATGAGCCCAAAGTGTAAATTGCAAATCAGAGATACCAAAAACAAACAAGTGCGGAAATTTAAATATCTGGGAAGTGTTTTAACAGAGGATGGAAAGGGCAACATTTAAATCTGAATCTGTATTGGGATAGCCAAGGAAGCATTCAAAAAGCTAAGCAGAGTAATAAGAAATAGAAAAATTTCCCTAGAAACAAGAAAATTAGTACTAAACTGCTATGTTATATCTGTCCTTCTGTATGACAGCAAGTGCTGGATGGTTATCTCAAAGATGAAGTGGAGACTTGAAGTGCAAGAAATGTAGTTCTCCAGAAGTATGCTAAGGATGCTATGGACCAAACATGTGAGTAATGATAAAGTTTTGGAGAAAATGAAACCACAAATGAAACTGTGTATATTTCTGAGATGAGATATTGTAATTATTTACACTATTTACATTGTTCAGACTGCTGTCTTATTTACATCCTTTCTGCCATTGTACACTCCGGCATTCTTTAGGTGAATGGAATTTCATACCGAACCCTTTATTTCATCCACTGGGGTAGATTTTTCTAGTTCCACATGTCATGCCTCTTCCAGATATCTCAGTTTCAGTTATTTCCCTTTAATTCAACTCTCCAAGGTTTTGTTTACCTAGGTTTTAGCCAGCTATTAAACTAACATCTCTTCAACCAACATCGTTATCCACTGCGGCCATGTATCCTGACAGATGGTCCAGTGGATAACAGCATTGGCTGAAGTTAATCCAGTGAAAACAATCTGAACAATGTAAATAGTGTAAATAAAAAAAAAAGAAACTAATATTTAACATCATGAAGAGACAGTTGAAATTTCTAGGACATATAATGAGGAAGAAGGGCTTGGAAAATCTGATACTCACAGGACAGACAGAGGACAAGAGTGACAGAAGAAAACAATGCATTACATACTTAATAAGCTTGAGTAAATGAATGGTAGAACAGAACTTAGGATAAATAACAAAAAAAACAAAGTTTATTAAAAACTACATGGGACAGAAAGTTGTGGAGAGCCATGATCGCCTACATCCTGAGGGGACACGACACATAAAGAACAAGACTAAGAGAGAACCAAAATGAAGATAAAATCAAACAGTCTCAATAAACTCAATTTAAATTTTGTAAAAATGAAGCTGATTGGTTGATAAATCCTTTGCATATCCAAAAATTAACTTCTGAAGAAATTTGCTCTCTGCCATCTATCCATTTCTCTTAAAATCAATTCAGTAAATGTAAGTTATTGGTAGTTATTTGTTATTAGTAGTAATGTAAAACAGGATTATGACTGAGCAGGATACTTTTGTGCAATAAAATTTCAACTATCTTGAGGATTAATTTTGTTAATTGACAGGTCACTAACACTATGACTGATGTCTATTTCTTGAATGTCACTTCACAAAAATGCCACAGAAAATACAATTTTGCTGCTTATTTCCACTGTTTAATATTTCCAACAACAACTCCTTTAAATATATTCACAAGGAGCACATTTGTAACAAAATCAAAACAAAATTTCTTCTCTTTCCCTGGAAGATATTTCTGGAAGATTTCTCAGATATGAACAGGTCATCAAACCTTTGTTACACAAAACCCCCACACAAAGAAAGATTTATGCTAACATTAGATATAATTTAAAATATATTTCGTCAACTCCTAAAAACAGCAGACAGGATTCTTTCAAGCATTGAGAGAGAGACACTCACTCTATTTCTTTCCTTTTTTTTTCTTTGATATGTAATTTGTATGAATAAAAAATAAATTATTCAACTTTATGCATTAACCACATAGTCTCTGTATTTCTTTCTTTTTTGATATTGCCTATGTTGGTCAGTTCACCTCAGCAAAAAATATAAGTGCCTAATTTTATTTTTACTTTTCCACTGGAGGAAAAAGTCATATTTCTTAATAGTTTCTTTGAATTTCCACATGAAGGGAAAGAAAAAAATGAAAGAGAGGAAATAAAGAAAAATAAAGAAAAAAAAAGAAATAAAAGGAAAAAGAAAGAAAGAACTGAAGAAATGAAAAATGGATTGAGGAATGGTGAATAGGCAAAGAGTGAGAGAGAAAATAAATAACGAATAAGATAAAAACTGCATAAAAAGAAACAGAAGAGCAATGAAAGAATAAATGACCGAACGGACAATGAAGAAATAAAAGTAAAATAATTACAATATTGAATGAAGAAAGATAAAAACAAAAACAAATGAAAAGAGAAGATATGAAGAGAAAAAGAAGAAAAACTGAAAAATTAGAGAAAGAGAGACACAAAAAGAATAAAAGGGAGAAAGAAAAATAAAATGAAAGAATAAAAGAATATAAAATGAAAGATAACAATATATATATTTAGATTCTTAGGTTTATATTGCTGAGTATCTTAGGTGTTTTTCAGGAGAGACAGATGATTATAAAAACAAAACTTTTGGATAATATATTCAGTGCAACACAACTACTAAAAAGAATCACAAAAATTTCCTGAAAAGATTTCGCAATATATCAAAAAGTATTTTCCTTGAATTATTACCATTTCTTATGTACCATCTGCTTTAATGTTTCATAAAAAATATAGCATACTATGTCAGATTTTATTATGCAATCACTGTTTTTACAATAAAAAAATATGAGTAAAATTTTTAGAATATATTTATATGATAAATAGATGATGTGAATTTCAGATTATAACATCTGATTTTATGGGCACATGCTCGAGCAGTTACAGCATTTGCTTTCTGACCATAAAACCCAGGTTCAAATCTCACCATGGTCAGTTTATCAGGAAAGTGACTTCTTCAGGTTATCAACCTGGGGTGATAACACTAGTGTGCAGCACCTTTGAAAACTGACTGAAAACCATATCACAGGTTGGCCCAAGCCTTATGAGTTGAATTGGGTAGATGGAACTATTTGGGAGTTATCAGTAGTTGTGTGAGAATGAAGTCATAAGTCATTGTGACCAAAGGTTTAAGTGTACTGTCCTTGTTCAAACTGTTGATCACATCAGATGATGTGCTCTCTACCAGAAACTATAAAAAAGGACTGCTCAGCATATTTGCAGTATAAACCACAGGTAGGCTCTTTAGGTGTTGAACAAGCACAAATGTGACTGAACAGGTGTCTGCAATGGGGATTGGCTAGCCACCCTATTTGATAGGCATACTCAGATAGCCTTTATGATATCTGAGTTGATATGGTGAGATTTGATGAGACAATTCAAGGGTCATTCAACATATTCTAAATAAATATATACAATAGTATAGTTATTAATATTTATTTTTTAATTTTTGGGTGTCATAAGAAAGATATAACATGAAAATAAAAACAAAATATTGTAAGGTTATTGAATGATTGGAAAAATTGAATGATTGTTAAAAGTAGCAAAAAACTTGAACAAGGATCATGAAACTGTTAAGATATTTGAAATGTTGGTAAGAACAGAAAATCTTTATAATGATGCAAAAACAAGGAGTCAAGTTGAGAAAAGGCAAACTTTCTTGTGCAAAAACTCAAATACAGAAATAATAGAAAAACAAGGAAGCTGCATCATAGCCAGCATAGATCAAATAAGGTCTCAAAGCAAAGATGTAGAAATGATTGAGCAAATGTGAAAGGATATAACAAATGATAATCATGATGAAATTAATCAGGATATACAAAGAGGATCAGATGAAAATGAAGGTAACAAAAATCTAGATGTCCAAAACAGTGATGAAAATTCTGATGAAGATCAATTAAAGGAAGATAGCAATGAAGATGAAAATGTATGTGAAAGATCCTGGTCTCTTAGAAATGCAATAAGATCTATGGAAGGACAGACAGAAGTAGAGCAAGAAAACCTCAAAATAGAACAGAGTGTACAAGAAGCAAAAGAACAACCAAGGGCATAAAACCCCTCCATTTCAGGGAGATCTAATTATATATATATATATATATATATATATATATATATATATAAATCCATGGGTAAATAATCCAAGTAGATCTTAATAATATAAAATATTTAAAATTATTCACAAGAGAGCTCAATATATTTATTATAGAGAATATAAATGAATTACATAAAAATGAAACTCTGTTACCCCATTCAGATGGCCATTTCACATCCAGAATCTTCTCTCTGAATGGGATAACAGAGTTTCATTTTTATGTAATTCATATATATATATATATATATATATATATATATATAGGTGTGTGATCATTTAAATATAGATGAGAGATACACTATATAAACTCAAGTAGTCATGAGGGGGACAGATTTCATTAGTAAATGACTTGTGAATATTACTTGGCCTACAGTTTCATGGGTGGGTGCACTTTTGGGTTTGTTGTATAATCTGTATTGAAATAAAATTTGTTTTAATGTCAGGACTCTGCTTTCAGTTGAAGTACCTTTTTGATTTCAAGAAACAAAAACTATGACATTGATAAGTGATTGTTATTTTGGCTGAACAATAAACATTATCCAATGATGTATTCAGGGCTATTTTATCATTGTTGACAATGTGAAACCTGTGAATGGACCCAGGGGCATTCTTTTAATGTTGCATCATTGCTGTATGTGGGAGATACATCTTGGTTATCATTATATAAACTTCAGTTATTGTCCTTGTCAAAAGTTCATTTGAGGGTATGTGTTGATATTTTTTTGTCTTTTCAGCTTGTTAATAGTTAAGATATATATGTGTATATATATATATATATATAATTACTTAAATGTTATTTTTAGTGGATACCCATATATGAGTAGACACTATTTATTAAACAGTATATTTATTTATTTTTCATCTACTGTCCTGAATATTCAAGAAATTTTATTAAAAGAAAAATATGCATTCTCTGATAGAATTTGAACTTGAATCCTCCTGGGCAGAGGAAATCATCATCATCATCATCATATCCAATGTGCTTTAGCCCTTTCAGCCTGTCGATGATCAAGCAAAGTTGTATAGTGCTTTTAAACACAAATCTTTCCTGGACTTTCAAAATATATATATCTGCTCAGTTTCATATACTAACATAAACAAAGAAATTTTGAGTGATAGATTTTTTTTTATTTATTGATCCTACAGATTTTATTACTTAAACATTATTTTTTGTGGATATCCATATTTGTGTAGACACTCTGTTTATTTAATTAATATATTTATTTATTTTCATCTACCAGCCTGAACATCTCAAAAATCTGATTTAAAAAAAAAAAATATGTGCTCTCCTGCAGGATTCAAAGTTGCATACCCCTGGGCAGGGGAAAACACTCTTTAATGTTTAAAAAAAATAAATATTTGAGAAAAATTTAAATATTAATAAATAAAAGGATTGACCATCAAGAAAATATTTGAAGACACTGCTGTTGCAAACCTTGTCAGAGACTTTGAAGATGACAGCTTTTTTGCTTTTAACACCTGAGCTGGTAAGGTAGATATGAAAGTTATTGCTTACTCAGCCACCTCCTTCTCTGTCAACTATTATGGTGTCCAACTGATGAGACATTTTGTTCGGATATTTGATAAGAGGGTAGAGGGATATATTGGCTCAGGTCTTTCTCAAGTGTATGAAACATGTGAATTTGCATAAAAAGCACCAATCAGAATTTGAACTTAATTCCTTGATTTCATTTTTCACCTCTTTTTACAAAATAAAAGTTTGTTTAATGGCATATCAATTCTTTATGGGTCATTTAACTGCTTCTCCACCAATTATTTTGGGAAAAATGTTTCATTTTCAGATAAATTTTTTATTTGTTTTTAACATACTAAGAAACTGTGAGGCAGCTTGAAGTACCCAAGTGGTGGCTAACACCTCTACCAGATGTATGAGTTGACCATTGGACTCATTTCAAGCTCAGAATGGTATAAAAAGAATCAAGAACCCATGTATAAACACGTTTGTAGCTGGTTTTTGAACGTTATGTTTTGGACATGCTTATTCAACTGTATTTGAAAAAGACACTTTCAGTAAAAAAAAACGTATATTCACGTCTAATACCAAAATTTAATTTTTTGGGGAGCTTTGAAATAATAAAATATATGTTATTCTGCTTTCACAATTGAATACATGGTAGATGATACTCAGCTTTTGTATATATAGATGTTTGTGTAGACATAATTACTAGAGGTGGTGACATGTATTTTGTTGAAGTTATATTTTGGAATACAGTTTAATTTAAGAAATTGCAGGATATTATAATATTAATGTCATGAAAATATTTTTTCATGTTCGTTGTTTGATTGGTTGGGTGATTTTGTTTAGTGACATATCAACACCTCTATGGGTTATTTAATGCCAAAATGTAAATATTTTGAATGCAGTTGTATGCCTTCAACTACAGATTGCTAACAATACTTATTGATAGTAAAATGAGCAACAGTCCATTTTGTATTGTTGCTCATTTTACTATAAATAGGTCTTGTTGGTAATTTTTTTAAAAGAAAAATGTATTGCTGATGTTTTTACTATAAAAATTTATTTTTCTACTTTCATAATATTTGGCTTTTGTTTGGGGGATTCACTATTTTCCTATAGCTGGGACCCTAACAGGTGCTACCACTCCAGATCATGGTGGACCTAGGAACAACATTAATTAAGAGGGAGTTCCATGCTCCTCAAAACCTCCAATCTCCCAATCAGAGGCTTTGCTGCAGGATGTAGTTAATCATCATACCCAGGACTAACAAAATAAAAGATCAAACTGGATACATTTTATTGATTATTTTAATTGCAAACAGATCTTGAAATTTCATTGCTAAATGTTATATTTCTCTATTATTAAAATATAATTAAAAACAAAATTTCAGAATTGTCCAAAAGAATAGATAATTTAAATTATTTAAAACATTCAGCAATTAACTAAATATTTTGTTTCAAAGTAACTTGAAGCAACAGAAATGGCATTCTAATGAAGGATGCTGAGAATACCATGGACTAATCATGTGGGCAATAACAAAGTTTTAGAAAAAATAGAAACTAAAAGGATACCTATACTTGACATCAAGAGAGATAGTTGAAATTTCTAAAGCAAATAATGAGGAAAGAGGGCTTGGAAAATTTGATACTCACAGGACAGATTGAAGGCAAGAGGGACAAAGTAAAACAACACATAACCTACCTAACAAGCTTGAGTAAATAGATGATGGAACAAGTTTTAGGAGAGATAATGTTATGGGAACTTACCTATAACGATAATGGACTTTTCCTGACACTATAAATACTGCGCCTCTCAAGAGGTAGAATGAATGAATGGTGTAACGAGTCAAGACAATATTAGTTCACTCTAAACCAGATGGACAGTCATTACTAACACCTTCAACTTCTTGTACTATATTTCTGTCGTAATATATCTTATTCTACTCTTGTGTTCGTGTTGTTTTTCCTTGGTTCTAACCTTGGACCATAACTGTGGTGCAAGGATATTGGACCATAACAGATAACAAAAAAGCAAAATTTATTAAGAGCTACAAAGGACAGGAAATTGTGGAGAGCCATGATTGCCAATGACCTGAAGGCACATGACACAGAGAAGACAAAGTAGCATTCAAAAAAATTTCTGATTTTATATTCTGATTCCAGGTATAAATTTATACAGCTTAAAATTAAATTTGATTTTTCTGGGGACTTATCTTTAAAAATGTACATATTAACTGGTAAAATCATATTTTTTAATTTCAAAAAAGTAAAGGCAGGTTAAGGCTTTAAATTTCCATTAATTTTTTTTTTACAAATTTCCCTTTTCATAAATAATGTTTATCATAAATGAATTAGAATCCAAAATATTATTAGACATTATTCTGCATTTTTATTGATAGATAAACTTTATTTTTTTTAATTACCATTCTCTTTGGGACATATGAGTTCATGCCTTTCCAGTGATTCCTTTTCTTCATTTTCTTTGAATTGCCATGTATTCATAGTGGAGTGGTTTCCCATTGTCTTTACCATAATTCTTGTGGTAAATAAAATGGAAATTCTTGATTAGTGAAAGTAATGTTCCATTTTCTTATTTTGTTATTAAAGGAAAGTAAAACGGTTTTTATGCAGATAAATTCTTTTAATTATTAAAAGAAATTTATACTTAATTTAAAGAATAGATATTTTACATACAATATAGAATCATATATAAGAAAAAATCCTTTACAGAAAATTCATGTGCAATTCAATCAAAAAGATATCACCCCTTTATGCAAGAAGTTAAAAACACAAAACACTAATTTGGTACAATATAGCATGAGCCAACTCTCTCAGAGGCAAAAGAAAATTAAGTGTGACTCTCTGACTGATGACTTTCTTTTATGTCTGCCAATAAAGTTAAAAGATGGTCTTTATGAATGGGTTCAAATTTAAGTGGGTCATTGCAGGCATGAGCAAGCAATAAGAATGTTTTTTTCTTCTTTTGTGTCTGCCAATAAAGCTTAAAGATGGCATCTTATAAAGTGGTTTGAACTTAAGTGGGACATTGCAGGCATGAGCAAGTAATAAGAATATTTTCTTTTATGTGTTTGGCTGTTAATTATCTTTTATATTACCACAGACATAATGTAAAATAGGATATATATGATCATAAGTGAAGTAATAATAATGATAATAATAATAATAATAATAATGGCAGGTTGCACATTTCAGAGTATGCTCATCTGCTAGGGTAGATAACTAATCCCTATGGCAGATGCCTGTTCAGGTACATTTGTATTTCTTTAACACTCACAGAGCCAACCTGTGTTTTATACTGCAACTATACTGAGCAGACCTTAGTTACATTTTCTGGGAGAGAGAGAGCATATAATTTGGCATAATCAACAGTAGGCTCAAATATTTGGTCACAATAACTTGTGATTTTGTGCTAACACAATGATAGCTTCCAAACAACTTTATCGAAACAATTTGACAAGTCTGAAGTCAACTCATGGTATTGTTTTCAGGCACTTCCCAATGATGCCACAAGCATGGGTTGTTTTCCTGAGACAATATTATCAAGCAGTCACCTCCTTGAAAAATTGACCATGGTAAAATTTGAAACCAGGTTGCATGGTTAGAAAGCTAATGTTCTAATCCCAGGCCTATATCATGATCATAAATTCCCGATAGATTATTGTATATCATTAACATAATTCTCTGATATTTTCCTGTATATCATTATCATAATTCCCTGATATTTAAATCAGAACTTATCATCTTGTATATTTGTCAATGGATTTTGTCAAGGACCTCAAGACATAGAGTGGGTCACCAGACCATATATGGCAGTAATATTCCATGCATGGAATGGATGGTTGTTTTATAGATTTGAAGAATGAACTCGGACGAGAAAAACTTTCTAGCACAACATCAAGAGACAACTTTCTTTGTGATAGATGAAGCTATTGATTCAATGTATTTAGTCCCCACTCGTGTCAATGGACAGTATGAGACTAAGCAGGCATAATGAGGTGCTCTCAAGGACTTGGGAATCAGCCATTCTAATCGGAGACAGGAAGGGTTTTCTGTAGTTACTAAAGGAGAGCAGTTTCGTTTTGGCAACATTAAAGTTTACGAGCCATTTCCTGCCCCAGTCAACCACAGATTAGAGGTCCTTTTTGAGATCAGCAGCCAGGTTAGTATTGTCAATGAACCAGATCTATTATCGAGGCAGGAGTAAATAGTGGTGTTGTTCATGTAGATGCCAACTTGGGAACTGATGACATTGGGAAGGTCATTGAGGAAGATCAGGAATAGTGTAGGGCCCAAGATAGAGCCTTAGAGAACAACCAGCAGTCATGATAAAGCAGCCAGAGGAGAACCCATTTAGGATGACCTTCAGTTCATGGTTTGTCAGGAATGATTGTAGTAAGTCAAATAATCATCCTGTAATAGCGTATCCCTGAAGCTTACAAAGAAGGTCAGCATGCAAACCCTATCAAATGCTTTAGAGATGTCTAGAGCCACAGCTCAAGTTTCTCCATTATTGTTGAGTGTTTGGTATACAAATTCAGTTATGGTTGTGAACACGTCAGCAGTTGATTGGGCAAAGCGGAAAACATATTGCTTGTCAGAGAGCAGATTATGTGAGGTAAGGCACTTAACCACTTTGGCATTGATTAAAGACTTTACTGAAGAGTGATAGGAGACTGATAGGATAGTAGTTAGACAGGTCAGAAGGGTCACAAGAGTTCTTAAAGACAGGCACAACTGATGAGGACTTCCAACAGGCTGGAAAGCAAGAGACGGTGAGACAGTAAAGCTTATAGAGGACAGGAGCCAATTCAGGAGCACATTTCTTCAGGATAATGGCCAGTATCCTGTCACCACCACCAGCCTTATGGGAGCCTACCATCTACCCAGTTTCACTCACAAGGCTTGGATCAACCCGTGGTATGGTTTTCAGGCACTTTCCAAAGGTGGGATTGACCTTGATCCAGTCTGATAATATCAGGAAGTCTTCTTTCTGACAAATCAACCATGGTGAGATTCAAACCAGAGTCTCATGAACAGAATGCAAATGTTCTAACCACTCAGTCACATGCCCATAATTTTTCTGATTTACTCTAACTTTAAGCTCCTTCCAAAGATTTTCTATGGTATTTAGGTCAGGCGACTGACTTGGCTACTATAAAACACTTATTTTGCCTTTAACTTCAAAATATTTTGTAGACTGAACCAAGATTTTCACCACTATTTTCTAATACATAGTACTGCCCATTTTTCCATCAATGATATATAGTGCACCTCAACATCTACAAGGAAAACCACCAGAATTCATTACACTACTACCACCACCATGTCTAACTGTTGGGATGGTATTTTGAGGGTTTTAAAATGTGAACTTTTTTCTCCAGAGATCTCTTGAACAGTTTCCACCAAAGAATTTAATTTTTGTTTCATCAGATCATAATATTTAAACAAATAAACAATTGTATTAACATAAAATACAACAAATGAAAAATCAGGACAGATGTCTCTCATATGAAAAAAAAAGAGATCAGTAGTGTTGTAAAGTCATCTGGCCAGGTGTACAGAGAGGAGAGGAGGATGAGTTGTGACATACTGGGGCGAAGGTAGAGTCTGATGTTTTTTATATGTTGTAGAGTGGTTCCACACTGGAGGCTTGTATTTGTACTAAGTTGGTCCTAAAATAGGTTCGGTGTACAAAACGTTAGGAACTTGATATAATAGGTAATGATGCAGTAATCTAGTTGTGGTGGCTGATACTTTAGTATCCGACTAACGGTTGTCCGACATCGACTGACTGACCAACTCCCTGAGCGACTGCTACTACTCCTACCTATTATAGGTGGGAGAGTCTATTAACTATAGAATAGGTGTGTTCCATAACATCCCCCACTAAAACTTTACTCTGTAGGAGTAAACGGTTTTCTTTATTTATTTTTCATTTTTTACAGGAAATATGAAGAAAAAACAACAAAAAAAATTTTTTTTTTTTTTAGCAATATTGTAGCGTATCTCCTATGTTTTGGATCCACTTTTAAATGATCAGTTTCCTTTCTTTTTTCTTCTGGCTTAGCGTACCTCAGGTAAACTTGTTGCAGGCATTGTTAGATCAAACGTATTGAAAATCACCTCCATCGGCGTTTTTTCCACGGGACTGCTGTCAACCATGTCTGAAAAACGTCGTCTGATCTGGTTACTGCATGTGAATTTTTCATCTTTCACCAAGTACATCATATAGCCAATTTGCTTTTCTATTTTTTTTATACCTCCATAGTGTTACCAGAAACAACCTTCCGCTTTGAGCTTCTTAAGGATGGAGTCACAGTTTCTGTAGGTTCTTCATGTGGTTCTATTTGTTCAGCCTCTAGCTTCCCTTTTGTTGATCTTGTGCTTCTTAACGTTTTCTGTAGTGACTTCAGTTGACTTAAATCATTTAATAATACTGCATGTCCTTGGCTGCGGGTAACTCACTACCCAGTTTTTCTCGGTGTCGGCTTCATCTTTACTTTCTGGAGCTTGTTTTTCACATATATCATCGGTGTTACCCATTCAACTTTTTTAAATACACCGGTTTTCTCTAATCTGTCCAATTCTTTATCTATCTGTTCAATTGAAGCAAACAGCACATTCCTTTTCTTTTTGAATACTGCCTGAGCGTTTTCTTTTGGCTGGAATTTTGCCTCCATCTTGGTACACATTCTCAAACCTAGAGAAAAAACAGTAGGAAAGTTCCCTTAAGTTTCTTTACTAATTTTTGGGCTTCGTAGTTTAAAAAATCTACCTTGTAACAGAAAGAATTTATTGGTAGATCCCATAATTGGAATTCTGTTATCCAATTTGTACCAAGTATGTTTGCGGTATTTTCTATGACAAATAGTTTAGCTTTTCACATTTTTTATTTAATGTGACGTTTGTAACAAATTCTCCAATAAATTGTATTTTTTCTCCCGTCACTGACCTCGCGATTTTATTTGTTTTCATTAAAGTTGGTTTCCCCAACTTCTTCCATGTATGCAAATTTATGATAGATAATTCGGAACCAGTGTCGAGTTGCATTTTTATTTTTTTATTACTTATTTTGACAGTAACAAATTTTCTGGTTATTCCATCGTTCACCTTGTCGGACTTTAATTTTCTTATTTTATTGTCTTTATTTTTTGACCTGCAATGCGTGCTTTTATGACCCACTCTTTTACAGTTGAAACATTTTTTATTCCTAAAACTGCAATATCTGTACCAGTGAAGTTCACTGCAAGCAAAACATGGCTTCGGAAATTTTTGTTTATTTTTCTCTGGTATTTCACTTTTTGTTTGATAATCTGCAATTTTAGAATTCTTTTTGGTAGACTGACTTTCTTTTTGTAGCGTATTTTCCTTACATGCGAAACACCAGACTGTTCTATCTTTTTCAAATCTTTCTTTACTCTAACATATCTTGTGCAGTCTTCTGCCAACCTCTGAATCAAAATCCTTAGTTCGTTTTCTAATTTTGACAGCACTAATTTTCTCAACTCTGCATCTCTTTCCGATACCAGCCCTTAAACAAACACTAAGCACTTAAAATTGTCAGCGCTTAACTCTGCTAGCTTAAATTCTTCACAATGCTTATTCACATTGGCTGCGTACGTTATATAGTCTTGTTCGTCATCTTTCATCAGATTCAAACATTTTCACCTCTTGTGAAACAAAGATGTCTTTTTACTAAATAATTCACTTAATATATTTACCACCTCGGTAAATGTCAACTCGCTAGTTTTTTTCGGTAAAATCTAGTTTACCAATTTGTTATGCTCAGCAGTTCCTAACTTGCTTAAAAGAAGCCTAACCTTCTTTCCTTCAGACCACGAGTGGCAATCCTCGTTATACACATCCATATATTTTTTATAATACTCCTCAAAAGTTATCTCTTCATCTGGACTGTACATGAATATTTCAATTGAATTCCATATTGTATTCTCTGGGAAAGAATCATTTTGTAGATTTTTCTCTTTCCTCTTCTCAGTTATTTCCAGAATTTTGTTTTGAAACTCCTTATGCATCTGTTCCATTTCTCATTGAAATTGCATCTGTCTATTAAAAGTTTCCTCCTGTAGTTGCATCTGGAATGTTTTCTGTTGCTCTAATATTGTCATCTGTTGTTCCTCCTGGAACTTAAAAAATTCCTGGAATATATTTTTGCATTCCTCAATCTTTGCAAAAAGTTTACACAATGCTTAAATATTGTAGAGCGGGGTCCTACGAATTTGCAATTTATGACCTATTAGAGCAAACTGTCTTATCGAGAAAAAAAATTCAGTTGAGAATCTGACTGATTTTTTTGTCACTAAGTTGACGTCTTGTGTTTCGAAAAACTTTGCCAAGTATTTTTTTTTTTTTAAATGTGAATCCGAAATGTTGTTGCCGAAAATTGTGATGAGCAAGTTTTTTGTTTTTTTCCTCCATATGAGTATGAATTTCGTCACCAAATAATGTGGTGAGCGAATTTTTTTTCTTCCACCGTATGAATCCAAATCCCATCACTGAATAATACTGTGACGAATGCAGTTTTTTTCCTCCGTATGAATTTTTGAGTCCTCATGGCTAAGTGTGTTATGGAGTACAAATGTTTTTCTTCCTCTGTATGAATCTGAATACCTCATCGCCAAGTGTTGTAGGCGAACAAAAAGTTTTTCTTCCTCCGTATGAGTTCAAATCCTCATCAAGTGTTGTAGAGTAGTTTCCCAGTGGAGGCTTGTATTTGTACTAAGTTGGTCCTAAAATAGGTTCGGTGTACAAAACGTTAGGAACTTGATATAATAGGTAATGACGCAGTAATCTAGTTGTGGTGGCTGATACTTTAATATCCGACTAACGCTCGTCTGACATCGACTGACTGACCAACTCCCTGAGTGACTGCTACTACTCCTACCTATTATAGGTGGGAGAGTCTATTAACTATAGAATAGGTGTATTCTACTATAACATTATATAAAAGGGGCTTTTTGAAAAAGTGTGTGAACTTGGGTCAAATGCTGTCCAACTGGTCAGTGTCCCTTTGGTGGCCTTTTATGTCCTTTTTGAGGCTCAAATCAGTTACAGTTTTCATTTTGTTTCTTCAGGCTGGAATAGGTGCTATTGGGTAGAAAGTGTGGATTGTATTGCTTGTTTTTTTTTCTTTCTTTGAGTGTGTGGGTAAATGGAAGATATGTGGGGAGCCTTGAACACCTGATAGATTTTTAGTTGAATTTTGGACACCCAGATCATTTGCACTCAGCTAGTGGTGGAAATTAGTATAGTGTAAATCAGAAGATCTTATTTTTGGAAGAATGTAACAATAATATTTTGTTCCAAAATGAAGAAAGCAACTTGAGATGATTAGGGGCAAAAATTAAACAACACTTCCCATGTCTGGTCTAAGACTGCAATCTTACACAGTGGAGTTGATGTAATGGAATAACCTGTCACCCCCATGAGTAACTACACTATAGGTAGTAACAACCTATAAGTATCGGTAAGTCAACGAACTATGGAGTCTGGCGGGGATCTGTTGAGTATGACTCCGACTTACATGAGAACAACCGACCTTCTAATAGTAGCACCCATTACTGGATTGACTTGCGACAATTGTGCACATAATAGTTAGCGTATTTCTTATTGTACTGTTTTTTTACAACAAATCTTTACTTATTTTATCCACCATGTTTTCAAGTATATATTCATATTAGTACAGAATATATCAGGAGTGTTTGATTAATTGTATCTTTGCTCACTTCTGTCTTAGCTACCTGAAGTTCATTCTGAAATTCTTTCCATTACTTTCTAAAAAAAAATGGATGTAGTTGCCAATTTACTTAATTTACAAGGATGTCCTGTTTGAGGAAGATTTGTTTTCATGCTGTATTACTTCCACTTTTGTATGATAGATCTTATTAAAAGGGTGGGATAATTAAGTTCATTGGAGTTCTTTCAATATCCCATTCCATAATAATGCTAGTCACCTAATCACTCTACAAATTTCTTGAGAAAGCTTCTTTGTTATTGTGAAAACTTTTGACATCCTAGTCAGAAATTCAATGTTCATTGAAAGTACACACAGGACTTTTAAATTGTCACACTTTGTGTGTAGTGTGCATGAAAAGAGATTGACTCATGCCTTTTCTAATTTGCATGTAAGGAAATGTAACAAACTTGACTGGAATTTGAAATTGGCTCTCCAATTTCTCATTCCAAGCCATCAAAGCATCCACACGTCCAAGCTTACTACACCTGGTTTTCCAAAATAGTCACCCATCTAGGTACTGACCAAGCTCAACATTACTTAACTTTGGTGATTGGATGAGAGCTGATGTTTCAACATGATATAGCCTAACTGAAATTACTGGTATTAAATAACGATAAGGCATGGTTCTAATATCAAGTTATATGTTCGTGTCACAAGTCATGTAGCCCATGAGGGTCATTGGGGCACCACATGTACTTCAGCTATAGCAACAGTAATGTTTCTAAGGCAAGATAGTCTGGCAAGGCTTATCCATCTTCAGTTTGGTTCTGAATTCAATTTTCCTTTTCCTAGACTCTTTAATCCATAACTGGGAGAAGATGGGATGGATTCATGCCTTTCCCAAGAGAATTTATGTGTAAGTTAATATAATGAACTTTTTATTTTATTTTAATCATTTTACTCTAAGCAAGGTGGAAAGTGAGAGAAGAGACTGGGTATAGGGGGATTGAGGAGAGGATAAAAGATGAATAGGGTTCAAGATGATAGAATATGGTCATTGACATTGCATTTAAATTTCTGATGATTTAAATCTTATCTTGCGTCCCTGAAAATTACTTTCAGGGACGCAAGATAAGAGGAAAGGAGTTACACTGTCAGGAAGTGCAAGAAAAACAACTGTTGGAGTAGAAGTGGCAGTTACATTTAACTATTTCAACAGTAAAAGGGTGGGATGCTGATCTAGTAGCATGCTTAAATTCATGTATTTGGGGCACCAGGGTGAAAAGCTCACCAGAGCAGTTGCCATGAAAAGACAGAGGAAAGCCACACTATGTGAGAAAGTGATTGAAGTCGAGATGCAAAGTCAGGATTGATTACATTGCAGATCCTTCCATGGATATTGTCAAGAACCTCGATGAATAGCAGGAGCATCAGACCAGATTTGTATTCAATGCATGGATGAAAGGTAGATTTGTAAATGTGCAAGATGAATTCTAACAAGAAAAATATTTTGGCATATCACAATTGACTACCTTTCCTTGCAGTAGATGCAGCTATTAATTCAATGTAGTTGTTCCACTTCATTAGTTGAAAATGTGAAGCCACGAAGGCACAATGAGACACTCTCCAGAAATCAAGCATCAGCCATGCTGATGTCAAGCAAAAATGTTTCTCTATGGTGGTTAAATGAGAGTAGTTTAGTTTTGGAGGTATTAAAATTTACCAGCCATTTTTTGCTGCAGTTAACCGCTGATTGGTGATACTTTTCAAGAGCAGTGGTCAAGTTAACTTTGTTAGCGCCAATGCATTTATGCAGATGATACTATCATTTATTCCTGTCTCAATAACAATTGAGACAGGAATAAATGATAGTATCATCTGCATAAATGCCTACTTGGGAATTGATGACATCAGGAAAATCATTGATGAAGATCAGAAATAGTGTAAGACCCTTGGGGTTGACTGGAATTCAGATTTAGCTTGTTGATTTCATTATTATACTTCCAATAACATTTTATCACAAAATGTTAAAGGCTAATATTACACTGAGTAATAAAACAAGGTTCTTTTTCTATATGCCATTTTCCTTCAGGATGTTAGAAATTGTGGCTCCCTACAATTCTACATCCTTTCTAATGCTTAATAAATTTTGACTTTTTGTTATCTCTCCTAACACTTGTTCTGTCATCATTTACTCAAGCTCTCTAGGTAGGTTATGCATTGTTTTCCTGTATTCCTCTTGTCTTCAACCTGTCCTGTGAGTATCAAATTTTACAAGTCTGCTTTCCTCATTATGTACACTAGAAATTTCAACTATCTCTATCTGATGTTAAGTAACCTTTTTGTTTCTATTTTCTCTAAAACTTTGTTCTCAGTGTCCTTCTGTAGAACATTTTTGTTGCATCAAGTCTCTTCTTCATCTGTGAGGAGATTGGCCAACATTCACTGCCTATATAGTAGGACTGATATTACTATCTGAATGAAGCCCCTTATATTTGTTCTGAATCCAATAACTACAACTAAAGAAATTAAACAACTATAAAAATATTCTGATATTAGCAATTACGAAATAAAAGGAGTATTCAGTATATTATTATGAAATAAAAGGAGTATTCAGTATATTATTATGAAATAAAAGGAGTATTCAGTATATTCACAATTACCTTAATCAATTAAATTTTTTCATGAATGTATATTTTCATTAACATATCTAGAGTTTCAACTTAACACCTCAAACACAAAAGGAGCATTAACAATAAAAAATTGTGTGTGGGCAGAAAAGCTCCTCCCCAAATAGAAATAGAGTTAAATTTTTACATATCTTACTAAATGTCACTGATCATGAGAGAAGTAATAATCTGCAAGACTATTCCACCATAATCTAATGCACTATTATTCGAATTAATTTTCACTAAGTCTGAGAGATTTAATAATATTTTGGTTTGGTAAAATTCCTAAATCAAGTTAATTCTAATTGCAAATAATATAAAAAATTTGAACACAGCTCTTAAAGTTCTTTTCTTACAGATTTTAACCACTGTGGGGAGTACCAAAAGGGACATCCCAAAATACAAGCTATGAATTGGAGATATCAAAATTGAGCTAGTACAGAAATTAAAATATCTAGGCAGTGTTTTAGCAAATGACAGAAAATATGAGTGGGGCAGTGGAATAATGAAAGATGCTTGCCAAAAGATAAATAAAATATGAAGAAACAAGAAAATGTAATTAGAAACAAAGCAAGAAAAGAGTACTGAACTACTATGTAATTTTAATCCTCTGATATGGCAGTGAATGTTGGACAATTTCCTCACAGATGAAGAGGAGACCTGAGGCAAAGGGAGATGTGGTTCAACAGAAGGATGCTGAGAATACTATGAACTGATCATGTGAGTAATGAGGAAGTTTTAAGGAAAATGGAAACAAAAGGACACTTATATTTAAGATCAAAAAAGAGACTTGAAGTTTCTGGGATACCTAATGAGGAAATAGGTCTTGGAGAATTTGAAACTCACAGAGCATACTGAGAGGAAGAGAGAAATAGCAAATAAGCTTCCTAATAAGCTTGCAAATAGATAGAAAAACAGGAAGTAGGAGACAAATATTGCTAAGAGCTAAAAAGGATAGGAAGTTATGGAGAGCCATGATTGCTTATGTCCCAAGGAATGGGGTACATAAAAGAAGACAACTATACTTGTGCTATATTTACTCTCCTTTTTATTGAATAGCTGTTAAAGATTTGAATTCATGAAATACATAAGTTTGGTGTTTAGGCACACATCACCAGTTATGTCTTTAGCCGAGCATCTTGCGTGCCATCCAACTCTTCTCGTAATGCACACAATACACTTTGACTCCCTAGCATTTTATAGTCCTATCACAAACAACTTCCAGTTCAGCAGTTTCTGTGCTCTTCTATAAAAAAAAACGAATGGAGTAACTATTTCACGCTCGCAGGAAATATGGTGACATTCTCAATTTGAAGTGTAAGTAATGATCTTTCCTTTCACACACTGAGATATACACATGCAAATAAAAAAAATAAAAAAACAATTCTACCTAATGCTAATTCCTTTTATCCTGTTTTCATTCATGGTATTCATTCGATCAACAGTAAAGAAAAAGAACAGTAAACCTGGTGAGAGGGCAAACAAGTGCTATATCTTAGCGAAAGATCTCCTGTAGGTAACAATGGTTTCAGGGGTAACCTAATTCATATTAACTGGGATGTAAGAATTAGTTTTATATATGTGTGTGTGTGTGTGTTGTAAATTTCTGCTTTTAATTTGATATTAATATGATTATCATCATATTTATTACAACATTTCGGCCATTGTATGTTCCAGCCTTCTTCAGGTTGTTGGAATGCCGAATTGAACCCTTTATTTCCTCAAGGACACATGGCACAGTGGATAAAGTTGTTGGGTTGATCCAGTGACAGTCCCAAAGAGTGTGAGTTCAATACCCAGTTAAGGCAGTGGAGAACTTGGAGAGGGGAATTAACAGGAGATAACTGATAACTGACATCCATTAGACATGGCACGTGGAACTAGAAAAGTCTACCCCAGTGCGTGAAATAAAGGGTTCTGTTCGATATTCCAACCACCTGAAGAACGCGGAGCGTGCAACCAATGAAACGTTGTAATAAATATGGCAATAAAGATGAGAACAATTGTCCGAATAATCTAAATAGTGTACATAATATGCCTCATCTCAGAAATATAGACAGATACTGAAGGATCGGATAAATATAGCAACAAAGATGAGGACAATAGTCTGAATAATGTAAATAGTGTACATAATACCTCATCTCAGAAATATAGACAGATACCGAAGGATCGGATAAATATGGCAACAAAGATGAGGACAATAGTCCGAATAATGTAAATAGTGTACATAATACCTCATCTCAGAAATATAGACAGATACCGAAGGATCGGATAAATATGGCAACAAAGATGAGGACAATAGTCCGAATAATGTAAATAGTGTACATAATACCTCATCTCAGAAATATAGACAGATATTAATATGATTATAGACAAGCTGAAAACTACTTACGATTTCTGCCTTTTCACAGATTTATTCTGCCATGGAGGATCCATTACAATTAAATCAAAAGGGCCATCTAAAATGAAAAACAAAAAATTTTATTTCAATTATTATTATTTTAATATTATTTTATTACTTCAATAAAAATTGGTTCATAGGTTGTAAACTGGCCATACTTAAATCTCATATTTCTAACTCCTCCTTTCAGTGCTTATGTCCCCTCGAAACTTAGGTGATCATGGCTCTCTACAACTTCCTGTCCACTATAGCTCTTAATAAACTTTATCTTTCTGTTATTTCTCCCAAGACCTATTACACCATTCATTTACTCAAGCTCATTAAGTATGCTATGCGTTGTTTTCCTCTGTCCCCCTTGCCCTCTGTCCCATGAATATCAGATTTTCCAAGCCCGCCTTCCTCCTTCCAGAAACATCAACTGTCTCTTCCTGATACTAAGTTTCAATTTCCTTTTTGTTTCCATTTTCTCCAAAACTTTATTGTTGCTCACATGTTCAAGTCCATAGTATCCTCAGCATCCTTCTGTAGAACCATATTTCTATAGCTTCAAGTCTCCTCTTCATCTTTGAGATCATCCATTTTTTCCTACCATATGGGAGGACAGATATCATGTAGCAGTTTAGTATTCTTTTTCTTTGGTTCCAGCAAAATTTTTCTATTTCTTAGTAGTCAGCTTAGCTTTTGGAATGATTCCTTTGCTATGCCAATACACCTTTGGATTTCAGTGACACATTTTCCATCCTCTGTTAAAACTTTTCCTATTTTCTCAAATTATTATGTTAGACTCTTTAATAACTTATGGTCATCTTCCACAAGATATTCTGAAAGGGTATCCTTATTTTTGTTGTTTTTACTACAATGTCTGACCAGACAATATTTTTCATCCTCCCTAGGTTATATATTACAAGTGGTACATAGAATCTTCACCTTTCAATCCCAGTTCCCCACAATTCCACCTATGGGGATATGCCACTGATGATGATCCCAACTGCCAATGTCTGCAATTACAAACTGGAGCATCTTCTGGATTATTCCAATCTTAAAGATTCATGCACACTTAATGACCTTGAAACTGTAACACCCCAGGCAAGGCTCTGTTTGTAACACTGGATGGGTGTAATCTAACAACTAAATAAGAACAAGTCAGTAATTTTTTCATCTTTTTATTAATGACTTATAAATTTGACTGAAATTTGTCTCTAATTTAAATACTTGTAAAATTTCTCTCTGTAAATTTGAGATTCCATCCTTCCAAGCCAAATATGTTCTGCTAAAGATATCCAGTGTGGTACAGAATAATCCTCAAGTGTCAGGCAATAATTTTGGTTTATTTAGAGTGTTGAGCTGAATCTTGGATAGTCAGATATTATTTTTTTCTGACTGAGGAGGTGATGAGATAAAAAAAAATAGGATTACAAGAAGACCATTAGGGATTATTAGATAAATAAAACAGACAAGCAAGTCAAGGCAAAGCATGGGGCTAAAAACAGGCAGCAGGAAGTATGGACAAAACATGGTGATAAAAATATATAAGAGGAACCGCAAAGATTACTGTATCAGACACAGACATGAGGAAATAGAGAAAAAACATGGGCTGAAACATATTGGATGAACCACGAAGATTGCTGGATTAAACACAGACATCAGAAAGTATGGACAAAGCATGAGCATAAAAACATAACTAAGAAATTTGAAAGATTACTGGATCAATCAGGATAAGGATGAACAGACAAACGTAAAGAATCAAAACATTCTGGATGATTCAGTCAGTTTAGTGCCATGCATGATACATGCTTAGGTGATCATGCATCTTTCAATACATGACTGATGAGGCAGATTTTTTCCCACAGTAGGTTATCAGTTCTTTCTGCAGTAGACCAGTTGCCATCCAAGGCTATAGAACCCAGTCTGTCCTGCTATTTACCCATAGCTGGTGGGAGGGAAGAAGAGGATTCATACCTTTCCCAAGGGTGTTAGCATGTAAGTGAATGTAATGGATTCAACTGGAATTCGAACTCGGCTCTCCAATTCCTCAATCTGAGCCACTATCCATTATTCCACCATGTCTCCTCCTTTCTAGATGAAAAAATATATCAACCAAAATTTTTGTAGTAAAACAATATGATTTATATTTTGCTTGGGTATTTTAATGGAATTAAAACTTTTTTTTTTTTCAGAATTTCAAGCAAAAAACTCCTATTCTCATTATATTAACTTATAAGAAATAAACCCTATTTCCAATACATTTACATATGCACATACTCACAAACATACCATATTAAAACACGCCCCAAATTTTTCTACCCAATAACACACAATAATTACAAATATACCAAAAAGATTCCACAACACACACTGTTAAAATCAAAGTGTCATTTGGCTAGTAATTAGCATCACTATGTGAAATACTTGACCAATCAGTGAAAACTAAAACCTTATTTTTCTCGAGCCTACTTTCAGGAAAAATTTCATACAAAAACCCACAAATTTTAATTTTCAGAAGCTGAGATGTGACTGCCTCCAAGCCATTCAAACATAGGAGATGATGTGGCTACATAGCTTTTTTCTTTTCTCCTCATCACATGCTGAAAGAAACATGTCAGTAACTGCAAATGAATCATCTCCAACAACAACAATAGCAGGGATAGTCAGTGAATTTTTGCTGATGATCAAAGTCTTTTCTCAACTGCAACTTTTAACTGTGAATCAACTACTAAAACTCTCTTCTAAAGTCTCTTAACCACAGATTTTTTCTGTGAATCAACTGTTTAAAAATCTTTTCTAAACTACAGATTTTTCTGTGAACAAACTACCCAAAGATTTTAACTCAACTAAAGACTATTTTTTACTCCATTTTGACTCTTTTGAATTCATGTACACATGTTTGTAAATACAAATGATTTATTTAACAAGCATGCACATGTTCTTTTTGTTTTTATTTTAATATTGTTTAGGAATTCAAATGTTTAATATAAAAAAACCTGGACAATAAAATTTCCTATATTATAGTAATGTTAACTATGAATTATTATTATTATTAGTAGTAGTAGTAGTAATAGTATCCTCATCATCATCTCCAGAATAATCAATTGCCTTTTTGTAATACTATTTTACTTATTGAGTCTTTCTTAATAATTTGATTTTCTTAACACTAAAATTACCTACACAACATAAACTCGCCAAAAAATTTAAATTGCGATAAATAACTTTTAACAAAATTGCCCAACCTTTCCTGTCAATGGGAAATACTAAGTTGGTCAGTTAATCAGTCTGGGATTGGTATAATTTCAGTTTTTAATTTATATTAGCCTTTCAGTCACGCCTTTCTAAAAAAAAAAAAACTATAGGCTTATATATTGACCTTAACAAAATGCACCTCTCTTTTCATTTCTGTTGATATTTCCTTTATAGTTGTTTTGGTTTTAGGGAAAATAGAAACAAAAAGAACACATACTTAGTTTTAGAAAAAAACAGTTGAATTTTCTGGGATACATAATGAGGAAAAAGGACTAAGAAAATCTGACACTCACAGGATATATTGAAGGCAACAGAGATAGCAGAAAGCAGCATGTAACTAATCTAATACACTTGTGTAAATGGTTGGCAGAACAGGGTTAAGGAGAGATAGCAAAAAAACACTTTGCTATGAGCTACAAAGGAGAGAAAGTTGTTGATGGCCATGTTTGCTTATATCCTGATGGTACACGGCACGGAGAAAAGGAAGATAGTTTTGGTTTATTTTCATTTTATTTCACTGTATATGTTCTGCCTGCATCTGTCGTGGTTTGTGGATAGTGCAAATAAATATTGAAATTAGCTATAATTTATTACTTTTTAATAACATATTAATTTTAGGTATGAATATTTTATCTGCTTCCATCCATCTTGACTTAAATATTTAAAGTCAACTTAGTAACTCAGAAGATGCAGCAGAAGTGTTCTGATGAAATATAGGATTGATCAAGCCAAGTTAAAAAAGGAACTTAAAGTTCAGAGATTCATCTAAAATAATTTTTTTTTTTTAAAAAGCAGGAATACTTTTCTTCTCACTGTTTAACATTTGGCTTTTATGTTTTTAAAATTCAAATAATTTGATTATGAATATTATACTGCTATTTTTTTAAGAGTAATGGTAATGTCATTCAGTAAGGTTTCTGTAGAAATATTTATAATGACATTTTCTAAACAAGGTTCCATGAAGATGGCAACATAATTCTATATTCCATACAACAAGGCAAAAGAAAAGAGAATTACGTACAGTTGATTTAGCATGAGAATAAAAAAGAATGAGAAAAATTTTAATTTTCTAAAAATTATGTAAAATATATTCAGAACAGATATCAGATGTTTTACTTGTAGTTATAAACCTTTCTGTCTCTTCAAGTTTCATTTATTCTTTTTTTTTACAATAATATTCACCCTGTACAAGCCCCAAAAGCCACTTGAGGTAGAGGGTTAGAGAGTCAAAGGCACAGTTTATGAGGATATATGGGGAATATAATAGTTAACCTTAGATTTGAACAGATCAAGACTGTAGTGATCAGTGAAACATCCACTTGAGAGTTAGTTTCACAAAGAAGTGGTTCATAAGAAGAAGCTGCTCAAGTGGAACTTACATCTCACAAATGAAATACAAAGGGAATGAGGGTGATTCTCTACAATGGGCGTAGCATGCCAGGTCTTAGTCTGGAAGGTTAGAACTGGTGGAACTAAGGAATGTAGGTCGTCTAATCACTTTCCATGGAAATAGCAGTAGATTAGTAAGAGACTTGCAACACTTCATCTGTAAAAAAGGGGTTGTAGGGTGGAAAATTATTTATCACCCACAAGTACACAGAGACACTTCTGAACTCTATCAAGACTGGAAAGTGAAGACTCTGCAGTCATATACCGGGTGTAACAGCAAAATTGTCCAAATCTTATAAGAGCAAAATTGTTCAATTGTTAGATTAAGCTTTGAACCATTGTATCTTAGAAATGATTAAAGATATCTTACTGGAATTCTCTGAGTTTTTTATAACACTATTGGACTCTACTTTGAACAATAAAAATGTATTTAGCTCTAAGTTGAAATGATGGTCCCTCTTGCTGTTGTGAACTCCTGATCCTATTTTCTTCTCTAATGTTCTCTCTTTTTAAACTTATTCACCATTCTCTTGACTGGCCATTAAGAACTACCTTCAGGGAGCTACTCATTAGGAAGGACTTCATAACTGAGAAGACTCTTCCAGTAATTTGATAGCTAGAGAGCTTGTACAGAAACAATCTAAGCCATACCTTGAAAAAGGCCTTTGAAATATCTGTTGCGATCATCCTTTAGATGTGTTGGCTAGTGCCTCATTGATTCTATGAGTAATCAGCAGTGGGCAAAGCCAACTGAACTCTGTACTACTTGTCATTCAAGACGTTGCTTCTATTGAGGTTATCAACAATCTTCTTGTTGATTATATCTATATCTTCAAAAGGTTTGCTAATGACACTGGGGAGGCTGATGTGTTTATGCTGGGATACAGATGAGGGCTCACAAGCATTTTTAAAAACAGGGCATACTTATTTGATAAGAATGAGATGACACTGATGATTTAACCCTATCGAGAATTTGTTTGGAGATTTTCCAGAACTCCTGAAATTCAAGTTGGTTGCTATCAGCCTGGACTGCTTGTGTATGGCTACACATTGCTTTTTCTAGAACTCTTTTGCAATGATTGCAGGCAGTCTTGAATGAAGCAAGGATCTTACTACACCATTCCCTGTGATAGATTTGTAGTAGTGGTTATGGTGAGTTATGGCTGAAGAATATTCAGGGGTGAGCCAAGTTTGATTTTTTCTGGAAGTTTTTCTGTGGTATAAAACTGAATTCCAGAAAGGATCCATTTCAAGATGAGGGCAGCAGTTTTGGAGTATGTTTGTAAAAATCCTGAGAGAGGTTAAGTAAGCTAAAATAAGCAAATGCTTATAGTCATTGTGGAGAAGGCCAGTAGAAGTTCCAAAATCTGTAAAATGGAACATATATGCCATGTGATGTAATGGATAATGGCTCGGAATGAGAAAAGCAGAGTGCCAATTCCAGTTGGAATTGTTACATTCACTCACATGCAAGCAACCTTGAGAAAGTTATGAATCTATTTCTCCATGGGGGTAGATTGTTCTAATTCCACCATGGATCAAATAATGAGTTTGGTTCAAAATTCCAACAAATATCACCTGAAGAAGGTCAGAGCATACAATAGCCGAAACACTGTGAATGTGACACTAAAGATGGACAACAGTCCAAATAATGTAAATAGTGTAGAAAATATCTATTGTCATTAATTACTATGAGATGTATGTGTAGCATAGTGGTCAGTGGCATAGAAAGTGGGATTGATATGTCAAGTTCAAATTCCAGTAGAGGCTATTGCATTCAATTTTGCATAAACACTATCACAGAGGCACGAATTCATCTCATCTCCCAGTTAGGAGTTAACAACAGACAAGACTGAGCTAACTTTTTGGCTGGAACTATAGGAGAACATCTCTGAATTAAAAATAGTCAGGCATAGGCTTAGCATTGCCACACTATAAAACATTGATTGTTATGAAAACCACCAGCAGTACCATCAAATAATAAATTGGCGACTAATTCAAATAATAAATCTGTTACTAAAACTTCTGCTGACATTTTAAAGTAAGTTATAAAAGATACCTAATCTTTACCAGGAGTTTGTTTTTATCTTGTAATCTTTGAGAAATATTTAATAGAATTATTTGGCAACGTATGCTGTTGTCTTCATTTATTTGTCAAACCTGGTTTTCTTTTCAGAGTCTTCAAACTTCATAATTGTCACCTTTCTCTTTTTGTTTCTGTTGTCTTCTGCTCAGCTGGTTTGGCCCAAGGATTGAACACATGACTTCTGGAAAATGAAACTAAGCCATTATCCACAAGTCTATGTCCCACAGTCAAGCAATGAAGAAGTATACTGACTGATTAGGTTGGTTAATTTTATGACATCAATAATTCACTATTTTTTAATGCTGAAATCAGTCTTTCTCTTATACAGAATTAAATATATAAGTCTTATAGGATAAAAATCATAATGAATTGTTTTAATGTTAATCTTTCTATACTGATTACCATCAAGAAAACTGCCATATTTTTAATACTTTATATAATTTATAACATTTTTTTTCAATTTAAAATGTAGAATTTAAATATAAAAATACAAGTACTATAACATTTAAGAATTAGCTTCAACAGGTGGAAATGGCATCTAAAAATATTTTTGCTAAAAAGAGAAAATAATTCTTGCATTCACAATAATTTCATGATAAATGTTCCTTGAACAATATCACCTGTCAAAAGCAAGAGAGAGAAAGTCTAGTTAATTAGCATTTGTTGTAGTTGATGACTTTTACACAATATTTGAGCATCTTATATTTCTGTTCTAGCTTTGTACGGTCTTCCAGAATTCTGGGAATGGTATTTCACTTCCATGATTTTTTCTGTTCTACATATTTCACACATTCATGCATATGATGGTTAATCTCCAAGACCACACATTTAATTACTTTATCATATTCTTCATCGGGATGGTTGAAGTCTTTCTGTTCACATCTCTTACCTGTTAGTCACTTAATACATTTGACTATTGGATGCCTGTATTTCTGGCATTTGTATTCATCTATTTTCTCAATAGTGTATCTTATTATTTATTTTATTCTTGTTTGAATTTGTTTTCTTTTTTATATACATATTTGAAATGAGAAGGAAAGTAGTGTTGGTACCTAACCTGAAAATAAAACTAAAAAATTCAGGATATTGTATTAATAAATAGTAATAGAGGATATGGACTTAGTAAATACTAAATAGTTCAATGAATATGTTGGTGTATAGATCAGTTATAACAAATTTAGTATATGAGATAAGGAAATTGAATGCAGAACTCTGTGCTAGGGATAGTTTTACCCAACATTGTAAATTGCTACACAAACAAAACATTAACCTGAAAACTAGAGTCAAGTTCTAAAATAGCCTCATCAGATTGAGGCTTTCATATGGATGTCATGCATGGTACCAAACATGTTCAGAAATATCTAAGCTGTCAGCTGTATACAACTGCTTTCTCAGATCAATGGTTAACATGACTTTGAGAAAATGAAGCCTGTAGGTCCTAACGAGAACCATTCTTCTTTCAATCCTGTGGACTTGCACTACAGAATCACAAACAAAATCTGCACCAAATAATAGAATCCTCATCACTTAAAGACTTTTAACAGCATCAAGTACAATGATAGCACATGTAATTCAAAGAGAAAATAAAGACATAACCAAGATGTTGATGTTTCAAACAAAAGGTTAGGAAGGAAACTCGCATCAAAACTGCAAAGAACATTAACAGTCACTGAAACCTATTTTTCTGAAAAAATTGTTTTAAGAGAAAGATTTTATAAATTACAACCAGTAGCACTGGCTGCTTCATCAATGAATACTGAAATTTTCCTGATATTTTTCTTCAATAAACTTCATTGTCCATTACCCAATTCAGAGACTGACATTAGGAAATGTCAAGTAGGAAACCTATTTACCATGACAAGTATTCACAGACAATATACTAATTTTGAAGGAAAACTAGAAGCAACTGCATGCTGTTAGCTATTCTTTTTTTTTACAAAAATGTTCACTTTATACTAGGCTCAAGAGCCACTCAAGGTAGAGGGTTACAGAGTAAGTGGTCAGAGGCACAGTTTATGAGAATATGTAGGAATGCTTACAGTTAACCCTAGACTTGAACAGGTTGAGATTCTAGTGATCGAGGAAACATCCTCTTGATAATCAGTTTCACAAATTAAGCAGTTTGTAAAAAAAAAAAAAAAAAAAAAATGCTCAAGTCGAATTTATATCTCACTGATAGAATATGAAGGAAATGAGGGGGGGTCTAACCACAATGCATGCGGGATGGTGGGTTTTAGCTGTGAAAGTTAGAACTGGTAAGTTTTAGTGTAATGTCAAATTCTTTACAGCCATGTTGAAGTTTTGAGTCTTTTGAATCAACTGACCTTTAGCCACCACATTCTGACTGTGGTTTTGATGCTGGGGGTATTTGGACTGTGAATAGCCAAGTATTTTAAAATGTGTATTTCTGTGTCTTAGGGCTTAGCATGAGTAACTAAACCATCAGATGATTGGTTTAGTTCAAATAAGAGGCAACGTGAAGTGTTGCAATTCCCATATCCACTAACTCTCCAGCCACCAGTATCCCATGCTCAGGCATTATGGGTTGTCACCCAGAGCTAATAGATGGCTGCTTCTGGAGGAGATGCAGTCAGAATATTCTAAGCTCTTCTGACAGGGCAATTTATCAACTGGGTAGAGAAGACAGTGTGTCACACAAAGAAAAAGATGACTGATGAAAATTAAAATTCCTCAAAATCATGACAAATAACAAAGATAAGCAAATACCAGTTCATCTCTGAAGATCTCCCAGAGTGTCTTTTAGTCCTCACTTGTTAGTGAGCCTGTTTTTGATGCCTGAGCTCCCAGTTTAGGTATGATGATTCTGACTCAAGAATTTCTGCTGCCTGATTTTCTGGGTAGATGACACTTGATCATATTAGAGTGGTATCCTTGTATTTACCTTCTCCATCTTGGATTGTAAGTCTCTTCTTTAATGATGCTGGAAGTAAATGTTTTGATGAGTTCACTCAGCAACTTCTTTAGAACCACTACCTTATTTGAACTGACTTCCAAGAGGATCCTTCTCTGATCACTAGAATCCTAACCTCTTCAAGCCGAGGGTCAACTGTTATTTATCCAATATATCCTCTCATAATCTGAATTTACTCCCACCTTTTATGCCCATATAACAAACTCATTCAAAAACACTCTACCTTGAGTGGCTTTTGAACCTTGTATTTGGTGAACATTGTTAAAAAAAAAATGAAACCACATCACAAGGTGAAATAAAATATTCTCTTCCTGATATGATAGATAACTGAGAAAAGTCTGAAAGTACACTAACGAAAACATTATGATAAAAACAAACATATGCAAATGTCAAAGAACCACTTCTTTTTCTTCTACATAATATGCCCATTTAAAACGTGGGCGATAATGGCTCTCCACAACTTCCTATCTAGTGTAGCTCTTAGTAAAGTTTATCTTTTTGCTATCTCTCATGATCAATATACTGCCAATTTTTCAATTTACACAAGTTTGTTTGGTAGATTATGCACTATTTTTTTTCCTCTGCACCTCTTCAAAAGGTCCTGTCCCGTGTCAAATTTTCCAAGCTCTCTTTCCTCATTATGTACCTTAGAAATTTCAACTATCATTTTCTAACGTTAAGTGTAAGTGTTCTTTTTGTTTCCATTTTCTCTAAAACTTTGTTGTTACTCACATGATTAGTCCATGGTATTCTTGGCATCCTGAACCAAATTTCTGCTGCCTCATCTTTTTTTCATGGTTAAAAAAGTTGATATTCAAAATTATTAATAATAACCTAATGACCTTGTTAACATTTTTTACCCCAACATCTTGTTTATTACATTTAGATGGCATGCATAGAATTTTTCTATCACAGTATTAAAACCACTTTTGAGACTATAACCAGTGTATAAGAATAATTATAGAAAATATGATATACATTGTAGGTATGTATTTACATGGTTAAATATGAATAAGTAAACATATATCTTTTTGTAGTGTCTGAATAGTTAGCACATTAGTGTTCTGGTCATGAAGCCTGGGTTTTGAATCTCACCATAATCAATTAGTCAAGGTAGTCACTTCTTAATAAGAGACAATTTCAGCAAGTAGCACAATTGGGAATTCTCTGAAAATACACACCACAGGCTGCCCTAAACCTGAGTTAAATTGAGTTGACAAAATTGTTTGAAAATTGTCAATGGTTGTGGTAATGGGTAGATATAAGCTCTTAAGCCCTTGTTGGCAATTTATCTAGAAATGGTGACCTGATAAAAATAACCATCTTCCATCAGCCCAAACACTTGTGATAATGTGTTGATCTATAAAAATGCACAATGACTGAAATTCTTGAGTCATGTGCATTGCACAATGTTGTGGTCAGAGCTAGTTACCCTCTTTACTATCATGAGTTGACTGACACATTCATGATAAGTAGTCCTGGGTAACTGTCTAGAAAGAAAAGAAGATAATACTATTGCAGTGACTTGTCTAGCTGAGTAGTGAATACTATTATTATGACTGACTCAGTTAATCACAACTTGTCATGGGTAGAAATACTTTCATCTTTTTTTATCTTTTTTGTAAACACTAATCATACAAATATTAGAAGTTCTAATGATGAATGTACCATCTTCCAAAAAAAAAAAAAAAAAAAAAAATCAGTTTTCTACTCTTTTTTATTTTAACTTTCCGATTGCAATTTTTTTAAATAGTATTTCTTAATATTTGGAATGCTTTTTAAGGAAAATAAATTAAAAATTTGTTATTATCTGAAAAACTCTTTCATATCCATATGCCCCAAATTATATCGGTCTATCTCCTCTCTATGAAAACAATATATTATCATAGGCATTGCCTATTCAGATATACTTTTAAATGTTTCAAATTGGCTAACAACTATGTGACTGTGATATGAAGTAATATTAAAAAAAAGTCAGCTTACCTGTAAGATGAGGGAATGTTTGCAGGTGCTTCAAGTTGGACATTAAGAAGGAACTGTCAGGTGGAATGAGGTAGGTATGTGGGCCAACATTCAAAAGAGCAGTTTTATGTCCAGAAAATTTGACATTTTGGGCAATAAGATGAGAACAATCAGAGAAGGAATCTGGAAAATGAAGGAAAAAAATTGAGTTTATTATTATCTCATGTGAAGAAAAATTGTTAAGATTTCAGAAACACTTGCAGATTGCCATTGGTCATAAAGAGTGAATAATAAAACATCTATAAAGTCAAAATAAATAACAGAAACAAGATATTCAAGGAAACAAACAAGAAAATGGACTAACTGGATATTTCCATTTATAAAATTTTGGCAGTGCATAATTTGGTTAATTTTCCACATGGAATAAGAAAACAGACATTTTCTTTTGCTAACTCCATTTGCAACTGTTTTCTGAAATGTTGAATAAAAGTCTTATCATGATTCAATGGGTTATGCAGATTGGTATCTTCATTGGTTTGACAGCGTTTCAGTCTTTTCATTCTCCAGTCTTCTTCAGATGTATATAGCAGAATGTATATTGTTCCTATTTTTATATCCTTTGCTTAATATTATTGGCCAGTTATTGTTATCAATATTTGTTTTGTATATTATTTAGCTAGTGTGCCATATGGATTAAGAAAAATGGTCATTTTTTTTTTTAACTTTGTTGGCAACTATTTTCTAAATTTCTGTGTAGAAGCAGTATTATTCAATAAATTATGCAATTTAATGTAAAGTGCTAAATATGATATTCAACTCTAAATATAAATATTAATGGTAAAAAAAAAGTTCTTTTATATACCATATCACTTCAGGATGTTGGCAATCATGGCTCTCTACAATTCCCTATCCTATTTAGCTCTTAATAAATTTTGACTTTTTGTTATCTATCTACCATTTACCAAAGCTTGCTAGGTAAGTTGTGCACTGTTTTCCTCTGTCCCTCTTGCCTTTAATATGTCCTGTAAGTATCAAATTTTCCAAACCCTCTTTCCCCATTATGTGGCGTAGAAATTTCAACGACTTCTTCCTGATGTCCTTCTTGTTGCTATTGTCTCTAGAAACTTATTGTTCACATGTTCAGTCCTTGATATTCTTACCATATTTCTGTAGCTTCAAGTCTCTTCTTCTGTACAAAGATTGTCCAGCATTCTCTGTCTTATAAGAGAACTGATTTACTAAAATTAATAAATCAGGTTGTTATAAGTGCTTTTAACAGAAGCAAGTACAATGGATAACACCTGTAACCAATTGTAATATATCACCCAAACTACTAATCATAAGTGGTAGCTAAGAATAAGTTTGAAGTAGATAAATAAACCTTAGGTTTTGCACAAAAGTGGCCGTATACACAGTGGATCAAAGAAAAAATATTGTTTTCCTTCATGACAATACAAGGACACATACAGCAAGAATAACACAGAAAAGAATTCTGTGGATCAGTTGGTCTATTATATCCCATCACCATATTTATCTGACCTTTGCACCAACTGATTATTACCTATTTCAACCACTTCAATACTCTTTGATAAGGAAAACTTTCTCAAATGAAATTTAGATTTAAGAGTTAATCAAAAACCAACAGAATTTTACCTCAAAAGTACTGAAAAACTACTGGATAAATAGCAACAAGTCATTGTAAAAAATGGTGGATATATAATTGAATAAAATATAACTGTATATGGGGTTTTGAAGAATAAAGGTGATAAATGAAAAGAGAACTTATTTATGACTCAACCTGTCAATTAAGCCTAATTACATAAATGCTGAATTGTTGAATAAGATATTTAACTGTTTTAATTATTAATAGAAATATTATTAGTCATAATATTCTCTTCAATTTCAAAATGCAGACAACTGATAAATAATGAAGTTCTAAGAATAGAAACTACAAAGAAACTGCTGAAAATCAGAAAAAGAGGAAAATATGAGGAAAAAAGGCTTGGAGTATTTAATACACAGGCAGAGGAAAACTGTAAGTAACTTGATAAATTTCAGAAAATGGATAGAAAAGCAAAAAGCACAAATACAAAGAGAAGTCATATAGGAGCAAGTACTGCTGAAAACAACAAAGAGGAAGCTGTGGGGAGACATGATCACTCATGTCATAGAGAAGAGAGAGAAAATAGCTTCATTTTTCTATTTTTATTAAACAAATCATTGTGACCATTATTAATCTTGTTACTTTATTTCTTCCATTTTAATTTTGGCTGCTTTTGTAATATGTGTCTCACAACAAATCATATCAGAATAGACTTTGCACTCAATATCACACCAAACTGTCAAGAGAGCCAGGTGCAGGGTTTGTCTGAGATGGCTTCCCTGCTACCAAGTGCAGAGTAAAGTGACTGGACCAGTTTCATCTGAGTTGCAAGTGTGGGAATGATGAACCATCAGGCTTGGATCAAAGTATAGTATCTGTTCTCATCTCTAGTGGTAATAATAGTCATTTCCTTATAAAGGAATATTTGGTATTTATTGACCAAGCTGCCAATGCTACTTGAATTACAATTTCCTGACAAATTTTCATGTACATATTTTCATTTACTGGAGATAATGGTGATCTCATAGATAAACCTTCTTCATGTCAGTATATGTCAGAATCCAACTGGAAATATGTTATTTGCACAGAAAATGTTAAAATCTCCATCAGATAATTTATGAGGACACTTGTATGCTCTCCTAGAGATGGGTCAAATTCTAATTTGTTTAAAACCATCAAAAGAGCCTCATCTATGGGAATCTTGGTGTATAGACTCTCATCATCCAAATGAACCATTAGGTTGGTATAAATAGAATATCTCTAATGGTTTGTACAAAGTAGGCACAGTTCTTTCATAGGAGGGAGACTTAATTGTAAGTTGGTTGAATTTGCTCATCAGGCAGAGCCACAACAGCTAGAGAGAAAAATCAGTGCACATGTTGGTCTTTTTAACAACCTAATCAGTAGGCCTAGCACATAGATTAGCATCATTAGCTTTTGATTAGAAAGAAAGGGTACTATAAAATTCTGTATATGTCATTAGGTTGAAGGCTCCAAAATTACACCAGTAAATTGTCATAAAGACACATAATGCAGTGGATTAAAGCATTGGTTAGAATTTCTTGAGAGTTGTGAGTCTAATTGTTGGGCCAGATCATACAGAAAAGTCATATATTTTGGTTGAATGGAAGAAATGGATATGACACAAAGGGGAATAAGCTATAGCAAATTAAAAAATGCGCAGCATACCCCAAACATGAAAAACAGAAAAAGAACAATCTATCCCTATGGATTGAATATATATTCAGATCAAAATTCTTAACAAATCTACCAAGTACAATGGATATTTAATGAAGCCTGAGGGTAAAATGGCCAAAGATTTCTGAGTATACTAGTCTGAATGAAAAGGCATATATAAATTTTTCATGTGATTTTTATCACTGTTTTTCAAATTACAGACACAGAATCAAACCAGAAACTATGTATTGTGTAAATCAAGGTTTTGTACTTTCCTGTCCCTTTCCACAGTAGTAGGAGAACAATACATACAAGTCTAGGTACTCATAAGTTATTGAGACAATACATTTTTCAATGTCACTATACTCCGCAAAAAATGAAAGGGTTTTATGCCCCCTGTGGATCTCAAGCCATTACATTTTCATTGATTCTTTGACCTTGTCCTCTCTATAGAAGATCTTGATTTGTCTCATTTTTTTTATTATGTTTATTAGTTTCATTTTCTTGGTTTAAAGATTCCTGACTGGGATTACTTACTGACAACTTCTTCCATCTTCTCTTCAAATTCTTGCCTGGGCTATATTTGGTCAGCATGGGTAATAACACTCTTCTGATTTTTTTTTATACTAATGCTGTATTTTGTCCCATCCGCATTATAAATTTGACCATTTCAGGATATGATTCATCATTCTTCTTGTACTACATTTTCTCATTAATGACATGGTTAATCGAGTCCAAAACCATTAAAGTATTTCTTAATTCACCAGTGTGAAGTATAGTTTGATAACTGAACATGAGAGAAAACTTAATATTATCCGAGTGATGAGAAAATGCCTTCAATCCTCATTTGGATTGTCAGTTCTATTCTCTCTGCAATTCCATTTGATTATGGATGATATGGCCAATGAAATGCAGCAAATTTTTCTCAACCATGAACACAGATCATCATCACAAAATTCCTGAGTATTATCTGATAATTTTTTTCTTTTAGATCCCACATCAGGAGAATATTACTCAAATATTGGACCTACAGTATCAGTTCTATCTAGCTGTTTCCAGATCTACAATTTCTTTTGTTGAAAATTTATTTCTATACATTTTGGACATTTCAAAATTCATGTATCCCCCAGCCACCAAGCTTCTAATTTTAACCATTTGTGTGTGGCTGTGATTCCACAATGGACATCATTGTACACACTTTTTAATACATATTTTCTCAACTTTTCTAGTGGTACTACTAAGCTAACCTTACATACGATACCTTTTTCCATAGTTATGTCTTATCACTTTATAAGACCTTTCAGCTTTAGAACTATTATACCATGTGTTCCTTTTTATTCTTAAGGTACTTTTACTTAATAATGGATTTCTAAGGTAAGTTGATTTAGAGGCAGAATGTCAGTTTCAATTCAATGCAAAAATTCATCTGATATGCTTTCTCTTTCTTCGACTTTAGACTGTAATCATGATAATGCATCATGAGGAATAGTATTTCCTTTTAGATATTCAATATCAAAATCAAAGACCATGAATTTTATGTCTCATCTTAAAATTCTACAATATATAGCTATTTGTAATCCCTTTCTTGGATTAAAAATAAATTCTAAAGTCTTGTAATTGGACTTCAGCAAGAAATTTCTGTCCATTAAGACATGGTGAGCTTTACTACTGCTCCATACAATTTGCTAAAGGCTTCTTTTTCTATCTTTGAATAATTAGATTCTGTGTGCATTAATCTTCTAGAGAGGTACATTACTGGATGTCCTTCCTGTGTTAAAACTGCTACAAAATGTTTACTTGCATCTGGGGTTAATGTGACATTATTTTGGGGATAAAAAAAAATTCATAATAGTTGTTATTTTTATAAAGGGCATTTTTTAATTATCAAATACTGTTTGTTATATATTAGTCCATTTAAATTCAGTGGTTTTTTCATGTAAAATAGAAAAAAGTCCAATTATTTCTGCATATTTCAACCAGTACCTGCTGTAGATTATTCTAATTCTTTTTTATTAATAGGAACAGATATATTTAATATTTTCTGTTTTAAATTTGAGTCTGGCAAAATACCATCTTTTAAAATTTAGTACCCAAGACATATTTATCATAATTGAATGCACATTGAATTTTATTATCATATCATCCATTTTTGACTGATATGATAATCTATTTAGTTGGTTTTTAACACCAACACTTTGTTGGTTGCTGCCAGTCATATATGCCAATCATCTTGAAATATTATCATGATTTTTATGCCCCTTTTAAAACATTTTCTATTGGTTTCTAAAATATATCACTTGCTATTTTTAGACTGTATGGCATTCAAGTTCATCTAAGTATACCAATAGAGGTTTAAGTAGTTATAGTTTCTTTCAAATTATCCTCAATTTGGATTTGGTAATAAGCAGTTTTTTTTATATCAATTTTTGCAAAACAATTCATTCTGGCTATGGAATATATTTGCCGAATCAATGTCAGGAATGGGATATGAACGTGAACAGATCTTATGGTTTGCATTTAATTCCAATCTCAGCAAAAACATAAATCACCATCCAGTTTTTTCAATATAGCTATTCATGATGCCATTTGCATCCACCAGGCAGAACATGTAAAATGCTTTGTTCCACCATTTTTCATAATTTTACAAGTACAAGAGGCAGAATGTAAATAAATTGTAAGATTCAAAATGCATTCTCTTTTATTATTTGCTCTGTAATCTTTTAAGTCCAGTTTCTGCAAAATCTGAATTCATTGCATTAATTAAATGCGTACTATTAATATTAAGCACATCAAAAGGCACATGATGCCATGACTTTCTTACAATCAACAAATATAATGAGTACTACTTCAAATCGAGTGTCTGTTTCAAATGTTCTTTCAAAGTATTCCAAGGTCTTTATGCTTGACCATCAAACTGTTGTAATCTGGGGTTATTATCATTATTCTTGTATATGCCATTTTCCTTTAGGACATGGGCTATCATGTCTCTGCACAATTTCTTGTCCTTTCTAACTCTTAATAAATTTTGTCTTTTTGTTATCTCTCCTAAAACCTTGCTCTGTCATCTGTTAAATCAAACTTGCTAGGCTAAGTATTAAATTGTTTTCCTCTTGCTTTCAATCTGTCTTGTAAGTATCAAATTTTCCAAGCCCACTTTCCTCATTATGTGCCCCAGAAATTTCAACTACCTCTTCATAATGTTAAATATAAATGTCCTTTTTTATTTCCATTTTCTCTAAAATTTCATTGTTGTTCATGTGTTTGGTTCATGGTATTCTCAGTATCCTTCTATAGAACCACATTTCTCTTGCTTCAAGTTTCTTTATTATCTGTGAAGAGATTGTCCAGCATTTACTGCCATATAGAAGTAACAGTTCAGTAATCTTTTATTTGTTTCTAACAAATTTTTTCTGTTTCTTAATTTTTTATCTAGCTTTTGGAAGGCATAAATATTTCAATATTGCATATTCTGTCTTCTGTTAAAACCATTCCCAGATATTTAAATTTTTGTATTTGCTTGATTTTGGTATCTCAAATTTGTAGTTTGCATGTTGGGCTTTTCCTTTGGGCCTATCAGTTTGCTCCCAAAAATGTATTTGGAATTAAAGTGACTTCCTTACCAGTGTAAATTTGTATACATAAGGTGACACCATTGTTGTAACCTAGAAAGAGTTATTGAATGAGGGATAACTCAAGTGGAGATTGAAAATAAAATGGTTATCTTTATAACATCAACAAAATACAATACTCGCCAGTGGCGTGAAGTAGATAAACCACTGCTAGCATATTACCCCCACTTACAATAGTGTCCAACATATTTATGAAGATTGGGATATACCTGTTAGTGTTCATAGGTACAGTATATAACAACTATTTGGACCGTTGTATTCTTTCCTGTAGTCAAAAAAATCTAAGTTTTCAGTTCTGAATTTTCAGGAATTTTTTCAACAAAGTCTATATTTTTCTTTTTAAAATTACACACTCTTTGAAAATGATCTTTCTGATTTGCATAGTTGTTTAAATTCTGAGAAAATTCACCTTTTTGGTTCATGGTTGCAATTACAGTGTTTGCATTTTAGTTTTGTTTTCTTTATTATGTATGGATCAGTAATTTTAGATTTTCAGTCGAAGTTAAATTTTTAATAAACTCTTGTTGCATAAAGTCAACACAGTGGCAACTTATTCAAATGCAAATTTCTCAAACATTTCATATCTATGAGAAGAGTTGTATATGCCTTCAACTAATCTTGTATCAATTCATCTTTTATAGATATTTCGTTCTTTCCAAGTTTTTTTTGATTGCCCAATTTCTACTGTCATCTCTTAGCCAATGTAAAAATTTTATATGTTAGCCAGCTTCCTTTTTTTAAAGATGTGAACTTAGTTTGCTCTGTGACAGCCATTCTCTTTTTTAGTCTAATATTTTTCTTGATTACCTTTACTAATTGAATGTTAAGTTTTCCAATTCTTTTGGACACGTCATTAATGAGATTTTCATGATTGCTTTGCACTCTGCTGTAACGAAAAATAAATTAGTGATTTCATTTTCACCTCCACCTGCTTCATCTTTTACTTGTTTGTTTTTATCAAGAATTAGCTTCAAAACATTGTAACTACATTTCAACAAAGTCAAGTTTGTTTATTTGTAATAAGCATCCATTGATGATGCAACTGTTGTGATGTGTGTAGTTCAAGGTTTTGTACTTGAATGCTCCATTTCAGTTGTAGAAGGACTATGCATAGAAGTTTGTGTGCTTATATGTAAATGAAACAAGATATTTCAATATCACAACTGTCTGGACAATCTCCTCAAAGATGAAGAAGAGACTTGAAACAACAGAAATGTGATTCTACAGAAACATGCTGAGGATACCATGGACCCAACATGTGAGCAACAATAAGATTTTCAAGAAAATGTAAGCAAGAAAGACACTTATCTCTATCTATAAAAGGCAGGATGTGCGTGTGTGTGTAACAAATGCACGGCCACAATTTTCGACGCATTTGCACTAAAATTTATATGCACATGCTCCAAGTTAGCGGGAAGGCCAAGACTGACTTTGCATTTCCCAACTCCCAAAGATAGTGGAAATAATCGATTTTTTCATGCTTCTACGGCAGTTTTGAAAAATATTTTAAGTCAAGTGACTGCGATTGCTGTATGAGTCGTATGATTTTTTAATCAAGCACGGGCAACGCTGGGCCATGCTGCTAGTATTTAATATCAGGAAGAGGCAGCTGAAATTTCTGAAGCTAGTGATGAGGAAGGAGGGCATGGAAAACCTGATACTCACAGGACAGATTGAGGGAAAGAGGGACAGAGGTAAGCAGTGTGTAATATACTTGATGAGCTTGAGCAAATGGAGGTAGAACAGGGTTTGTGAGAAATAAAAAAATGACAAAACTTATTAGTTATTCAGGAGTTATTTATCTTATGACAATGCCTGTTCCCACCATACACACACACACATATATATATATATATATATATATATATATATATATATATTGAGCACTCTTCCTTTATAAATATAGCATTTTTAAAATATATATTGGTTCATCAGTAATTTATTTTACATAACAAATTTCAGTCATCATTAGGTAGGGTTTGATCCTATTGGCCTCGTTTAGACTGTTCATCATACCAGATTATATGCTCTTTTCTAGAAACTATAACTAAGGACAACTCACCATCATTTCAATATAAGTTACAGGTTGGTTGTGCAGATGTTGAAGAAATACAAATGTGCAGGAGCAGTCATCAGGAACAGGTATTAACTAGCTAGCCTAGCGGATGCACATAATTGGAATTGACCAGCCTGTTCTGAGTAAAGTTGGATAAGAATCAGATGGAATGCTAAAAACAAGACAATTTGAAAAATGAACCAGATTCATCAGAAAGAGAATTTTATATCACAAAAAAAATCTACACTAATGAGACAAAACAGGAGTCATGTCGAGTGGTTCAATGCTTGATTTTTTACTTTAACTGTATTATTATTAATTATAATAATACAACTAAGAAAATACGTGAACATTACAAGAATTTTACATATTTCTTCAGGCTAGCAATACTTCAGCCAAAAAGTGTTCAATAGATAACACTATAATATTGATTGATTGATTAATTGATTCATTTTCTACAGTTTAGCAATTCTTTGCAGGTTATTCAAAGCCAAAAAATATTTTTAGATTGTAAGCTGGGGTGGGGGTGGTAAGAGATGGATTCATACCTTTGTGCATAAGTGAATGCAACAAACCCAACAAGAATTGGAACTTGGCTTTCTGATTAACAATTCCAAAGCATTATCCATTACACCAGCTGCACATCCAAACTTACATGCCCTTGTATTCCAAAGTCATCACTCATCCATCTAGGTACTGACCAGGTTCAATGTTGCTTAACTTGGTGATTATAAGGAAACTGGTGTTTCAAACATGTCAAAGTAGAACATTTCACAAATTGTCTGATATATGTAGTGTGTGTGTGCTAATTTATCTATAAATATCTGGGCTGAGGAGTTATCATTATTTACATTATATACATATAGACTATTTTCCACATCTTTGCTGTTATTATCACAATGCTTCAGCCATTCTGCTTTTGGGCCTTCATCAATCAATTGTCAATCCTAGTACCCTTCAAGAAAACCAAACCCTTTATTTAATCTTCAGTAGTATATTGTTCTTGTTTTTCTGCCCATGTCTAGGAAAATCTTGTCCAGTTCTTATTTTAGTATTGCTCAGCTATTGCTCATACTACTTCCACTGAGTCCAAATACAGACTGCTGGGCCCATGGATTGAACTTGCAATTATTATGCCACCAAATTCATGAACCAAAAATTTAATCCACTAGGTTATGGGACAATTGTAAGCAGAGAACCTGAAGCCTTAAACCTAACCTGTCTGCTGATGAGTAGTGCTGCTACTACTTGTCAGGCTGATTGAGCTTAGAGGGCAAAAATTGTCATAACAACAAGAACAAAGATAGGAACACATGTAAATAATGTAAATATTGTTTGTGTGCATATTATATAATTATTTTTCACTCCTCCCACTTGTAGAAATTGACTCAACCAGATTACCTAGTAGTTGTGGTAACCAGGCTATATAGACAGTATTTAACACAATTTAAGCATGGAATGATTGTTGGAACCAGAAAAATGGTGGATTCTGCCTCTGAGGTGGCAACCACTCTTGATTTTTCTTGAGCAAAACTGGGAATATATAAATTCTAGACAGACAACAGGAGCAGGTGAAAACTGTAGGTACCCACAAGTGATGAGAGAATGTTACTGGTAGTGACTCACAAATGGAGGAAAACATTGCATTAATTCACATACCAATTCAATAGTAGTGCTACTCAACCCATCAGTCAACTCAATGAAGTTGCTTATAGAATTTGGAAAGTGAAATTAAATGAAACAATATCTAACCATAATACTTAAAAGTGGTTGAAGTATTTTAAATGTGGTGTCTTGGAGAAAAAAAAATCTCAAATGAAAATGACTCGGAACAGTTGTCTATAATTATGCTTTTATATATACAAAGTAAGGAGAGCTTCACCAACAATATTCAAAAGAAGAGTAAGGATTAAAGAAAGATACCATATGAAAGCATTAAGTAAAACTTCAGAAAAAATAGAGAATCACTGAAGGGATTCCTGTGAACTTGAAAATATTTTTGATATAAGCTAATTATTGAGTTATTGGCTTTAAATGGGTTCCCTATTAACAGTACCTTACAACATTCATCTTTTTTTATCATGTATTTGGGAATTATTTTCAGAAATGAATACCATCAAGACAGACATCCAGATTAAGTACTAAAATTCAGTTTTCAATCTTTTTCTCTCCACACTTTTTCCTCATCACTCACTACTTTTTTTTTCTAATTCATTTCATTCCTTTTCACCTCTGACACAAATTTGTAATTTCTGTCAACACGTGCAATATTTTGCACACGTTTTTATTCCTATTTATTATTTATGTATATATATATATATATATATATATATACATATATATATATATATATATGATACACCTTTATAAATATTAATAAGAGTCTATAAAAATAATTGTGTAAGCATATATGATATATTTATGAATAAAATGTACACAAAATAAGCATATATGTATTTCAAATGCTTCTCTATATCTACATAACAAAATAAACAAAAGTATAAAATATCAAAAAAAGGTTTTAATATTCTAGAATTTTTTTATTAAAAGAATATGTTAGTTTCAAAAGTAAAAAACTGACTTTTATGATATTAAAAAAAATGTATTTGCAGAAAAATAGAATGAGGGTAAAATAACTGTATTTATTCTTTAAAAACATTTTTTTTTTTTTGCCATATGCAGGAGGTCACAAGACAAAGACATTACCTTTCTTATTTTCTGTCTATTTTGTATGAAAGTGAAGTATATTGTGTTCTAGTCACTGTGGTTATGTGCTGGGGATAAAAACAACATGGTAGCTGTTTGTATGGAAGGAACCAGAATAAATGAACCAAGTCAATATTTCATTGTGACAATCATTATTACTAGGAGGAAGTAGGAATAAAACAGTGAAAAAGTGTTGATAGAAAACAAAGAAATGGGTTGGAAACAAAGTGAAGAATAAAGAAATATAGAGAAAATGAGAGCCTAACTGAGAAAAGCTATTATGGAACCTAAAAAGAAATTTATCAACAGGGATTAACTTCATTTCACCATTATTAAACAAGAACTCATTACAAAAGAACTAACAAATTCTGTTACCTGCATGATTCATTATACATGCTCCTTATCATGGTGTAACAGTTAATGAGCTGGTATTGCAGATCATTACTACTGTATAATGACTTTGATCCTAAATAGGTGGTTCGTTGTTTTATACCAAAAACTAGACATAAGCTCATTTTGTCATGGTGTAAGTGCTAACAAGCTGATCTCATAGATCATTATGACAGAGTAATGATTTCAGTCCTTGTTGGGTACCTCAAACCTGTGACATTGTACCAAAGGTAAGATAAGATTAATAAATAACTTCTTTTAAATGCCATGTCTTTTCAAGATGAGAATGATCATAGATCTCCACAAGTTCCTGCCAATTGTAACTCTTTTTCCAACCTTCAATGTTCTTGTGGTTCTTGTTCTGTTATCCATTTATAGAGATTCATTAAATAGGTTACCCTCTCTTTTTTCTGCTTCCCTTTGTGTGTTAAATTCTCCAAGTCTATTTTTCTTCTTGCTGAATTATGAAAGTCACGATAATGGCTTTAGAACTAGCTGAAAGCACTCAGAATAATTATAAACATGGACAATTCCTATTATCTCTTATTTAAAATACAAAACAACTACTTTTTGAGTCAATTTTTAAAAAATACCCACTGTAGTATATATATATATATATATATATATATATATATATATATATATAGAGAGAGAGAGAGAGAGAGAGAGAGATAGACAAAGTGGAAAAGTTTTTTAATAATGTTAGGTTTGGCTTCAGGTTGGAATGAAAGATAATTTTATTACCCCTTTTATCCTTGAAAATATCAGCACATTTTCCTTACACAGTTTTATGATTTTATCAGATCCTATGACCAGAAAGAGTTTTCTTATATAAAAAATGTGTGTGTATGTGGACACAGGTCAGTATCAAATGACAAGATTGCATGGAAGCATGAAACAGACTATCACTGCTTGGTGTTGACATCAGTATCCACTTTTATATTTTACATTTACATATGCTCTATCCCTGATATTAGGCACTTTAACCCATAAATATAACATACCATATAATTTCATTGAAAACAGCTGACGAGAAAGATTTAATTAACCTTTTATTGAGTTTTTCCAGCATTCTAACATTTTTTTTCATTTTTCAGGGGTTAAACTATACAAGAATTGTCCATAGCTGTAATTGTTCCAAGTGCTTTCAACTAGTTCTATAGCCATTATCAAGGATGTTATTTTTGGTTGTTGAATTTCTGTGTGCAGTTTCTTCATAGTAGTTTTGCTGTGTGGCATATGCACGGTGGGTGTTGTATGCTTTTTGGCAGTCATGTGCTATGTGTGGTCATTTGATCCTGGGCATGACTTCTATTTTAGAAAACTTTTAACACACTATCTCCACTGCTAAATAGTGTAAGACTGATAGCAGGTGTATAATATTTAATAATCAATGCTTCCCTAATTATGAGTTGTGTATGGCTATGTGATTTGAAAAGAATCTTTGTGCTGTCAACTAGAATTTTCCTTAAAGGTTCTTGTAAATTATGAGTTAATAAATGTTTATTAATTGCACTCCGCTTTGAAAGGTGGCATATAAGATGTTGAGTTAAGGAGGTAGTGATGTGCCCAATATAATTCATTGGTTTTTGGCAAGTAACACAGTCTTGTACTGGGCACTGGAACTGGTACACTTGGTCACTGCTAGTTTAGATTTGGTAGGGCTATTTCAGTTGGAGATGATGAAGTTTGCAGTCTTACATTTTCTATAATATATTATGATCTTAACAATAATTTTCCCAACTACATCATGTATAAGTATATAAATTATTTTTACAAAAAATACATTACACCAGTAACAAAGATACAACACCACAAAACATCAACATCCATTATTGCAACCAGATGCCCAAGAATTATAAACAGGATGAATTTGCTATAAGGAAAATCCTTAAACACCATATTTCTGCTGTAACCCCTGGAAAACAAAGTTCATAATATATTACTCTTTGCTTAATTTTTGTCTACAAAGCTACATGAATAAAGTATATCACCCCTAGTCTTATTTGTATGTATCTCTTTGAATTTCATTCTTAATCATTTTATTGCATTTTTTATTTATTTATTTTTTGTTGGTATTAATTCTTCTTTTCAATTTTTTTTTTTCTTTTTTAATTAGAATGTATTTAGTCTAACCCCTTTTTGAAAACTTTGAATATTAGTTCTTTTATTCTTATTTTTGGCTCATACAAATATTGCATGTTATCTTTATTCTTGGCTTACAGACATGATGTGTATGTGGGCACTTAAACTAATTCGAAACTTTATATTTCAGTTTGAACTTTGAGTGCCATGCATGTTGCTCATGGACTTGTATGTTGCATGTCTGTCTTTTTGTTTTCTGTTGTTTGGTTCTTTTTGTGTGTGTGTGTGTGTGTGTGTGTAATAGTAGTAGATTGGCTGTCCTATCACCCGGTCAATACTCCACCCCTTCACTTGAACAGGAGTAGAGGCTCATCCCTTGTTTCCTGTTTAAGAAGATGTTCCCGGATCCTTTCCTTTTCTCTGGCCTCTGTAGTGGTACTGCCATGAATCTTTTGTGATGTGTGCAGTTTGTGGCAATGTCACTTCATAATAAGAATACCAGGTTTTCTGGTTGCTATTTCCGACTAGTAGTTAGGAGCCCAAACACTTGTGTAGTATCTTGTGAGACTGCTCTGATCAACAATTGCATAATATCGGGGTTCTTGCAGTGCCATGTTGTGCATGGAAGGGTGTCCCTGCATGTACCTCTGGTGGACTATCCTGAGGCCACATTATGTTGTAGTCTGCATTAGTTCCTTTCTGTCCATGTTGCATACGATGACCATCTGCTACTATTGCTATAGGCCTTTTCCTTACCAGCATAACTCAACATAACCTTAAAAAAAAAAAAAAAAAAAGATCACCTAAACTCTTTAAAATTTCCTTTTCCAATATCCATGGCATTTGTACCATCTTCTGCAGTGTGGAATCATTCCTCTTTGAAAAGTCTCCTGATATACTAGATCTCTGTGAGACTAACCTTAATTCATCAATCCCCTCCCCTTATTTCTCAATTACTGGCTACTTTCCTCTCCTTAGAGAGGACGCTAAAATCTACGTGCATGGGTTGGGTGTTTATGTCTGTGATCTCCCACTGAATCTTGAATCTCCAGACTATTCATATATGTGTCTCCGTCTATCTCTCCTCATTTCAATAAGCTATCTCTTCTTTCTCTATCATTTCCATTCTTCTCAAGTACTCAATAGCATTTCTCATAATATAGACAAGGCCATCTCTCTATATCTGTTTGCACACATATTCATGTTCGGTGACTTTAACACTCATCATACAATGTGGCTTAAACACACTGTAACTAACCTCGCTAGCATACAAACCCTTAACTTTTCAATCAATCAAATCCCTCACACAAGTGGCTGACTTTCCTACACATTTCCTCAGTAACCCTGACAGTAACGCTTCCCATCTCAATCTATGTTTTACTTCTATCCCTGACTCTTGTCACGCTACACAGCTTTGCTCTCTTGGCAACTCTGATCATGCCGTAGTGTTTATTAACATCTACTACTCACCCCCGCCTACTAACAGATTATCTTTCTGTTATCAGCGAGCAGACTGGGGAATGTTCCATGATTTACTTCACGATGATCCCTGAAATGGGGTTTTTAATCACCCCATTCAAAAATGTGTGTCTGAGATCTCCTCCAAGGTAAAAGCTGGCATCAAGGCTTTCATCCCAGCAAGAAAATATAGTTAAAATGTGCTCATCTCCTTGGATCTCAGCTGCTTGCTCAGCTGGGATAGCCCACAGGTGTCACTTTTTCCACCTGTACCAAAGTGATATATCTGATTGCAGCAGATGTCTTTTTGCATGTAATCAGTGTAAGAATGTCCTCAATAAAGTAAGGTTACTATTTGCTGATAGAATGAAACAACATATTGCATCTCGCAAGATTGGTTCTAAAGATTATTGGTGACTCTGCAAGTGTGTGCTGAACAACAGCATATCCACAATACCTCCTCTATTCAATCAATTTCAGGTCCTAACTTCCTTAGCATGCTTTGCTCAGAAATTGTCATCCAATTCATCACTTGACTTTGGAGTACCCACACCTGATTTTCTACCTTTTTTTTTTTTTAAGTATTTCACCCCAAGCAAGTCGGGAAGCCACTGGCATGCAAGGAGTTACAGAAGATTGAGAGCAAGAGCAGATAGGAGTGATAGAGGAAAGGATGAGGAGAAGGATAGTGGATAGACCAAGGCAACTGGAGATGTCGATTGACATTACATTTGAAAAGTTGGAGATTATAGATATCAGGGAAACAAGAAAAGGGAATGGAGTTCCACAGGTGAGAGGTGTGAGATATGAAGCTATTGGAGTAGAAGAGACAGCTACATTTAACAGTTTCAACAGTGAAAGGGTGAGAGCAGGATGCCAGCCTCATAGGACGCTTGAATTCATAAAGTCTGGGAACCAGTGAAAGCAGCTCATCGGAGCAATTACCATGAAAGTATTTGTAAAAGAGACAGAGAGAGGCAACGGCACGTCTGTGAGAGAGAAACTGCAGACAAGATGCCAGATCAGGGCCAATTACATTGCATATTTGTCTCTGGTTCTTATCAAGAACCCCAAGACAAACATAAGGGACTCCAGACCATATATGGCAGCAATACTCGGGTGAATGGTTGACTTGTAGATTTGAATGATTGATTCCAGGGAGAAAAATTTCTTGGCACGGCACAGGGAGCCAATATTCCTTGCGGTGGACAAAGCAATTGATTCAATGTAATTATTCCATCTCAGATCAGCAGTCAATGTGAGACCAACCAGCCACAAAGAGGTGCTCTCGAGAAGTTCAGCATCAGACATTCTAAAGGAGGGCAGGGAAGGATCTCTGTGGTGATTAATAGAGAGCAGTTTTGTTTTTGAGGTGTTAAAGTTAACCAGCCAATTCCTGCCCCAGTTCACAACCGATTGGAAGTCCTTTTCGAGACGAATGGCCAGGTTAGCTTTGTCAGTGTGTCTCTGTGCCTTCTTGGTCTCAAGTTTTACACTGAACTGAGGTGGAGAAACTACAATGAATCAACAGCTTCATCTACTGCAAGGAAAGTTGTTTTTTGTGTCACGCCAGAAGGTTTTTCTCACCTTCAAATCTACCATTCATCCTTACATTGAATATTGTTGCCATATATGGTCTGATGCTCCTGTTGTTCATCTCAAGGTCCTAGAAAGGATCCAGAGATGGATATGCAATGTGATATGTCCTGATCTGGTATCTCATCTACAGTCACTTTCTCATAGACATGATGTCGTTTCCTGGTGTCTTTTCTACAAATATTTTCATGGCAACTGCTCTGATGAGCTACTTTTACTGGTACCCCAAATGCATAAATTTAAGCGTGCTACTCAGTTGGTATCTTGATCCCACCCTTTCACTGTTGAAACAGTTAAATGTAACCATCTCTTCTACTCCAACAGCTTCTTCTCTCACACTTCCCACCAATGGAACTCCCTTCCTCCTACTGGCTTTCCTGATAGCTATAATCTGCAAATATTCAAATGTAATGTCAATCAACATCTTCTGATGCCTTGATCCTGATCCCTGTTCTTCTCTGTATCCTTTCCTGAAACACCGATCTTTACTCTTGCACTCACTCTCTTTAACCCCTTGTGTTCTAGTGGCACTGCCACCTTGCTTAGGGTGAAATGATTAAAAAAATATTTTTTAAATGTTAGAATGCTGGGAAAACTCAATAAAAGATTAAATTTTCCTTGTCAGTCATTTTCAATGAAACATGCTTGAAAGAAAGATTGCTGCCTAAATACACATTAATAAGTATATATATATATATATATATATATATATATATATATATATATATATATATATATGATTAATTATTTACTTGAAATGTACAAGGGTTGGATTGGATGCAAGTGTACCAGAATACAACAGCTGGCTGACCAACTCTTGTATTCTGGTATACTTGCATGTCTTTGTCTTTTAGCCAAACAACTGGTCTGTCTACTTCCATTTATATCTTGGTCAGCCTATGAACTTTCCAGCCAACCCTCAGATGATTTATAGTTCATAAATGAGTTAAATGTAGGTTATCACTGATCTTTTAATATAGTGTTCAATAATCGTTGGACAGACTCATGTATAGTGTAAATGTATTTTTCAGATCTTATTAAAAACAAGCATACACATAACTAAAAGTTTCATAGACAGAACTGATTGTCAGACACTTAAAATTAAGTCAGTTCCATAAGATCAGTTTTAATAGCCTCTTCTTTTGTAACCTTAGACACAAATACCATTGACTGTAGATATCCACAGAAAAATGTAATATACCAAGCTATGATAAAGGCAGTTGATGAATCTGACATGATTTATGTTATATCATACCTATGGACTATAATGGATATGTCCCAATCCTCATAAATACAGAGGAATATACTGTCTGGGGGGATTCACCATTAGTTCACCACTAACAGGGTACTACTTACTATACACCACTGGCGAATCTTGTATGTTGTTAATATTATAAAGATTACCATTCCATTTCCAACCTTAGTTTTGGTTATTCATATTCAGTAACCTTTTTTAAGGTTACAACAATTTATGAGCAATTGGAAAGAAACCTTTTCAATAATAGCTAATACAAAAACAGCACAATACTGTCCAAATATGTATGGGAACAGAAGGATAAATCTGATAAATTATCTCGCATTAAGTAGAAGATTATAAAGATGACACAATCTCAAAAGGCAATATCATAATTTTGTGGATTATGTTTGCAAGAAAATTCTGAATTTGGAATTATTCATCAAAATAAAATGTGGGATTTTTATTTAATTCAATAAAGATTCAACTGCAGGTTTGTGTTTTGTAGGTGGTAGCTGCTTCAGTCTACTCACATGAAGAGGGACAGTGACACTCACAGGTAAATTATAAGCAAAAACATGCAATTGATAATGTTCAGAGATAGAAAAGATCCTCATGTTCTTAAAATTAACATGGGGATTCGTTCTATCACTGAAAATTTTAATTACATCTATTCTTGTCATGCTTTTAATATGATCCCCAAAAACTTAACACACGATATGAGGAAAAAAACATTTTAACCCTTGAGGAGTGGTTGTGAGCTACAAAACTGCATAGTCAGGAGAAAAATAATTTAAAAAATGGATATTAATTTACATTAAGTAAATTTTTCAATTTTAAAAAAATTGTATATATATATATATATATATATATATATATATATTTTAAAAAGTATTGATTTTCTTTTCACTTCATCAACAGTCAAAATTTTGCAGTGCCTCTACTATGGATAATAAGTAATGGAAGGAGTTGTTTCATGGCTAACAAAATAGTTTCTACTGCTACTATTAAGGTGTGTAAAAGCTATTTCAAATGCTGATTTTCTAGGCAGGCAGGCAGTCTCCCCCTATTTGGAAGGCTGATACAATAAAACCTTCTTAGTCTTCATTTTTCTCCCATCAGACCAGAACATTCATTTAAGTGAAGGTGAGTAAATATCAAGAAAAAGTTATGGACATCCAGGAAAAAAAAAAAAGGAAGAAATAGGAGAGGGAAAAGAAAAAGAGAGAAAAAGTGGGAATAGTACAAAAGGTAAAGCAGCTAAAAGGCAGACTAAGAAGAAAGAAAGAAAGAAAAAAGAAGATATTAGAAAAAGAGGGTAAGAGAAAAAGAGGGTAAGAAAAAATACTGAAGAAGAAAAGAAGATTGGACAGAAAAAAAGGAAAAAGGTTAATGAGAAATAAAAGACTAGAAAAGAAATGAACAACAATAAAAAAGAGAATGAGGAGGGATACAAGAGAATGAAGAAGGTAAAGAAGAATAAAAATGAATGACAAAGAGACAAAGAATATTTTTTCAAAAACTGATTCCACCATAGAAACCATATATAATAGAATATTTTTTAGGCAAATTCTTTGGATCATGCTAAATCTATTGTATACTATTATATTCTGGATAGATTTTCAGCCATATTGAATTTTACAGAAAATACATTTTTTTTTAAATTTAGGGGTTAGTTATGGCAATGCCACAATGAATATACAACAGGAAATGAAGAAAAAACTTTAACAAAATCGAAACAATATAAATCAGCTTAAATGGAATATGCAGAACAGATTCAACAGAACTGATGCACAAAACACTGTCTCGATAAATTCTGTTATGATCCAAAAATATCTAACATTTTTTCATAACCTTTGACTTCAACCTTGACTTAGCTGTCTCCCTCCTGAAATATTTAATCAGGTAATCTATAAACCATTGCCCATTCTTGATGAAATTTAATGTAATTTAATGCATAAAATTGCTTGCCACTACCAGACAGTCAAGCTGAAATGCAGACAAGAAAAAATGAATTGGAAAGAGGAGACAGTGGAGAAGACAAGAGAATCAAAAAAAGAAAAATTCTCTCATGGCTGCTCTGTATTAAGGCAGTGTAGGTAAAAAATAAAGAATTTTGAAGAAGAGTTGATGATCTGAAATGAAATTGGATTTGTGTTTTTATACAAAGATGTAGATACAAGTTCAAATAATTTTGGGATGTTTGAAAGAATTATAGGAGGCAAAGTATGGGAAAATGTAAAGCATGAAGAGGGCATATGAGAAAGAAAGACAAAAGAAAAGAACAAAAAGAGAAAAGAACATGAAGGCAGAAAGAAAAAGTGTAAAAATGAATGAGGATAAAATAGAAAAGAAAAATTTTTAAATATTCATAAAGAAAGAAGGTAAAGAAGCATTAGAAAAAAAAGAAAAAAAAAGAAGAGAACAGAGAAAAATAAAATAAAAAATGAAATTTTAAAAATAGTAGAAAAGAATATGGAAGGAATAGAAAAAGAGGAAAAAGTAGTGAAATAAAAAAAAAGAAGAAATTTATAAGATTAATGAGAAGGAATGAAAAATGTTAAATAAGAAAGGAAGAGAAATAAAAAGAAAAGATAAAATGAAAAATGAAGAATGAAATAAAACAAGAATGCATGCATTTAGAGAGAATCTGAAAAAATATTAGATGAAAAGATAGAGAAAAAAAGAGAAAGAAAAAAAGAATTAAATAAAAAAGAATAAAAGAGGAGAATGGAGAAAAAGAAAAAGATAAAAAGAAATGGAAGAAAAAAGATGAGTAAAAGAAAAAGAGGAGGAAAGCAAAGGAGAAAAAAGAGAAAAGCAATGAATTGATCCTTCAAGCTGATTGCCCAAGTAGAACATGTCACATGTCGTTCACATGTGGTTTTGGCTGGTGACACTGTTGCTATGGGCAACACAAGAGTCCCAGGCATATTGGAATCCAGTCATTGAGCAATTAGTGATTGGTGAGCCAACACACAAACCAGGCTGTATATATTAACATTGCAATTTAAGAAGATTGCCGTTGTTTGTAACTAAAAGCCAGAACTGGATTCCATTACAAAGTAATTTCATAATGCTGAGGGCAAGCTAGAAAAATGTTCAGCCTGTTCTCTTTCATTTGCAATGTACTAATCCCATCGTAATAATAGTAGAAATATGCCATGACTTTCTAACCAATTAATTTAGGAATATGGAATATGAAATTTGGAAAAAAAATTTGGAGAAGTAATTCATCCTCAAGGCAAGCCTCTGGTAAATACTATTAAATATAATTTCACAGTAATAACTGTAATAGTCAAAACCTAGTCATAATAATTATATCTATGATAAAAATGTATACATTATCATGTTTCATCCTATCTTTTGTGAGTTATAAAATTTAACCATATGTGATTCATAATACAGTTTTAATAATAAACTGTAAAAGTTTTATTTCAGTCTCAATTATTAGGGCGTAAAAAATAATTTTTACAAGCCTTTAATCCAAAGGTTATTTCTTGTACACATCAAAAATGTGTTTCTTTCATCTCCATCAATTTTCCTATTTATTTTTCCTTTTATTAATAATTTATCTTTCCTCTGCTTTGCTTTTCCATTGTTGTTCTTCCATATTTAGATCATTATGAAAGTATAAAAAAAACAATTTTATAGTAAAAATACCAATAATATTAGGTTGGTGCAAAAATAATGTCGTTTTTTGACATTCAACTTCAAAAGAAAAACGACATTATTTTTGCACCAACCTAATACATTATTATATAAAAAGAAATTATCAATGACACATATTCATAGTAGAATTATCAACAATAAATTTTATAGCAAAATGACCAACGATACATTTTATCTGTAGTTAAAGTAATAAAACTATGTTCAAAATATTTACATTCTAGCATTAAATAACTCATAGAGGTTGACATGCCTCTAAACAAAATAAAAAAAACTCCCTATATAACATTATGTATTTTTTTTAGATCAACTGCAATTTGACAATATTGAACCTATCAGACTTTACATTAAGACTGGAGTAAATGCATGTGTCATCAGCACAGACACTCAAGTGGAGAGCCAATGACAGGAAAGTTGTTAATGATAATTAAAATCAAATTAGGTTTAAGAATAAAGCCCTGGGAGACATCTGTATTAATATAAAAATACCTAGAAGAGTAGCCATTCAAGACAACTTTCATTTTGAAGTTAGATAAGAAAGATTGAATCAAATCAAAAATTTGTCCATAAATACCAAACCCTTTCAACTTGTGAAAAAGACCAGCATGCCAAGACTAATTCTTAGACTTCTCCTAGACTTGTTGCCAACATAAAGCTGAAGAGAACCAGTAGCCCAATCCTAAACAGGAAACAAGGAATAAACATTTACTTCAGTTCAAAAAACCAGGAAGAAGTGTGAACTGGATGATAGGCAAGCCTATTTACTCCTATTATGTATATGAAATGAAGAAAATTATCACAATCTCAAAATGTTTCAATATTTTTTAAAAGAATCTGTCTAACCTTTCTTAAACACACTTTTTAGACAACATTATGGTTTCAGTAGTGCAAGTGATCAAAAATAGCCAGCAGTGTAACTGTCAAAAAAGGTTAAAAATAGAGTGAATAATTATTTGTGTATGGATACTTCAGATCAAAGTAACTGTGTGTGCTTTGTCTGCCAAGACCCCAAATATCATCCCTCCGCCCTCTACCTCAGATCAGTCTGAAACTACATTCCTTACTTCCACCAGTTCTAACCTATATGGCTAAGATTCACCATGCTATGTGCAATATAGCAATCTGTTGTATCCTTAAAGAAGGTTACAAAAAGACAAAGGTGGTACTCAAGTGAAAGGAACAGCAAAACAGGCATAGATGAAAGAAAGAGAGGTCTATTGTAAAAGAGAATACACTGAATCGACATGGAATCGGTTAGCAGGCTAGTAATTACTGAAGTAAGTCCACCCGGTATATCCCATGCTTACTATATATATCTACTGATATAGTCAGTCCACATAAGCGATAGGGAGTATGGGATATTCCATTACAACACAATCCAAATCTCATTCCCTTTGTATTCCATTGGTGAGATGTAAGTTCCACTCAAGCAGCTTATTCCTACAAACAGTTGCTTTGTGGAACTGACTCCCAAGAAGATGCTTTCCTAATTACTACAATCTTAACCTATTCAAGTCTAGGGTTCACTGTTATCTTCTCTGCTTATCTGCATAAACTGTGCCTCTTACTTTGTAATCCTCTACCTTGAAAGGCTACCGGGCATTGTACACAGTGAAAATCACTGTAAAAAAAAAAAAATGTATCTATGCATTTTTCCAAGGGCTAAAATGCCATTCCCTGGTATTCTGCCTAGGACCTATGTAGTATCTCTGCATTCTGGCCTCAGATCAGTGTAGTATCTGTGAATTCATTCCCCAGTCCTCTGTCTTGGATCAGTGTCATATTTGTACAGACAGCAAAGGATCAAAGTCATTCTTAGGTCCTTTGCTTGTTATTAGTGTACATACTACCAAGGATCACTGTAGCATCTGTGCCAATTGCTTTACCTCATAGGTACAAATTATTTTTATTATTCTGTTCAAGCAGCCGAATATAAACATGATGGATATGTCACTTGCCTGCTTACTCCAAGGCTGGACATTCAAATCAGGGCAGGTTTCACTTGTGACTTTTATATATGCATGTTTTACTTCATTGTGACATAGGTTATATATAGTGGAAGAAAAAAATCAAGCAGAAAACATACACTTTCATTGTGTGTGTGTGTGCATACATGTGTGTGTGTGTGTGTATGTGTCCGTGCAAGTGAGAGAGAGATTTTGTATATGAAAAATAAATAAAATGGAATCAGTTGATGGTAATGAGATTAAAGATTTTTTTATAGTCCAACTTGACATTGTTTTGCAACAAAGACACTGGAAGACTATGTAGGTTGATCCGTTGTTTTTGTTTAGTGACATATCAACCTCTATTGATTATTTCATGTCAGAATCTAAATATTTTGTACACAATTTTTTTTTATCTTGCGATAATAATAGTTTTCATGATAAGTTTTACTAACTAACCCATTAAGCTGAGGGGGAAAATAGGCAAATTGATAACTTCCTCAAAAGTATTTTCTCATAAGTGAATATAACGAACCCAACCAGAATTGGAACTCAGCTCTTCGATTAACAATTTCAAGTCATTATCTATTACACCACCTGCACATCCCAGTTTATAGCACATGGTATTCCCAAGCGGTCACCCATCTAGCTACTGAATAGGTTCAATGTTGCTTAACTTTGATCATCATATGAGAACTGGTATTTCAACATGATTTGGCTGGAAGCCTGATTATGAAGGTACATCACAAAGTCAAATGATGAAAAAAAGCATCCATTTTTCACAACAAATATTTTTCAACATACCCATCTTCCTTCTTAATGCACTTAATTTAATGGTAAATATTAATCAAATAGATTAGACATTATACAGTGAAAATTTCAGCTAATAGATATCGTAAGGTATATCATTCCATTCTCTAAAAGTGTGATGGATAATGAGAAATGAAGATGAAATAGTAAACAAAGAGGATATGGAAAAAAAAAAAAAAAGAAAAGAAGCATATGAATTTATAAAGAGAAAAAGAGACAGTAAAATAAAGAAAAGCAAAAAGTACAAAAAAAGAAATTGAATATGCAAAAGAAAACAAAGAAAGATAGGTTTAGAAATGAAGGGGATTCTGGAAAAGAAAATGAAAGTGAAAATAAACGAAAAGATTAAGAAAGGGAATGTTGAAAAAGAGAATGAAGGGAGAAAGTGAACAAAGAGAGGGATGACGAGAGAAAAGAAAAAGAATGAAGAGGGAAGTAAAAGAAGATGAGGCTAATAACTTGTTGAATGAAAGATATAAGAAACTAAGAACAAAAAAAGAGTTATTAAAAAAAATTATAAAGAAAAACAAAAAAAAAATGTCAAAAACAAAAATTATTAAAAAGAGTAAGAAAATATTGTTATCAGAAAAAAGGAAAGAATAGGAATAAAGTAGAGATGAGAAGAAATAAAAGAAAAAAATAGGAGAAGGAAACGAGAGATAAAATGTTGAGGAATTAAATCCCAAATAAGAGTTAAGGATTAGAAAAAAAAAAGGAACAATGTGAGTATAAAAATAGTTTTAAAAAATAAAGAATGAAGAAATATTTTTAAAAAGAGAAAAAGAGAGAGAGGGTATGAAAAAGAAATCAATATGAAAAGAAAAAAAGAAATTCCAGCCAAGGCAGGCGTCTGGAAAACGCCAACATATATAAATATTAATGTTTATTGATTTACATTAAAGTGTTAAGTTGAAAGCAAAAAGAAATGGGAAGAAAGAAAAACAAACATGCAAAAAAGATGATGGAAGACATTTTTTTTTTTAAATTTCTTGATACACTCTGATGAAATTAAGATCAACTCAGCAAAACATAAAATAAAAGTTTTGCTTAAATTCACAATGACACCCAGGGGTCAACATTTTAATCTGTTTCTGATTTTGGCATTCTGCAGATGCATTAATTAAAAAGGAAAATAAGCAGAAAAAAAATGAATAGAATTTGTAAAGAAAATATTTTTTTTTTAAAATAAAAGAAAGTCAGTTCATTGCAAGGAATTTCCAGAAGCCATTTCAAATAATGATATTTTCACATGATTTCCTAAGATTACAATTGACTTAACATGAGGAAGATTTGCCATGCAGATAAAATGGAAATGTTCTCCCTATATAAATAGAAGTATTTTGCTCCTAATGGACTGTCTCAATGGATTTATTAATGAGTAAATAAATCATCATCTTCACTGTTGTCCATTAATCCACTGTCAGTATCATTCTGTCTCTTTTATTGGCAACCATGTATAGACGACATTGTAATCTCATTCAGGTGTGATGAATCCATGAACAAAGGTGATTTTTTTTCTTTTTCTATGTCGTGTCACTTCAGGACATTGGCAATCACGGCTCTCCACAATTTCCTCTCCTTTCTAGCTCTTAATAAATTTTGTTTTTGGCCATCTGTCTCAAACCCTGCTCTGCCATCCATTCACTCAAGATTGCCAGGTAGTTTATGCATTGTTTTTCTCTGGTCCTCTTACCTTCAATCTGTCCTGTCAGAGTCAAATTCTTCAAGACCTCCTTCCTCATTTTGCGCCCCAGAAATGTCAACTATCTCTTCTTGGTGTCAAGCCTAAGTGTCATTTTTTGTTGCCATTGCCTCTAGAACTTTGTCATTGCTCACATGTTTGGTCCATGGCATTTGCAGCATTCTTCTGTAGAACCACATTTTTGTTGCTTCAAGCTTCTTCATCTGTGAGAAGATTGTTCAGCATTCACTGCCATAGAGGAGGATTGACACTGCTTAACAGTTCAGTATTCTTTTCTTTGATTCAAAGGTGATACTAATCAAAAACTGAAACAGGAAAATGGTAACAGAGGCTACTTATTTTTCATGTTTTTTTTTCTTTGGATAGATTCAATCAGCACTAGAAAAATGTGTTCCTCAAACACACTTGATTTCATACAAAGTTGTTTTTGGCAAAGTATTCAAGCAAATTATTAGTCATCAGGAAAAATCTATTCACTGGACAAGAAAAATATTTCTTTAGAGGATACAATGAAAAAGAGTAATAACAGTGAACTTGAGAAGGCTAATTTCCTGAAAAATTGTCTTAAAAAAGATTTTATAAAGTTTCAAGTGAGAATAAAAGTTCAGTCAATAAAAGTTGAATGTTTCTTGTAGAGAAATGGTTAATTTCAGCATTACCTTAATACTTTCAGCAACTCATTATCCAAAATTAATCAGGGGAGGTAATCCTGAAACATTAGCTCATTAATACTAACTCTTGACTTTATTCAGCTACAAAATTCCCAATTTTTTTCCTGCAAACAAATCTTACACTTGTCCACACTACTTTTACAGAGTTTACTACGTTTTAGAAATTTATCGCTGATTTTTTTTTTGGGGGGGGGGGTTAAAGCATTTATCTTTGATCTTCCATTAATCAACTAATAGCACTGTGCCATTCTCATATTTCCTAAAATTTAAACTAACTTTATGATTATAATACCTTTTTTTTAGTTCTTGAACAGAACTGATGAGCAGGTTTAGCCACATAAATAACCATCTTTTTTTTGTCATCTGCCACCAGACTGAGCTCTTTCATTTCTATCCTTGCATTTTTAGTTTGATTAGGGTCGGTCGAACTTGGTAGGTTTATCCACCGAGTTTTTTTCTTTGTTTATTTTCTTTTCCACTCATGGAAACAAATATATTCACAGGTTTATATCTTTCCCCACTACAACCAAGTGAATATTTAAAGTGGCTTAATCAGTCCTCTTTCATTCTTTTTGTCTGAAGAATCAATTTAGCATGAAACTTGGAACAATGATTTAGCTCAGAGCCCCTGTATGCTTTCTTGTAGTGTTTGTTGTCATCACATCTCTGACTTCTGTTTGGTTTCATTTTAGAGCATTACAGACTTTTGCTTAGGTAGGTGCCTGTCATTCCTTTTTTTTCCTCAAGGTTTTCTTCTTTGGAAGGCTTGACATTGGTAGGGTTAGTTTTGGGTACTTTCCGTTGACTGATCACATGGTTTATTATAAATACACACACGTGTGTGTGTATTTATAATGAAGCACTTGTCTATTTGATTGAGCACCGTTAGGGAAAGGTAATTCCAAAACAGTGGCAGTCACTGCTATTAACGCACCACTCTTCATGAATGAATTGAACACTGTCGGCTACTGGCGTTTGTTTACATTCATATGTAATATGTTAAAATTTCCCTTCCTTTCTGTCATGCATCGATAGATTAGGGGTAGAATCTCAGACCAATGCCAAATTGGTAGGGTTTCAATCACAGCTTGAAGCAACCAGATGACTAGCCACACTGATGAACTGTGATACAGTGAAACAGGCCTGTATGTGGATGATCATAATATATATATATGTATGTATGTATGTATGTATAGTGTAGCACTTTTCTATGTCACCAGATGAATACACAACAAAGACATAAGTGACTTGCCCCTATTCTGTAAGAGATTCTTCTGTTAACATAATAGAAATAAAATTGTTACATTAAATGTGATAAATAAAATTCCACAATAGTTGAAATTATTCAGTAATGAATATAATGTTATCTGTTTAATTTAGCATTTAAGAAGTATTGAACATAAACAAAAAAATACAGCAACATAAAGTAAATATTACATTTCATAATTGTTGCCTTTCTAGATTTTGTCTATTATTGCTTTGATATAATTGATCCAAATACAATTTTTCTCAGGTACATGAAGGAATTACATTTCTCTTATTAGGTGTTCTTTTTGCAACCATAATTATCAGGCATATTATTAGGTGTTTTTTTTTGCAACCATAATTATCTACAATAAATGCTAATTCTTCATTGGAATCTTTTAAAATTAATTCACAAGTTTCACTGGTTTTCTTCCAACATTTGATATTAAACATTCAGCCCTTCAACAGATAACTGAAGAAGACCCATGTGTACAGCAGTCAAAATATAAAACAACAGCATTAGTTGGAATAAATCAACACTAAGAAAACCAGAATAACATTCAAACCGGAAAAAAAAAAATTCTACCTGCCTTTTAAATTCTTTTCCTATTTTTTCTTATTCCATTCCACAATTTTTTCATATTTATCATCCTTTTACTCCTTGCTGTCATGATACAAACAGTTTTTACATGACTTTCATTGATCTGTTGCACATATTTTGCAAAAGGAAAGCAAAAAGCAAAAAAAAAAAAAACATCAATTTGTATGAAGACAAAATGCAAGGTTGTCAGCAGAAGGAACAGCCCAACATGCAAATTAAAAATTGGAGATATCAAAATCAAGCAAGTACAACATTTTGTATACTAGGAAGTGTTTTAAAACAGGATGGACAGTGTGACATCAAAATCTGAAGGCTCATTGGGATATTGAAAGATGCCTCCCAAAAGCTAAGCAAAGTATTAAAAAACAGAAAAAAATATATTAGAAAGAGTACTGAACTGTTATATAATATCAGTCCTCCTATATCACAGTGAATGTTGGAAAATCAGATGAAGAAGAGACTTGATACAACAGAAATGTGGTTCTACAGAAGGATGCTGAGTATACTAAGAACTGAATATGTAGGCAATGACAAAGTTTTAAAAAAATAGAAACAAAATACATAATATGTAAGATCAAAACAATAGTGAAATTTTCAGGGCACATAATGAGAAAAGAGGTCTTGGAAAATTTGACACTCACAGCACATATTGAAAGCAAGAGGGATAGAAGTAAACAATGCATAACATGTTTAGCAATATTAGTGCCAGCTGATATCTTGTTAAATGAAAACATCTGAAAGATTTTACAGAAATTGTTTTGACAGTTATTGACTTGATGATTATCAGCTAAGTGAAGTGGACCTCACAAGAACCATGTCAAATGATCATGATAAGGAAGGTCACTGAGTGGAACAAAATCCTGGGTTCTTGGGTAATTACATTTTTAAGCCAAAGAACACTGTTCTCCATAAAACATTAGTCACTAGCAACTGCGGACAGAGATGAATGAGAGACCTCTCACCTGAAAAGAAATACATGCCTTTTAGAATGTTTGCCCCCCCTCACTTCCCCTTCATCTCTGCCTCACTTGTCTATAGCAGAAGGTTACAACCAAATAAAATTTGCTTACTGCTAAAACTGGCTCATAATTTTATTTCATGCTTAACAGTCTAGCCAAAGAGTTATTATTAAGCCACAAATATTTAACTGGAAGAAGCTGCACATTGAGAATGAACCTTGTCTAGTCTGAGATGCAATGCTACAACTAACAAGCTTGTGTAAATGGATGGCAAAACAAGGTTTAGGAGAGATAGCAAAAAGTCAAAATTTACTAAGAGCTACAAAAAATAGGAAATTGTGAAGAGCCATGATTGTCAATATCCTGAAGAGACATGGCACATAGAAGAAGAATAATACTCTCCTCAATGTTGATGAATCCTTCCCTTCTTCTTGCCTATCATCTCTCTGTATATGGATTATAGAGACCTGTGAATAATCAATAGGTTCATTAAGTTCCTTTCTAACTTTGATTGACTGATTTTTTTTATGGCTTATCAACCTCTTATAGGTTATTTTAAGTCAGAAAATATTTTTGGATTGTAAGAATTTTTTAGATATAATAATGACTTATTGATACAAGTCCCTCTATTTAATCTATAGCTGGTTTTTGTGCATACGAGAATATAATGAACCTGGCTGTAATTGGAGCTCTGTTCTCTGATTTCCAATTCTAAGCCATTATCTATTACACCACCTGCACATCCAAGCTTACAGCTCCTGGTATTCCCAAGTGGTTATCCATCAAGGTATTGATGAGGCGCAATGTTTCTTATCTTCAGAAATCAGACAAGAACCAATCTTTCAACACTAATATGACTGTAAATCACTTAGAAAAGATCCCAGATACCTTAGTATTAGAACTGCTTGTATTTTCATACATTTTATTCAATTTTTGTTGTTTATTTTGTTTCTGTTGGAGTAAACCCTCCTACAGTAGAATGAACTCTTCCTCCTCTCATAAATACTAACTGCAAGAGTAGGTTGAGAGCAGAGCAATTAGATGCAGTGCTAACCTTCGAAGAGCGACAACTCGCCATTGTTTTTTTTTCTCTAGCGGATTTACAAGTGACCAGCTTAAGACTTACATTTGGAAGACTTGCATTTTTGAACTTTTTTTCCTATTTTTGTGCATATTTAGTTGTTCACTTTTTTGGTTTTGTGTTTTGTTTATTTCATTTTTTGTAATTTTACCCTCCCCCTATTTTTATTTATCTTTTTGTATTTCTTTATTTGTACGTGCTTATTGGTTTTACACGTTCTTCCTTTTATTTGGTTGTCTAGAATTTTGTCTTGTCATATATGGCTGTATTAAAAAAAAAAAAAAAAACATATGGCAGGCACAATTTTATTTTTTTTGTTTTACCATGGAGGTGTTTTACGCTGACATGGCCAAGAATTTAAGGCACAAACAGTGCCAAGTCAAAATGAGTCACCACTGGAAAAAACAGTTTGGTGCGAAAAGAGGCCAAAAAAGGACTCTGAGTACTACAACGGCCTAAGAAACAAGTTTGACTCGTATACAAATGGCAACAAATTGTTAACTAGACCAGAGGCTATGGAGGCCTTTAAAACTAGAACTATCTCCCTGCTGACCACCGATGTAGGAACTCGGAAGCTTATCGGCATCAGCAGGTAAACGATGGAAGCCTGCATATAGGACTAAAGGTTTTGGCCAGGAGGTCAGCTGCACTCTGGGACATTCTTCTGGCAACAGAAGACGAAGCCAAAAGTTTGTCAGGAAGTACCCTAACCACGAAGACAGTCTGTTTACAAACGGAATATATGGGGACAAGGCGTACAAAAATCACTGTGCATGGCGTCCCAGTCGACACCAGTGGGGATAGGTTGGGGGCTTTCTTCTCCCAATATGGACCCGTGGAAGAAGTCACTGCAATAGTGAGCAAATCGGGAATTACCACCCATGATTTTGTTCTGTACGTTACATTGACAAAGCAAAATTTCCAAGAGATTCCCAACATCCTAAAGTGTTGGGACAAAATGATGCCCATAATAGTGGAGGGTCGACGTCCTTACTGTTGGACGTGTGGAACTTTGGGACACATGTCCAAGGTGTGTCCGGGCAAACAACCAGTTCCACAGCCTAGCTCACTAGCAGCAGGAAAAATGGATGTGTCTGCCAAAACTCCGGATGGTGAATGGAGGGAAATGGCAAAAAAGAGACAAAAATTGTCGAGTCCTACTCGTCAACAGAAGGCTCCACAGCAGCAAGAGCAAACCCAGAGGAGGCCAGAGTCTGAAAAGCTTGGAAAAGGAACAAACCAGGCAAAAGAAGCAACAGCAGCAGCGATAAGAACAAAAACCAAGTAAAATAAAAGCCCAACAAATCTGAACAACAACAACAGCTGCAACAAAAACAGCAGTGAACTGAAACAGAAATGGAGGTGGAAAAAATGCCTCAACCTCACGCATCATCACTGAAGAGAGGTAGAGAAGAAGAAGAGGAGGTGGAGATGCCATTTCAGAAGAAGAGAGGGTCATGGACAATACTGGGTCATGGACAATACCAGGTCCCTATCCGTTCCTGCTTCCCCTAAAGAAACAGTGGTCATAGCAAAAGCAATGAGCCTCCCTTCCTCCCCTTACTATGCTCCATCCCCCTCTTCCTCCAATTCTTCCCTCATTTCATTATCAATACTCCCACACATCCACCTCTTCTCCTCCTCACCCATCCCGGAAGAAAAAGAAGAAATTGTTCGTAGGACAGGAAATGATTTGTAGGGTGAACAGGGAGGATTACAAGAAGGGCCTGTCCAGCCAAAAAAAGGCAAAATTAGAACTGTTATTTAAAAAGGACACTATAGACAGGAAGTCCATTGAAGATCCCATAATTTTCAGAATGCTCCAGCGGTGATAACCTGTATAAGAGACACTGGGACATACCTAAAAGTCTGGGGGCATATAGATGAAGCCAAGGAAACATTACCAAAAATTAGAATGGCTGAGATAGGGTCTCCTTATCTTAGAAGATTATGGCAATATTGTGCTGGGAGGGTCCCAGTTTTAATCCATCCCTCACTATATAGATGCATAAAACTAATGTATCCCACGAATGTTGGCAGAATTGTCCTGGAAGGACGAATGATTTCAAAGCTAGGTATCGGGAGCCTAGGACAATCTATCGGGATCCTGACTGACGCAGATTTCTGGTCTGTATGTGCGGAGGTTTTTCTTTTTCTTTATTTTTGCAGGCCTTATCAATGTCTATCAAGATAGCCAGTCTGAATACGAATGGCTTGAGGGATCAGGGTAAGGCTGCTCACCTTCTCTGTGACCTCCTGTTGTTCAGTGTAGATGTCACCACAATTGAAGAGACCTACTGTTTTTTGCAGCATCGATGCGTGTGTTCTGGATAACGACTTTGTCATCTATTCAGCATATGGGGACCGGCTTGCCAGAAGAGTTTCTTTGCTGGTTAAGTGTACTCTTGATGCGAAGGTAGACCTTGTGCATACTGATGATGAGAGCTGCTTGATAGTTGCTGATATTGCCATGAAAAGTGGTTCATTTCGAGTCATTGCAGTTTATGCTTGCAACAACCAGGAAGAGCGGGTCTCGTTTTTTTGGCAGTTGGGGCCGTTTCTGGTGGATTCACTGCACCTAGTCTTAATGGGGGACTAAAATGCCATTCTGGACCCCAAGTTAGATCGGGGGGCATGGTACTAGCAAGTGTAGGGACGATCATAGCTTGGTTAATCTGATCAATGATTTTGGTCTTGTTGATATATACTGGGTCGATCACCCCCGGAGGCAAAATGTGGATGTGGGCTCTTAATTGGCCAATTGGCCTTGTGACGGATGGTTAGCTACCTGGACAGAATGTTAGTTAGAGGAGCCAATGTAGACTTGTTAGATTTTCCCACATTCCAATGGGTAGGCTATTCGTTTGTGCCCGGATGGTGTTAGATCGTAGGCCAAGGTCAGCAGAGGCAAGTTGCCTGTTCTGGATGGTTTGTCCTTTGAATTGTACTTGAGGCTGTCACACATCCTTGACTGTCATGTTCAATAACTGGTTCTAGCAGGGGTCCGTCCCCGACCGGTTTTCCATGGGCGTGATCATGCTGTTGAAAAAGGGCAAGGATGTTGGGGGGTAATTAGATGATTATAGACCCATAACTCTGCTAAACACAGAGTTAAAGATTTTGGCCAAGATCCAGCAGGAGTTTTTGCAGTCAGTTGCCAAGTCCCTGTTGGGTCTGGAGCAGACTTGTTCTGTGAGGGTCCAAACAATTCAGAGCAACCTGCATCTGATCCACAAGATTATAGAGGGTGATTTAGATAAGGCATTTGATAGGGTTGACCATTGCTATCTTGTGGCTCTCCGACAGGCTGCCAGATTCACACCCAACTTCTGCCGCTAGATTAGCCTCCTGTATCGCTCCCCAGTCCTGTGGTACAGGTGAATGAGAAAATGTTAGGCACTTTTGCACTGTCTAAGTCAGTTTGTCAGGGTTGTCCACTGTTGCCCCTACTTTATGCTTTGGTGTTGGAGCCTCTCCTTTTGCTGGCTGAGGTACAGGGTGTGCAGGCCAGCCCTACACAGAACTGCATTGACGGGAGATTCAATTATGGCGAGGATTGTTAAGGATGTGTTCCCTTTCCTTACTATCAGCCCCCCCCCCCATCTCACAGGTTGAGCACCATCATAAACCCAGGGATCAATCAGATTTCCTTTGTGTTGGTACATCTTGACAATCATTCCTCAGTGCAGTGACCTTTCACGGCCTAGGAGGGTCTTTATTGTTATTTAGTGGAGGGGGTCATGAAGGATCCTCTACGTAAGCGGCTTGACTTGTTGGAGGAGGAGTTTTGCTCTTTCTGGTCTTAGGCACCAGTGGTAGATTATCTCAGTAACCCTGAGTTTTCGCTTACCTGGCAATTTGCTAAGAATCAGCTGCCTCTTCATATGTGGCTTGGTGAATTTGCCAGACTGTGAATGGTGTGACCTTGGTTTAGAAGAAACAGCTTCGCCCGCCTTCTACCATTATCCTCGGGTCTGCCCCTTATGGGACCATGTCGGCAAGTTGATGGCTTGTCTTGCTCCAAAAAAGCTTATGCTCATTGATCGCATATACGCATGTGACAATGTGTCACCCCCGTATTCCAGGGTGAAACGAACGGTGTTTCTGACGCTGCTGACCACGGCCTGAATGGTGGTTTGGATGACACAACAGGAGGAAGTCTTGCAGGGCAACCATCTTTCTCATCAGGATCTAATCCAATTTTTTGAGCATCAGCTTATGATGAAGATTAGAACTGATAGAAAACGCTTAAATTCAACAATCTTCAATGAAATGTGGGTGACTTAGGCATGCTTGGTTCATTTGAACAGAGCTAGCCTTGATTTTCTCTTTTAGGTAACCTATGACACATCAGGTTAGTTTCCTGTGGAACCGACCACTTGGTTAGGTTAGACAAGCTTTGTGTACCTAGTTAACGTGAGTAAGTGTTGTTCCTGGCCTGTTCCCAGCTGTATCTTTGGTTATGATCCAAGTCGAGATTCCCAACCTCCCTAGTTTGTTTTGGCCCCTCTTTTTTTTATCTTGACTGGTCAGCTTTTATATTTCCCATGCCTGTATATATTTTCACCTTTTCCCCACTACCTTAGTGAGAGAGTTTCTTGATTTTGCCCAATGGGCAGAATACAGCGGCCTTTCTTTTTGAGGGTTGGACAGGCCCTACTCACATTACATGCTTAGTTTACCTTGTGTTAATCTTTAGTTTGTTATTGGGTTCATCTCCCTTCCCACTCATTCTTCATGATTAGATTTTTAAATAATTTATCATTTTTTATGGCATGGGGCACGTTTTGTAGGTTCCCCTTGAGAGAATGCAGTATTATCGTTTCCGGAGGATTAATTGGTGATGAACAAGTTTTTATACTGAATGCAAAAATTGTAATGAGTGAATGGGTCGTGAATCAGATTAGCTAGGTATAAAATAGTTAGTGATGACCAACCTCAACCCCTCCACTTTATTAGCCTAGTGCCACAATTATGTATTTTTACATAATAAATACAGGAGCATTACACGCAGTGCTAACCTACCTTTCAGACGTACACCACTATCTACTTATTACTAACCCTCTTGCTTTGTATATATCTTCAATATACTTGTTCAACCTAACTTCATCTTCCTTGTCTTTCTTTCTGGCTCCTAAACAGGCCACAACAGTTTCAATGATCTTTTTTTTATTCACTCAAGATATTCCTTTTTAATTGTTCCTTTTCTCTTGTTTTTATGGAATTGCTTTCAAGAACTCCAAGGTCTTTCTTGTAATCACTAATTATTCTCTTATTTTAAAATTTAATTTCTTGTTGTGGGTTTTATTTTGTGCCTCACTAATAGCTTATATTTTTCTATGCTTAACTTCATACTGATGAAACTGTTAAAACCTTTGTTTTAATCACCACATCTTGCAGGTTCATTTTCATTTTCTTTGTAAAGAATTTGAAATCATCCCCATACGTTGTTGTTTTTATCCTTCCATATTCATAAATGATGTCCTTCTTGACATCATCTAAAAATATGATTCAATCATAACATGATTATGCCAATAGCAGAAGAGACAGAGCATCACCAAGAAAGATTCAACTTCTGATACTTAGCTTAGCCAAGGACTCAGTGGTCAGTTCTATTCTCCAGTTCTTTATAGAATGTGTGTGTGTGTGTACAGTGCTTACTCATTCCCCCATGAGGACAAGATGTGACACAAGGTCTTTTTAAAATGGGGATCTGAGCATGTACACCTGGGCAAGAGACAAAAATTCCCCATTGGTTGTGCTGGCTTCGGTGCGAGCACCGATCCCTCCCTCTTGTGCAATGGGAGGGCACGGCCTCGGGAAGCTGTTCCCCAAGGCTGGGCACCTCTCAGTATTTTTTTCTCAGTTGCCCCTCTGTCCTTTGACAGAGAAGCCCCTGAGTGCACTCTGCCCAAAGACAGAGATGCAACTGAGAGATTATAAGATGCATTGAAAATCCCTCCATATTGAAATTTACTGAGATTCACTTACATTACTACAGCACAAAACTACAAGAGTGGTGTATCCAGTGATAACTAATGCGATACCAAAATCTAGAAGCACATTGCAAAATCTACAGGGGGTTCTCGACTTATGTTGGAAATCCATTCCTACGGCGTGATGTAACCTGATTTTCGATGTATGTTGTAACTCACCTACATAAGCATCCATGAGTTTGCCATATGCTTGGGAGCCATAATGAAGGGCAAAAAGTTTTTAAAAAAAAAAAAAAAAAAGAAAGAAAGAAAAATGGCACAAGCAAGAGATAATGAACATAACATAATCCAACATGGCATACAGCTGGTGAAGAAACAACGGCATCTTCCTTATATAGCACTGCATGATGACGTATTATATTACGGGAGATGGTGCTGTAACTCTGAAATGCTGTACACCAGGTCCAGTGTAACCCAAGGACCTTCTGTATTAAGAAATAGAAAGAATCTTTCAGAAACAATGATAGGAGTGCTTGACTGCTATGTAGCTCCAATCCAGCAATATTACAGTGAACTTCTTCATAAATGAAGAGGAAATATGAGACAGCAGAGATTTTATTGGATGTTAAAAATAACATGCACAGAGCATGTAAATAATGAGGAAGTTTTAAGGAAAATGAAAACAAAAAGGACATTTAAACTTAGAATGTGACAGCTGCAATTTCTCTGACATCCAATGAGGAAAAAGAGCAAAGAGAATTGTATACACACAGGATATGTCAAAGGCAATAAGGTTTGATTGATTGATTTAATTTTTATGGCTTGCCAACATTTTTAAGGTTAGTTAAATCTGAAACATATTTTTGAAGTTTAAGAATTTATAATAATGATTTTCTGATACAAGTCCTAATATTTGACCCATAACTGGGAGGAGAAGAATTGGATTCATTCTTTTCCCAAGGGTATTTGCATGTGAGAGAATATAATGAACTTAACTGGAATTCAAACTTGGCTCTCAGATTTCTCATTCCGAGCTGTTATTCATTACAACACCCACATATAACTGGTATTCCCAAGTGGTCACCCATCTAGGTATTGACCAGGTTCAGCATTGCTTAACTTTGGTAACTGGATGAGAACCAATGTTTCAATATGATATGACCGTAAGCCCAAAAGCAATGGACAGGGAGGGATACTAAAAAGATGAATACTGCTATGAACTACAAAGGATAAGAAGTTGTGGCAAGCCATGACTGCATATGTCCTGTGTTGATACAGCACATAGAAGATAAGACTAGTTTGTGAAGTAATATTGCACAATGATATTAACACTTTATATTTGTTAAGGTTAGATTAATCTGACACAAGGCCAAAAGTGTGGACTTCCCAGCAAGGTATATTTTAACAGCAATGGTCAGCAAAGTGAGCTTACTGTTCTGATTTGATTAGTTTTCATTTTCAAATTTTTTAATACATTTTTAAACTTGGCATTTTTGTCATTTACACATGGCAAATACTATTGAGGTCTGGTGCCATGTATTCCTTGGACAGTCAATTGTTTCCTTCCTTTTGAAGGCATCACTGGTCCTCACTTCACATCATCTCCAGACCACAGCTTAACATTCATCAAGTTGTATCTGGTCAAAATCCAAAATAAATAAAGTTAATTAAAACCATGCTTGCAACACACTGCTACTTTCAACATGAAACATCTGTTTACCTTCCATTCTAAATCATTGATATTAGTTGCTATGAGCACGTTGTGTTTTGTTTAACGATCAAAAGCAAATGCTTTTAACAAAATGTTGAAAATCTGACATGCAGTTGCATGAAAATTGCAGAGACTGACACATCTACAAAGACAATACCCTGCCCGGTGGCACCAAGGGTGGCAGTACTACCTTAACCATGGAAACTGTGTTACCTTCCCTGGTTTGCAGTTGATGAGAGCAGAATATCAATTCATATGTTGTATGTAGAAAATTAATTAACAATTAATATGTTCCATGTATTATTTTGCAAATGATCTCTTTTGCGTTCATATAATCTTTTCTTGAAATTCCTCAGTTTCTCAGCAATGTATTTTTTGTGGTTTTTATCATTATCTATAACGTAAATTCATGTTTTAAGTTGTTACTATTTTGTTCTGTATGAATTAAGTCACTTATTGTTTTAGATGTAATTGTAACAAATTTTATATTACGTTTAAATAAATTCTTTTCAATTCTAGTTGTGATAGTGTTACTAGGTAGTATAACTGTCTAGTTTTATTAAGTTTATTCATATCCTTCACTCTCTTACTTTTATAAATTTGATAAGCTTTCCACTTCACATTAAATATAAAATAATCAGGACATTAAAGAAGCTTAAATGTATTTTCAATACAGGTCTCCTCATCATGTAAATATTGAGAGCTACAAATACTAAGGGCTCTTCCATAGAGTCCTATGATTATTTCAGATTTTATCTTGTTATGGTGTGAATAGAAATTCTTATCAAAATTTAAATCAAATGTTGTAAATATTTTTTCAATTTTCAGTGAGGGAGATGCATTATATAAAGTAGGTTCACCAGTCCAAAAATTGAAAGGAAATACTTTTTAGGCCTCTAATATATCATCAGGCTAAAACCAAAACCAAATAAGTACAAATGAATCCATGCAAAATCTGTAATATTCAAGTCATGCAAATATTGAAAGCCCATTCTTCTTGTCTTGGCTGTGATACAAAGGATAAAATTTACTTGCAAGCATTTTTTCCTCAGTATAAACAAGTTTTCCAGACCAAATTCTGATGCCAAGCAGGAAAAGAAACATAAATGATTTTCAATATACACACAGTATCATCCATCATAAATTGTTTTTTTGTTTACAGACATGTCCGAACATGAATAAAATAGTTGTCGGGGTATTTGTCATGTCTTCAGCCATTTTGGTGCTTGCAATGCATAAGATTCTTTTCAATCTTTTAAAATTACAGTTTAGCTTCTATGTGACATGTACACCTACAAGTACACATTTAATACACTATGCAAATATGCATATATTATAAGTTTGATTTTTTTTTAAACTGTTATAATTTAATCCTTGTCTTGGATTCTGAAAATTCTCTAATTTCAAGATTTCCCACCTAAATTGAAAATTGAAGCCATAGTAATGCTTTCCACTATCTGACATCACATTCTTAGAATAACTATTCTGGGTTATTGCAAATATTCTTCATTCTTATATCGTCAAAAAACAAAAAACAAATTACTTGCATTGACGTATTTTAATTTTATAAGTAGAAAGTATATAAGTATATATCTTATAAGTATAAAATAGACATTGCAGATAGTATAGCAGATAGCTATTAGCAAAGTTTGACATAAGGCTACAGTATACACTGAGTGTCCAATAGGAAAAACACATTGTTAATATAAGCACAAACACAAGATTGCTATATATTGAGCTGATCAAAATGTTTATCCAGTTTATTAAGCCTTAGCACTCTGCTTTCTTCACAGTTATTATTTCTCCTTCCACTGCATTCTTTTTCAAAGGTCTTCAAATGCCGTCATTCTGTTGCCAATTTTAGTCAAGATCATTTCCTGTTGCCATAGCAGGACATGACACCACAACTTAAAAATTCAAACATACTATCATTTGACCATCAGAGTTGACTGCAAAGACAGGAAAAACTTTTTGCCCAGTGAACACAGTCACAGAGTGCTTAAGATTAGGTGAACATAAAGAATATTTCAACATTAAATTTATTGAACAATTTAGCAATTTCCTCCACTTGCTTCTTTCATCTTTCAAGCAATTTAATAATTCCATTCTCCCAGAATATTTTATCACTCTCAGCAAGTTGCTTTTTGAAGTTTTCAAAAGAATTTAATTTCTTTCATTAAGAGAAATCTGGTAAGATCAGAATAAATGGTCATTCAAAAGTGCACAAAATTCTTTTATAAGAAATTCTAACTCCAAGACTAATTTCTTTCCTGAGAGACTGAAAAAAAATACTATAATCCCTAAACACCTTTCTTTAGTTATGATGACAAACATTACCAATATGTTATTAGTAGCAGAATTTAACAAATCATGCACTTAAATTTCCAAATCCAAGAATAGTCACTTTTTAAAGGCTGTAATGTTTCATCCCTGTGCCTTTTCTACAAAAACTTTCATTGGTAATTGTTTTGAAGAACTTTCTTCTATGGAACCTAAATTTTAGGAATTTAAACACTTGTGGAACTCTCTTCCAGTTTCTTGATTCCAAGTAGACATTGATCATCAAAAATGTAAATGCAATGTCAGTTATTATCTTCTACTGTCTTAATTCTTGTTCTTTTGTTGTTCTCTCTCCTTAATAGTTTTTTTTTCATATTCTCTAACACTCAGTAATCCATAGTATCTTAGTGGCTTTATTGTCTTGGTTGGAGTGAAATGATTGAAATATATATATAATCAAGATACCATAATTGTTTGCTCTGGAATACTCAAAAGTTACTAATTTGAGTATCAGGTACAAATCACTCTGTGGCCCATTTGTTGTTAAAAAATCTATTGTAAACAAGACATCTGAAAAAAGTACACAAAACAATATTACAATCAGATATAAGCCATTGCTACACTAAATAATAAAAGATGTCTTTTTTTCTAATTAAAGTTCTTTGAATGTTTTTAGTAGAGAAAAGAAAGGTAGCAGTAAATCGAGGAATATCCATGTGTAACCTCGTGATGTATAGTAATGTATGATTTCTTTATACTGTATTTTCAGATCTCCATCATTCATAATTTCAAATAAGGAATAAAGAGACAGAGATTTTTTGAACTACCCACAACAATGCTGAAATTCAAGTGCCTGATCCCTGCATTCAAATACAAGACAGATGGCCTGGATGTGACAATTGTAGCTATGCTGATCACCACACATTTGATGATACATAAAGCAGCTACACCAGTCAAAGTGGAAAAAGTCAAATGACCCAGCACTACATCTGCTGATACCAGTGAAGATTGGACCTACTTTCTGTCCAGATGGGAAGATTATAAGATTATAACAAAGATTCTTGGCAAAGAACTAATTATTCATTTACTGGAGTACTGTGATGACACTTTGCGTCAGCATCTTACACAAGCACAGAAATCAGAGGCTGAAGTACTTGTAGCATTTTGTCAGTTAACTGTAAGAGAAGAGAATACAATGGTTGCACATGTGATGCTAAATAACATTTAGTTTTACTTGTAGCATTTTGTCAGTTAACTGTAAGAGAATACAATGGTTGCACATGTGATGCTAAATAACATGTGTCAACATTGTGAGGAACCTGTTTGACAAGCTGTATAAATTTGTTCTAAAGTTGAAATAACTGTAATTATGAAGTAACTTATACTGATACAATCTTATGTGGTATTCATGTCCATGGACTCCATGAACAGGAAATTCAACTTGACTTGGAACTGAAAACCAGAACATGACTTTAGGTGTGTTCAAGTTTGCTGAAGCCAAATGCTTACTGGACTCACAGCTTAACAGTACATGCTTATATACAGTCCTTGTCTGGGGCTATTAATTGCCTGGAATATGACAATGGTCATGAAATACCATGACCAGTGAGAGCTCCAAGTGCATCATCTCCATTTGATTTATCATTATCAGCAATCACAGTTGATTCAGTGCCTCAGGAACAGCCAATATTCCTCCAACAATGCAACAGCCAACAATGCCCACACCTACACCTGCAATTACTCAATGTTCAATATGACCTTGTGTGAAATTGAAGTGGCTACGTGATTATGTGCCGTTAGTAATGGGGAAGAACAACTGTAAACAATGTTCATTATTTGATACACGGGTGACTTTATTGAATACATCACCTTAGTTCACTATTCATTTTAAAATAGGTGTTTCATCAAATGTTGAACTCTTGCAGGTTTTACAATAGAAAACCACATTTTTTTTTTGTGTTGATAATAAAAATAAAAAATTACATTCATGCATCAATTATGATGGATACACAAACAATTGTCAGGAAGTTTTGAACCATGAGCCATTGTTGATTCTTTGAAAGAACTTATCAATGACTTGAGAGAGGATAGAGGAATATTCATGTGTAACCTCACGATGTATAATAAGGTTAATTATAATTTCTTTATACTGTATTTTCAGATCTCCATCATTCGTAATTTCAAATAAAGAATAAACAAAATAGTATTTTTGGTACTCATTTAATGAAGTGATGAAAGAAAAAGTGTAAAGAATTGAAGACAATGTTGTAACTCCTGAAAGCTATGTACAATAGCAGGAGCAAAGCAAATGCAGCAACCATATGTAAAACCAGACTGGTAAGAAAATTCCAGAGAGGAAAAAAAGAAATAGTTGACATCTTAGACTGGACCAATGATAGAAACATGATTTTATTGCTACATTGTTGACATACTGACAAAAGAGCATTGGTGTCATTCTAAAATGTTACATAAACGGAACAGCTCAGACATTTACAACATGAGAAAATTACAGATTTTCTAACATAGTGAAATTATTAGTTATGGCAAAAAAAAAAAAAAAATATTTTTATCAATTTGAAATCATAATTTTTATTTGCCCAAGTTGATAAAGTGGTTATAATTTTTAGCAAGTAAACTTTACAAAGAATTGAATATTTTCCATCCGTGCAAAAGAAACAGATGCATCTTTCTCACTCCATGTGGAGTAGTTGTTGTGGTTCCCATAGCAAGTAGACAATTTATGGGGTGGAGTTTCCAATCCTATGACCAATCAGTTTTGAATTCAGAGTTATCTTTTGCCTAGATTGGTTTCCAACCAAGGCTAGAGATCTCAGTCTGCCCTACTATTTAACCCATCCCCAAAAAGTGAAGAAATGGATTCATAGTTTTTCTAAAGTTATTTGTGTGAAAGTGAATGCAACCTTGGCTTGGATTTTAACTCAGTATGGCAATCACAATTCCCATCTTGGTAACCACTATACTACATGCATTACAAAGACTTGAATAATCTTCATTATACAGTTAAGGAGGCATGGTAGAGTAAGGCATATCAACTCAGATTAAGCCGTTCAAATTCCAGGTGATTTTGTTATGTTTACTTATGTACAAATAAACTTCTATTCACCACCCTGCCATAGTCTTGAGTGGCAATTGGTCTAAGAAAAGAGAAAGACAACTCTGAATTCAAGATCTCCAACTATGGATTAAATAGCCTCAGCAGCCAACAATTGGCCAAGTGTGGTGAGTACAGCTACACTCCTGAAGATATGATCAATCAGGGATGCATTCCTTCAAAAAGTAAGAAGGTCCTGGATCTGAACCCATTCTAATGAGCTGTTGCAGACACTGTTACAATTATCCACTTCTAATAATGGGCCTCAACAAGAGAAACATGAAATATATATTTATATCTTAGATAGTTAAGAGATATTTATTCAAATGGTACATACATGTTCATTTGAGTTTTCCACATTATTGTTGGTTTGGTTTGTGACATATCAACCTCAATGGGTTACTTAATGCGGACAAGATTTTTAGAATAGATTTATATGAATAGAATATGTATTCTTTGTAAAAAATCAGTACATCAGGTTTCACTGACAAAGAGGTTTTTGTTGAGAGTCAAATGCATTGCTGGTAAATTTTTCTCTTTTTTCAAAAAAGTATTGCTGGTATTTTTACTACAAAAATCTATTTTTATTCTTTCATAGTGTTTTGATCCTCATTTGGAGGTTCACTACTTGCCCACTGGTATTATTATTATTATTCCTCTCATTGGTAGTTTTATTATTATTATTATGTTTAAATATTTTTTAAATTTTAGATTTTAAATATCAATTTTTTACTTATAACTATTAGTTGTTATTAATAATATTAATATTTTTTCTTTTATTTTATATTATTTTTCCTTTTCACCTATTTTATTTTGTTGGTATTTTTAAAATAATGTCAAGTGCTATTATCTGTTTTTTTTTAAATTAACTGCAATATTCCTATATATGTTAATTTATTCTTCCTTTTCTTCTCTCCCCACTTTTTCCTCCCACCTCTGTTTCCCCTTTTGCTTTCCTATATCTTATCTTTTCATTTTTTCTCTTTGTCTCTTTTCCTGTGAGATGACTTATTAAATAGGTCAATGTCTGGTCCTTACACTTAAGTATCTTAATAAAAATAGATTTAAAATTATTCCTATCACTCCCTTCCTTCTCTAATTTTGACCATATCCGTCATCCACCACCCCCTCTCTCTATCACCTTATTCAACTTAAAACTACCCCTCAAAAGCTTGTATAAAACAATATGTAAATTTTAAACCATTTTTTTATGCTTGGAAATGTGATTTGAGGAACCAGGAAAAAATCACTTTCCTGGGGAAATAAAATATAATCAATGGACCCTAAAGGTTGTCTGTTTTTTAATTTAAATTAAATTTATATATGTGTGTGTGTGTGTGTGTATGTATGAGGAATTGTTTTAATCAATGGATTTTAAAACACTGACATTATTATATATCACTAAACAATCCAAAGTCCATTTATACAATCTAAATCTCTTGTAGAGACCATTCACAGTCTCTTTCTTTTTTTTAAATCAATTTACCCCAAGCAAGGTAGAAATGCCACTAGTACGCAAGGAGCTACAGAGAATGTAAATAAGGGAAAAGACTGGATTTTGAGGAAATGATAAAAACAACAGAGGAGGAGGCAACAGTAGATGTTGATTGACATTACATTTAAATTTTTGAAGATTATAGTTATCAGGGAAGCAAGTAAGAAGAAGAGAGTTCCACTGTCAGGAAGTGTGAGAAAAGAAGCTGTTGGAGTAGAAGAGGTGATTACATTTAACTGTTTCAACAGTAGAAGGATAGGATCAAGATGCCAATCTAGTAGCATGCTTAAATTTATGCAATCAGAGGACCAGTGAAAATACCTGGTCAGATGCCATGAAAATATTTAAAGAAAAGACAGAGGAAAGTCACATTACATCGGTGAGAGAGTGACTGGAGTCAAGACCCCAAGTCAGGACCAATCACATTCCATATCCATCTTTGGATTTTGTCGAGAACCTAGAGATGAACAGCGGGAACACCAGAACATATATGGCAACAGTATTCCATGAATAATAGATTTGTAGATGTGAAGGATGGACTAAGATTGATACAACATAGAGAACCAAATTTTCTTGCAGCAGATGTAGCAGTTGATTCAGTGTAGTTGTTCAACCTCAGGTTAGTGAAAAATATGAATCCAAGAAGGCACAGTGTAGCACTCTTGTGAAGTTGAGCATCAGCCATGCTGATAGGAGGCAGGGATGTTTCTCTATGGTGAGTAAATGACAGCAATTTTGTTTTGGATACATTAAAATTCACAAGCCATTTCCTGCCCCAGTCAACCACAGATTGGAGGTCCTTTTCAAGACTAACAGCAAGGTTAACTGTGTCAGCAACACTGGATTTACTATTAAGACAGGAGTAAATGTCATTTGTGTAGATACCAACTTGAGAACTGATGACATCAGGAAGATTATTGATGAAGATCAGAAACAGTGTAGGACCAAGGATAGAGCCTTGAGGAACACCAGCATTCATATGGAAGGAACAGGAAGAGAACCCAATCAGGACAAGCTTCATTTCACAGTTTGACAGGAATGATTGGATTAAATCAAATAATTGTCCTGTAATACTGTATCCCTGAAGCTTACGTAGAAGGCCATCATTCCAAACCCTGTCAAATACCTTTGATATATCTAGAGTAACAGCTCGAGCTTCACCATTATTATCAAGGGCTTGGTAAAAATATTCAGTTATGGCCACAAGCACATCAGTGGTAAACTGTGCAAAGTAGAAACCATATTGTTTTTTAGAGAACAGATCATGGCAGGTGAGATGCTTAACTACTTTGGCATTGATTAAAGCCTCAAAGACTTTGCTAAACAGTGGTAGGAGACTGATGAGATGGTACTTAGATGAATCAGAAGGGTCTCCAGAGTTCTGGGACAATAAAGGAAGACTTCCAACAGGCTGGAAAGCAAGTATTGGTGAGACAATAGTTGTATCATTTGGAGAGAACTGGAGCCAACTCAGGTGCACATTTCTTTAGGACTATGCCTGGGAACCTGTCACCATCACTTGCTCAGTATAACCTCAGTTCTCGGGGGGAAATCAGGTGTATATACCCCAGATGAGTTGTGCGTTGAGTTGGATAAGAATTTCCAAGCAAAGCATTCAGCCTCATCCCAGCTTTTACCCAGGAGACCTCAGATGCACATTTTTGTACCGGATGATTAAATGGAATTAAAAGGAATGTTGCGAAGGAAGTCACGGAATGAGTCCCAGTTTGCACATTGATAACAAAAAGATATTCTGTTAGTAGGAGGTTAATGGCTAGAGTGGGTGTGGAAGATGTTAACAGACACCACTGTGTGATCAGAGCTGCCAAAAGGGCAGAGCTGCACAACTCAACAAGAATCAGGGATGGAGGTAAAATAGAGATCGGGAATGGAAGCATTATTGTCTGGGTTAGTTTAGTTAGTCAGACTGTTTAAGCCACATGGTATGGTGGGCGTTAAATCACCAAACATGAATATGTTTGCAAACAGATATAGAGAGATGGCTTTGTCTATATTATCAGAAATGCTATAGAGTACACCATTGTCTTGAGAGGAATCGGAATGATAGAGATAGCTTAATGAATTGAGGAGAGATAGACAGAGACACATATACAAATGGTTTGGAGATTCCAAAGAGAGTCCTCTAGCCAGCCAGGGATGCTCATAGACATAAACTCTCAGGCCATGCATGTGGATTTTAAAGTCCTTTCTAAGGACAGGAAAGTAGTCAGGAACCAAGAAATCAGAGGAAGGGATTGACGAATTAAGGTTAGTCTTGCAGAGAGCTAGTATATCAGGAGACTTATCAAAGAGGAATGATTCCACACTGCAGAAATTGGTATGAATACCATGGATGTTGAAAAAGGAAATGTTAAAGAGTTTAGGTGATTTTTGTGAGCTAGTTTAGGTTTATATTTTTGGTTGCTTATGGTCATGTTGAGTTATGTTGGTAATAAAAGGCCTAAAGCAATAGAATCAGTCAGTCATCAAATGCAGTATAAACAGAAAGGAACTAGTGCAGACTACAACTGCAAATTTTATCAAATTAAAAAAATCTATTACTTCAAAAAAAGTTTTTTTTTTGTTTATATTTTGGGCATGAAAATACATTTAGCATACATAGACTTCAAAATGTCCCAGTGTGAGATGTGCATTTCTTAAATAGGGTAATTGAGCCTTGCTTTGCTGTAATGGCTACCCATAGCTTAATGGTAAAGTACACTTAACTTCAAGGTTGTTTCTCAGATTAAAAAAAGGAAAACAGGTTTGGTTCCTGTCAAGAAGCATATATTCTTTAATGAAACTTTCTATCTCTAGACTTGTAGATATTAATTTCAATGTTTAGCACTTTTGCTGTGGATGTATTTCTACATCTTTATGAGACTTACATTGGTTGTTATATATACATACTAGCAGGAAAGCCCGGCGTTGCCCGGGGATGTAACAGTAAGAGATAGATCAAGTATCAACCATCATAAAGACTGAAAAATAAAATTGACAAAGATTATTGTTTAAGGTTGATGGACACGCATGTCTTAATTGTTTTTTTTGTTTTTTTTTTTATGAATTGTTCAAACCCAAACTCAAACAAAAACATTGTTTTCAATCGTTATGAGTCTATCGATTGAATAGAATTTTATTATAAACAATTGTCTTGTAAATGGAATTTTTAATGCACACTTTTTTCTTTATTTTTACATTCAGAATGCAAGACAATAAGAAACACTACCTGCCAAAAAAAAGTGAAGTTTTGTTGAAATTGGTTGAAAAATGTAGGAAATCCGATCCCATATATAAATGAACTCACACACACACACACAACCAGCCAACCTGGGTTTTATAATAAGTATAACTCGAAGTGAGTTGTCCCCCTTTAATTAATGCCTCTTAATCATGTTTTCAAATTGATTTTGTGCAAAAACAATTGTTTTTCCAATTTTTGGCACTGTTAGAACCACCGCAAGGTAATTTTACGTAGTCCTGTGAAGTTTTGTTGAAATCGGTTGAAAATTGTAGGAAATCCGATCCAATATATAAACGTGACACACACACACACAATCTGCATTTTATAATAAGTAAGATATATATCTTTACAAGAGACTGTAAAATATCAATTCTTAATGTTTGCATTATAAAGTAATTTTCTCTAAATGACAATTTCCTATTTTCTCCCAAAAGGGCCAGCATAGTTGGGCAACAATGTTATAACAATGCAACATTGAAAGTGTTAAAATACACTAGATGTAACCATAAATTCTATGCTAACAGTTTCTTTTCTCACACTTCTCACTTGTGGAACTCTCTTCTGGCTCCATGCTTCCCAGTCAACTTTAATCTTCAAAAACTTAAATGCAATGTCAGTCGCTATCTACTGTCCCCTTGATTACTCTTCTTTCGTTTTTGCTCCTTAGTAATCTTTCTGTTTTCTAATACTTCCATACCCAGTAAACCCTTGTGTCTTAGTGACTTTACTGCCGTCCTTGGGGTAAACTTGATAAAAAAAAAAAACATTTATATTAATAGGAATATATTAATATAAAGAAAAGACTAAAAAAAACTTTTCTATACCAATGCATTTTGTTCTTTCAGGAAATTTTATTTGTAATTTGGATTTATATACAAAAATAACTGGAAGGAAAAATGTTTTCAAATTTTGAATTTGAGAATATTCTAAAACATTGTTAGAGCTTGCAGTGGAAGGAAATGTAAACTACTGTAATCGTAATTGTAACAGCTGTTTCCTTATAAGGAAATATTCAGCATTGATTGGCAGAGAAGCTTGTGTGGAGGATGCTAAGTGATGTAATTTATTGCCTTATAAACAAAAGTCAGTAAATGTTTTCTTGAATTCTTTTTTTTATTTTACTTATTTTTAGTTTTTATTTATCTCTATGTATCATATTTTGTTTAATTATTTATATATTAATTTATTTAAATATTTAAAGAACTTGAGTTAACCACTTTGTTTTAATTTTTTGAAATATTTAATGTCATGAATATTCGCTTTTGAAAGAACTATTTCTTTTGAGAAAAGAAAAATTTGAAAAACTCTCAGTGCAAGTTAACATTTTGGCAAGAATCAATAATTGCACTTGCAAGAACTTTTTGTTTGAGTAAGTTATGTTCTTTTTTAATAAGTACAACATTTTTTTTCACATATATATATATATATATATATATATATATATATATATATAAATACAGGGTGGCAATAAAGTCACTATACAGTTACTTATAATAAAAAAGCAAAGCATTGAAACAGGTGGCTTGCAGTTTGAACAGTATCAGTAATTAATTTATTATTGCTTACTGTAGGATTTTATTATTAACCAGAATTATCCAGAGCCATTTTAATAATAAATTTCTGGGCTGTTGATTAATTGCTTTGTCTTAATTGTTATTGTAAGTAACTGTATAGAGATTTTATTGCCACCCTGTATATATAAAATGAGAGAGAGAGAATGCGAGGTGATTGAATCTGTTGAGTATTTCTGTCTAGCATCTAGAAATTCAGATGATAAATTTTCAAGAAAGATAGACTCTTCCATTTGGAAGATGAGCATAGCATAATGCTTGAGAACCAATGTAGACCTTTTCCAAAAAAAAAAAAAAAAAAATGAAACATTAACAATTAAGTAAACAATTCGGACCAACTTACACATCAGGTATATTAATTTTTTTGTCAAAGCTTGAACTTTTCTTTTCTCTATTCCAGTGTCCATGAGGTTTCCTTGTATTTTTTGCTTTTTGTGATTATGAACAGTTTTACAGATTCCAGATATTTGTTTTGAAGGGGGTGCTTCAAAATTGTTTTTATATACCAGATTATTCCCTGAAATTCTTTCTTTTTGACTAAGATTATCATAAATATCTAAGATCATATAAAATACCTCCTTACCTAACTACTACTCACAGGGAGCTTGGACAATAGAGATAAGCAGCCATATGTGAAATTTTAGCTCCATTAACAATTGTCAGTTCATTTATGGAATTGTATTAAGCTTGCTCAAGATTAAAATAAAACTTTCACATTTCTAACAGTACCAAAAATTGATTCAGCACCCAAAATGTATAAGAATAGAGGTCTTGATCCCGATTTTCTCATAAATACAAGTTATATGAAAAACTGATATCTTTTTACATGAGCAGGTAAGGATAAAATTAATTAAGTACCTTTTAAATAGCTTCCTGAAACAATTTACTTTCACTTTTCAGATTTAAATTGTTTTAATAACTAGGAACTTAAATGCAAAAGAAAAAAAAAAATTTGTCTTCGGCAATTTTTTTTAAGATTATTCAAAGTTGGGGATCAATAACAGAAAAAAAGGCAAAATATGTAAAATATGTAAAAAAAAACAAAACAAAACAAAAAACACTATGTTGATTTAACTGAATTTTGTGTTGTTGGGCACTAAAATTCACTTGATACAGGCCATTTTTGCAAATGGGTGTCAAGTTAAATATGCCTGTCACTTACAACATTCATTTCAACAAGACTCTAATGACTTACGAAGCCTAAAGATGCATAAAAATAAACTATCCAGAACTAATCATCTAAAAATAAATTATTAAACATGTGTGAGTTTTGATTAACTTCAAACAACTATAACTTGACAAATGCTTGGAGTAAGAACAAAGACGAATTCTGAGACAGTTTACATTCAGACCGGATATGGCATACACCACTTTTGGTAAATGTTCCAAAAGTGTCAAATGTACACTTGCCATCCCATTATACTGCTATTACATTATTGTTAGTATTTTAAAACAATAGAAATAAAAATAAGAGCTAAAGAGATAGAAAGCTGAAGGAAGTTTATACATCTTGATTCATCAGATGCTGAAAACTTCTAAAAACATGTATCCCTGTATCTTCAATATTTCTCAATATACTGACTTTTGTTATATTTCTTCCATCCATCCTAAATAAATGGATATAAGACTTCATCAATAAAACTGTTATTAGTCTGATGAAGTTTTTTTGAATAACAAAACATATAACATAAGAGATTTTTCCATTTTGTCATTCAATTATATAAATAATATCAATTAATATGCCATGCTAATCCCAAATCATTTTTGACTTATTAATTCTAAATCCATTCTCTCATGGAAAGTTTATAATTACTAAAAACAGTAAAACTACTGACAAAAGTGCTCGTCTTGAGAAGACTTGCTGCCACTTAATCTTTGGTTAAAGCCACCAGTTAATACTCAATGAGAATAAAAGCAACAACAACACCACTAATAAAAATGTATACAATAATAATCTAATTTCTATTTCTAAATGTATTTGTTACCGTAACAAAAAAAATAAAACAGCACATCGTAGCATGATTTTTGTTAGGACAAGACCCTTTAAAATGCTCTGATTAAAGACTAAAACAATCCTCTATCCTATTTGAAATTTAATAATAATAGCCTGCATTCAAACTTGTCCCAATTTTTTATGTTTGTGACAAAAGAAAATCATATCAATATTGAAAGAGGAAAATAAAAAAAGATTACTAATTGCTTCATAAAATAATGATATTCAATGAAATAATGATTTTGTTTTTATTATATATTTTTTATGTAGAAATATTTTTTTACAAAATACATGCATTATTTCACACACATTATTTTGTGCAAAAATTATAATTTTTTTCTTTTCCTCTTCAATCATGAATCTTTTCATGTATACTCAAAAATCATTTAACATTAGATTCCAACTGATTGGAGAGATTTATTTTAAAAATGACACATTCCTTCCTTTCCTGTTATGATGATAAACTACATCTAGCAGCAAGGCCTCTGATCAGGAGGTTTTGGGTAGCATGGAACCACCTCTTAATTGCTGCTGTTCCCAGGTCCATCCTGGCCAGGGGGGATAAATAGTGAGCCCCCAAACAGGGGTCAATCATGAAAATATAAAAATACATTTAAATGTATTTAAATTTACAAAAAAAAGTTCCTGCAATACATTTTCATAGTAAAAGAAATTTAAAAATTACCAGCTCACAAGAAAATAAAATTCTGACATTAAATGACCCATAAGCAGCTGATATGCCATTTAAAAACCAAACCAAACACATCCCTTCATTACATAGTCAATCATGTTTCTCCACAGATTATGTTTCTTTATTATCTGTATATTATCAGGGTTAATTAGAAAAGATAGTGGAATGGTTTCCTTATTCCTTATCCATGGTTTTGAATTCAGAATTGTCCCTCTCCTAAACTGGCTGCCACCCAAGGATAGAGAACCTAGAGCCCATTCAAGCCTGTTATTTAACACATAACTGGGGAGTAGAAATAGATTCATACTTTGCAAAAAGGCATTTGTGTGAAAATGAATACAACTGACTAGCTAGGAAATTGAACTTTGTACACCAATTCTAGTTCCTGTTCTAATAAGTGTAACGCTATTTAACAGTCCATTAGATTATTTTTCCCCTATTTTATTAATTTGTAAATATAAATTCTTTAGGGTCTGGTCAGGCCACCTAATGGTAACATGTAAACCAGTATAACCTACCACATGAACAGGGGTGTTGGTATTTAAACCAGTTCCACAACTAACTTTTCTGCTAGTGACAAGGGTGGCATATCACCCCACAGGATAAAAAAAACTGTCAAAGGGCAGATGAGCTTCTTATAGGAGCCAACAGCATATATATATATATATATATATATATATATATATATATATATATTTTAAGACATTTTTATGTTATACATTCTTTTTATAGCTACAAATATTTAAGTAAATGCTCTGTTTTATAATAAACAGTATTAAACAACATCTACCGGCCTGAATGTCCACGAAATTTTCACAGAAAATATTCGTCCTCCAAAAATTTCTCAGACATTCAGGCCAGTAAATGCTGTTTAATACTGTTTATTATAAAACAGCATTTACTTAAATATTTGTATCTATAAAATGAATGTATAAACATAAAAATGTCTTAAAATAATTGTCGGATTTTGTCCATTTCATAATATATATATATATATATATATATATATATATCACCTAAAATTAAATTTTAACTATGGAATTTAACTAAAATCTATATATATTTCAAATATTAAAATATAGATAAAGATTGTAAAATGTGTATATATAGTTTATGTACGAGGATAAATGAATTTTTGTGTAAATTATCTCATGTGTTTCTATGTGTTTTTTGGACTTGTTAATGATCGTATGTATGTAGGGATTCACATGAATACATTTGTGAGACATATATGAATAAATGAAAATTAATATTACCCCAAATACTATTAAATAATGAAACCTAATCTTTAATTTAGTTTACCAATATAATAAATAAAAATTACATTCATAAATTAATTTTAAATATTAAAATAGATGTTATTGTTACTGTTTTTTCTTTATATATTGTGGAAATACAATTAGTCGGGTGAATAAACTATTAAAATTTTAAATATTTCTTTATGTCCTAGATAAATATGTTTATTACAATAATAGTTATATTTAGTCCCGAAACTTTTTACTTAAAAAATTAAAGATTTAAGTTAATAACAAAATTTTTTTCAGACATCGAATTTTCTATCAAACATTGTAAGCTATCTTTTACATAATTTTGTTAAAACAAAATTATAACAACTCCATCTCTCTTCCCCCCTCCCCCCTATCTCTCTCTTTGCCATAAGACTCACTTGTATACATTTTCTACAATTCATTTCCGTTTTGTTAACCATCTAAATAGGTCAAGGTTCTGTCACTCCTCCTACTCCAATATAAAACATACTTAAGAGAGATATAAAATTAACCCCTCCCTATACTTTATATTGTCTGTTTAACTACCACTCTCAACACCCTCTATTAAATTACAAAAATTACACTACCCACCAATTTCTAATCCCATTTTTTCTCTCAATTCGTTGTTGGAAATTTTACCTGATGATCCTGAATCCTTAAAAAAGGATTTAGGTGAAATAAATTATCGTAATGTTACCTTAAAGTGGTTTGTTTTTCATTATATATATATATATATATATATATATATATATATATGTAAGGCTAGGATGGGATCTTGAGCCTTCAGTGGTAACTTCCTAGAGATGACATCTTGATAAAAAGTACTCTGTGTACTTAGACTACAATGAGTGTGCATGTGTTGAGCATTTGGCCTTGTAAAACCTTGCCTCTAATCATTATGATAAATCTTTTATCAGGCAGGATCCACCTTGCTTTGTATAAGATTAATCCCAGTCCTACCTGAATAAATAATCATAGCTGTGTATGTAAATATAAATTCTTATAAATAGGGAATGATTTCACATTGTGAATTAGAACCATCTTCAGCATCCTTTAAGTATATAGAGAGATATAAGAGAATCTGTCTGTCAGTTATTAATTCTGAAACACTTCAATAAAAAAAAAAAGACATTTCTTTATGAAGCACTTTATAAGGCATTATGTTTCTAGATATCTCTATAAAAATACCTCATTAGGGATAATTTTACTTAGATAAGTAAATAAATTTCTTAAATTAAAATTTAAAAAAAGAATCTTTCTTTCTCACATAATAGAGCAATTGTCTGTCTACTTATTGATATTTTAAGTCTGTGATTAAGAAAGAAAAGTTATGTCAGAGGAGCCAAATTTCCATGCTGCAAGGAAATATTGAAGTCAGAACACAGAAATTTGAACAAAGAAATTTTAATGATTGAATAAATAAAAAGTAGTTATTTTTTTCTTTCATTGAGATACTTCAGTTATTATATATGAGTGTACAATGAGGTCAACACTATGAAGTGACAGTCTGTTTTCTGCTTGAAAACAATCTTTAGACCATCAGATTGTATTCAAGCATGAGACAGACTGTTACTACTCAGTATTGTCTCAGTGTACACGTTTATATTTACATATACCCTATCTCTGATTATTGAGCACTTTTACCCATAAATATAGCATACCTTAAAACTATATTTTTATGATATATCTCTATCTATAAAAGCAGGATGTGTGTGTGTGTGTGTGTGTAACGAATGCACGGTCACAATTTTCAACAGATTTGCACAAAAATTTACATGCACATGCTCCAAGTTAGCGGGAAGGCCATGACTGACTTTGTATTTCCTAACTCCCATCGATAGTGGAAATAATTGATTTTTTCATGCTTCTACGGCAGTTTTCATGTAGTTTGTGGTCATTCTGTACTGGCCAGCATGAGAGCCAACAGCTGACTGACACAAATAATAACTAGCATGCTAGCATGCAAAAAAAAATCGATAGTTGCATTTGTCACAAGTAGGAAAAATTTAAATCTGCATGGCACTTTAGTTCAATTGGCTCATTCGCTTGCTTAAACTCAACATTGATTCTGATTCTGCAGAACTGGGTTGGGTGTGAAAAAGTATTTGTTGTTAACATTCTTTTTTCATTCGGTTTTTCCAGTTATGAGTCCTTTTTTAAAGCTGATCAGTTTGTGTTCATTTTGTTTAGTTCTTTTTTCGTAACAAATTTAATGTTTAGTATAGAGCTTAGAAAAAATTTGCAGTGTGAGATATGCAAGAAGTAAGGCATGTAGCAACATCAGCATGGCAAAGGGCACTCCTTTAAAGGCAAGGAAGGGCAAAAATATTTTAAGTCAAGTGATAGCGATTGCTGTATGAGTCGTATGATTTTTGAATCAAGCACGAGCAATGCCGGGCCATGCTGCTAGTATATATATATATATATATATATATATATATCCCTAACACTTTTGAGGAAAGGTTAGAGGTTTAATATTTGTGAAAACTGAGAAAGTTGGAAAATTTATGCTTGAGATGTTGGGGTGTGCATCAGTGATTTTTTTCTATTTTATTTTTCTTCTTTATGAAGTTCGTCAACGATGACAAGAACACCTGCTCTACCAAATAAGATGAATCACAATTGAAGAAGTCACTGGTTGATGCCATTATGTTGACCTTGATGGCTGCAAAGACAAAACTGAGACATATATTGCCATCCACAGGTTGGACAATGAAAGCTGGCACCTGGTGGTGGTGGCCCACTCACTCAGTGATTATGATGTTGTTACCAGCCAAATCCCTGCTTTGAATTCAGTTAATTTCAAATCTTTCAGTGGCCTGACAGCATAGAGTCATCCATTTGTAGTGATTGGCTTATATATATATATATATATATACACACATACATATATACACACATGATATCATATAATATGAAATGGACTAAGTCTAACAATTATTTTAATATATTTTCTGGTTATATGTTATTTTTATAGATACAAATATGTAAGTAAATGCTCTTTTTATAATAAACAGTATTAACAACATTTACTGGCCAGAATGTCCAAGAAATTTCATAGAAAATGTGTGTCCTCGAACAGGAATCAAACCTATATCCTACACAGAACTGTCATATAGCCTGATATGCTATGCCATTTAGCTACAGAGGAAGCATCTGGCTAATGGATTTTTCTTCAAAGCCCATGTTATTAGATGGTTTTCTTGTTTCATAATCTTTCTTTTACCAGCATCAGATCTTGTTTTCTGGGTACAGTTGTTGTTAGAAATCACTTTCTTAACTGTCTGCATGTCCCTCTTAATCATCTTTGCAATATGGCCTGCAGCAACCCCTTCGGCTAACATATTTACAATTTTCTTCTTTTCTTCTTTACTTAAATCTTTTCCCTTTCTCATTCTGATATTTTCTATCATTTCAAAAAATACGAAAATCAAAAATATGACATTCAGAGCAGCAGTAACCGTTCATTGCTTAATAGCCTTATCCAATAAAATCCTGCCTCAAATCGCAATATCCACTATAGCTTTGCCCAGGAACACATTGCGAGAGCCAACTGCCTGTTAGACTACATAACTACCCAATGGTCAAACTGGTAGTTAACCAATTTCCTCTCTTATGAAAACTTCAGATATAATCGACATTTCAATGATTTGCATAATTGTATTAACCGAACTGTGTGTGTATGTATATATATATATATATATATAGGGGGGTATATATATATATATGTTTTGGTGTGTACTTGAGTGTGTATGTGCATGTATACACCCCCCCAAAAAAAAGATTTTGTGTCTATCCTCTGTATTTTGAAGAATTGCCTAAAAATTAAAAGTTGCATGCCTTTTTCAAAACTAATTTAATATCTCACTTGGGACCAGACTGACTTTCCCATCCTAAAAGGTTTTATTATATATCCACTAATAATAACAAAATTAACTCATTACTACAAAAAGTTCCCTTGAAATTTTAGCTTTTTTTTCCTAAACTACCAGGCTGGCTAATGGTAATCATAGGATTGGTGTATTTAAAATGTTTACCCCCCACATCCACTAAAAAATTGGAGGCTATGCACTAATGGCTTAAATAGTCTCAGCATCCTAGCTTAGTAGGTGCTGAGTAAATAAATAAATAAAGCTATGAAACTTAAAAATTATTAAATCCAGTGGCTTAACTCAAATATTTGGCATATATTAGGTTGACGTAATAATGTCGTTTTTTGACGTATTTTTTAACGTCAAAAAACGACATTATTACATCATTATTTTTGCACAAACCTTATATGTGTGTGTGTGTGTGTTTGTGCATAGGATGAGAGACTGCTATGAGTGGGTGCTGAAAAGTTTACAAAGAAGCAATTTGTGAAATTCTGATGCTTGATTGTTTGGTCAGATTTTAGAAAGAAAAAAATAAGAACTTTTCATCACCCTTAAAGGGGTGATGAAAAGTTCTTATTTTTTAAAGTGGTGTTCTTTTCATTTGTCAAGTTTAACAATGTACACAGACATCCATGAATATTTACCACTACTCCCACAAAGATCTAACATGAAGCCTTTTCTGAAGTGGGACTCCCATACATGCATGCTGGGAGTAAAAAACAAAAGATCTCAAATCCCACAGCATTTATTTTTGAGATACCTCAGACATCAGGGATTGACTGACTCTATTCCTTTTGATGCAATGGGGAAGTGCTTTTTTGAATGATTATGCTCATCTAACTCCAAGAACATATGACTGAGATTTCGACAGAATCATGTAAGCATCTGTGTATGTGATATACATATCAATTTAATACATTTTGGAAATATTTATTTTTCATTTGATCTACTATTTAATAGAATTATATAAAAAAACAGAGATTTAATAATAATGATAATGGCCATGGAAATACTGCATTTGCCAGCATTTAATAAAAGCATTTAAATAAATAAAAAAAACATTCAAATATTGTATTGCATCCAATATACTGACATTATAACTACCAAAGATCAAAATAGACAACTTGAATGAATTGCAGGACATTATAGTTCTCCAAATACTCTTAAAAAAATGATTGTATAGATTAAAATAACCATCCAAAATATAGTAGATTCATTGCAGCTCAGACAAACTTCAATACCAGCTAAAAGTTGTGATCAAAATGTTTTCAAAACCTATCTCTGGTAATATTCATAAGGCTACTGCTTGAACATGTTAGGTTGTAAAGAAAGAAGTGTATAATTGTAACCAGTCAAGATACAATAGTTTAATATTTGCCATTATAATCTGTAAGGCATGATAGCATGAGAAAGAGATGAAAACTTTCTACATGTGTACAAGTTACAGCCCAAATATTCAAGGAATTTGAAAATAGTAAAATAATTCCTTGACCTAAAACCTAGTTTCAGTTATTTTCCTTTGAAGGAGTTTGTGTACTGGGCACAAAAGAACAGATTAACTTTGTAGGTAACAACAAGAGTGTAACTCTCACATGGTGATCTTTTCTTCTGGTTCTATGCCAAACTTGCTTGTATCTCCTTTAAGAAAATTTCAAGCATTGTTCTATTAATATAAGTGTGCAAATTTATGAGCAGATTCTGATGCATACATATTGTCGTGCATAGATCTTTTCTTTATCAATGAAAATTATTAACCAAAGACTTCACCAATGACTGCCTTCTTCCTCTTCTACATCCATAGCACTAATGTATCCTTTCTAAGTCATTATATATTCTGCAGGCATTGTTGTACATTACACTTACATCAGATAACTATGGTCAGCTGGTTGGGGTGGAGCAGTGAGTGAAAATGAGATGATGACTGGTAGTGCCATGTGTGTTAGGGGATAGTTGAAAGTGCAACAGTTACTATAGTAATATCTGACCATCACTTCTAAGTTGTATATCATGACTCTCAGATGATGACCACAAAGACCAGGTAAACCAAGATGTAAGAACTGGCAGATGTTGGGAGGGATGCATAAGATAGGGGTGAGGGTAAGGAAGGAGTATGACCGATTTTATTCATTCTCTTTCTATTCTCACCTAATTCTGTTTCTCTTCCTTTACCTACACCTCATTCTCAATTTCCTTATATACTGAATTTGAACAGAATGCTAGCATTCAAACTCAGGATTATTAAATCAATAAATGACCAACAATTGCGTTGGTAAAATTAAGACTGGAGTTGTCTCTAGGTATTGCTAATTACAAACATTAAATAAAGAGACAGAAAATTTTTTTTTAGAAACAAAGAAAAGAGTACTGTTACGTGATATTTGTCATTCTGTATGGCAGCGAATGCAGTACAGTCTCCTCAAAGATGAAGAAGAGACTAGAAGCAAGAGAAATGTGGTTCTACACAAAGATGAACATGTAACCAACAAGGTTTTGGAGAAAATGGAAACAAAAAAAAAAACTTAGTATCAAGAAGAGGCAGTTGAAATTTCTGGGCACATAATGAGGAAGGAGGGCTTGGAGAATTTGACTGGACAGATTGAAGATAAGAGGACCAGAGAAAAACAATGCACAATCTACCTGGCAAGCTTGAGTGAATGGATGGCAGAGTAGAGTTTGGGACAGATGGCAAAAATACTCATAGGACAAATTGAGGGAAAGAGGAACAGCAGAAAATAGTGCATAACATACTTGATGGGTTTTAGTAAATGGATGGTAAAACAGGATTTGGGAGAAATAAAAAGACAAAACTTATTAAGAGCTACAACAGGCAGAAAGATGTGAAGGGCCGTGGCCACCTAGATTGGTGGCAAGGTCTTATCAATTCACAATTGAACTGACTAGATGCAGCCATAAGTTCTATGCTAACAGATTCTTTTCTCACATCTAAAATTTAAATGCAATGTCAATCATTATCTTCTGTCTTCTTGATTACTTTTCTATTGTTCTTGCTCCTTAATAATATTTCTCCGTGTTCTTATTCTCACCCCTTGTGTCTTAGTGCTTTAGCCTTTGCAATGGGTGATATGATTTAAAAAAAAAAAAAAAAAAAAGCATGTAAATATTTATGAGGAAAAGGTGAATTTGGCACAGAACCAGAAGACAGGTTCACCCACTAAAAGTCAAACTTTTGTAATTATCTACAAATATGCAAAATTAATCTGAATGTAGCATAGACTTTTGTAGCTATCTTTTGTGAGCATCAATGGAATGAAGATTTGCTGGGCCAATTTTCTAGGTAGGAAGAAGTGTCAGCAAGCAAAACGTTGTTTTTTTTACTTGGGCTTAAACCACTGTTGCTAACAAGAATAAATTTTCTTGCGAAATTTTTTCGACAACTTCTTCCTCCTAGAAAAAACATGCTGAAATATGAGCTACCACTAAAGCAAAACATTTTTCTTAAGAATTATTTACTTTTTCCAGATTGATCCGCCAGATCCACCTGTGAAGTCATTTTCTGTTTATAGAATTATTTGCAAATAAGGGGAGATTACTCTATAATTTAGCCAATTAAATTTAAAATTTAAAGTTTGCTTTAAATCTATGCTGAATAATTGTTAATCGGAAGAAGTCTTGAGTTAGATGATTTTTGAATATTCATGTTTACAATTTAGAAAAAAACTTTTTTTGTTTTAATAAAAAGTGGAAATATTCATAATGGAAAAGGAAAGGAAAATGAAATAAAAATAAATAATAATTTTGTATAATGGTGCACATGAAGTAATGCCACTTATTTTGTAAAAAAATGAAGGTCTATATAAAAACATAAAATATTTAGAAAACAAAGGTATGCAGCAATTAGTAAATTATCCTCACGCTGAGTGTGAATGCAAACCCTAGACAAATAAGTTCACAAATTGGACTAGTACTTGTTTTATTGTTAAAAATAAAAAAAAATTAAATGGTATTGCTCTAACAAAAATCTTGCTATAATGTGCTGTTTTTGCTGTGTTATATGAACAAGCAAACATACATAGAAAGAGAAAATGGATGATATAATAGAGTTAATTGCATTTTAGCCTGTAATAATAGTGCCTAATGTAAACCTTTTCAATAGCCATTTTAAAGTATATCATATCTCATTAGTTGCCTATAGATTAAAAATAATTTTAAAATAAACAAAAATACATAGTATCTACTATTATATTAGGTTGGTGCAAGAATAATAACATAATAATGTTGTTTTTTAGCTTATTTTTTAACATCAAAAAACAACATTATTACGTCATTGTTTTTGCACCAACCTAATAGTACAATACAATAATTACAAACACACACAATGATTGTGTGTTTTTGATAATATACAGTTATATACAAAATATTTTTATCATGATCACTGATACATAAAACCATTCACTTCAATGAAGAATTTAATAAAATCTTGCAATAAAATTCCCATCATAAGGAATTAAAAAAATTATTTTTAGTGTATATTTAAAAAACGTTTTATGAATTTTTACATCTTGACAAAGTATATTTACTAAAGTAAAGAACAAATCATTCAAATATACGTTAACATCGTCAAATATACGTTATGTAAATGACTTGAGATTCTGCACTTTTTCAATTTAATTTATATTTGTTTTGGCAAAGATATATGTAAATTTTACTAATCTTACATTATACAATAACTGATATACATGTACATATGCAAATCAGATAGAGAGGTCAGACAAAGAACATCTCTACAAAGCTGTAATTATTATAAGTATCGCAGGCTTTATTTCAGCAAGATTATTTAAAGATTACTTCCTTTTTATTTATAGCATTTAAATTTCTTGAATAGTTTAACGAGTTAATTCTACTTATAAAGAACATTCTTTAACTTTAGTGGCAGCTCAGATTTCAGCAGTGAATGGTCAAAAAACATAAGCAGAAGTAGATGGATCAATTTTCAATTGAATAATTAAATTATGCATCTTTCACTCTTTATTCAATGACAAGGAAAGTTACTTTTAACTTATGAATCTTTTTTAAACACTTTAAGCATAACGTTGGAACATGGTGGGTGGTTAAATCACCATAGTAAATGGATTTTTGATTCTAGCACTTTCTAGTTTTAGCAATGATGTTTATTCAGAAAGAAACAATATTTACAAATAAAGAGTGTTAAAAAAGCAGAAATGATAGAGGAATTGAAAAGGAAAGGAAAAATTGTAAGAGAACACAAAGAAAAAAAAAGCAGAGACAAAGAAAAGAAAAAGATCTAAGGTAAAAAAAATAATGAGGAAACAAGAAATGAATGAGAACATAGTACTTAAAAAATGGAAAAAGAAAAAAATCATTGACAAAGAAAAAAGATGAATAAAAAAAATTGTAAATGTAGAAAAAGAAGGGAAGGAGGAAAAAAGAAAAATTAGGGAAAGAAAAAAGAAAGAAAGGAGGAAAAAAGAAAAGAATAATTAAAAAAATTGAAAAAAGAAAGGAAGAGGGTAAGAGATAGATAAAAAAAGATAAAAGAAAGATGAAGGAAAGAAAATAGGAAATGAAAGAAATACAAGGAAAGAAATATTAAAAAAAAAAACAGCAAAGGTCAAAAATCACTGACAAAGAAGAAAAGAAAAAATGAATAAAAAAAATATTAAAATGCTGATAAAAAGTTAGAAAAAAAAGAAAAATAAGGAAAATAAAACAGGACACAAAAAAAGAAAGCTGAAGAAACAGAAAAAGTGAAAAAAATCGTTTACAATGAAGAAATAAAAAAGATGAAAATATTAAAAAATAAATGTCAGAAAGAAAGAAAATGCACATGAAAACAAACATTCAAAAAGGAACTCAGAGAAAAAGAATAAAGAAAAATATATAAATATTTTGAGCTGAAATTAATTTCCTATATAATGTTCAGTCTATGTGATTAATGGATAAGTATTGAATTAAGTGCCTTGACAAGGAATGAGAGTATCTTGAAAAATGACTATTTGATGTTTAAATTAAATGCTTTTTTCATCATCAGGTTACAGACTTTACTAGATACATAAATAAAAGTTTGTATCCATGTCTCTATGAATTAGAAAAAGTACTGGACTGTTATATAATGACCATACTCCTTATATGGCAGTGAATGCTGGAGAATTTCTTCACAAATGACAAAAAGATTTTAATGAATCATTGTTAAGAATACCATAGACAGAGCAGGTGACAAATAAAGTAGTATTAGGTTGGTGCAAAAATAATGTCGGTTTTTGACGTTATTGAAAACCGACATTATTTTTGCACCAACCTAATATTAAGGAAAACAAGGACTACAAAGAAACTAAAGCTAATGAATGATCCAAAAGCATCAACTGAAATTTTAAGAACAGATAATGAAGGAATGAAAACTTGAAAGGCAGATCAAAGGCAAGAGTAGCAGAGGAATGTAACCATTTTGGTAAACCAGAAAATGAAACCAGAATAGATTAAAAAAACAGAATAAAGAATATCATATTCTAAGAGTAGAATAAACATGTGATATGATTTTACAGTTGTACCGATAATCATCAGAACACTGATCCTTATAAAGAAATATGAACTTACAAATCCAAGAAAGAAGTAATATGTTACACAGTTGAAGCAAGCACAAATGCAGTCAATTGATCTTCAGAAATGACCATCTGGGTGATAAAATAAACTTTGGTAGGAAATAATAATGTATGATATAAAACACTATGACTATGAAGCATTACATATTTATTAGTCATGCATCATAGTCTCTCTTGTTTTTAATATATTTTGTTGTTATGGTAACATGGCTGTGTCGCTTTTGAAGCAAGAGGCCAATTATTAACACTGAGGTGAGGTTTGCTCATGATAGCATTGCCAGATCAAGATTTGCACATGGATGTTATGTATGGTGCCAAACTTGTTCAGAAATATCTAAACTGTCAGCTGTATACAACCATTTTACTATATTTCTTCAAACCTCCTGGAATCACAAAGAACTGTACCAAATAACAGAAACCACATAATTTTTTTTTGGGGGGGGGGGCTTTTAACAACAGCAACAAGTAAACTACATATCACAAATGTAATGTCAATTATCATCTTCTGTCTTCTTAATTTGTGCTCTTTTATTATTCTCTCCCCTTAATAGTATGTTTTTTTCATGTTCTTTAACAGTCAGTAACCGCTTGCATTTTAGTGGCTTTGCTTGAGGTGAAATGATTAAATAAAAGAAAATCAAGATGCTGACATTCCACAATGCTTCAAGCAAAATGTTAGGAAGGAAGCCTCCATGAATACAAGAAAGAGCGATAAGAGTTACTGAACTCGAGAAACCTATTTTTCTAGAAAAATTGTTTTAATTGAAAGATTTTAAATATTTTATATATTTCAACTGAAAGTAGTAATGGCTGCTCAGTCAATGAATGACAAATGTTTTCTTATAAGAAAACGCTTAATATTATTATTATTATTATATTTTCTTTTCTTTCATATAAGCTTTCTTTAGATAGGTTTACTTTTAAGAAAAACTGAGCGTGAGACAATCTTGGTGACTGGATATCAAGAGATAACCAAAGATTGGAAAGCAGATAATAATGGAAAGGCATAAAATGGCAATACATTAAAATTCTTTATGGAAAGACACAGCAGAAAAAACAAAAATAAAAATGAAGATGTGGGAGAAAATATTTGCACAAAGTTTCAAGCATTGAAAAAGGACATAAATAAAAGAGGTTGAACTGAAATTAAGAGTTTTTGTTGCTGATGATGATGCTTTAATTGCAATTACTCTTGCATGAAACAAATAAGCAAATTAAGAATATCGTCTGAATTGGTATGAATAAAGGGAACTGATAGATGCAATACCTCCCCTAAGAGTGACTTGAAAAGAGGAAGCCAGGGACATTTAATGTAATAAGTTAGGCTAAACACTCAAAAAAAAAAAAAAAAAAAGAAAAGAAGTGGCCAAAACTAAATAACTGTCCCTGCATTTGAACTGGCTGAAGAGATTAATGATCCAACAGGAAGCAATAATTCTACCAATGTTGATGCTTTCCCAAAGCCTCAACAGGAATTTAGAAGATTTATTTCATTGTTTCAGTGAAAGCACAATTTGATAAATAAATAAATAAATAAATAAAAGACATTATAAGACACAAGGCCTGTCAGTTCAACTGCGTTTATTTGTGTTGTTTTTAAATACTTGAACCTTTGGGTGATATATCATTCAACCAAGAACCTTTAACCTTGTCTTTTAATTATGGCTTAGCATAAGTGTTAAAGGTAGACAAGTAAGGCTTTAAGTACCGATGTAAATAAATACAGAGGGTTGCATTATGATGCCAGGGAAGGGTAATAGGACTTTTGTTATATGTGCAAAATCTCCTGCACCTTATAACTGGAATAAACCAGAATAAAAACTAACAAATATATATATATATATATATATATATATATATATATATATATATATTATACATACACACTAGCTTAAAATCCACCCTGTCGAGTGGCATTTAAGCTAGCTCCTGTAGAGGGCTCTTGACTGAGCCTTCATCATAATAGGTAGGCATAATAGCAGTGATAAGCAACAATAATCTACAGAAGAACTCAAAATTGATTGCTGCATTTAAGAATTGCATGGATTATCAGGGATGTCATATTTAAATATAAAAGGAACATTGAAATTAACACCCAGAGACAACAGTCTGTTTCATGTCTTGACAATTGCATTTAACATGAAACAGACTGTCGCATCTGGCTATTGTCTGCAATGTCCACTATATATATATATACATATATATATATATATATATATATATATGTATATATATATATATATATATATTAATTATTTCATGTCAAGCAAGGCAATAAAGCCACTAAGATGCAAGGGGTTACTGAGTGTGAGAGGATATGAGAAAAAAAACATGAAGGAGAAAGAAAGTCCAGGAATCAACAAAGCAGAATATAATCCACAATAACTGTTATAATACCTGCACATCCCACGATATCAATACTATTCTATCATAAATGTCATATTGAAAATAATCATGTCTATTATATACTTATATATCGTATCATAATACTATTAAGCTTTACCTTTTATTTTAAATAAAACGATGATGGAAACAAGAACTAAGATTCAGACAATTTTTAAGAATTATTTTAAGCGGTAAGATATCTGTGTTATTTTACTAACTCAGTTTATCCAATCTTTTCCTTTTTTTTATTTTCTATGGCTTATCAACCTTTTGCAGGTTATTTAAAACCAGAAAATATTTTTAGATTGTAAGAAGTTTTATTTTTTTGGGGGGGGGCAGGGGAGATAATAATGGTGTAGTGATACAAGTCTTACTAATTAACCTTACCTGGGGGAAGAAAGGGTGGATTGATACTTTTCCCAATGATATTTGTACATAAATGAATATAATGAATCCAAGCTCAATGTTGCATAATTTCGGTAATTGTATGTGAACTGGTATTGCAATGTGATCAGGCAGTTTATCCATTCTGTTAGAATAATAAAACATATCTCTGAGATTATAAGGACAATAAATAAAGCCCAGAGCTAAGCTTTTGACAAATGCAGACAGTCACAAGTCATTGTGTCTGAGGGCTTGAGCATGCTGGTTTTGTTCAAATTAATGATCACAGTAGATAATATGCTCTTTCCCAGAAACTGTAACTAAGGTCTGCTCAGCATGGTTGTAGTATAAACCACAGGTGGGCTCTTTGGGTGTTGAATAAACATAAAAGCACCTGAGCAAGCATCTGCAATTGGCTAGCCACCCTATTAGACACGTATCCTTGAAAACTAGTTGCCAGCTTTACATATATGAAATAGTTGGTTAATGGTTTCTGGGCACACCTGTCTGCCAGGGTGGCTAACAAATCACTATTACTGATACTGATGCCTGCTCAATCCCTAGAGTCCACCTGTGGTTTATACTGCAACTATGCTGAGTAGACCTTAGTTACAATTTCTGAGAGAGACCGCATATTCTGGTGTGATCAATTTTTTGAACAAGGCCAACATGCTCAAAACCTTGGTCATGATGCTGACAGTTTCCAAACAGTTTCATCTTGCCAATTTCACTCACAAGGCTTGAGCTAACCTGTGTACTTTTCAGGCACTTTCCAAAGGTGGTGTACACTGGGATTGTCTCCGTAAGCTGATATAACCAAGATGTCGCTTCCATGACATGGTGAGATTCAAACCCAAATTGAATGTTCTAACCACTTAGCCCTGTGAGTGTGTGTGTGTGTGTATATATATATATATATATATATATATATATATATATATATATACACATGCACACAAAGTGGATAGATAAGGCTGACACAGATATAAGCTAAATTTTGATCTGAAATCTTCACTGTATAATACCCAATATATATGATTAATATTCACCACTGAATAAAGTGCATTAACAAGGAATGAGATTATACTTTTTTTCTATTATTTAATAGCCTTAGTGATTTACCTATAAAAATGTTTATGATAATTGCTATAATGGTAAGACAGTAAGAGGTATCCCTCTTGCACCATATACAATAATGTCTGTAAGTATGTAATATTTATGCTATCTCAATAGATATGCTCCTAATATAACATATGGGGCTATGCATGTTTATATGCATAGTAATAAATGTTTATTTTTAGAATTGTATATTCAAAGTTAAAATTATCAAAAATCCCCAAAATTTTGGAAATTTAAAATGGGTCTTTATTTCCTTTTGGGATTTTTCCATTCAAATCTAAACCAAAAATGGCATTAGCATCAAAAGCATAGGAAGAAATGTTGTAAATGGGAGTATTCTTTTCTCTAATATTTGACAGTATTTTGGACCAATTAACCACTCATCAACAGGAATCAGCTCAGATTTCCCTCCAGACCAGACATCACCCCACACCATTGCTCCAATCTCTTCATGTTTCATGGTCACCTGCAGACATTCAATATTTCAAGTCTCATTCTGATTTCTCCAAACATAAACCTGTCTCAAATTCGAATATTGGCAGAATTTACTTTCATCTGACCAAATTACAGACTGCCAAAATTCATAATCTTTGCTCTCAAATTGTTTCACCCAGTCCATATGCCTGCTCCTGTTAATCCTTGAAATCAGGGGCTTCTTTCTTGCAACTCTTCTTTGATAGCCTAGCTCTTTCAGAGTCTTTCTCACTGTACATGGCAACATTTCCATGCTGTTGGTAACATCTTTGATGCTCTGACAACTGTTTCTAATGACTTTTTTCATTCATACAGACAATGCTTGATCTTCCTGAACATTGTCCCACACGACAATGGCCTTCTTCATTAAATTTCTTGAAAATATTATTAACCATTTGATGAATACCTGGAAAAAACCTAACAATTTCTCTATTTGACTTGCCACACCTGATGCCATCCTATTATTTGCCCTTGTTGAAATTCACCAATTTCCTTAATTCCGCAAACTTTCATTTCAAAATCTAAGTCAAAATGTAGTATCTGTTATCTTCCTCTTAGAGTTATAGGGGACGCCTATTCCTAAATATTCTGACCCAACAGCAGTGCCTTTCTTATTGCACTAAAGATGGAGGGTTGGTGGATACTGACATCCTTTTGGCAGTAGTCACAGAGACTGGGCAACTTTTGTCCTTGGTCTTTATGTATGGTACCCAATATCAAAACCGAGTTTGTCTCACATCCAACCACCATGGGAAAGCAGATCAATTTTGGACACAGCCTCCTCCTCCTCCTCTTCTGTGCTTCAGCTTGTCAGGCAATTCATAGTTTTGTAATGAGAGAAGCTTTGACCTATATGCTAGCATCTTCATTGCAATAAAAGAGGAGAGATTGTAGATACTGATGCCAGTGTGACAATGGTTGTGGATGAGTGGACAATTTTTGTTTTTGGCTTGTATGTATAAATATGGGCATGTGTTACATCCTGCCAGTCTGAAGATGTAGGTAAATACCACACAGGTATTAATTAAAAACCATGGTACCAGGAATGAAAGCTCATTAGAACAGATTCAAATCCCAAGCCTTCTTACTCACCTGAGTGACCATGTCTTTAGGAGTTTAGCCATACACACCACACTTGGTCAATTACAAATTGGTGAGATTATTTAACTGCATTTGGAAGTTTTGAATTCAGAGTTGTCCTCCTACACAGTCTGTCTTTCTATTTACCTCTAGCTATTGAAATGATACTTTTGAGTTTAATCCATTGCTTTTATTGTTTGATTATTTTCTTACCTGTTTGATATCATAAAATGTTTAATTGCACCCAATGAAGTCTTTTTAATTATTTTGAATTATTTATGGTTACATCTAACTGCTTATGAAATCTTTTTCTGATTTCTTGCTTTCCTATCAACTTTGATCTTCAAAGATTTAAATGCAATGTTAATCATCATCTTCTGTCTCCTTGAATTCTGTTTTTTTGTTTTTATTGTTCTCTTCTCTCTTTAATGTTTTTTCTCAATCTCTTTCATTCTTAGTAACGTCTTGTATCTTAATAGCTTTATAGCTTTGCTTGGGATGAAATGATAAAAAAAAAAATCTCTGCCTTTTTTTTTTTTTTTTTTAGGACAAATCATAAAATTAATTGAAGCTTCTAACTTGAAGATAAGCAAATAACATACCAATATGCCAGCATATTGCTGTTGAAATATTTAGGTAAAATTAGCTTGGGACTACTAACACAGGTTTTCTTAGTTTAATTCTTTAACATTTGTAATTATTTCTATAAGTCACACATAATATTCTTCAAAAAATATTTATGTATTAAACTCATATAAAACAACATCAATTTAACATTCTTTGAGTTTTATGACATTTTATTTTAATAAGACTGTCATGAATAAAATATCTTAGTATAAACTTCAAGAATTTTTGTTCTAATCCAAAAGTTTATAAATTAAAGAAAAAAGGAAAAAAACATTCAAAATTAGAAAAAAATTACATTTGAATTTTTAATTGCCTTTTTTCAAAAACAATATTTTTCATTTAGCTTATTTAAATAAATTCATTTTTTCACTGTTAATAACTAATTTTGAATATATAACTAGTTCTACAAAATTGATTTCCAGTAAATAATGATCTTATATTTACTAAATTTACATATACACAACAATACCAGATATTCTAGAACTATTTACATATGTATTTTCCATCACCTTTTTTCTGTTAAATTTCCCCAAAATACAGTGTTTCCTTTTTGTTAGCATGAAACTTGTAAGGAGGACAAGTCACAAATCATTCCAAAAATTTAGCATGAAGCAAAGCACTGATTTTTTATAACACATAACACAACTAATGATACCCTCCCTCGAACTTCCAGAAAATAACTAATATTTCTAACTTTCATGAGGGTTCTATTTTAAGCCTGAAATAAACAATAGCTCAGTTGTGTTCCTGGTTAATACCATATATATGTTAACCATGACAAAGTGTTTAGCAATAAACTTAAAAAGAAAGCCAAGACTTGAAGAGGTAAAGACTGTAGTGATCAAGGACGCATCCTCTCAGGAGTCTGTTCCACAAAGTAGTGGTTCTCAGGAAGAAGAGGTCTGAGTGGAACTTCCTTCTTAGCAATGGAATACAGAGGGAATGAGGATGATTTAACTCATCGTACATGGCATGGTAGGTCCTAGGTATAAACATCTGAACCGCTGGAGTGAATGTTGCCATGAAAATAACAATAGAGAAGCAACAGGTAACAGGCTTGTGATGCTTTATCTGTGGGAAAAGGGGTTGTAGGATTGAAAATAATTAACTGACCACAAGGCTGTGTAAATGCTTTTGAACTCTGTCAATGCCAGAAAGTAAGGATTGGACAGCTGAAACCCAGATATAGAAGCAATATTCCAATAATAATCTGATCTGTCTTTTAGAACGATAGAGCATGGTTCCATTTGAAAATGGCCAGTGGGTGGTTTAATGATGTGTTAAGATTAATAGAAGTCATTTTTTTCTGTATGGAGAGTGTACTAGACCTTTATAGGCATTAAGTAGCAAACTGAGGAAGTCTACCTTTCAAATTAGTCTTAATATCAATGTTAAAGTTCTGTTCTTTAAAAGTATTAATAATTTCCTTTCTCCTACATATTTATATATAAAAAAATCCAGCCCAGATTTTTACTGTACATCTCACTGGTTGTCTATCTCTTCATATATAAACTTTTGGAGTTGGGTTCTTTGCCCTTTGAAGAAGTCTCTAACCTCTCAGCAAGGAGGATCAAAAGATATTAATGATAAACATGGTAGAAAGGTGTAGTTGATGAAAAAATTTTTTAAAAAGAACACTGAGGTTTGTGTATTTTTTTAGTGTTGTTTGAGAATTTATCTTTGCTGTTTTGTGTATTTTTTGTGAAATACATGTTGAGAATCTATTTTGTTTTTGGATTCATTTTATCAATATAGCATCCTCCAGTGATCAATGACAGGAGGTTGAGGGTTGATATTGCAAGAAATAAGTGTGAAGAAAAGGTAGAAGTGTACTAGATTGATGGGAAGAGCCAAGTAGCACCAATGATTTGATGAAGAGAGGAGCATTTTCAGAAAAGTTGATGAAAGTACTTCACTCAGAACTTTTGTAAGCAGTCTTTGAGGAGAGCTGGAATATTGGTGGCTTATCTCTTCATATATGGACTTTTTGAGTTGGTTTCTCTGTCCCTGGAAGAACTCTCTAATGTTTCAACAAAGCAGATGAAAAGAAATCAGCATTAATAATATTCTCCTTGTAGAAGGTAAAAGAGTCAATTGAGGTAGTGAGTTACGAAGTAAGAGGCAAAGTTTATGGGGATATGTGAGGAAGATAACAGTTAACTCTACACTTGAACAGGTTAAGCTTGTAGTGATTGGAGAAGCATCCTCTTGGGAGTTGATTCCACAAAGCAGTGATTCATGGGGTGAAAAGCTGCTCAAGTGGAACTTCCATCTCACTAATGGAATACAAAGGGAGTAAAGGAGGTTCATTACAATGTGTGTGGCATGGCAGGTCTTAGCCGTAAATGTTAGAGCTGGTAGAACTAAAGAACACTTTCCATGGAAATAGTGATAGAGCAACGAGAGGCTTGTGATGTTTTGTCTGTGGGAAAGGGGTTGTAAGGTGGAAAATAATTCATCACTTGCAAGGATACAGAGACTCTTTTGAACTCTATCAAGACTGAAAAGGGAAGCTCCTGCCCATATATGGCAGCAGTACTCCATTTTCAACCTGATCTGGCACTTGTAAAGGTAGACGATAGCAGAAGTCAGATACTTACTGGTGTGGTACAGAGAGTGGGACATTTTTCCAGTATCTTTAGCAATGGATCGTATGTATGCATTCTACTGGGTACTCAAGGTATGGGGACTCCCTGAGAAAATGACAGATGAAAATTCAGGGCCCACTCAGTGTTGATGGAATTTCAATAGTTTGGTTTTGGAGGCATTGGATGTGATCAGTTAATTTTTCTGCCATGGAGCTGTTAAAGCCAGATCAAAGAAAGGATCAGCTGCCAAGCTCCAGTCATCTAGAATTTTGGAGATGCCCTCATATACCACTGTTATTATCTGCATAGATATTCATAAATGATTAGAGTATATACTTAGGCAGATCATTTATGGAACCTTGAGGAATGCCTGCAATAATCACTTGGACCTCAGATGATTGGTCATTAACAACCAACTTCAGGGGCCTACCCATTAGGAAGCATTTGATAATTAAGAAGAATCATCCACTGATTCTATAGCTAGAGAGTTTGCAGTAACATTCTATGTTACACCTTGTCAAAGGTCTTTGAAATATCTAATGAAATCGTCCTAAAGATGTATTTGTTATGTGGGGCCTCAGTGATTCTGAGAATAATGGTAGTTAGGATATCAGCAGTGGACCAAGATAATCAAAATATGTACTACTTTCCATTCAAGAGGCTCTCCCTGTTGAGATGATGGTGCACAGACAAGCTTGATGATTGCCTATTCATGAAATTGGCAGTTCCGCTTATTGGTATTTTACTTTTATGGTAGCTCTCTACGCTTGACACTGAATATTGTTTTCTAGCATGATAGTAAGTTTGTTGTTATTAACAACACAGTGGTATTATTTTCTGTTAGCCTCATTATATATGTACCAAGTAGACACACAAGTCAAAAGCTCAAAGAATTTAAATAGATGGATTAATCTGATTCACTATTATATAACTTTCCAATGTTTTTCTGTATATTTCACATCTCTCTCAAAATCATTCCACCAGGAAATGAAAAACCTCTTTCTCTATGTTATATAAGAATAAAGTGTCACTGCCAACACTGGAGTTTGAACACAGATCACCAGGGAGAAAACACAGGTGATCCCATTTTGAATAAGTAGGTCACATGGTAGTAAAAGAAATGTATATATGGGAATTAGTGTGGCATCTAAAGGATCGTCACTCTTTCAATGCTATCCTCTATTCTGATCACTAGACAGATTACTATTTGGATTTTTATTCAGTGGTTACTATTCAAGCAAATATTATTGAGCATTTACTATGTGTGAGTATTATTCAAAGGCATCTGATACCAGAATTGTTCAATGGCATTACTATAGTTGTATCTGCGATTACAAAGTCTCTACTATAACGAGCATTACGAAAGTGACAACGAGTGTTCATTGACATCACAAAACTCTGTTTTAAGTACCTGAAACTTTTGGCTATCATCTTCTATTCTGCCACCTTTTTCTTCTTGTCTAATTATGACTGAAGGCCAAAAGAGGAAAAATTATGTAACAAAAAACATATAAATTAAATATAGGTATAGTAATTATTTGTCTTCCATAAAACCCAGAAAAATGATGTTGGTTGGTTGGTCGGGTTTTATGGCATATCAACCACTGTAGGTCATTTAATGCCAAATTAAGTTTATATATATATATATATATATATATATATATATATATATATATATATATATATATTAAATATACAGTACAATTAAACGTATAGCTGGCAACGTTATTTTTTTCCCAAAAAAACGTATAGCTGACAACATTATTCTTTTCCAAAAAAACGTATAGCTGGCAACATTATTTCTTTCCCCAAAAAACGTATAGCTGGCAACATTATTCTTTTCCCAAAAAACGTATAGCTGGCAACATTATTTCTTTCCAAAAAAACGTATAGCTGGCAACATTATTTTTTTTCCAAAAAACATATAGCTGGCAACATTATTTCAAAAAGGTACAGCTGAAAAATGAGTGAAAGTAAAAACATAGGTGAGTGGGTTATCCCCCTTGATTTTCCTAAAAAAAAAAAAAAAAAAAAAAAAAAGATGTTGCTCAAGGTTGCATCTTCACCCTATAAATAAGGAATGATATTCTCACTCATTCTCTTTTACAACTCTGGCAATAAGATGTAGTTGCACATGGATAAAAAAGTATCCCCAACTTTTTTTCAATGTTTTACTTTTCTCTCATGACTTTTTGTACTCTTTCACACACAAGTGTATTACATAGGCCTACACAAATTTCACACACACAAAAACACACATTTTCTTTAAATGTTTTTTTTTTGTTTCTTGTAATTATAATATTTTGTTAATATATACATTGTTATTGGTTTTATATTGTTTTGTGTTACTCATTTATTATTTAGATTCACATTCAAGTCCACAATAATTGTTATGGGAAAAATAATATCAGGAGATATATGCTTTCTATATAAACACAACAAGCATTCTCACAACCGATGTAATATAAAAAAAAAACGATTATTTATATTTGAACCAGTGTCTTCATTTTTGTTTTTATTATCACAATATTTCATCTGGTGTGCTCTCCAGCCTTCTTCAGATGTTTGTCAGTATGGATAACCTGGAAGGAATTTCAAGCTGAACCTTTAATCAATCTACAAGGATAGATTGTTCATGTTCTAATGTCTATGGATATCTTGTACTGCTCAGTTATTACCAGTCCTGTTTCCACTGAGTCTGTGCTACCTGGCCCACGGATTGAACTCACAATTACAAACTAACACTTTAATCTATGAGGTGATTACACCATGGAATTGACAGGTATCTGAAGAAGACTGGAGAGTACAACAGCCTAACTATTGTGAGAATAACAACAAAGATGAGGATATTAGTCCTAATGTAAATAATGACACCTCATCCCAGAAATTCAGAGAGAAACAATTATGTCATCAAAATACAGTAGAGAAAGTCTTTTAGGTAAACTCTTTTTCCAATTACTGATCAGGCTATCTGACAAAAAATCTTAAATGCAGTTATTGGCCAAATTAATTTTAAAATACAAATTTAGTCAACAGTAAAGGAAATATTTTGTTCCACTAACAAAAAAAAATAAACAAACAAAAAAAAATAATAAACAAAAAAAAAAAAAAAACAAACAAACAAAAAAACACTTTTTTCAAATATTTTTAACTAACTAGAAATCTATAGAAGTTCTTTCAGTTTATGCTAGGAATCACCTTGGTCAACTGACCAGACAGTTGGATGTCAATACAGCTTTGCTGGTCACAGTATTTTTGCTGTTTTAGCCATTAAATGTCATCCCCCAAAACTCCAGACTGGATGATGAAGCTATTATAACAGTTCCAGCACTATTGCAAGTTTTGAATTCAGAGTTGTTGTTCTCCTAGACTGATTGCTAAGCAAGGCTAGAGAGCCACACCAACACTGCTATTTAACCTGTGAGGAGAAGAGATGGATTTATAACTTTCCTAAAATTATTTGTATGAAAGTGAAAACAATAATATTGGCCAGAATTTGAACTCTGTACACTGATTCCACTTTCAATGCCTATAACCATTAGGCTAATTGCACATTCAGTTGTCAATTTATTTAGTGCATTTTCTCAAAGATACTTTTTTTCCCCCCTGAAAATGTCTCAAAAATTTACACTGCACACTCTATGGACAAAAGGTTACTTTTTATTTGAATTAATTTTACAGTAACTTTTCTGTTTTTTCTTTAATTCTGCAAGTTAAAAGTGGGGACTGTGCTTAAGGCGGACATCTTTGATGTCGGGAAATATAATAATTACAAAAGAACAGTGAAGTAAAGCCAATTACAAATTTAGAACAAATATGAATGGAAAAGAGAAATTTTTCATTATTGCTTCTGAATTTATACTTTATTGTGATTGATTTACTAATGTATATCATAATAGTAATATTAACTGTTTCCTTATAAGGAGACATTGAACATTCACTGATCGAGCAGTCAATGCTACTTTTGGTTGAAATTTATAAAATCTTTCTCTTAAAACAATTTTCCAGGAAAATAGGTTTCTCAAGCCCACTAACTGTTATTGATCTTTCCAGTATTGATAGGGGTTTTCTTTCTAACCTTTTACTGTATTCCAATAAAATTATGTCTGAAAAAGTTGAAAAAGACGTTTTTGTGCTAAAGAATTCTTTTTGCTTATTCTTTTTTTTTAAGATACTTAAACTTAAGTTTCAAACAGATGAGGTGATCAGAATAAAAGGCTTTACTGGAATTTTTTTATAATTTTAAGTAATGAAACAATTTTTCCTAAAAGTTTAGTACTTCAACCTCATGAATTTACTACTAAATTAGCAACTAGATCTCATCATCTTATTGTTAAAATAGCTAGATATAACCCTAAGTTCTATTGTAATAGTTTCTTTTTCTCAGACTTCTCACCTGTGAAACATTCTTCCAGTTTCTTGCTCCCCTGCAACCTATGAACTTCATAAATTTAGATGTTGACATCAATTGCTATCTTCTTCCTGAATCCTGTTTTTCATTGTCCTTTCTCCTCACTAAAGTCTTCTAATTTTCTTTCACTCTCAGTAACCCTTTCATTTTAGTGGTATTATTGCCTGGCTTGATGATTAAACAAAAGAAGAACAACAAAGAAGTGGGAGAAAGTTTCCTGAATAATTAATAAAAGGGGTGGTTAGAATGAACATATCCTGGGTGGATTTTTCTCAAAAAAAACCCCCCAAAAAATAAAAAAAATACACCAAAAAAAAATACACCAAAAAAACAAAACAAAAAAACAAAACAAAAAAAAACAAAACAAAAAAAAACAAAACAAAACAAAACAAAACAAAACAAAAACACAACAAAAAAAAACAAAACAAAAAAAAAACAAAACAAAACAAAAAAAAAACAAAACAAAACAAAAAAAAAACAAAACAAAAACAAAACAAAAAAAAACAAAACAAAAAAAAATTCTGAACCATCTATTTGAAACAGAAAGGTATCAAGGACAAAATTTCAAGATACAGTATAAAGAGAAATACCACATCTAGCAAACTAATTAAAAATCTGAGTTGCTCATATGAGTATACTAATTGTTAATTGCATGGAGGCTGATTAATTAAGGGAAAAATATTATAACACTAAACTCAAGCTTATAAGACAGTTCAGTACTGAAATATACATTCATTTTCAGAATACATCTTTAATCATTGTATAGCAATAGGAATCAAGATAAAACTTTCCAAAACAGAAACTATTATCTGGAGTTGGAATGAAAGCAGTAACGGCACCTACCCTAAATCCATCATATAATTCAGGATGTGGAATTAATTCATCATCATAGTTGACTTTGTGTCTGAAGAAGACTTTGTCTTGCAATTCACCAGTGGATCTGGACAAATCTGCAAAACAGACCTTTGTGAGAAAATTGTTGCACTAAATTAATCCAACCCTCTAGGTCTGGGGAGTCTTTTTCCGATAGCACAAGGAACCCTTACAACTAGAAACTTCCAGGCTACAGTAGATGACCAAAACCTTGCTGTGTCATGTCCATGCCCCGATGCACTCTACAACACTTGCTGACACCTCCTTCCTGACTGATCAATCTGTAGGAGATCTCATTTTCCCACTTGACTGAGATTCAATAGTGCTGACAGACCTGAAATTATTGAGGGTTTGAACTTATAGACTACCATCACCTGTTTTGCCTGACAGTCAAAGCAATTTACTGAGATGTGGCCACTGTTACATGTAAACTGCTATTTGGAGCCACAGATGAAATTTGGGTGCCAAATAAGAACGATCACAGATAAACTACTACCAAAGGAGTACGACTGTCCCTCCATCAGAGGTGTTATCCCACCCCAACACCTCATTAATTACTTAATAAATAGCAAACACTTCAAATAATTACAGATGGATAAATTATAACAAATTTAGCAGAGGAGATAATGAAATTGAACAGACACTCTGTCTGAAGTTATTAAGCAAATCATATAAACTTCAATAATTCAAATTTAGTCTGAAAATAATTATCAAATTTAAACAATTTAGATGTCAAAACAAAGGCTGAGTTAAAATTTTAGGCAGTATCAATATCTGTTATTGAAGTTATATGATGTATTCTAAAAAAATGTCGTCTAAAGTTGTTAGGCAAAACCAAAAAATCACATTTTACTTCAGTAAGAAGGTAATAAAATCATAAAAAAATTGAACACCTGTAATAGAACAAATAATAGACTCATATGATAAGTCTTTCAATCCTTTACATTTTAATAGTGACTCTTCTCAATAACAGCCAGTATTCTATTATCCATTGGTTTTGTTAATTTTTTTACTTCAGCAGGTTCAATTTCCAACATGATAATTTTGATTGCTTCCCATAGGTCGCCCCCTTCATATAATTTCATCTTCACAATTGACCATAGATTTTCAATCGGATTCAGGTCAGGACTTAATGGTGGCCATTCCATTATATCCTCTTCTGTAAATTTTTTATGCTCAAATAATTCATGGGTAAGCTTAGATACATAAAAAGCATTGTTGTGCATAAATACACACTTCACTTTGAAACTGCAAGACTGGGACTTGTACCATGCAAAGAAAATTCTTGTTCATAAAAGCACTGTTCAGTTTAACTGCTTCATCAACTCTGAATGGTTCAATAATGGTTTGATCTACAATTCCAGCTCACATCAAAACACTAATGTCTCCTTGTTGTGTTCTTTTAGTCACAGGCACATCTGAATTGGATAAAATTCATTCTTTGGCCAGGTCTATCAAATGTGACTAAAGATTCATCCATGAAAATTAGTTGAGAAAAGTCAATTTTCATGTATTTCTTGGCCCAATTTTGATGCTTTAAAATATTTGCTTTGGTGAGAGTAGCTTTCCTAGGAGATTTTTTTTTTTTTTACAGATCCCAATTCACAACTTCTTGACTCCCTCAATTCCAGCCTTTTCAAAGATATGAGTGCTGGTCAAAAGCGGTTGATTCACTGTAACTCACTTTAGTTTATGTTCATCTTGAGGAAGCATGTTCTTAAAGCCTTTTCCTTTACTTGAAGTTCTCAACTTATATTTTTAACAACCTTCTTTATCATTCAATGATCTCTGCAAAACTCCTTTGATATCTCCAATATGGACATTCCCTCACTCAATAAATTTGTTATTTTTTGTTTTTCATCAATGTTAGCTCCTTTCTTTTACTCATGTTTTAACATATATTATGGACAAAAAGAAAAAATAGTTTTTATCAGATTTCAGAGGTCTTAAGCTAATATTAGTTTAATCTGCATATTAACTTCAGTCAGTCCATTTTTTAAAATTCCAAATATCTCAAAAACTAACCATTGAAAATGGCAGAAAATTTAATACTTTATTTAGTAAGGGTGGAAATATATTCATTCAAAACTTTTTGAGTTATTAAGGTTTATTTGATTTGTATAATAACTTCAGATAGGCTGTAGAATGTGCTGCACTAGAGTTAGTTTCACAGAAAATTGCAAGTGGCTGTAAAACTAAAACATTAACCTAAAAATTCAAGATGTTTTTTTTAAGCATTTCACCCCAAGCGAGGCAGGAGTGCCACTAGTACACAAGCGGTTACAGAGAGTGGAAGTAAGAGTAAAGAGGCGTAATAGAAGAAAGGATGAAGAGGAGGAAGGAAAATTAAATCAAGGCATCTGAAGATGTCAATTGACATTGCATTTGAATAATTGAAGACTATAGCTATCAGGGAAGCAAGTAAAAGGAAGGGAATTCCACAGACAGGAAGTGCGAGACATGAAGCTATTAGAGTAAAAGAGATGACTACATTTAACAGTTTGAACAGTGAAAAGGTGGGACTGAGATGACAACCTAGTAACAAGCTTAAATTCATACTGTTTGGGAACCAGTGAGAGTAGCTTGTCAGAGCAGTTACTGTGAAAGTATTTGTAAAAAAGACAGAGGGAAGGGATGACACATCTGTGATTGTAGACGAGATGCCAGATCAGGACCAATCACACTGCATATCTGTATTTTGTCAAAGACCTTGAGACAAACAGTGGCAGCAGTATATTCTCAAATAGTCTTGTCAGATTAAGACTCTCATATAGATGCCATGCATGTCACCAAACCAGAAGTATTTAAACTGCCAGCTGAATACAATCACTTTCTCAGACCAATAATTAGAAATGACTGAATAAATAAAGCTTGTAAGTCTTAATGAGGAACATTCTTCTCTGAACTTTGTGAACTGACACTACAATATCACAAAGAAAGAACTCTGCCGAATAATAAAAACCATATCACTTGAGGACTTTCAAGAGCAACAACATCTAAAATGAATATCACACAGTAAATAATGATATAATCAAGATGTTGACATTTGATACTATTTCTAATAAAATGTTAGAAAGTTAGCCCCCATCAACAGTGGAAAGAGCAGTAATAGTGGACTTGACAAACCTGTTTTTTCTGAAAAATTGTTTTAAAAGAAAAATTTTATAAAATTTCAACCAAAAGTAGTACTGGCTGCTCAGTCAATGAATTCTGAATGTTTCCTTATCAGGAAACAACTAATATTGCAATAACTTACCATTAGATCAAACTAATTTCATCATTTCTGTTGTTTGGTGCTTTTGGTCACATACTCTCTGCCCTACCTCATATGTCTGTTGTTTTCTGACATGTCAAATCTTGTTCTTATTTACTAAATATCAACCAATACAAGGTTCGAGAGTCAGTCAAGTTAGAGCGGTATGGTGTATGAAATGAATGGAACAGAAAGTGGTAGGAAGTGATCATAAAGAGGATAGATAAAGATAGATCCTTCATTTGAAGAAATCAAGATTAAAGTATTTAGGCAAGCACACCCATGAGAGTCTGTCTAACAAAGTTAACAGTTCTTTTATTGGGGGGGGTGCTGTCAGAATGGAACTTCCTTCTTACATTTAGAATTTGGAGGTGGGGAGCATATGAATCATATCCTACACAAGACTGTCTTTTGTCTGACCTCTGTGCTGAACTGTGACCTCCATTTGAACTCTTCATGCACTACTATATCTCACATTATATTTACTGTAGAGCATGCAAAGTTTAATGGGAGGTCAAATGAAGATTGTACAGCTCCAACCCAGATATGGCAGATGTACTCTGTTTTTGGTCTGATCTGATACTTGTAAAGATAGAGAATAGCAGGAGAACTTAAGTACTTTCTCCAGAGGTGCAAGGAACTAACCATTTTAATTAAAGTGACTGAAGATTTTGTTTTTTGTTAAATCTACTTTCATGCAATTCTCTACCTTTATAAGAGCTAGATCAGGTCAAAATTGGAGTACTGTTGCCATACTTTCCAGTCTTGATAGAGTTAAAAAATGTCTCTGAATCCTTGTTGGAGAAGAATTATTTTTCACCCCCAAACCTCTCTCTCACAGGTGGGATATGTGGTGAGTCTCTCACTGCTCTATTGCTACTTCCATAGAAAGTGCTCAGATGAATGAAATTCCTTGGTTCTGCTAGATCTCACCTTCATGGCTAGGACCCACCACCCCACTTACATAGTAGTAAACCACACACATTCCCTTTGTATTCCATCAGTAAGAAGTAAGTTTCATTCAAATAGATTCTTCCCACAAAGCACTGCTTTGTGGAACAGGCTCCCAAGAGGATGTTTCCCCAATCACTACAATCTTAACCTGTTCAAGTCTAGGGTTAACCATTATCTTCCCTGTCTATCCATATAAACTACCCCTTAACATAAGACTCTACCTCAAGTGACCCTTGGGTTTTGTACAGAGTGAACCTTACTGGGGGGGAAGGATTGCAAATTCAATTCAGCAAATCATCATGGATTCAAATGCTAAATTTCTTTGCAATACCCCATAATTCACTAAGCTGAGCTAAACTGGAGTTCCAACAGGGTACGGTACTTTCATATTTATGTAGAGTCTTTTTGGATGAACAAAATAGATAAAGTGGAACCCCTACTTTCCCATAATGAGTATGAATTGAAAATATGTCTTTGTAGAGCACTGAATGCTAAAAGACCCATAAAACTGTGTTCATTGTTTAAAAGTCTGACTATTCTCATTTGATCCTTTCAAACTGCCTGGGGATCATACCAACCAGAGAAAACACTTTAAGAACATAATATCAAGACGTTTTATGTTAAAAACAAAAAAGAAAAATGATAAAGAACAATAGACTACAACCTGCTCACTTCTAACAACCCATACACAAAGGTTTGGTAAAAATATTTTGCTGACAAAATCTGTTACGACTCATTAACTTTCATCTCTGCATTTTAAATTTTCAAAACTTCCTTCTTCTGTGTTTGTAATTTGGATTTTGAGAACTTCCTTCCTCCCTTGGATATTTTCTCCATTGTTTCACAAAGAATTTTTTTTTCTTTGTGAAGTGAAGAGTGGGAGAAGAAGAAAGAAAGCTTCATCTTATCCCAGTTAGACAAGACAGCTCTATCTAAAACTCGGGTGTTAGTGAAAATATTGGAAAAGGGAGACAACAGTGTGAATCAAAAAGAAGAAAAAATAAAAAAAATAAAAAATAAATAAATAACCTTTCTTTTAAAATTTGCTTTTTATCTTAAAGGAAGTAGATGGTTAACTCCTTGTCAAAATATAAAATTACAAAATGCTGAAAAAGAGATATCTAACTGTTTCACCAAAATGAAAGGGGAGAAGGAATTAGATAAATTATACTAGACTAAAAACATAAAAAAAAAAAATTGAAAAGAATTTTTTTTCTTTTTTTTAATTCTAATTCATAAACCATAAAAGCTTCTGTCTTTCTTTGTCATGAAAAATGAAATGAGTGCTGGGAAAGTTAAGAATTTTAGGTAATATATATGACAAACAGAATTAAAAGTAGAATGAAAATATAAATTTCCACAAAAATAAGCATAAAAATAAAGCCATTTCAAAATATAAAAGTAATAAACTAATCAAAACATAAATGCAAAACGTTTTGTAAAGTAATTAATTACATTTTTACTAAATTCATTCATTTTTCTTTTTTTTTAAATAATTTGTTTTACTAAAACTCAGGAAGCATCATAATATTAACATCAAAATAGTACTTTTGAAAATCTTACAGAATTTTTTTTAAGTCCAAGACATATTAATCTAGAAACCAAACAGTAGGAATAAAGATATATTTTTTTTTAAAAAAAAAAATAAAAAAAAGAGTGATGGAGATATTTGTAAAAATTTTAACAAAAGCTAAAATATTTCAAACTATAAAAAATACTTTTGAAAAATGAAAATATGAACACATTAACTTATATTTTTTAATGATTTCCCCCCAAGCAAGGCAATAAAGACACTAAGATGCAAGAGGTTCCTGATTGATGGAGAATCTGAGAAAAATAAACCATTATTTATAAGAGAGAACAATAAAAGAACAGGAGTTAAGAAGACAGAAGATAACAATTGACATTGCATTTAAATTTTTGAAAATCAAAGCTATCCTTAGAAAATCACCATCTATATTGTTGAGACTAAGATACTCCTTAAAAATTAAAACATTAAAAATTTTTTAAATAATATTTGATATAAACCTATTCTTTAAGTGAATAATAAAGTGTGTTGAAATTACTTTGTGTATATGTGTATATTGTCAAACACATACATACACACATATAGGAGTGCTAAAAAAAAAAAAAAAATCCTTGGCCTGGCCCAGTTCTCAAAATCTGGCAAAATAACCAAAGTTCAGAATTTGTTTTGTAATCCCTTCTCGGCCAGGCCAATAACTTTTCAGTACCCACTTCATATCTGTGTGTGTCTGTAGAAGATGAATAAAATCAATGTACTAAAATGAAAGATGCAGTGTGTTTTGTCCATTTTAAAATTATTCCATTTTTCATTTTCAAGGAACTAATGAGGTATTGTGTACATTAAAGGGATAACTGAAAAAGTAATTTTATTTAAATCTGATACCATTATTACAGGTTAAAATGCAATTATCTATATTATAATGATTCAATTTTTGTTTGTAGGTATTGCTGATATATATTCATATCTGTCCGTCTGTCTATGAATGTTGAGCGAGAGTTACACCCCCAGCCTTAATTATAACCTGTTTGAAGTTTGTCTAGGTAGGTGGCACTGGCATCTAATTTACATGGCAGTTGTGATGAGTGGTTGGCCAATCAGGGCTAACATCATTGCTATGTAAGTTGGTTACTTTATATGAGAAGGTAATTGATTATATGCAGACCACCACACAGAAATTATAGGTATGTTTGATGATGATTATTATTATTATTATTGTTGTTGTTGTTATGATGATAGTAGTAGTAGTAGTAGTAGTAATACATTTATCTTGCAAGATAATGGTAGTGCTCTGTCCGGTCAAACACTCAGTCCTTTTCTGAGCAGCATTTGGAGTGGCTTAACAGACCAATCTTTACATAGTATTCTTTTTCCACAGATGCGACAAATGAAGCTGAAATATAAAATGAACATCTGAGAGTAGTGCATTGTCTTCTGATCTCCAATAGTTGCTTTCACCTTTTCTTGACCTTCATGAATCAATGTTGAATAGCATGATGCCAACCACCATGATCATCTGCTACATGTTCCAAGCTTCAATACCTGTGAGTTTCATGTCCTTACTTGCAAACTTCCTTGAAAGTAGTTCAGGGTGGCCTACCTAACAGTGTTCAGTGGCTAGCTCACCATACATGATGTCTTTTGGTATACGGCTGGCATTCATTCAATTTACGTGATCTAGCCATCAAAGATAATGTTGACAAAGGAGAAGATGCATTAAAATTAACTGCATTCAGGCAAAGAGATTTCCAAAAATGCTTAACAGGGAGATCCCCCAATAATTATTGCAGTCACTGTGGTGCCCTTGTTTTTATACAGGGTAATTATCTTGACATTGTATGTCCTGAGGAAAATTGCCTTCTCTGCAGCAGAGCCTCAGGAGAATGTTTTCAATAAAGCCGGCTTACCATATTTGATGATCCCTGGCAGTATGCAGTCTTCCCCTGTAGTATTTTCCACAGGCTAGAGTATTGATGAATTTACTAAGCTCTTCCATTGTAGTTTCATAGTTCAGTTCCAGGATTGGCAGACCCTAAATAACATCACTTATTTCGTGACAGAATTTTCTCTTGAGTATAAGGTAGTGCTCTACCCATCGTCCCATTTGTTTGTTTTTTTTCTGTAATTAACTTCCCTATCTTTGAATTCAAGAGTGCAGACTTTGTTGTTTGTTTACTAGCTGCTTGTTTATTTTTCTTGTACATGTTCCAGATATGGTCACATGGCCAAGTGATTAGAACATTCACTTTCTGACCATGAGACCCGGATTTGACTCTCACATCGCAAATGAAGTTGGGGAGATGGAACTCTTGGGGAGCTGTTGATGATTGGGCTAGCACAAAGTTACAAGTCATCGTGACAGAGGGTTTGAGCATGCTGGCCTTATTCAGACTGTTGATGTATGCTAGATAACACACACTCTCCCAGAAACTGTAACTGAGGTCCACTCATCATAGTTTCAGTATAGGCCACAGATGGGTTCTCTGAGTGTTGGACAAACACAGATGTGCTTGAACAGGGTGTCTGCAATGGAGACTAGCTAGCCACCCCAGTAGACAGGCATGCTCGGATATGAGTGGCCAGCCATTATATATACACTCCAGGTGCTGTTGTTGTCTGAAGCCTGTTAGTTGCTATCTGACAGTTGGAGCCAGTAGTCAATTGCACAGTGATCTGCAGTTTGCTGGGTCTTACTATGAGCAGCTTTCAGAGCCTGTAGATTTTGCGAGCTAGGGTCACTCTTGAATCTAATCAGTATGCTGTGCTTAGCATGGATGACCACCTCAAATATGGAGACATTAGCCTCAAACCACTATTGTGTGCCTTCTTTCCATAGGTGAAGGCTGCAGCATTGTAAATGGTGTTCTGAAGGAATTTTCATCTGTCTTCCACATACTGTAAGGAATCACTGGGAAGGGTCTTCACAAATCTCTCTAAGAATTTTTAGTTTTTATCTGTATAAGCAGTCTTGCTAGAGTTAATTCTCAACTGTATTTCTTCTTTAAATGGTAGAGATTCTTATGGCCGAACTTTACCTTTGAAGAGTTTAGGGAATGGTCTGTGTTTCAGTTGATGCTGTGATAAGCCCTGGTGTTGCAGCCATTGTTTAGGAGTCTGGTAATGACCAGGTCCAGCTGGTGCCAATGAGTTAACCTAAGATGTTTCCAGGATGCTTTGGGCATGCCTTGTTCTGGAAATAGGTATTCGTCACTCACAATTTATGATGGCAACAGAATTCTAGGCGTCTTTGGCCATTGCAATTCATTTTCCTTATTGTTATAGAGTGGTTTCACAATGGAGGCTCGTATTTGTACTAAGTCAGTCCTAAAATAGGTTCGATGTACAAAATGTTAGGAACTTGATATAATAGGTAATGGCGCAGAGAAATCTAGTTGTGGTCACTAATACTTTAGTATCCGACTAACGGTCGTCTGGCATCGACTGACTGACTGACCCACTGAGCAACCCCCTACTACTCCTACTTATTATAGGTGTGAGAGTCTATTAACTATAGAATAGGTGTGTTCCACTATAACACCTATACTATGGTGACCTAATGCATTAGGCAACTACTCTTGATCAGCACCCACCCTCACATTGAAGTCTCCTTGTAGGTAAATAATGTTGATATCCTAGGATACAATTGACTATGTTGTCAAGTAGAGTGTAGAACTGGTCTTTGGCCAGTTATGGCTTGGAGTGTTGGTGCATAGATGCACACAAGGTTTACAAGACATTCCTACGTAGAGAGGCAAAGCATGACAATTCCCTGTGCTATGTTAGAGGTTCAATCATATGCAGCCTGGTGTTCCTGAGAAGCAAGTTTAACTCCATTTTCTCTACATTCATCAACTCTTCTTCCCTGCCAGAAAAAGGTATAGTGTTCTTTCTGTAGAGATCTACTGTCCAGAAGTTGTTTCCTGTAGAGCTCCCATGTTAATGTTTAGTTGGTTTAGCTCATAATCGATCACTGCAGTCTTTTCAAGAGATTTTCCTGAATGTTATCAAATAGACCTGTGCACATGGCTTGCACATTCTAAGTTGTAATGCAAAGAGTTGGATTCATTTGTTTGTTTGGTGCACATTTATCGATCTGTTTGTTAAGCTAACAGCTATAAGCCTCAGGCACTCACTTAAGCACACAGACCATGATAGGTCAATACTCTACTGCTTGGGAGCTGCCCAGTATGAGACAGGTGGTAGTTGACCAATGAAATACAGTGAACCCTCCCACCATTAAAAACAACCCTTGGTGTCCAACTCAACACCAGATGAGCATGGACTTATAACCCATAAATTGCTGTCTCCCATGTTACGCACTCACTAATGGTTAGACAGAGTGACCTCCCCAAGGTGCAAACCCGGGTGATGGCATATGGAGGCTGTTCGCTGCTGACACCACATGTGAAATAATTATACATTTATGTTATAAGAAATAATTTTACATTTTTTTTTCGATAGATACAAGTAATTTTAGAAAATAAACTTATTACTTGACAAGTATTATTATATTATGCAAAACAAACAAGTCTTTTCGTTTCTTTTTCTTTTCCATTATGAACATTTACACACTTTAATATGAAAAAGTTTTTCAGAAACTATCTATAATATAAGATTACTGCTGATTATGAATAAGCACAAGTACAAATAAAGCTAATTTTAAATGTAGTTGGAGTTTGGCTAATTACAGAATAGTCCCCCTTATTTAATTATTGCTTATTTATCTGCAAATAATTAGAATATAAATTTTAAAAATAGGAAAGGATTTGATATTGAGCTTAAGGGCAGCCATTATCCAAATAAATAAATAATAAATATTAAATATAAATTTTAATAATTAAAAAATTTTTTACTGATAAAAATTGAAATTTAAAAAAATATTCTTAATTATACTAATTTTGAAGGATTTTAAAAAATACCATAAAAATAAATTATTTAAAACAAATCATATACTCAGAAAATAGTTTTTAAAATATTTATGTTTAAAGTTCTCAATTTTATTAAGAAAGTTTTAGCTTTATGATTTTAATGTTTTTTTATAAGTATATTGTATTTTTACAAAGGGTGTGCTGAAAATTTCTTGGCCCAGTTCACTTTCTAAAATTGGGATCAACTAACCAACTGCCATTTTTTTTTTAATCCCTTCTTCAATAGACCATGAACTTAAAATCCTATATTTTGTACTCAACAAAAATTCTCTTATGCGAGATCAGATCTCTTTGCCTGATCAGATTTTGAAAAGTGAATCGAGCTGAGAACTTTTTTGGCACCCAAGAGTGACAATAGAAAATATTCAGATCTTTTAAATTTTAATGATTTTAATATTTGTATGATAAAATCATTTAAATTTAAAAAGATACAAGTTTGTTTTTTTTTTTATATAAAACATTTCCAGTACTCACAATATGAATATTTTAAAATTACTTTATAAATTAAACAATATAAAAAATACATTTAAAATTCTCAAGAATATAAAAAGAAAAAAATATTAAAACAAACTAAAAACTAAAAAAACAAAAGACAGATGAACAAAAAAAAATAAACTAGCCAATAAATTCATCATCAGTTTTTGCAAAATGTCAAGAAAGCTTTTTCTTGATTTAATTAAGATGTGTGCCCCTAGATAACAAATCTCATTCATCCATTTCTTTCAACTCTGACATTCAGTCATCCAAGCTGAAAAAATTATTTGAAAAACAGGCAATCTTCACTCGAGGAGAACTATCCATCTGCTTTTAACTTCAAAAATGTCCCAGCAGGTTTTTTTTTTCAGAAAAACAATTTAAAACTCCGCCCACCAGTTGATCTTGGAGTTGGTTCATCCAACCATCTGTCACTCTGCAAATCTGATAATCTCACCTACCAGAACAGAAAACAGAACAGATTAGAATCAAAACTCACCCATTTTATTTACAAATACACATAATCCTAATGTATGATGCTTATTAATGATACTTTTTTTGTTGGCTACAGCCATTCATTAGAAGACTAACATGCAGTATCATTCCACTTAAAACTATAATTATGAAGGCCAATGATCCATAAGATGAGTTTTATCAAAGCTGGAATACACAAAATGTATAGGATAATGCACCGTGCTTTTTTCTGAAATTTAATAGGGCACAAGTAAAAAATTACACTTATTTTCAATTTTATGAAAGCAATCAAGAGTCACTAAGAAAATTGTTTTTCATTTCTGTTGTGGCCTTGTTAAGGCCAGAAATAAATACACAAAGAGAGGAATTGACTTAAATATATTAACAAAAGTGATCAGTCTAACTGTCAGAGATGACTGCTGGAAACTTCCCTCTCCAAAAGGCAGTACCTGCTCCTATTTATAGCAGGGAGAGACCATGCATGTGTGGGTAAATTACCATAACAATTTGTTAACTGTTTTCATCATCTGTAATTTTTAAACAAAATTATTATTTTTTTATAATCCATTATGGCTATTTGGGGACTACATGTATTGACAGGCTTGTTTTCAATTCAGTGTTCTCCTTGACTGATTGCTCTACTATGGCTAAAGAGTCCAGTCTACCCTGTTATTTACAAGGGTTAATTTTGTAGAGTAGGACTGTGTATTCCCTGCTCTTCCCTACTACTTATAAATATGGCAAGTAGCTACTTTATAGTAGGATTTGAATAGTATTTGATTTACTCAAATTATTCCATTCTATGTATGAATATTTAATAAACTTTTTTGCTTCTTCTACCTAGTCTTCTGTTCTTTTAATCCTTTTCCTCAAACTATAGCCTTCCTGATTTTTGGCTATTTTGAATAAAGACAACATCTATAGAACGATACCACGGACTGAACATGTGAGAAACAACAAGGTTTTAGAGGAAATAGAAACAAAAATGAAACTTATACTTAATATTAGGACGAGGCAGTTGAAATTTCTGGGTAATGAGGAAGGAGGACTTGGAAAATCTGTTACTCACAAGACAAATTAAGGGAAAGAGTGGCAGAGGAAAACAACACATGGTTAGTGGGCTTGAGTAAATGGATAGTGGAACAATGTTTGGAAGAAATAGTAAAACCACAAAATTTATTAAGAGATACAAGGGACAGGAAGATGTGGAGAGCCATGATCACCTATGTCCTGAAAGGACACAGTACATAAAGAAGATATATTTGAAAGTTTTATTTGCAGTGATTATTTTATAATGCTCTTAACACAATGATTTTTCTTTTTTTTTTCTTCCAGATGGTGGAATAATAGATAGTGGCTAGATTGAGGAATCAGAGAGCTGAGTTCAAATTCCAGTCGAATACATTACATTCATTTATGTGCTAATACCCTTGAGAAAGATATGAATCCTCTTCTTCTCCCCCCAGCTATGGGTAAATAGTAGGACAGACTGGGTTCTATAGCCTTGGATGGCAACTGGTCTACCACAGAAAGAAATGGCAACCTACTGCAGGAAAAAATCTGATCACCTAAGTGTGTAACATGTATGGCACATAACTGACTGACTGATATTGGACAGATTTTATAAATTCCTCTATGTTTGTTTACACAGTATCTTCAAAGGTTTTTAATGAATATCAATGAAAAGTTCTTAATGAATTTTATGAAGGTGTGGACCACAGGCCAAAGAACAATTGATTAAATTTGGCAGTGGAGCAATAAATTTGCTTTTAATTCAGTGACATTTCATATGTTGAGAATTTAATCTAAAACATATAGAAAAATAATAAAACAAAAATACATTGTTATCTTCTCTGTATGAAATTTTACTTATAAAATAGTTTTCATTGAGTTTGTAGCAGCAATGGCATCAGCAGAGGTATGCACTTTCTGGATACTTTCCAATTCATTACTTAGATAAATTGGACGAGTGTTTGCTCAATTTGCCCTACTCTATAAAATGATGTTAGTGTCATCAGAGATGATTTTAATCTTAAATAGCAACAGCATGAAGTGTATCAATTTCTTGGAAATGATCCCTTGCCTGTTAAAGGAAGACATGAGTGACTGGTGTCACCAGACCATTATTGAGTAACCGTTCAAATGTCAAACAAAAAATAGTTTTAAGGACAAGGAACATTAAAATCAATGGGGCCAGTTAGAAAACATACAGCCAGAAATGAATGAAATGTTAATATTTTAGGCATAGGTAAAACTAGGTGGGAAAATAATAGAGATTTCATCAGTGACAAACACAAGGTCACTTATACAGGTGGAGAGAAAAATGAAAAGAGAGTAGGAAACATACTAGACATGAAGAAATGTGTTCTAGGATACTATCAACTATCTGATGGAATTCTTGCAGTTAAACTGAAGCCTTTTAATATATTCATTGAAATTTTATATAGACCAACAGCACAAAGTAAAGAAGAAATTGAAAACACTCCTGATCAAACAAATATGAAAGAGAGCAGATATGTATAGTTCAAGAATCAGGAAAGATGTGTTCAAAATCACTATCCAGGCTTTGTTTGATCAGGAGATCCTACATGACCCAGAGGTCAAGGCATGTCAGATCTAGTGACAGTTTCTTCTGGGGGATGTAGGTTCAAATCCTACCAAAGAGTGCATATTTTTTTAACAAGATTTCTTGAATATTCAGGCTGGCAGATATAAATAAATAAATATACTGCTTAATAATAAAAACAGAGCATCTACTCAACTATGCATATCCATTAAAAATTTATTGGATTTAATCCATTTCCTAAAAAGTGTCACCCATAAATATGTCCATACCTACTTCTTTTTTTTATAGAAACTTTTCTCCAAAATAAAAGCAGAATTTTATTATTTCTAGAGGAATCCTTTTTTCTTCATATGCCTTACCTTTTCAAGACATAACTATGGCTCTTCACAGCTTCGTACTCTTTATAGCTCTAAGAAATATGTTTGTTTTTTCTCTCCCAGTCTCTGTTCTGCAGTCCATTTGCATGAACTTGTTAGAAAAGTTACTGTTTCTCTCTGCTCCTCTTTCCTTCAGTATGTAACATATCTTCCTTTCTTATTATGTGCCTCCCCCCCAAAAAAAGTAGGTAATAAGTATATGTCCTGTTCATGATACTTACAATCAGAAAGAGAAAAGTGAAATTTCTGTGACACACAATGAGGAAGGAGAGCTTGGAGATTTCATATTTTCCTTAAAACTTCCTTTTACATTTTCTGTACATGGTATTTGCAGCATTTGTCTGTTGAACCTCATCTCTCTTGCCTCAAGTTTCCTCTTCATCTGTGAGGAAATTGTCATCATTCACTGTCATATAGGAGGATTGATATTACATTACAGTTCATCACTCTTTTCTTTGTTTCTAAAGAAATTTGGCTCTCTCTTACTACTTTGTTTTGTTTCTAGAAGGCATCATTTGCTATTCCAATGCACCACTGGATTTCAGTGTCACATTTTCCATCATCTAAATTAGATATTATTAAGAATGTTTTCAGACCAAACTCTACAGCGTTCAAAGTCTGTTGTAAAAAAATACGAATATGTTGCTGTCTATGTGAATATGGCTATGAAAAACATGTAATTTTACATACCCAGTCAACACACATAGATAAATATATAAGTATTAATAATATTAGTCAGTATGAGTTCATATATTTATTACTCATATGTAGATGCAAACAAAAGTCTGTTCATGTACACACATGTAAGTTAAACCCTAAAATTCTGATGCAGTAATTAGTTCTCAGAATCAGTTAACCCCCACCAAGTAAGGCAGCAGCACTTCTTACAAACTGTCAACACACATGAGGTTCAAACGAATTAATATGACTCATTGTTTTGCTTTTTTATTCTTAAAAGTGTCTGTGTGTGTGTGTGTGTGTGTGTGTATATATATATATATATATATATATATATATATATATATATATATATCTGTGTGTGTATGTTTCTAAAGATGTGATGGATTTTTTATTTATTAATCTGACAGATTTTATTATTTAAACACTTTTTGTTTTTTATTTGAGCAGACACTCCATTTATTTATTAAACAGTATATTTATTTTCATCTACTGACCTAAGTAATCACTTTCTCACCAACTTGGCATGGCTCCCTCTGTCTTTTCTACAAATATTTTCATACCAACTGCTCTCATAAGCTATTTCCCTGCATGAATTTAAGTGTGCTACTAGATGCCAATTAACACTAGGTGTTGCTGCCATTGTTTTGAATTCAAAGTTCTCCTTCTCCTAGATTGGTTAGCAACCAAAGCTAGTGTGTCTATTCTGCTTTACTATTAACCTAGTTGGGTGGAGAAGAGATGGATTCATATTTTTGGAAGTGTATTTGTCTGAAAGCAAATACAACAGCATTGGCTGGAATTTAAATCTAATGTACAAATCCAATTCTGCACCAATAACTCCTACAAATGCACAAATCCACTCTTCAGCACATTTGATGGCAAAATTGGATTTATTTTCAAAAAACATTTTTTCCTTGAATCCAATTTTACCATCAAGTTTCCTGAAGAGTGGAAGTAATTACATGACACCCAAAGTAGAAGCAAGATAAGTGAATGTATTTTTTATAATTTGATATTTAGTTTAGTTATTATAATGTAATTATAAATGCAGTAACATTATCTTCTAGAATTACTTGACTCAACTGATTCTGACAAAATACAATATTTGTTATTGCTATATAAATATTAAAATAGTAAACATATATGCATGCATACAGAGGCACACTACTTATTTTAAATAAGATAATGCGCACTTTATATTAATAATATACTATTAATATATACTACTTCTTCTATGTGCCTTGTCCCTTCAGGACATTGGCAATTATTGCCCTTCACAAATTCCTATCTTTTGTAGGTAATAGTAATGTTTGACTTTTGCTATCCCTCCTCATCCTTGTTCTACCAACCATTTACAATGCACTGATTCACTCTTGTTTTCACTATATTTTATGAGTGTCAAATACTTTTAGTCCTTTTTATTTATGTGCCTTGAAGTTTCAACTGTCTCCGATTGTAAGTATAAGTGTTCTTTTTGTTTACATTTACTCACATATTCAGTCCGTGGTATTCTTAGCATCCTTTTGTAGAACCACATTGCTCTTGCCATGCATCTTTTTTTGTTTGCGATGAGATTGTCCAGCATTCACTGGCATGTAGTAGGTCTGATATTATATAACACTTCAACACTCTTTCCTTTGTTTCTAATGAAATTTTCATGTTTCTTAATACATTGCTTATCTTTTGAAAAACATCTTTCACTATTGAAATGTACCATTGGATTGTTGAAACACTTCTGAGATATTTAAATTTCTGTTCTTGATTTTGATGTCTCCAATTCAGAATTCACATCTCAACAGTTCCTTTTGCTGATGACCATATATTGTCTTCTAAAAACTGGTATTTAGTCTTAATTATATTTTGTGTTAAGAATAAATGTAAAGATGTCAAACTGTTTGAACATATGTTTTTTTTTTCTTTAATCAGTTTTGTAAGTATATAAATACAGGGTTCAATGGATAAATTGTCATCTCAATTATGCAAAAATGAAAATAACACTGACATCTCATTTTAAGAGATATATTTACCAAAATTACACAGAAATACCTTGAAATACTAAAGAGTAAATTTATTCAATAAAACTGCCATTGGCTTCAACCAGAGCCTCCAGACAACTTCAGAATCTCCTGCATGTTTTCTGGATAGTCTCTTTGTTTAAATTGGTGAACACTGTCATAATCCTTGCCTTCAGTTTATCTTTGATGTTACAAGTTTTGTTGATTGCTTGCTCAACTGGATCCCACACATAATAATCAAAGGGTTGCAATTTGGGGAGTTAAGTGGCCAGATATAAGGGGTGATGTGGTTGCAGAAATTGTCTGATAGACATAACTGGGTTCTTCTCCTTGTGTGGCATGGTGGAGAGTCTTGTTGCCAGACATAGGGTCTCCCAGCAGTTAACTTCTTGACCCATGAGAGCACTACCCGCTCAAGGCACTGTAGGCCTTCATGTTGAGTCTGAGGCCCTCACCAACAAATTCAGGAGTTCTTTTTTTATCAGAATGTGTTTTCCGGGCTGTTGTACCTTTGTAATCACCATTAGATTCATCCAACTCTTTCTGAATTCTCTGTACTGTCCTCAGATTGACACCCAAACACACTGGAATGTTTGTATTGGAGTTTCCAGTGTGAATGGCAAGCAGTACAGCATGCTGTTTCCAAATTTCTGGCAGAGTAAATTCCGCCATGTTGCTCTTTTTCTCAAAGATGGTGTTCAAATGACACTACTATATTGTGCAGTCAACAAAATCTAAAGCAAGCACCATGCATACATGGAGTTAAAAATATAAAAATGGCAACAATTCACCCATTATTTACATTATGTGGACTATTACCCTCATCTTCATTGCCATATTCACAATGTGTCGGCCATTATACACTCTGGCCTTCTTCAGGTGATTGGAATTTCAAACCAAATCCTTTATTTCATTCACTAGGATAGATTGTTCTAGTTCTACGTGCCATGCCTCTTCCAGATGTCTCAGTTATTTCCTTTTAACTCAACTCTTTTTTTGGTTCACCACTCCTGTAGCCTGGTAATCAACTCACAACTCTTTGGGCTTAGTGAAGAAGGTCATCATCAGGTGTATATCAATCTGAGTAACCTACAGTGAATGCTGAACCAATCTATGGGGGTAGACTGTTCTCATTCCACTGCCCATGTCTAGGGATATCTCATCTAGCTCTTACTATTTGGTGACTGTAATTCTTAGTTCAATCCTTGAGCCAGAATTTACTGAAGAGTAAAAGTTTCTTCTTTTATATACCATGTCTCTTCAGGATTTAGACAACCATGGTTCTTCCCATCCATTTTAGTTTTAAACCATATTTAACTTCTTATTGTCCTTCAAAGTCACCATTCTGCCATCCATTTACACAAGCTTGTTAGGTAGGTCACTCACTGTTTCCCTGTACCCCTCTTGCTGTCCATATGAATGTCAAATTGTTCAAGCCCTCTTTTCTAATTTTGTATGCCAGAAATTTCAGCTGTTTCTTTCTGATTCAAAATATAAGTGTCCTTGTTGGTTTCCTTACTCACATGCTACACTCATGGTATTCTCAGCATCCTTCTGTAGAACCACATGTCTGTTGATTCAATGGTCATGGAGCTAAAAGGGAAAGTTATTCCACATTAAATATATTCTCTAGATCTATCTACTTTACATTACCATCTGTTCTGTATTGTGCACCCCCTCCTCATGTGACTAGTGCTGAACCAAATTTAGAATATTATAAAGATTCTTCAAATCAAAACTGGAATCTTTGAGCTGAAAGGTAGCATAGGCTGATATAAAATTAGAGAAAAAATACTTTAACAGCTGAATAATAATGCTATGAATTCATATGACTAAAAAAATATTCATTCAAAATCAGTGCAAACATCTGCACCTGACTTAATCAAGCTCAAGTACTTGGTTTTGTTTGGATATAGGGAGTCTTTGAAGATAATCATTAACATTTCAATGTTAATATTATTTAATTTCAACCATGTTTAGCATAAAATTAAAAAAGACAACCTCCTCCAGTTTTTACCAGTTCTTTCTGAGTGATATTTGTTTTGTTTTTTTTATATATTGGGGAGAAAAGAAAATATCTTTCATGAAGTTAAACATTTCTATTTCATTTAATACATAAAAACTTTATATTTAATCTTTTTTTATAAAAAAAAAAAAAAAAAAGTAAATATCAAAAACCAAATGAAGCATCACAATAAGTCTAGAGAATTTTTTTTTTAAGTCAAAGATTAAATTCTCTGGTTGTAGTACCACAAAAATAGAAATATACTCTCACACACACATTCAGAAATTACACTGAGATGATGTCGTACATGTGTGTTTGTATGTGCAGCTTTCCTTTGAATAAACAGCTAAGAAAAAAATAGTTTTCATGTGTACATTTACAGTACTTATCCCAGTTTGGTATAAGGCCATAAGAGTGGGAGATAAATTAAGGAAACTTAACAACAGCTAGAGAGATCAATTTGTAGCCATTACAACAGCAGATATCCAATATATATATATATATATATATTATTTTTTCTTTTTTTTTTAATGAGTTCACGCTAAGCAAGGCAGTAAAGCCACTAAGACAGAAGCAGATTAATGGGTATGAAAGAATTAGAAAACAGAAACATTACTAAAAAACAAGAACAATTGTAATCAGAAAGATATGAGACAGTGGTTGACATTGCATTTTAATCTTTGAAGATTAAAGTTGACTGGAAAGCATGCAGATAGAAAAGAGTCCCACAAGTGAGAAATGCAAGAAAATAAACTGTTACCATAGAACGTATGGTTACATTGATGAGACTTTGTTGTAAAACTAGTACTGTACTTAAATTCATAAAGTCTAAATACCATAGCAGAAAGTTTGTCTGAACAATCACCATGAAAGTATTTATAGGAAAAACATGGAGAGACAACTTTACGTTGATGGCAAAGTAACTGAAGCCTAGCTACCAGATCAGGACCAATAATATTGCTGATTCTTCTTTAGATTTTATCAAGGAACTCTAAATATATGGGAGGAACACTGGACCATATGTCGCAGCAATATTCTAAGCATATATGAATGGTAGACATAGATATATAAAATAGATTCTGGAGAGAAAAATTGTTTAGGCCAACACAGTGAACCAACTTTCTTAGCAGCTGACCTAGCAATGGATTCAATATAGTTTTTCCACTTCATGTCAGTTGAGAACATTAGCCAGAGAAGATTCAAGTCACTCTCCTGGAGGTTAGCATTAGCCATGCTGATGGAAGGCAGAAAGGAGTCTCTCAAACAATTAAAAGAGAGAAGTTTTGTTTTGGAGTCGTTAAAATTAACAAGCCATTCTTTTCCCCAGTTAACATCAGACTGAATGTCGTTTTTGACATTAGCTGCCAATTTAATATTATCAAGCTGATCAAACTATCAAGACAGGAGGAGTAAATGGTTGTCAGTAGAGATACCAAGTTGAGAGCTGATGTAATCAGGAAGATCGTTAATGAAAATTAAAAACAAAAATGCTGAGATAATACACAAAAACAATAAGCCAATGAAGAAAAAAAACATTTATTTTTAACATAATCTAGTCTTTTGTCAATGTACTTAACTTTGTCTTTTAGTTTATATATTCAAATTCTCCTAATAAGTCAACCTTCTGACAATCCACCTACATATGTTTAGTTTGTTTGTGTGAATATCTACTTAAATTCATAAAAATCTATTAATACTATTAATAAAGACATATGAATGTTGTTAACATATGTCAATGTATAGATATATATCTATTAAAGAGTTTTCATCCAACACTATATAACACACAAACATTATATATATATATATATATATATATAAATACAGATTGGCTACTGCAGGCACAGATGGATGACTGGCTTAATAAAAACAAACAGAGAGATCAGTAAGAAGAGAAGGGAGAAAGAGAAAAGCAAGAAGCACAGAGAAACTAAAATGAAATAGAAAGATACATGGTATGGCAATGTTCTTTGGAGTAGCCGTGTTATTATAACAATAGTAGGTGGCTGCAATATGATTGCTTTGAAGGCTGTTTATGAACTGTTTGGAGAGTCAACAGACTCAGAGGGGAAGATGATGGTTGGCCATCATGAGAAGGTAGAGAATATACAGAGGAGAGATTAAAGAATTATACCAACAAAATACCATCACTCCCAACCCAGAAATACTTGCTAGCTTTCCTTATTTTCTACCTCTTCTCAAGGAAGGTTTAAATAAACAGATGAGAGTACCCTCACACCCAGTGGCAAATACGGATGTTTTCATAGCATTTAGAACTAATAATTATCATTCAAATTTGCAGTGTCAGTAGGTTTATATATATATATATATATATATATATATATATATATATATATATATATATATATATGAGAGAAAGACATATTTGAGTATATATATTTTTTTAATAAGTATACTTAGAAAATTTAGATCATTAGCACTTTGATTTTGGATATGAACACACACACACTTGCTATATATATATATATATATATATATATATATATATATATATATAGAGAGAGAGAGAGAGAGAGAGAGAGAGAGTATATATTTTTATGCTAATGTTTACTGCTACCTCATGATACATGTGCATTGCTTGCATTTTAACACATTGACTCCCAGACCTCATTACTTTTGTTGTCCCAGAGTCCCAACACTATATCTTAATTAATTTTGGTAAAAGAGACTTTGTTTTAACATTGTTTCATATATGATGCAAGGATATCATAGGTCATATTTATTACCCATGACCCACTAGTGTGTCGTTTGGTACCAGAGTCCATTTTAAAACCCAGACTCCCACACAACCCACACAAATGCATGGTACAGCTCTGTGTATGTAAAAATGAAAAAAAAAAGACAAAAAAATAAAAATAAAAAACAGTAGAAATTCCAAAAAGAAAATGAAATAAAAGACAAAAAATTAAAAATACTTGAAATTTTTTGGTAAAAAATGAGGTTCTGGCATACCCTGATCTTATAAGAAATCAATCAATGCATCCCACTCCCAATAATCCCGATAGAAGAGGAATTGGAAAACCACCCACCAGAGAGTTGTGCGGGCATTGCAGATATACCACCATAACCCTCTGATGGTTGGTGTAGGAGCCAATGTGTTAATTCTAAAATTAAAACATTAACCTGAAAACTTATGTAATGTTCTTAAATAACCTCATCAGATGAAGTCTTTCATATAGATGTCAAGCATGGTGCCAAAGCCATTCACAAATATTTAAACTATATACAACCACATTCTAAAATCATTGTTTAAAAATGGCTTTGTGCGAGTGAAGCCTGAGGGTCTTGGTGAAGACCACACTTCTTCTAACCTTGTGGACTAATACAACAGAATCAGAAACAAAGGACTGTGTCAAATAACAGAAACCACATCATTTGAGGACTATCAATAGCAGCAACAACTAAAATGGATAGCACATGTAACTCGAAGAGAAAATAATAATATAATCAAGATGGTGACCAACAGTAAAACACAATCTTTGTTGTTGAATGCAGGTGACCATCCCAGTATAGATGCATCAGCCTCCACAGTGTCACAAGAAAACATTTTATATATCAACAAGAAGGTTATCGATGATCTCAATAGGAGCAACTGCTTGAGTGACAAGCAGTATAGATTTTGATTGGCTCTGTTTACAGCTGATATGTCAACTGTTATTACTCACAAAATGTGTGGCACTAGACAATAAATACATTTCAAAAGATGATCACATTAGATATTTCTTTTGATAAGGTGTAACATAGAGGGTTACTACATAAGCTTTCTAGTTATGGAATCACTGCAAATGTTTTCTCACTTATGTTGATTTCATACTCAGAGTATGATTGCAAAACACTTGCTCCTACCCTTTTATAGGCAAACATCTACAAATGCATGCTGAGATATTTTTTTAGTCAATAAAATATGCCGCTTTATTGCTTGACATGACTCAGTCCAGATCTGTCTAGTCTAGAAGACGGACCACTGCATTTTGCTTGTTTTACCTTGTTTTAGTGTGTAGATGCCAATTCGTAGTTTGTGAACCTTTTGTGTTCTTACCTGTTAATTTGCTTTGCATATATTGTTTGCTTGCTTGCCTGAATTTATTTCATTTTTGCTATATTCCTTTTTGTTTTTATTGTAAACTTTGTTAATTCTGTTTGTTGAACAGTTCTGTTATTCATTTTGCACTTGACTATGGCTACTAACTCAACACAAATCCTTTTTAATGGGTAGGTCCCTGAAGGTGCCTGTCTGAGGCCCAAGTTATCAACATTAGCATCTCCTAAGGCTTACTCCTCAGTCCGATACTCTTTCTATTTTGCATAAATGATCTGACTAAGAATATACACAGATTTTTTGTGAATATCTATGCAGATGACAACATTATATGGGTGAACCTCCAAAACTCTAGATGGTCTCTCTGCTGACCAAGTTCTAAGAGCACAGTAGAAGAAAACTGTCTGGTTACCTTTAATGCATCAAAGACCAAACTAGTGACATTCCATCATCTTTGAGGATCCTGAATTTTCACCTATTGCAATGAATTGTTTTCTCTCAGAGAGGCCCCTTGCCTTGAGTGCCTCTTGGGACTTAACATCAACCAAAACCTCAAATGGAACTTATGCAAACAATCCATCACTAAAGATGCTGAAAAAAAAATGGTTAGTTTGTTGTACCACTGATTTGGATGAAAACTTTTCAGCACCTCCTTGTGTGTATTATATGTAGATAGATATATATGTATATTGGCAGATTTTCACTGAAGCAGGTTTAATTCATTTAGGGATGTCCCTTGTTTTTGCAGAGGATAATTGTTGTTTGATTCAAGTGTGTGTAAAAATTGTCCATAAATACATTTTGATAGCTTTCAATTATCAGCAGTGATTTTCAAAAATTGAGCAATATCATTGGTTTGAAATTTTAAAAAAAACTGATGGATTTTTCTCACATCAAACATACACATTAAACATATGCATATATTAAAATTTGTTATATTTATGAGGGAAGAGTGCTAAATATTGGGGATAAAGTGTAAAGCAGTGTGGACATTAATATGAACTGCTTGCTGACTATCAATGACATGCCTTAAGTAATCAGCTAATTTTAAACATGCACATACATGGATGAATAAAAATAAAACACACACACACATATATATATATATATATATATATATATATATATATATATATATACACACAGGGTGGCAATAAAATTACTATATGGTTACTTGCAATAACAATTAAGCAAAAGCAATTAATACACAGTCCAGAAATTTATTATTAAAACTGTCCTGGTTAATTCTTGTTAATAACAATACGATGCTATGGTAAACAATAGTAAATTAATTACTGATACTGATAAAGTAAATTAATTTTGAACTGCAAGCCACCTGCTTCAATGCTATGCTTTTTATTATAAGTAACTGTATAGCGACTTTATTACCACCCTATATCTCAAAGAACCTATATATATATATATCTGAGCTTGCATCTCCATTGACAGGAGAAATCATTATTGGATACAATGTTTTAGACTGTCTTGCTCATGGAGTGTGTCAATGATCAAACAAAATTGAGTAGAAGCTTAGAAATGCAAATAATTCAGAAACATTCACGTCTGTTCAATTTTGTATCTGAAATGTAAACAAAGCAATTTCTGAAGGACTTTTATTTATTAATCCAACAGATTTTGATAAATGTTACACTTAGCGGATACCCATATTTGAGTAGATGCCCCGTTTATTTATTAAACAGTATATTTATTGAATTTTTGTCTACTGGCCTAAATATTCAAAAAATCTTATTAAAGAAAATATATATTCTTTTTTTTTAATAAAAAAGAACCTATATATATATATATATATATATATATATATATATATATATATATATATATATATATGTGTGTGTGTGTGTGTGTGTGTGTGTATATATATGTGTGTGTGTGTGTGTGTGTGTGTGTGTATATATATATATATATATATATATATATATATATATATAGATGAAAAAATTCTCAAAGTTAACCTGTAGAAAAAAACAATATTTATAAAGGTAAACGACAATAGGAAAACTGTATTATTAGCCAACACGTTTCCTCCAATGTGAACTTTTTCAAGGCTTTTGCTTTGATAAAGTCCACATTGAACGAAATGAATTGGCTAATAATATAGTTTTCCTCTTGTCTTTTACCTTTATAAACATATATATATATATATATATAACAAAAAATAGCCATTATATATTTTTCAATCCACAGGCATAGATTGTTCTCATTCTGCTTTCCATGTATATTTACATACAAACACACCAATGTGTGTGTGTGTGTGTGTGTGTGTGTATACATGTATGTATCTATTTGATAGTTTGAATGTCGGTGCATGCCCACTATATCATAATTACAGAATATAATATGTATAAATTATAGTATGTAACTCTTCCATCGTGTCACTATTTTATGAATTTTATTGGATCTTCTAAGTTTCACATGATTAGCCAGGTTACTGAAGCTCCAAAAAACATTATGATTAAAAATTATAATTTCAGAATATGGACAAAGTTTATAAAGATAAATGCTTTCAACAAAAAACTGAAATCATTTTCATTGTAATGACAACAAAGTTATGAAGACAACATTAATTTGAAATTCATGTTTCATCTTCTGAGACTTGTTTTAGAAATCATTCATCTACTGATTATAAGAACTGTACTTCAGATAAAACAGAATGTACACAATCTAGAATAGCATGCCCAAGTCCATCTTTACTGATAAACTGCCATCTGTCTATATAAATCTTCCTTCTTCAGAATGCTCTTCAAGTTTTCCATCAGCATGAGGTCAAGAAAACAAGATTCAAGCATGAAGTCAAGAAAAATTGCTTCATTAAATGATGTCTTTAAAATCCATTTTATTCAAATATGCATTAGTTTTCTCTACTTAATACAATGAAGTATTGTCATACATAGAAGTTACCTTTCTGAATGTTTTTGGCTTCTCAACCTATGCCTCCATAAAAATCTTTAAAAAAAAAAAAATCAATATTTACCTGAACTGTCTTTTCAAAAATTTTCTGAAACTCAAAATCAGTTCACCATTGCTCTACCTATAGTCCCACCAAAATATTTGACTATCATAACCGTGATTATATCTTTATTAGTAAATGCATTTTTCAGTAGTTTTCACCCAGCCATTGTTCTATCCATTTGGCGCAATGAGTAATAAGAAATGTTGCACAGTGTTCATATATTTTGTCAACCATTTTATTCAGTTCTTCTCACGGGTCTCTTTTTCAAGATGCTTAATGATTTGTGATTTTCAACACTTTCTTGGTGTCAGAATGCCTAAAAATTCCATAGCTTAACAAAGACAGATATTTCTATAACCTCTTTTGATATGAGACAGAATTCTTCAGAACTGCATTGGAATCATTTAAAATCTTCAATGAACTTTTGGTTTTAATTCCTGATCCATTTATATAATTTTTGGTACTGTTTTAGTTTTCGCAATTGCTAAAATTATTAAATATTTCTCTTTATACATCAAATCAACCTTATGACTCATTTTAAAGTTTCAAACTTTAAACATGGCTATTAATTTGAAAGTTTCACAGCATTTCATACAAATGGCAGCTATTTGTTTACATCTGAACAGAATAAACTGGTTTTCATTCCAACTGTGCAAATAGATATTGCCATCATTCAGGAAATAAACTCTTATATTCCAATAAATATTTATTTTATTGACTGATTAGAGATAAAGTGACTAATAATATGAGAGATAGAGTCCATTCAATTGGACATTGGTTAAAAGGATAGGTAATTGGTAGGACAAACTGTGCAAAGTTAGAATAACATTTTTAAATAATGTTCTCTCTTTTATACAAACCTATTTAAAAGGAATTCATAACCAGAATACCTGGTCATAATGTGTTCCACATAAATAGAATTCAGTCTATGTATACCATTTCCTATTTAATCACTAAAGTTAAGCAGTTTTGAGTTCAGTCAATACTTAGATGGAGGACCACTTGATATTGTAGGCAACCTCCTAGAATCTGAAATATGTTTTAGCTTTAAATAACTCTCAGAGAGTTGATAAACCATAAAAACAAACCCACCACTCTCTCTCTCTCTCTATATATATATATATATGTATGTATATATGTATATATACACACACAGACAGACTGTATATACTCATGTATCATGCAACTTTTGAAAATCTAATTTTGAAGTTAATTTCAAGAACATCACATCATATATGAGATATAAAATTAACTTCAACATTAGGTCTTCAAAGGTCACATGATACATGAGTATATATAGTGTACATAAATAATGGATGGCCATTTCTGAGTATGCCTGTCTGATAGGGTAGTTAGCTATCCCTGTCACAAATGCCTGCTCAGGTACATTTTTTTGTTTGTTCAACACCCATAGAACCTACCTTTGGTTTATACTGCAACTATGATGAGTGGGCCTTACTTATTGTTTCAACTGTTGTCCTCATCTCTGTTATCATATTCACAATGTTTCACCTATTGTACACTCTGATCTTCTTCAGGTGATTGGAATTTTGAACTGAACCATTTATTTCATCCATCAGGGTAGATTGCTCTAGGTTCACATGCCATGCCTCTTCTGAATATTTCAGTTTCAGTTATTTCCCTTTAGTAGCTCAACTTTCCAAGTTTTTGTTCACCTCTGTGAACTTTTTGTGGCCAGATACCGAACTCCCAACATTTTGGGTTAAGTCACTGGATTACTTGAACCAATGCTTCTATCCAATTGGGGACATCGTGATGAGGACAACAGTCCTAACAAGGTAAATAGTGTATATAGTCACAATACCTCATCTCATAAATATAGACTGATACCGAGTGGGCCTCAGTTACAATTTCTGGAAGAGAGCATATCATCTAGCATGATGAATATACTTGAACAAAACTCATACATTTAAATTGTCTGTCACAATGACTTGTGAGTTTATGCTATCACAACCATTGATAAAGAGTTCTGTTTCATGCATGAGGCTTGGGTCAAGTTGTTGTATGGTTTTTAGGCACCTTCCAATGGTGCTGTCCACTGGAATCATCTCCCTAAGCCAATAATATCAAGAAATCACATTCCTTACAAATCAACCATGTTGAGATTGAAATTTGGGACTCATGGTTGGAAAGCAAATGTTCTAACCACTCAGCCATGCACCCATATATATATATATATATATGAGAGAGAGAGAGAGAGAGAAAGAAATATAATGTTTAATATGCATATACATTAACTGCAATGAATATTTCAGATTCTTGAAGCCCTTATATTAATAGAAAAGAAAAGCTAAAGAAAATTATTTTGCGATTCTTAATGTATTAAAATTCTGTCCACTAAAGTAATTCACTCTAAAGAAAGAGAGTGAAATCTTTTGATTAATCTTATAATTAGATTATTCAAAAGATACACCCTCTAAAACTAATCCCAGTCTATGCATCAAATTCAAAGGTTATCAGGAAACTAATGGATTGAGAGAAGACCAAATAAAACCATTTTGATAACAACTTCAATATAAAGGTAGGGATTTCTAACAGCAAGAGTAATGAAAGACAGAATGATATTTAACTTTTCAAAGACATGCAAAATTGCAATTATGAATACAATAAATGGATTTAGAAAAGCCCAAATGGATAAACAAAAAAAAATGAAATTCATTTGATAATTGCTGACAAATCCAGTATCATTAAGGTTGCAATCATTACAAACAAATTCAACATCAGCAGAATGCTAGCTTGCAAAGGCAAATTTTTCTTTCAAAATTGAGGGAAATGAAATGATTCTTAAAATGAAAACATCTCCAAATCATAGATAGAAAACAAAAACCTAATGCAGGCTTTCTAGAATACCAAAACTAACATAGAAGATATGGATAGCAAATTGACACATATAATTAAGGAAACAATAGTAATAGTATACAGAAACAATAGTAATAGTATGCAGAAACAATTAGAAACAGCTATTAGAAAGGGAAATAACTCATCACTGCTATCTCTTTTAATCAAATCTGCATTCTTCAACTCAACTCTTAAATATGTATATGGTGTGATGATTGTGTTTAAGCATGAAAAAGACTGTTGCCTTTGGGTCTTGACTTCAATGTCCACTTTTATATTTATATAGGCTCTATCCCAGATACTGAGAACATAAACCTATGAATATAGCATACATTAAAATTATATATATATATATATATATATATATATATATATATACACACACACACGTGTGTGTGTGCATGTATGTTTGTATGTAAACAAAAATTTATTATTCCTGAAAACATAAACATGTTAAAATATGTCTAACACGCAAAGACGAGTATAAGAAAACTGATAAAAACTGACATTCAAGGTTGGGGGAGAGCAAGGATAATAAAGTTACCATAAACAAGTGAAGTAAAAAAAAACAAATTATAGATTTATATATATATATGTGTAAATAACTACAAAAGTGTGTCTCTATAAGCCTGCATCCTTACAGGGAGTTATAATATTTAGTCTGTGTGACTAATAGTTAATTCACTGAATTAAGTACAATGGTAATGCTAATATTAGGCATTTCCTTATAAGAAAAAATTTGACATTCGTTCACCAAGCAGCCAGTACTACTTTCAGTTGAAATCTATAAAATCTTTCTGTTAAAACAATTTTTTAGGAAAACAGGTTTCTCAAGATCAGTAGCTGTTATTGCTCTTTCCAGTATTGGAGGTTTCCTTCCTAACATTTTATTTATAGTAGTATGGTATGTTAACATCTTGATTATATCATTATTCTCTCTTCAAGTTGCATGTGCTATCCATTTTAGTTGTTGCTGCTGTTGAAAGTCCGCAAATGATGTGGTTTCTGTTATTTGGTATGGTTATTTGTTTGTGATTCTGTAGCACCAATCCATGAGGTTCAAAGAAGTATTGTCCTTGTTGAGACCTACTTGCTTGAAGCCATTTTTAAGCATCAATTGGAGAAAGCAGTTGTATACAGCTGACACTTTAGATATTTCTGAAGGAGTTTGGTACCATGCATGACATCCATTTGACAAGACTATTTAGGGACATTACTCTAGTTTTTAGAATAACATTTTGGTTTTATAGCAACTTGTGGTGTTGGGTGAAACTACCTCTAGTGCAGTCTATCCTATGTTCAATTTCCTCATCTTCTATGCTAAATTTGTTATAACTGATCCATACACTGAGCTATGTAAAGTGTTTAGTATATAAATTCTAAGGAAGACCTCAAGTGACATATAGTACTGTTCTTCTTTGAGAAAGGTTTACTGGGAAGATAGAATTATGTAGTTGCCTGAAAGGTGGCAGAATAATGGTAGTGGTAATTGCAATATTAGCTGTTTCCTTTTAAGGAAATATTCAAAATCATTGTCCAAGCAGCTAGTGCTGCTGATGGATGAAAGTCATAAAAACTTATAAAACAATTTTTCAGAAAAATGTATTTCTCAAGTCCAGTAGTTGTTATTGCTCTTTCCAACATTCATGGGGGTTTCCTTCCTTGCTTTTTGTTTGCAGTAGTGTGGAACAACAACACCTTGATTATGTCATTATTCTCTTATATATGCTATCCATTTTAGTTTTTGCTGCTGTTGAAAGTCCTCAAGTGATGTAGTTTTTGCTATTTGGTACAGTTCATTGTTTGTGATTCTGTAACACCAGTCCAGTAGGTTTGATGAAGGATGGTCCTTGCTGAGACTGACATGCTTTACTCATTCAAAGTCCATTTTAAAAAGGAAAGAGGTAATAAATACATTTGTGTAAAATAAATGCATTATCAAACTCATTGATGTATCTATGTTGAGATAAATACAGCATAGCACCTTATACAAATATTAGTTAGATAGCTACATACACAAATTTCTACCCTGTGACTAGAATGGCAAATATACTTAATCATGGTTGACTGAGTTAAAAGAATTCAAATAAATAAGTAACTTCAGCTAAAAATAACATCTGCTAGATTTAGGCAGTGGCAAAACATTGCCTCTCATGCATCAAAGAATACTAATGATATTTTAAAATATATATATATATATATATATATATATATATATATGTATATGACTGATGATGGGAGAAACTAGACAAAAAAGCCTGATATGTGCCTTTAAGACAACTTGTAAAGACATTTTAGTTCCACATGCATATGATAGAAGGAAGTTGTATAGATAGAGACGAGTAGGAATGTCTCTGTAGCGATTATTTGTAAATGAAAGTATACATGTATGTGAAATTAAGAAACTCATACAACAACAATACATCCACATATCTAATTAACAGCAGAATTTCCTTTTTTCTTTCTTTTGTAGAGCTTTCTCCCCTTTTCTTTGGATTTATTTCATATCTTATATTCTAAATAGAGTGACATGTGCGCACAATCCCACAGAATAAACTTCTCATCTTTTAAAATTCTCTTTCATTCTTATTTTACACTTACTTACAAACTCATCTAACTTGTTTATTATTTAAATGAGTCATTACAATTCCAAGTATTCTTCAGACTATAAAACACATTCTTTATGTTATCTTTTGCTGTCACTATAATATTTTGACTGACCTCTTCTACAGCCTTCTTCAGTAAGGATTGATCATTTCCATAGAAAGTGCTCAGATGAGCTACATTTTTTGGTTCTTTCATGGCTAGAACCTGCCATGCTACTCATATAGCAGCAAGCCACACACATTCCCTTGGTATTCCATTGGCAAGAAATAAGTTCCACTCAAACAACTTCTTCCCATGAACCACTGCCCTGTGGAACAGACTCCCAAGAGGATGTTTCCCTGATCACAACAATCTTAACCTGTTTAAGTTTAGAGTTAACCATTATCTTAACCCTTCTAGCCATATGAACGACCCCTTAATGTAACCCTCTACCTCAAGTGACCCCTGTGCCTTGTACAGGATGAACCTTAATGTAAAAAAAAAAAAAAAAAAAAAAAAAAAGGCACACCTGAAAAAGGCTTCTGAATGAATCAATGTCTTAATTGTGGATCCTATGACAGAAAACTTAACTGTTTATTGCAATGCTAGAAACTTTATTTTCTCATTTCATTCTCTTGCAAAAATAATTGTGCCAACTATTAGGTTTGTGCAAAAATAATGTCGTTTTCTCACATAGTAACATATGTGAGAAAACGACATTATTTTTGCACCAACCTAATAAAAGACTTCTTCAGTACCAAAGATATTATTCCTCATGATATTCCTAATGACAGTTCCCAGTCTTTGTTCTACTCTGGAAACTATTTCCCTTCTGGAGTTCTCTTCACTGATAATCAAGTCAAGATATTTGAATTGTCTCACTACATTAAGTTCCTGGCCACTAACTTCTATCTAGGTTAAAAGGCTCAGTGTTTGTCATGATTCTAAGCATTTCTTTCCAAATGCTGACAAGTGTTCCTGACATTTTTTAAAATGATTGAAAATTCATAATACTGTTAAAATTTTGAAATCAACAAAAAATTAATATATGGCAGAGCTATGAGAACAAAATTTGGATAAGTAGAAATTGATAAGTTTATTTCATTAGTTTTTTTCAGAGTTAAGGTTTTCATTGAAAGAACAAAAGGAAAAAAAAAAAATCAGCATTTTGAATGTTTTTCAGTAAAAAAAAGAAAATACAAATTATTCTTTTTCTATTTTGATTTCTGTCATCTGAAAGTATAGATGTTAGCTTTTGACAGGGACTAATGAAAAAAGATTCACAAAAGAATCTCTCTTGTAATTTATAACTATTGTGACAGAATGCCATTTCAAATGAAACAGAACAAAAAAAAAATCATGTGTCTAAAATATGCAATAGCATCCACATTCTAAATGAGGTACCTTATCTTGAATGTCTATTGGATCTAAAGCTCACTCAAGACCTCAAATAGAACTCATATATTTGTACCATTTGCCAAAGATGGTAGAAGAATGGTCAGTTCATTGTATCATTCTAGATAGAGTACAGCAGCAGGAGTTAGCTATCTTTACAAGATTCTAATGAGACCAAGAATGGTATGGTAAGGTAAGGTATTTTGTACAAGCACATCAACATTATGGGTCATTTCATGCCAAATTAGATAGCTTTTAATTTTGAATCCATTTTATTTTCTTCTGTGGCTGTTCTGTAGACAGATATTTTTTTGAATGTGAATACTATTGGTAAATAAGATATTTTGTGGATATTTTTTTCTGTTATATCTACAAGTGTGTAAGAAAACCTATTTCCCCACAGGAAGCCTAGTAACTAAGAAACAGCCCCTCAGTACTCTAGCAGTATTACTATAGCAAATGCTAAAATGAGCTATTTAGTTCCACAAGTTCAGACCCTCAAAGCTCAGACCTACCATGTCATATTCATGGCATCATATCTCTTTTCCTTTTGATATGTCCCAGAAAGGGATATATTTGATTGAAGTAGCTAAGTGGTTTAGGTTACTGTAACTAAGTAGAACAATCTAGCAGGTATCAGTAATGGAACTGGTACTCGTCGGAGTCGCAGTCAATAGGTGTAGGCAATAGGCGTAGACTAATAGGATAGCCAATGGTGTAGTCCGATGGACGTCGTCAATAGGCGTCCTATACGTCTACATCAGCCTGTATTTATGGCTGACACCAGCCAATCATATTCCTGTGAAGGGGAACACAGGTGTATGCACATTCATTACATCACCTTTGCTAAGGAGTAAATTCCACTCAGACTGCTTCTTCCCCAGAACTGTTACTTTATGGAACAGATGCCTGAGAGGATGCTTCTCCAACAATCATTACAATCTTAACCTCTGTCTAGGATCAACCAATATCTATCCTACATATCCTCATAAGATGCACTTCCTCCCCACCCCTTATGCCTTTACAACAATTGCCCTCATTAACCCTATACTCTAAGTGGTTCTTGGATTGTGTACTAATTGAACTAAAGTGATAAAAAAATATGAGAAAGAAAGTTTAAAATTTAAAACTTCCCAAATTGACAAATTCAACTGTGATAAAAATTCAAGTAAATATTCTTAAAAACTTTTCCAGTTATGATAAATTTGTATAAAACAGAACCCTGGTAAAAGAGAGTTATGGAACAAAACTGTTTATTACAAAAAAGTGTAGTATTTAAACAATGTCTTTTATACAGGGTGCAGCAGAAATACCTCCCACATAATGGTAAGATGAGTGGCAATAGTATCTTTATTGAGCTAGTAGGAGGTATTTCTGCTGCACACTGTATTTCTAACTGATTTGTTTTTGCTATGGCTTATCGACCCTTGTGGGCTATTTTAAGATAAAACATATTTTGGATTGTAAAAATAATTCTAGATTTTGCAAGTAAATACTGCATTAACATTTTTTTCTGAGAATAACATTGATTTTTCCAGATACAAGTATTATTTAACTCATTGAGATGATTCATACTTTTCCCAAGTGTATTTGCATGTAAGTGAATGAAAATAACCTTACTGGAATTCGAACTCTGTTCTCCAATTTCTCATTTTGATTCTCATTCCATTACACCACCCACACATCCAGGTGATTTCTAGAAAAATCACAATGTAATGATTGCCATCAAAATGCATCAACATTGCAATGTAAACAAAATTTTCCTTATTAATCTGCAGCATGGTTTTAAAAATTATCACAATAGCAAGCTGTCACATTAAAAACTCAAAGAATGATGATTTCTGCTACTGCAAAAGAAGTTAATTAATCTAAAAGTATAATTTTGAGAATATTAATGCTTCAAGATCATACCAACTCCTTCTAGTCACCTAAAACACCAGGGTGGCTATGTAAAATGACTCCTTGGCAAAATAAGACAATTCAAAGACTCTCCATGATGCCCCATTTTGGCACCACAGCTGGCACTGTGCCTCAGTTAACTGAAGAATTTGGCATGAAAATGTCTCAGCAGACAGTGTCACATTGTTTATAGGAAGCAATGCTTCATGCGTGTTTTCCTGCTGACAAACACGTCATCAGCCAGAAAAGCCAAAACTTGAGACCAGCCTTTGAAAATGAGCACATTGTTTGGACCAATATAAGTTTCATTTGGTTGGCTGATGGCAAGCAGTGTATCAAAAAACATAAAGGTGAGAGATTACTTTCCAAATGTGTGAAAAATATAAGTTAAATTTGGAAATGGTAATTTATGGGATGCTAAGAATATCCCTCCTAAACCTTGTTCCAACATCCATTTACTCAAGCTCACTAAGTAGGTTATGTTTGGTTTTCCTCCCTCCCACTTGCCTTCAATCTGTCCTGTGAGTATTAGATTTTCTAAACCCTCTTACCTCATTATGCACCCTAGAAATTTCAATTATCTCTTTTTGATGTTAAATATAAGTGCCCTTTTTGTTTCCATTTTGTCTAAAACTGTCATTGCTCACATGTTCAGTTCATGGTATTCTCAGCATCCTTCTGTAGAACCACATTTGTCTTGATTCAAGTTTGCGTGTTTTCCTGCTGGCAAACACATCATCAGCCAGAAAAGCCAAAACTCAAGACCAGCCTTTGAAAATGAGCACATTGTTTCGACCAATGTAAGTTTCATTTGGTTGGCTGATGGCAAGCAGTATATCAAAAAGCATAAAGGTGAGAGATTACTTTCCAAATGTGTGAAAAATATAAGTTAAATTTGGAGATGGTAATTTATGGGATGCTAAGAATACCATGGACTGAACATATAAGCAATGAGGAAGTTTTATATGTAATGTAAAGGGTTGGCAGAACAGAAATTAGGAGAGATAGCAAAAATACAAATATTGCTAAAAGCTACAAAGTACAAGAAGTTGTGTATTACTATGATTGCCTACATCCTGAAGGGCCATGGCACATAGAACAAGATGAAGCAGCAGCATATTGGTGTGGAAAACATTCTCTAGTGCTGATGTAGACTCATTTGGCTATGTGGCAAAGTAAACACTATAGTGTATATGAATATACAGCAAGTTGTTCATTTTCTGAGAATATCTCCTGTCCTTGGGCTGGTCATTATACAAGACAATGCCCCTTTTTGTACTGCCAAAAACTGTAAAATGATTCTTCAAAGCTGATGGTATCAAGGTACCACAAGGTCCACCAAGAACCCAAATTTCAATTCAATGAAATTTTTTGGAAGTTTATAAATAATAATGTTAGGATAAGAAATGGACAGCAATAACTGATTTGTGGTAGAAAATCCTGTTGGAATGGAAAAAAAAAAAAATCACACCTGAGCAAGTAAATTCCTGTACCTGCAGATGCTTCTCATCTTCAACATTCCATGTCCATTGAGGGCATTGGCAATTATGGCTCTGCATAATTTCCTGTCTTTTGTAGCTCTTAATAAATTTTGTCTTTTTGATATCTCTCCTAAACCTTGTTCCAACATCCATTTACTCAAGCTCACTAAGTAGGTTATGTTTGGTTTTCCTCCCTCCCACTTGCCTTCAATCTGTCCTGTGAGTATTAGATTTTCTAAACCCTCTTACCTCATTATGCACCCTAGAAATTTCAATTATCTCTTTTTGATGTTAAATATAAGTGCCCTTTTTGTTTCCATTTTGTCTAAAACTTTGTCATTGCTCACATGTTCAGTTCATGGTATTCTCAGCATCCTTCTGTAGAGCTACATTTGTCTTGATTCAAGTTTCTTTATCTGTGAGAAGATTGTCCAGCATTCACTGCCATATAGGAGGATTGATATTACATAACAGTTTAGAACACTTTTCTTTGTTTTTAACAGAATGTTATTAGGTTGGTGCAAAAATAATGTCGTTTTCTCACATAGTAACATATGTGAAAAAACGACATCATTTTTTGCACCAACCTAATATGTTTCTTAATTCATAATTTAACTTTTAGAAGAGATCTTTCACTATCCCAATGTACTTTCACATTTCAGTATCACAATTTCGATCATCTGTTACAAACACTTCCCAGGTGTTTAATTTTTTGTACTTGTTTCATTTTGGTCAGAATTAATTAAAAGCAAAGGTTGATACACATTACTATATCAATATTAAATCAATAACTTTGTTAATTTACAATGCATATTTACAATTTTGTTCTCTAATTTTGGATATTACATTTTCTTGTAATAAACCATTTTTATTTCACAATTTTCTTTATTCTTGCTAATTTTTTATACAAATTTACCAATTGCAGAAGGATATTTTAAGAATATTTACTGCAATTTTTACACTATTTACATTATTCGGACTATTGTCCTCATCTTTGTCGCCATATTGGAGAGAAAAGGGAGATCACTGCCCTCTGTGAGATCAGAGTTGAGATCATAGACAAAGAACATCATTGGAAAATTTGTAAACTTAAGGAATCGGCACAGATGTTATGTTATTCTGTAGAAAGGAGTTCAACCAGCAGATATAGAAAAAGAATGATAGGGAATTAAAGCAATAGCAAGGTAACTATTTGGTGTTTCGGAATTTAAAAATTAAACTCTGTTTACAAAATAACTCTGAAAGCTAGAAAACAAACAAGAAAAATGCACTTTGTTGAAAGACTGAAAAAGAAATCGATACAAAAGTGACTTTGTATTTTGATCTGAGACATAAAAAAAGTGTATTTGCATATCTAAAGTCTGCTCATTTTTATAATATAAATACGGATCAATCATAATACATGTTTTTATTTTTCCTGCAACATAATAGACTGAAATTTGATAAAATGCAAAAAAAAATTTGTTTTTAATACAAATACAAAAAAAACAATCGTACATAAACAAATATTTATATGTAAATATATTCATTTTTATTGTTAAAATTAGATAAACTGTGCATGTGTGTATATATATATATATATATATATACACACACACACACACACACATAAAGTCGAGTTACCCAGAAAGTATCTAGCTATTTTGAATATCTTGAGAACTGGTTATGTGGTCTTGATGTAATGTAGAACTCAGAGAACATATTTCACACACATGAACACTCTCCTCTAAGGTTAATCAGTTGGTAGTGAGACAACAGTAAACAAGATGTACTGTCTCACCATTGCATTCATAATAATGTCTCATGCAGGAATCTTTCTGTAAAACATCACATCACTCAGGTCTGTTAGCAGAATAAAAAAAAACATTGCATAAGGCAGGCAATTTTTTCATTAATATTAAAGTGTTGGATCATTTCCATATAGACATCATATAGATGCATATTAACATTAAATACCAAAACATTGTGTATCAAAGATGAAACAATGTGTATGTGTCATAAATAACACAAAATATTTAGAAAATCAAGCTACTTGCTACCATGGTTTCTACCAATTATGTATTGTCAAACAGTAAAAATACCTAACTGGTAGAAACTGCATTTAAAGGAAGACTGGTTTTCTAAATATTCTATGTCTTAAATTACTGTACAATTTCTTTTTTAAAAATTGTATTGTGCACTTTTTCATTAATTTAACAGTTTTGACAACAAACAATATTTGTCAAAAGTTGTTTTTTTTTAATTATATATGAACTTTATTTTTTAATCTAACATATATTTTTTTTTATTGTTGCAAACATTATTTTTAGTGGATACCTGTATTTGGGTAGCTGCTGCATTCTATTTTAAACTGTATTTTTAATACTGGCCTGCACACTCAAGAAAACTTATTAAGAAAAATGTACCCTATGGCAGGATTCAAACCGGTGTCTTCCTTTGCAGAAGAAACCACAATCTTCTTTAACTGCTTCATTATGTTTAATTGTGAAACTCTTCATAGCTAAAGTTAAAACACATAGCTTCCCTAATACACTGATGAGCTAAAACTCATAGGATGTGTGTCTAATATTGTGCAGGATTTCCACAAAGCTAGAGAAGTACAGGGTGATTGAAAAGTAACTCCCTATTTTATGTATGAGTGGCCAGCTAGGAGTCCAGACTTAATGTCTTGTGAATTTACACTTTGGGATTGGTTAAAGGCACATGTCTACTATACCAAAGCAAGACTTTGGAAGAACTCGAAGAATGAATACAAGAAGTTATGTCTTCCACATCACAAGAGTTCCTGGTGAAATCAGTTGATGTGATCCCCGGGTGGCTTGAGAAGCTGGTAGCAAAATCTGATGCTCATATTGAAAACCTCATGCAAACACTTTCCTCTTATATCTGTTTCTTTTACAAATTATAGTTAATAAATAAATTAAAGTATTTTACAATGGGGATTTACTTTTCAGTCACCCTGTAGAGCAACTTTTTTGATCCATCATAACATCCTATAGTATCATCAAAGTTATTGTCACATCATTTTTGATCAACTGTTCATTTTTGTCAAATATTATTGATTTTTACAATGTCTTAAAATTTTTTTCATATAGTATCTGATTATATTCTTCGACCATATTCAATGAATTATTAAATATTTTTCTGCTATCAAGGGTTATAAAACTTCATATAAAAGTTACATATTGTATAGAATATTCTTTTTCTCTTATGTTTTGAAATTAATTCAATTCATAATTGAAATTAGAATATATGACAAAACTAGGAAAGAAAAATAGAAATTAATATGGTTTTTATATAAGTGGACATTGAAGTCAACATCCAGTTGCAACAGTCTGTGTCATGCTAAATTCAATTGTTATAGCCGGACAATTATGTTTAGCATGAAACAGACTATTGCCTTTCGGTGTTGACTTTAATATCCACTTTTATATTTATTTAGCATGCTTTAAAACTATATTTTATTTTATTATTATATATATATATATATATATATATATATATATAAAATGAGGAAAATATAGTTTTGAAGTAAGCTATATTTATGGGTAAAAGTGCTCAATATCAGAGACAGTGCCTATGTAAATATAAAAGTGGACAGTGAGGTTAATACCAAGTACTGGCAGTCTGTTTCATGCTTCACCACCTCATGGTCTGAAGATTGTGTTGCCTGTTGCTGCTTGGTATTAACCTCAGTGTCCACTTTTATATTTACATATTCTCTATCTCTGATATTGAGCAATTTACCAAAAAATATAGCATACTTCAAGACTATATTTTTATCATTATATATATATATATATATATGTGTGTGTGTGTGTGTGTACTACAGTTCAAAAGTTTTTGATACAAAAAGTAGTTGTTTTTTAATTTAAATAAGAGAAAATTATTATACTTTTTAAAAAAAGTGAAACCTGATTTTTTATTACAAATGTTATGACAAAAAGTAAAAAAATGCTTTTTATGATTAAATTTTGCTCTCATCAAAATATCCTCCTTTAGCCTTGATTACTGCAGCACAAATTTTTGGCTTTCATTGCAAATGTTTCTCAAAGTATAAGTTTTATAATTGATTCAATTGTTTTTTCAATGACTCTAAGAGCTGTTTTGTTTTCACTCGTCTGTCAAGTTCATCCCATGCTAATTCTGGGGTTGGCCTGAAAATTTTGAACTGTAGTGTGTATGTGTGTGTGTGTATAAAGGAAGAAGAATGTTGATACAAATATAGGGGACTTTTTAAAATATTTAGAAAATATTTTCATAAATCACACAAATTAAACTAAATCTTTAATAGAAACACCTTAAAAATTATTCCCAGATGATTGGGTAACACTGAACAAATAAGAAACATGACAATTTTTTTATAGTAATATTCACCCAATACAAGTCCCAAGAGTCACTCAATGTAGAGGCTTACTGGCATTGTATGAGCAAGAAAAGGCAAGAAGTACAGTTCATGGGAATATGCAGGAAAGATAACATTTAACCGTAGACATGAAGAATCCAAGATTAAAGATGTCCAAATGAAACTTACTTTTTGCTAATGAAATATGAAAGGAATGAGGATAATTCATCGTGGTGTATATGGCATGGTAGGTCCCAGCTGCAAAGGTCAGGGCTGGTGGGACCAAGGAATGTAACTCATCAGAACACATACCATAGAAATAGCTATAGAGTAGCAAGAGGCCTGTGATGTTTTGGCTGTGAAAAAGGGATTATAGGTAGGGAAATAATTCATCACTCACAAGGCAGCATAGATGCTTTTGAACTCTATCAAGACAGGCAAGTGAAGATTTGGCAGCAATACTCCATTTTTGGTCTTATGCAAAGATAGAGTAATGCCATGTGGAGTCAGATAATTAATGGACTGGCACAATGAACTGACCATTTTCCAGCATCTTTAGCAATAGATCATACATAAGAGTAGATATTGTCCAGTTCACAATCCTCCTCAGTTTTTTTAATAAAAGTAGAGATTTATCTCTTGTTTCATGTTTAGGAATAGGTTTCCAATTCTTTCTGAAGTATTCTCATATTATTTCACTCCTCGTAAACCCTTGTGTCTTAGTGACATTATCACCTTGTTTATGGTTAATTGATTAAAAAAAAGATATATATGAGTTCCACTTAAGGTCTGGGGAAAACTTGAGTTGCAACAGACACTCAAGGCCTCCTTGTGAAGAGACCTATCCATCATGATAGGTGAAAGTTATGGGTCCGCTCAGTGATGGTGGAACATTACTACAATAAAATATTAAATAGTAACAATACAAAAACACTAATAAAAAAATTAACTGTTCAAATAAAAAACCAAATGACCACAACAAGAAAAATACACAAAGAAAGATATATGTACCATGAAAGTGACAACAAAGGATATCCCAGGAAAGGAGAAAATTTACATCAGAGCAACTAGAAAAGAATTTAAAAATATGCAAACCAATTGGTATCATTCAAATACAAAAGATATAAAAATAACACTATGTTGTCAAAATATATATGGAGGCTAAATAAAAAAGCACAAACACTGTTAAAAGAATGGTGTATAATAAAAAGATAAAGAAAAACAGAGGTAGAAATTACAATCTATGTATGGAAGAAAAACTGAAAAGATTAAAACTTAAAAATGTCCTGGGTTTAATAAACAAAGAAAATAAAATTATTTAGAAATTTCAGCATGCTGATACATTCCTTTTAAAAAGCGTAGGAATGATAAACCTTGGGAGCATCCAAAATAAATAAGTGTCTGTTTTGAAAGATTGCTATGCATACATGAAACATGCTGCAAATGGGTAAATATATATATATTATATATATGGCCACACAATGTGGAAACTAGCTGTTAGATATTGTTTGGGTCAATTCTTATATATATATATATATATATATATATATATATATATATAAAAATTCATTTGTATGGATATAAGTTTGTAACCCTGGGTTTCATGCTTTTGCAATCCTCAAACAAACTATCCCCATATATATATATATATATGTGTGTGTGTGTGTGTATATATATATATATATATATATATATATATATATATATATATATATACACACACACACACACAGATGTGACCCAAACAATAACAGCTAGTTTCCAGTGGGTCATTAATATATCAGCAAAGCAAAAACTATGAAGTTTCAGTCCGCATCGAAATATAGCAAATCTCATTATTTATAGATTATGAAGCCAACAGAAATATATCAAAAGAGGTAAAGATTATCAGGCTATGAACTTAAGCAGCAGCAAACCATTGTTCCGATGACTGACCAAAGAATGAGCATCCAAGTTCACCTCCTCACCCCCGCAAAAAAACTTAATTCTCCTGGATCAAACAATACCACAAACTTAACTCATGAAGAACAATCAATGACAGTTGCTTACAACTGGAGGTACACTCCTGATGTATGCGGCTGAGAGATAAGGTCTAGCATTAGGCTTTAACTTTAATCTTTCAGCTTGTGAAATCAATAATTAAAATTATGACACATTTAAATTACATGTAAAAGTTTTTTCTGAGAAAAAAAATCATCTAAGTGTTGATAAGTACAAGAAATAGATTAATATCAAAGCAGTACACATAATAGGATTACCAACATTCTGTTTTATGCTAGATATTTGCAGATAAATGGTCAAATTAGATGCGAAAGCAAAGAGTATTCGACAAATGTATAGAGAAAAGCAAAAAAATATGTAGGAACTAATCATATGGAATTATTTATGACTGATGGATGCATTAATACTGGCAAACCTCAACAAAAAATAATGTCTAAGAATTATTTGTTTGATTATCATTTCATTACACTGCATAGACAATCTACACATGCATTTTCTGAAAAAAAAACAAAAAAAAACAAAAAACAAACAAGGTTTTTCTTTTTCATCATTTTATCCCAAGCAAGGTGGGAATGCCACTGTTATGCAGGGGGTTACAGGGAGTGAAATAAAGAGAAAAGAATGAGTATAGGGAGGATTGAGAAGATAAATAAGATAAGCAAGTAAACAGAAGGGAGTTCCACAGGCGGGAAATGTGACAAAAGAAAACGTTGGAGTAGAAGTGGCAGTTGCATTTAGCTATTTCAACAATAAACAGGTGAGACCTAAATGCCAATCTAGTAGCATGTTTAAATTCATGTACTCAGGGCCCCAGGGGCAAAAAGCTCATTAGAGTTGCCATGAAAATATTTGTAGAAAAGTCAGAGGGAAGCTGTATCACGTCAGTGAGAAAGTGACAGAAGTCGAGATGCCAGGTCAGTATCTATTACATTACAGATTCTTTGGATTTTGTCAAGAACCTCAAGAAGACTAGCAGGAGCACTAGACCAGATATGACAGCAGTATTCAATGTATGGATGAATGGTAGATTTGTAAATATGAAAGATTTTCTGGCACAATAAACTGATTAGTGAAAGCTTTTCTTGTACTGAATGATTTTGAATTCCACCAACAAACAAGCATAGTTTTAATGTAAGTAATGATAAACTTATCCCCAAAATTCAGACGAGTAAGATGAGATTCACTTTATCAAAGGTAAAAGTTAAAAAATTCAAAAGGAAAAGATATTATCCCAAATATCTTTAAGGTAATCTTTTGCTGTGAATTTTGCTAAAAAGTTGTTATATTTGTAAAATTATTAGCATAGTACTTTAAAGAAAAAAAAAGATTATTTTTATATATATATAAACACTGACACTTCTACCTAAGATCAGTATAGTATCTGTGCACCTTGCCTTGCATTAAAGTGATCATTCCTTAACCTTCTGCCTATGAGCAGTATAGTATCTGTGCACTCTGATTAACTTATTATTTTCAAATTAGGTTTATAATGCTGTCCAAGTAGCAGAACACTGGCATTGTGGATATATCACTTGTCTCCATAACTCCAGGTATATTATAACCAGAACAAGATTCACTTGTTAATTATATCTGTTTACCTTAGGATGACAGAAATTATAGGCAGGTAAACAAAAGAAACATATGAAAAATGTCAAACTGCCTATTGTCACATACGATGGTTTCATTCTGTGGGTGACATCATACCAAAAGCAAGCAGGTAAATCTTAGTCTAAGTTTTTAACCTAATCATCCTTGTAATCTAACTATTTGTGAAATTAAAATATAAGCAGTAGAAATATGAGTTCTGAGATTAAAGAGAGAGAGAGAGAGCAGAAGGGTAAAAGAAAGAGAATTCTATATTCTACAATAAAATCATTGAAGACAATGCATTCTTTTGTCTTGTTCAAAATGATCAAAACAACTTCTTCAGATATTTTTGCCAGTGGTTGACAGAGAAAGAGTGACACTAAAGATTCCCTACCAATGGAATAATCTTAAAGCCATTCAGTCAAACAATGCACATTTGTCTTTATTTACCTGCTTTTTTTCCACAAAAGAAGTAATACTTTTCATTAGTTTATTTAAGATGAAATACTTCGAGGATTTAATTTTCCTGAAAATAGTTTTTCTTCCTCTTTTCTTACAGACTGTTCAGGCAACGATGTTTATGTAATTATATCACATACTAGATTGTGATTACATTACAAAAGGAGAAAGTTACTTTTATTTATTCTAGTTCCTATAGTAGTATAAAGTACTTAGTTAATAAAATGGAAATGAAGATCATATTATACTCATTAAATTTTATTTGTATTTGAGGTAAGTTCAAAGAATTCTATAATATGATCAGACTCTAAGATTGGGAGATCTAAGGCCTCTAAATTCAATCTAATCCTTCCTTCTCAGGCATAGGTTAGACAAACTATCTTTTTCACTGAAGAAAGAAATAATTAACTCTCAAAAAGACTTGAACATCAGTGATCAGGCTATATCAGAGACAGGAAGTCCTGATACATCAGTTAATCTACAAACTGATGATGAAAGAAATATGTATTTGAAACAACAAATATTTTTTTTCCTTCCTTGCCAATGCACTTAATTCAGTGGTGAATATTAATTATATAGATCAAACATTGGACACTGGAAATTTCAGATCAAAATTCATCTAAGAATTATTTATCAGGCTACAGACATTTTGAATCTTCCACAAATATAATTTTTTTATGAAATAAAACGTTGTATTGTATTACATCAAGTATCACCAATTATATGCTTTATTATCTTTATGAATTTTTATGACAGAAAGGACTGACAGAAATTCCCACAAGATGTCAAGTTACCATTTTTTAAATGTATCAATGCGAATCATTTTACATGGAAAACATTGCATGGATTTTATCCTTTTATAGGCATTGTGCAGTGATAATAAATGAACATTTCATGTTTGCATACATGTTCATATAGCATTGAAGTCACCAAATAATGGGGTTTTATGATATCATGTCATGTCAGGAATATCACCAGATAATGAGTGTTAATAATAATATGTCAGGTTAACCAGTTAATGAGGTATGCATATAAGTACCTTCACTTTTTCACTAGAAAAGGACATAGCCCCAAACTAAGTGAAAACAAACTTTTATTGTCAAAATGTTTGTTATTATTAAGAGGAAAGACCAAAGTATTTTTTATTAATTTTTTAATCCTTTCTAGTACATTTAATTATTTTGGTTAAAAATCTTGTTTTTTCTTTTTTTTTTTTTTTTTGCATTAGTGGTGGACCTAAGATTACTATAGGAAATTTACCATCTTTTTTGTGGTAAAATAAAATATTGTTTTGAAAATTCTTGCAAAAATATATAATTGTTGTATTTTAATGAGATTTATTATTTCTTATTTTTTTTAAATCTTGGTTTTCTGCAGCTTTTACAACCACTTACTTAATTTTATGAAATTTTGAAAATTTAAATTTTCATCCAAATATTTTTTTACATTAGAAGAATTGGAGAATATAAATCATGATTTTTTTTTCAAACAGTTACTTATTTACCAAAAATCTGCTCCAAATCATAAAATTAAAAAGGCAATAAAACTATAACATTAATTAGAAAAGCTTTAATTACTTTTACAAATAAGGTATATTAAGGACACTATTGTCTTAAGAAAAAACATTTTTCAATGAATACTGAATTTTTACAAGAATTGTTTTCATTTTTCTTTTAAATTTTTTAATTATAATTTATATAGTATTAAATCTTTTAAAATTCTGTATTAATTTTCTCCATTGAGATTATATTATTATTAAGTGAAAACTATATTTACTAGTCATAAATGGAAAAGCTTAATACAAATCATCAAACACCAAGATTTTTTTTAAAATTTTTAACTTTTTTTATTAGTGTATCAGCATGCTGATTTTTGTAAGTAGTCAACCATACATGACATTATCAGAAGATAAGAGTAATAACTATATTAAATTTAAAGCTGAAATTAGATTTGTCTTCAACTTGTCAAACAGATATTGTTGGTTAAAAACACAACTACCATTTAGTTAAAAAACTAATTTCTGTGATATTTTAAACTTAAACTAAATAATATTTGTTTCAAATCAGATTAATTATACTTCAAATCATCTAATATTTCTCAAATAAAGTTTCAGAAAAGTGTATTTGTTTTTGCAAGATTTCTAAAATTGAGAACTAACTTGTGTTTACAAATGTCTCAAATATGGAAAACTTTGACAATGTTACTGAAAAAAAAAATGAAATTGATTCCAATCAATATAATTTCTGTTTGAAATATACCAGAGTATTTTGCTTACTGGAAATAGTAAATTTAATCCTTTAACTTCCAATTCAATCAAAAAGAAAAACTTCAAGCAAGCTTTTCCATTTTTAAAAATCAATTTAAACCTTAGATATCCCAATTTTTGTGGAGGTACCTATACAAATATTATGTTGGTGTCACCAGATGATGGGTGAACTATGACAGAAAAGAATATTCTCTCATTTTCATTTTCCACATTATGGGCATTATTATATCCATGACATGCAGAGAAACTATTGTAGATATATGCAACAACAAGTAGTGAAAAAAGTGGATGAAAAGAGAGTCTTGTAATAATTCCCAATGAGAATTGGAGCTGCTGGAGATTTTTCTGTGTTTCTGGAGAAGCCATATTTAGGATTTCAGATTCAAATGGGCTAAATTTATCTGCAATGACACTAGCTAGGACATATTCCTCTCAAACAGGAAACAGTAAACCATATGTCTTCCCCAACATGAGGATTGCAAGGAGAAAGTTTCTGTATCTGGTAAAGATATACAGTAGCGTCCAAAACTAAGGGACAAAATTTTGACAACTGGTAGTCATTATTATCCATAATAACATACTAAAATTTGAATCATTTGCAAAGGATAGAAAAAGAATTATAACAATTATTTATTTATTTTCAAAATAGGATCATCCAAAAGTAAGGGACAAAATTGAGAAAAACAATGTAAACAGTATGCTATTTCAATTTTTTGATTTTCTCTAAAGAATAAGTCTTACTTAGTCATTTGTAAATGTTGCACCAGCCGGCACCATGGCGAAACGCCAAAAACTTGATTACTCTGTGAGACAAGCTATTGTGAAGCTACACAAGGAAAAGCACACCATTAGAGAGATTTCAGAGAAAGTGAAACGTTCCAAGAGTGTTGTAGGCAGGGTTGTTAAATCCTACAATGATACTGGCAAAATAGTTAGTGCTTTTAAAACCGGCAGACCCCACAAAACTTTGGCAAGAGAAGATCGAATAATGCAGCGTATGTCATTAAAGGACCGTTTTAAGTCTTGCACAGAAATTAAAAGGGTTATGAATAGTACCTCATGTGTTAATGTGTCAAGACAGACTGTTTCTAGACGACTGCAAGAAATAGGGCTGTTTAATAGAACCCCAGGGAAGAAACCACTTGTTAGTTTGAAGAATAAGAAGAGATTAGAGTTTGCAAACAGGTATGTAATTTGGACATATGAAAATTGGGCAAAAGTATTTTTCAGTGATGAAAGCAAGTTTAATTTATTTGGAAATGATGGAAAAAACAATGTAAAGAGACGCATTGGTGAAAGATTAAGTGCAAAGTGTACTAAGAAAACTGTCAAGTTTGGGGGCGGAAGCGTCATGGTATTTGGAATGTTTTCTAGCCAAGGTACAACGCCTCTTGTCCGGTTACAAACTCGTGTAAACGTGCAGATCTATAAAAACATTGTTCAAGATCATGTTGTGCCAATCATAGAGAATTCAGGTTTCGATAGGGCTACCTTTATGCAAGATAATGCCCCATGTCACAAGGCAAAGGTGGTAATGAGTTACCTTAGCGAGCAAGATTTGGAAATTATGGATTGGCCACCGCAAAGTCCTGACTTAAATCCAATAGAAAATCTTTGGAAGACATTAGGAGTGAAAGTTATGGAAAGAAATCCCACTAACACGGAGGATTTGTGGGTGAAGCTTCAAGAAGAATGGTCTAAAATTAGTATCGAGGATTGTCAAGAACTGATTCGTTCTTGTAGTCGAAGATGTGCAGCTATCATTGACAGCAAGGGCTCATTTACTAAATATTGATTGTACATGTATTTTTATTGTTTTTTTGCCGTTTACATTGTTTTTCTCAATTTTGTCCCTTACTTTTGGACGTTCCAAATTTGAAAATAAATAAATAATTGTTATAATTCTTTTTCTATCCTTTGCAAATGATTCAAATTTCAGTATGTTATTATGGATGATAACGACTACCAGTTGTCAAAATTTCAGCTTTTCAAAGTTGTTATTTCTAACAAATATTAGGTTTCAAAATTTTGTCCCTTAGTTTTGGATGCTACTGTATTTCCATAGGAAAACAGTGTCATGGGTTTGTAAGCTACACCATGTGGCAGCTGGCTGGTCCAGGCAGAACAAACAATATGAGTGTCTTGACTCCAGGCAGTTAACTGACAGACTGACCACTTTTGTCACTTTATTAAATGACATTAGTGAGCAATGGTCATGTGAGCCACATGACTTCATCTCAACCAAAGGGAGATAATCGCCTTTTGTTATCCTAAAGTTGATTTCATAATTTGATTTTTAGATATTAGACTGAACCAAACTAGTGGCATTCTAGCAACACTGAGTGAACTATGAATTGTCACATATTATGTTGAACGGGTGCTTTCTTAGGGTGGCCCTGTGCTTTAAGTGCCTATTAAGACAAACTCAACCCTGACCTCAAGTGGAACTCATATACATGATCTATCACATTGTAGAGAATCATTGTAATTCCCTTCATATTCCATTTTGAGATTTAAGTTTCATTCAAGTTGCTTCTTCAACCACCTCCAAAGAGAATGCTTCCCTGATCACTACAAACCTAACCTGTTCAACTCTAGGGTTAACTATTATCTTCCCCATATAGCTCCATAAACTTTGCCTTTTTCTCTGTAATCTTCTACCTCAAGTGGCTCTTGGGCCTTGTACATTGTTAAAAAAATGGCAGCAAGAATAACAGTCATTAAATCATTACATGCCAAGCTATGGATTTTTAGTGGTTGATCCCTCTTTTGTTCTTTCCTATGAACAATGATGAGTCCACAGCTTGCTTTTGTTGCTAGCTAATTACAGGTACATTCCGGTGGACACAGACTGAAAGGAGGTGTAACTTGCAGATGCAATTGTGTGCTTCAAGCCTTTAAAGAATTAAATTCTGTTGAGAACATGTGTATTGTCATAAAGTGGAGAATTGCAGAATAACACTGCAGTAATATTGAATATGTGAAGAAAGCCTCTGTTAAACAAGTGGGTTACAAAAATGACTCTTGAACCAGATTGAACCTTACGCTTTCTATGCCATGCTGAATCAAAAGAATGGTTCTAATAGTATATGCAGAGTATTTCCAGTAAATCCACAATGTAAATTAATTTGCTTTATGTTTAATACTTTCATTACTGCATTGTTATAGTATTGTTGCTTGGCTGTGTTGACCCATTTTGAAAAAAACAAAAAACAGCAAATTATCATTTAGTGCAAATAAAAAACTATAAAGATGCTAACAGCAAATTCAAACTTTGTACTTTGAGTTAACATTAATAGGAACTGAAAAACATTATTTAGGTAATTTTCAGTACCTGATGAAAATCAGGTACTGAAAATTGTGATTAAAAATAGGAAATTTTGCGCTGGGTACTACATACCGATGATTAGTGTTTTAGGGTTAACAGTAGGCAAAGTAAGTTTCACAAAGATGTACAACATTGAAGATTGTGTGTTTATAAACAGTAATTCAGACTTTGCTAATCAGATGTAGCTGAATGGTACAACATGCCTGGTCAAATGATGATTTCTGGATAGCTATACACATTCAATTTCTGTTGGAGAATATATATATATATATATATATATATGTGTGTGTGTGTGTGTTTGTGTGTGTATGTATGTATATGTAAATATTAATAAATATACATAATATTCATCTATAATAGCACAACTCAGAGTCTCATGCACAATGCAATCTTCAGGGGCTGGGAAGAGACTGACCGTTACATAATTTAAATTTTAATAAAAATATCTGGTTAATGCAATGCTGGCAAAGTCCATAAATGGGATTTTGTTTTTTATAATTTTAAAAATATATATTGTATTTAAAATAGACAAGATTTTTATTTTATATTTAAAATAAACGGGGAATTAATATTTTATATTTAAAATAAACAGGCATTAATGATATTTATTAAAAAAATATATCCAAATACACAGAAATAAGTATCTGTCTATATTTCTGAGATGAGGTATTATGTACACTATTTACATTATTTGGACTATTGTTCTTATCTTTGTTGCCATGTTTATTACAATGCCCGAAACGTTGTAATAAACATGGCGACAAAGATGAGGACAATAGTCTGAATAATGTACACTCCAGCCTTCTTCAGGTGGTTGGAATCAACCACCTGAAGAAGGCTGGAGTGTACAATGGCTGAAATGTTGTAATAAAGATGGTGACAAAGATGACGACAATAGTTCGAATAATGTAAATAGTACACAGACTTAAAACTAAAAAAAAGAAAAATTAATTTTATTTTTCAAGTTGGGATTATTATTTTATATTAAACATTTATGTTATATATATATATATATATATATATATATATATATATATATATACACACACACACACACACATATATATATATATAGTGGGTAATTTAAGTTTCATATATGTATGTACCCAACAGTGGCTTCATTAGTTGATTTTTTTCACTTTAGTTCTGGCTATTCACAGTGATTCTAAGTAGTACTTTAAAACTTTTTTTGGTGTTCGCTGTAGATACAGTTAACTTGCTGTTCAACTGTGTTTGAAAGTAAACCATCCCATAAAACTTTCAAAAGTGCTGAGTTGTACAAACAGTCAATATACATGATGTCCAAAACATTTCATATCAGACGAAACATAATAAAAAGTGCTAGGACATCAACAAGATAAAATAGAAAGAAAGAAAATAACGAAAGTTGTATTTGTTGCCATTATTTACTATTTTTCAATCAAATATAGAAAACGATAGACCAATGAACCAGATGCTGCTGTACTAGAACAGACATTTTATTTTTTCAAGAAGCATCTTCAGCTAAGAATAGAGATACATATATGTATGTATGTATGTTTTTTGCAATCAACAAATTGGCTTCATAAATTAGGCTCTCTTTTGTCTGGGTCGTAGGGTGCAAAAAAAGAATGAGTTAGAATCTGGAATGGAGATTACGGCAGCTGGTTGTCGACATCAATCCAGGATAATACAAAGAATGTTGCTCAGTGCCAATCGGTTCTTTGTAAATCAAAGTCTTAACTGTTAACATCTCTTGTAATTGCTATCAGGAGAGTTTCAAATCTTTTCCACATCACCTCTGAAGCATATGATGCTGCAGGAGATCATTGAAGAAATCTATTCCAAAGGTCTTTTTATTCTCTCTTTCCTTATAAAAAGTTTCCAAACAAAATTGTACTTTTTTAGCCTACAAGGCAAGTAAGTGACTTTTAAAAAAAAGGTCATGTGCACCAAATTGCCAACAAGTTTGGTCAGCATATGAAATGCTACCATTTAATGAATTCCAAGTGATTAAGATAAATATTTAAGTCAAACCAAGTTGAGGAGGAAGAAAAAAACAATAAAAGTGAAATTCTTTTTTTTTTTAACAGTACATGCCTCTATAACATTCGAGGGTGGATATTAAATCACCCATTTTGTTTCTATTATAACTGATGTTAATAAATTAATATTTAAGATATTTAGACATTTCAGATATAAGCAAAAAAAAAAAAAAAAAAAAGAATAAGAGTATGTTTTGACAGTTTCAACACCACATCAATCCCTGTTCCTTTTACCATTTTGTTTTATAGCTTCCTGTCTGCCACTATTGTCTCATTCCAGAAAGAGTTATATTCTAATCTTCTGAGCTTTGTTTTGATGCATGGTCTTTCTTCTTAACTACAATGCAAAACTAAGCCAACAAAAACATTTCAACCAAATTTTTACCTGAATAATATTGATTGATTGATTGTTCTGTTTTAATAGCATATCAACTCTGTCACTTATTTAAAACCAAAATCTTTCTTTAGATATATAGCTTTTAAACAATACTTTAGATTTTATTGATTCTGTCACTATCCAGTTAAAGCCTCTAGAATGGAGTTATTTAGTGCTATAATTAATGGTATAGACCAACTTCCTTCAAGTATGCTAGGATAGTTTCTACTTTTATCTTCTTGAAAAGTTCCCATAGATTAGTCATGTCCTGAAATATTTGTCTTATGGGGGCAAGTTCATTACAATTGGTTAGAATATGTTTTACAGTATATGCTATGTATTCAATAGGATGTTAATATTTTTTAGGAGAAAATGAATGAGAGATATAGGGGTGTCCTATTCTGATTCTTGATAGGATGACATATTCTATCTGAGAAAGACTATGAAGCCATTTTCCTAAAATGGGTTTAATTTTGTAAAATTTGCTGTTTGGGTGATGGCAGTTCCATAACTCTACCACTTGTATAGAATGCATGAGTTTACAGTTGCTTTGAAGTCTGTATAGGAGATTTTCAACTTTGAAATATTTATTTTTAGGGAACCAGTAATAAGGAGAGCCAGAGAAAAGCAATAACAACAACAAAAATTGCAATATGAGCTCTGGTAAAAAAACATTGATGATAACAGCAAAAATTGCAATATGAGCACTAGTAAAAAACGGTGACTGAAGACATTAGGTTTATAATACCCAGAAATTCATGGCACAGTGGATGAAGGCGTTAGTTAGATCCAGTGATCCCAAAGGGTGTTAGCTCAATACATGGTTAAGGCATTGGAGAACTTGGAGAGGGGAATTAACAGGGGATAACTGATAATTGACATCCATTAGACATGGCACATGCAACTAGAACAGTCTATCCAAGCGAGCGAAATAAAGGACTTAGTTTGACATTCCAACCACCTGAAGTAGGCTGAAGCATGCAATGGCCGAAACATTGTGATATATATGGCAACAAAGATGAGGATGATAGTCCAAACTATATAAATAGTGATCCTGTTTAGTAATTTAACTATTAATGGATTATTTATGTTTTTGTTTCTTGGTTATGTAACTATGGATAGTAAATCTGAGAAAACTATGAAGTTGTCTGCTTCATTGTCTGTCATGACGTCTAAAGTCTCTGGCCATAGCTTCAATGCTAAAAACAGAGGATTTGTCAGGTAGGCATTTTTGATGATTGTGATAACAATAAGGATGAAGAATCAATTGAGAAAAACATTGTAAATGAAAATGAGGAAATAAAGGAGAGTAAAAGAAAAATAACTAATTTCATAACAAAAAGATAAATATGATAAATTGTTCCCTTTCTAATTTAAACTCCTTTGTCTCATCTTTTCTTCAGCTCAGTGACAAGAATAGTTCACATGAAGGTTTTGCAAGACTTTGCAAGTGAATTCACCTTTATTAAGTGCTCTTCTTTACGGCAATGAATGTTGGATGATTTCCTCAAAGATGAAGAAGAGATTTGAGGTGACGGATATGTGGTTCTACAGAAGAATGCTAAGGATATCATGGACCGAACATGTGAGCAGCGATGAGGTCTTAGAGAGGATGCAAACAAGGAGGAGGCTTATACTTAACATCAGGAAGAGGTAGTTGAAGTTTCTAGGACATGTAATGAGGAAGGAGGGCCTGGAGAATCTGATACTCACAGGTCAAATAGAGGGAAAGAGAAACAAAGGAAAGCAGTGCGTGACATACCTGGCAAGCTTGAGCAGGTGGATGATAGAACATGGAAGCAGAGCGAAGGAACTTGCTGAGAGCTGTAAGGGATAGAAGGAGGTGGAGAGCCATGATCGTCTATGTCCTAAAAGAACATGACACATAAAAAGAAAGAAGTGCTCTATGAATTGTGCATAATGCAACAACTGTTTTCGCTAAATGAAAGAGGGACAGAAGAGGGAGAAAGGAGGAAAAAATTTAATCAATTCACCCCAAGCAAGATGATAATGTTACTAAGATGCAATGGGTTACTGTGAGTGAAAGAGAACAAGAAGACTTTAGAAGGAATTGGAAACCCAATCCTAAACAGGAAACAAGGAATAAACTTCTACTCCAATTCAAAATACATTTTTGTTTGAATCTTCTAAGTCCCAAACATTCTGACACATGTAAAAAAAAAAATTTTTTTGAATGTTCAAAACTGTTCAATTTTGGATAAAAATGCAAAATAATGACCCCCCCTCCTCCATGTGTGCACATATTTTGGGATACTTATTTATGATCAAATTTATTCATGAAAACGGAATTTTGTAAGAAAAATTTATGGAAATTTAAAGTCAAATTTCACCAGTTTTTAATATGTTATTTTTAATCTTAAAATATAATTTAAACATTTAATATTTACATTTTTGAAGCTAAGTCTCCAAAGAAATCAAATCAATTGGAAATTTAATTTTAACCTGTGTAAAGTAAATTTATGCCCTGAATCAAAAAATACAACTAGGACATGGTTTTGTTTCAAATCTTTTTAATTACACTTTTAATAAAATATTGACTTTTAGATTGTAAAATAAAATCATTGATTAGGTTTTTTTTAAATAACTTCCATTTATTTAATAACTAAGTTTTTTTTAATATTTTAAATTACCTATTTTCTGGAAAATTCAAAATTGTTGTTCTTTAATAATTATAAGTTAATCATAGAGAAATATAATGTTTAACAAGGAAATTTCAAATTGTGTTTTGCTACCATCATTAAAATAATGAAATGAATTCATTTTAATCTTTTATTTAGTTCATGCATTCAGAGTGTCATTATTCTGTGTTTTTATCTCAATTTGATGAAAATAAATTCACCAAAAAAATAAAAAAAATGGCTGTTTTTTTCCTAATTTTGTGTAGATTTTTAAAATAAATTTCTTAAAAATCAATCCAAAATTTTTCAATACCTTAATAACTTTAATGTGTTGGAAAGTCTTTCAAATGAAAATTAGCAAGGAACAGGATAATCAAAAGACAAACTTTGTTCTGAACTTATTTTGGGGCTGTTAATTACCAACTATTTTGAACACAAGAGGCAAATAGAAAGAATATAATGATATAAGTAAACAGCTAAACAAACAAATAATCTGGCCATTAAAGGGAAAACGAGAAAAGAATCACAGACAAATAATTGCTTATTGATCAAGAAGTTAATATTTGGAAGTATTTTGTCCATTCTTTACATTATCGATTAGTCTTGCTCTGTACTCTATGGTACTTCCCTATTCATTAGTAAGCATCTGCTCTGTTCAGGAAGAAGTAAAAAAAATACTGGTCTTTCTTAGTTACTTTTGATGGGAGAAGGAAAAGTTTATAATAGAAAAAGATAGTAAACAGCCTGTCATGATTATTTATAAAAGCTTTTTGTGATGATGAATGATGTTTCTATTGTTCTTGATTATTAACACATCCACTGCTGTGTACGTATCAATACATCTTTGAAATTTACATTGTCTGCTGTCAATATGTATGTATGCATTGTATCTCCAACAGAAAAAATAATAAATATGTTAGCCATACCACTACTACATTGTCACAAAGGTTGTGTTTTCATTTGAATGATGCATGAAACATTTATAACAGCATACTTGTTCACATTCACAATTTAGCAAAATTCTTGTTCAAAAATACATCAAATTTTTTTCATGAAAATATTAAATATAAACTAAAAATTCTTGAAGCTATTAATCTCATATTATTGTACTCAATTAATTTATAATGTGTGTGTGTGTGTATATATATATATATATATATATATATAATTTCACCTATGTAAGTATAAGGCTTGGTTCCAAACACATTAGAAATAAAGTCCTGACATATTATATTTATACCATGAGTATTTTATGCAAAAAAAAGAAAGTTATCCTCCTTGATACCTAACTCATTTACTTATTTCAAATTTACATGTTTTGTTTTCTTTTACTCTTTCGAGCTTATGAATTTGAATAATATAAATTATAAATAATTAATTATAATATTTCAGGCAGCAATAATTAAATAAACAAGTCTTAACACACAATTTTAAATCAACACCATGAGAATAAAAACTCTATAATGGTCAGAATATACTCATCACCTGAAGATGCAAGACTGTATGAAACTCTGAGTCATTTTACTGAAGTTGCATATTATGTATGGTTACTAATATACACTTATAGCTCTGTTACATAACATTGAGCACTGTAGGGAACACTAAGTCCTTAAGAATAATTCTGAATTCAAGAACCAGCCTCTTGAGGAATATGCTCTGTCAAGACAAATCTATTGTTGTTGCTATTGAAGGACATATGGTGGCAGAATGATCCTGCAAAGAGTCACAGAATGCATTAATAATAGAGTTTATAGAGATTTGCTGTCCTTACTTTGTTCTTCCTATGACTGTCATTCTCTAAGTTCAGGTAAACCACAATATGTATTACAGATTTATTATTATGTATTATTTATTATTATGTATTACAGATTTATTTATCCCTCTAAGCAATCATTTCCTCTTTCATCTATTTTTCTCTTCATAAATTTTGTTCTAAGACTTGGTAATATAAAAGTTTAATTTGGTTCATTAAGTGAAAATGAAAGACATTTTTCCCCAAAAAATTAACATTATTGAACAGTATGTATATTAGTCTTTTCTGTTATTATTCTAACAACTTTATAATTCCATCTTTTACAAACTTTTTATCTTTCTCCACAAATAAATTATCTATGTGCTTTTTGCAATTATTTTTTTTTTTCTAATAAACATAAATTTTTCATGAAAGAAATTTCTAGATGATTCCCAGATATAAAGGATATCTGAAAAAGACTAGAATATCATGACTATAAAAACTAGATGATAACAGATTAGATCAGTGTACAATAATGCTTAAGGCCATATCACATTGAAACATTGGTTCTCTGCTGATGAATAAAATTAAGCAATGTCGAGCCTGGTCAGTATCTAGATTCGTAACTGTTTGGGAATACCAAGTGCTGTAAGCTTGGATATGTGAGTGGTATAAAAGATAATAGCTTGGAATGAGAAATTGGTGAGCCAAGTTTGAATTCCAGTTGAGTTCACTATATTCACTCATGTGCAAATACTCTTGGGAAACATATGAATTCAGTTCTTCCCACCCACAGCTATAGGCTAAATAGCCTGACAAACTGGATCTTATAGCCTTGGTTGTCAACCAGTCTACCACAGAAATTAACAGCAAACTATTTCAGGAATTCTTCTGCCATGTCAATCATGAATCAAAAAGAGACTTGACAGTCCAAGCATGTATCATACGAGGTACCTAAGGAAGGAAAGACAAAAATGATAATTCCTCATCAGAGGAACAGCTGAAATGTTGTGACTGTAACAATCAATATAAAGGCATTAGTCTGAATATAACAGTGACAATTCCATAACAATCAAGATGAAGATGTTAATCCAAATAGACAAATAGATGATAATAATAATAATAATGCCATAACAAATAATATAACATTTTATATCAAATAACAGAAACCACATCACTTGAGAACTTTCAAAAAGCAACAACAACTAAAATGGATAGCATATGTAACTCAAAGAGAAAACAATAACAATCAAGATGCTGACATTCTACACAACTTCAAAAGTGAGGAAGAAAGCCTCCATCAATACTGGTGTTATATTCCATGCTAATAGGAATATATACTTGAAAAACAAGATGGATAAAATAAGTAAAGGTTTATTGTAAAAAACCAGTAAAATAAGAAATAATCTAATAGTTATGCATACGGTCATCTCAAGTCAATCCAGTAGTGAGTGCTACTATTGGAAGGTTGGTAGTTCTCGTGTAAGTCTGAGTTGTACTCAACAGATCCCAGCTAGACTCTGTAGACTGTTGACTTACCGATACTTATAGGAAGTTACTACCTATAGTGTAGTTACTCATGGGGGTGACAGGTTATTCCATAACATCAACTGAAAAGAGTGTGAACACTCCATGGACTTGAGAAACCTATTTTCTTAAAAAAGAAAATTTTGTTTTAAGAGAAAGATTTCATAAATTTCAACCAACAATGGCACTGGCTGCTCAGTCAATGAATGCTGAATGATTCCTTCTAAAGAAATGGTTAATATTACCAACATTAAAATATTAGTCTGAATGGATTACTATATAACAATAATAGTTTCATTATAAATAAGGTGAGAACATTAATCCAAATAGATCAATGGATGTGTACTAAAACTGCAACAGTCTAGTGAGCTCATTAAAGGCTTTATTTGCCTAAGGTATCTACCCGACCTCCCCACAAGGCAGGATGTAGCACAAGGCCAGTTTTTAATATTGAGCATTATGAGCCCATAGGTTCAGGCAAAAATTGCCCATAGACCCTGTATACATAGGGTCAGGTTTGTCCACCTCCGCAGACAAGACTCTACTCTTTGGCATAGCCTCTTCTGGTTTCTTCTCCATCTAACAAAAAAATACAAAAAGTAAAAAGAAATATATTAAAGTGGAACAGTCCATCAGAGATAGAATAGGGGGTTTAAATAGTTTATTCTCCCCTTCTTTATTTTATAAAGATATTTTTTTTATCTTTTGTAGCCCATGTAACAGAGTGGCTTTCAATGCTCTCAAGTAGTTCACTGTACTAGTCCAGGGGTAGAATGTTCTATTTCAGGTCAGGTCTCTCTAGATTCTGAGGGCACAGGAGAAAGTGAAAAGCAACTAGTTTCGATCATATACTCAGCCAGGAGCTAAGTCATGAACAGAGACAGTCGCTTCCGTCCATCAGGCAATCATATGTGTGCGTACTGAAGATTAGCCTCAATCAAATCATGCTTACTATTATGGTCGTGTTTACTATTACAGACATGGTGTGCAATAAGACAAGGCTGTAAGCCAAGTGGGTAAGGAGGTTCCACTAGGTGGGGTCAGCATTTGTATTGGAAAAGTCTCTCATAGGGAGTGGTGTTGGTAGCAGGGAATAGAGCAGTGACCTGATAATACCATTTCCCACTGTGAAGTCCAAAGATTGCTGGAAGTAAATCCCAGGGCAATAGGTTTCTAGATCATCATGTTATGCCGCTTGCATTGTCCATTTCCTCGCAGATTAAAGGGAGTTGATTAGCTAGTTGCAATATCAAGGTTAGCTAGGTATTCATTCATCGCTCTGGGTTTAAATGAGAGTCCACAGTCCAAATAAATGTAACAAGGAGTCCCAAACTGAAAATCCATGGGAAAATCTAGACAGGAGAGTGAATGGGAAACAGGAATATTCGTCCACAATAGTCAGCAGATAATGGTTCCTAGAAGAGGAGGGGCATGGCCCTTTGAAGTCTATGCTAAGTCACTCCTTAGGTTGAGTAGCTTTAATGAGGATGGTAGTATCTGGAGAGTAAAATCTAGGCTTCAAGTAAGCACACTCAGGGCACTCATGACATAGTTTTTATATTTCTTCAATGGAGTATGGCAAATTTCTTATTTTGATGAAATGGGCAAACCTTGTTACACCAGGGTGACAAAGGCAAACATGTGGATGGCACAATTTTTTATAGCCAATAGTGGCTCCACAGTGAGCATAAAAGAGTATATAAGCAGGTTATGTTGTTTTTGCCAGATCACCATACAATGTCATAATCATAACACCCCAATCCCATTCACCACCATTGAATTTTGTTGTTATTTATTTTACCAAAGTTCTTTTGAATGAAACATATAGTTTACAGTTTTATAGTAAAACACCTCCCAGTTAAGTGGTGAGACCATTTTTACACCACTTCTATGACAGTGCAAGCTTCTTTCTCAACAGCAGCATGCTTATATTCAGTATTAGAGAGGATCCCCAAAAAGAAGACAGCTGTTCAGTCCACTTGGTTCAGTGCAGCAACTACAGTAATATCAGAGGAATCAGATTTGATGATTAAGGGAAGGTTTTCATCAATAGAATGTAGTAAGGACTTTTCAATCTCCTCTTTAAGGTCATTGAATGTTTTCTCAGAATCAGAGCTGAGACGGAACCAAGTAGTTCTTATTAAGAATTTAATCCAGTCGGAGTATTATGGTACCCATTGGGAATAAGAAAATAATCTGATTACTTGCCTTAACACTGCCTTATCTTGAGAGATTGGAAGACTTTTAAGGGGAAGTAAACACTCTGGGTCAGGTCTAATTGATCTTTGGCTGATCAGATAGTGAAGCAGGGTGACAGTGTCATCTGCCAAAGTGTTGTTTTTTTCTCATTCAGGATTAGATGGTACTTTCATACAACCCTCATGAATTTATTTAAGTTGATATCATGCTCCATCTTCATTTTACCACAGATTGTTATGTTATCTACATAAGCAAATATAGTAGAAAGTCATTTGGAAGAGATAAGGTTGTTTATTATCCTCTGAAAGCAAGCCTCTCTAACAGTAACGGCAAAAGGTATTTGGCAGAACTGATAGATGAGGCCATCAGTTTCAAAGGTGGTATACTTTTTCTCAGCATCTTTAATTGGTACTTGATGGTATATGCTCTTAAAATCTAGGGTACTGAAGTAGTCATACTTTGCCACCTCGTGTACTAAATAATCTATTCAAAGAAGGAGGAATACATCCAATAATGTATACCAATTTATTGTTTGTGAGTAGTCTACCGCCATACTATTACAGATAGCATTCATTGCGGGACATATAGCTCTGGGGTGATATTTGAGTTCAAGGAAGTAGCAGCACATTCTACTAACTGCTACTATGTGGCCACTCTCATTTTAGAGGTTGGCCATTAATATAAGCATTTACAGTAGCCAGTTCCATATAGGATGAGGATTGTTTAGCAACACTTTCTAGGGCCACAGCCTGGTTGTACACAGTGTTTAAGTCTAGTGACCTATTCTTGAGGAGTTTTGTCTGTATATGAGTAGACAGTAGCCCTTTTATGAAGGTGTCCTGGTATTACTCATCCCGGTTAATCTCTGCTCTCACACGTTTAAATCCACAGTCACTGCTAATCAGATTGAGAGCTTGTAAATACTGGTCCAAACTCTCATCAGTTTTCTGGTTCCTAGTTGTAAGGAAATGGCAAGCAAAAACTTCACTCTTCAGCTTGACATAAATTTTGTCAAGGTTGGCCATAGCATCTTCGTACATAAGAAGGTCATCAATGTACTGATGTACTGAAGGGTACTATATAACTGATTAACAATTTCAGTTTCATTGATTCGCCTAAGCCTTCATCTGATAGAAATGAAAGGAAATCTACGAAGGTCTTCCTCCAGTGTAGCCATTTTTTATTGGCCGGATTAGTAGACAAATACAGTGTAACCCGGATATAAGAGAGATTTTCTCTGGTCCCAAATTAGAGCCTGTGTTAATGTAAACAAAATAGACAAAACCCGGATATAAGAGAAACCCAGATATAAGATACTTCTTCTCCAGTCCCGACAACTCTCTTATATCCGGGTTACACTGTAACATGTTTTCAGCAGACTTTTCATAACAGTAATATTTTTTTTTAAATGTTCTGGTTAGGCATATAAATGTATTTTAGGTTGGTGCAAAAATAATATCGTTTTTTGGCGTTAAAAATACATCAAAAAACGACATTATTTTTGCACCAACCTAATAGTAAATCTGCAAGAGGCTAGTGACCTTATTAAAGGCTTTATTCGCCTAACAAAGAATACAGAAAGTAAAAAGAAATATATTAAAGTGGAACAGTCTGAGATGGAATAGGGGGTTCAAATAGATCAGGATGATGATAATAATAATAATAATAATAATTGTATGATAACCAACACATTTGCCTGACTAGATTAATATAAAATAATGATTTCTCACCACAGAAAAATTGGGCTATAATGTAACAATGCACTAATTTCTGAGATTGTTATAGTTTAATTATGTTTCCTTAATAGATATCTGTATTTCATATTTCAAAATAAATGGTTTTGTTATATAGCAAAAATACAGATAGAAAATGTTGATCATGCATGAATATTTCACATTTATAAAATTATATTAGCTTGGCTTATAATCAATGAAACACAATGATTTCTAAAGAGCTTTCATGACAATAATTTTTCTCCGATTCTTTGTTGTTACAAGTTTTTAATGTATTTTGATTTCAACTGAAGATATTTGATCAAGTTAGATTATCAATCAATCTTAATTTTACATGTCATTTCAATCTTATCAAAGTAAAAATTTGGCATAAACTCTTCAGATTTTAACCACAACAAACAAAATAAATTGATTTTCTGTCTGAATTTCTCAGGATGAGGAATTATTTAAATTCAGACTAATATCCCCATCTTTGTTATTATGATGTTTCAGCCTTCTATTAGATGTCTATGGGACAATAGCTGATGAGATGAAAGTGTTCATTTATGAATTTGATAATGTAGTAACTGTAAACATGTCAATGGCCAAACCTGCAAAAGGGGGCAGCGCCAGCTGGGTTGACATAACAAAGGTGGACCTTGACAGACTAAGCATCCAACAGCCAGATGCATTCAGGTTTACCAGATCTCACTTGTCTCAATCCCCCTTTGAGCCACAAAAGAGGTGCTTCTGGCCAAGTGTGTGGGGTTTTATGTTGCACAGAACTGTCTAACAAAATCAAATTCATATAAATGGCCTTATCAAACTCTCTTTGATTCACAGCCATCTCTGTCAGCACCACCAGGGAGGAGAAAGGGAATAGGGAGAGAGGATAATGTTCCCAATGCTTAGATACAAGCAGGTGCCAAGGCCAAGTAATTGTGAGTTGAATATATATATTAATCACATTAATATTTTTCTATTACTGTTCAGTTTTCTAGCACATTCTTTACTCTTTGTTAGAATTGTCAGAAAACTGAGTTAATTTATTTCTAAGCTATTCAGCTACAAACTTTGAATTGCATAATCTTAACACAGTATACAAGAATGTGTTGGCTTTCATAAAATAAGAATTAATCTTTTCTATAAGAAAGATAATCACCTACCATTATTTACACTTGGACTAATATCTTCATCTTTGTTGTTATTATCACTGTTTCAGCCATTGTGCCCTCTGAACCTTTTTCATATGTCTGTTGATCTGGGTAAGCTTTAAGGAATTTTAAACTGAATCCATTATTTAATCTTGTCCACAGAACAATAGCCTAGTGGATTAAAGCATTTGATGACAGAAATTGTAAGTTCAATCCTTGGGCTGCTTAGTATAGGCTCAGTGAAACAGAGTAAACAATAAATGAGCAGTACTAAAAAAAAAGACAAGATATCCTGTTGTGGGATACTAGTATGTTTGGGTAATTATTAGTCACCATTATGTTGCGGAAATCAACACTTTGGATACTAAATATTTATAAGGTTCCTGGAATGTTTATCCTGCAAACAATATTGCCACACTCAAAATAAGGAACACAAAACAAATGAATATAAAACAAACCATCATGCATGTTATTAACAAAAGGAATTACATGTGTACACCATTTTAATTAAAGGAAAAAACATTAAAACTAGCTATAAAAATGTGTGTGTGTGTGTGTGTGAAACAATCGCCTGTGTCATAGACTTGTATGTGTGAGAGAGAGTTTAGAAGTCAACTGAGGATTAAGGGAGCGAATGTGCCGAGTTAGCAGTGTTCTTTATTGATATAGATTAAATCTAGAAGCAAGTGTTAAAATGATAAAAAAAAAAGAGAAAGAGAGAGAATATCATTGCCTATTTATAGGCTTAAAGAACACCCCCTACAGGTGTTTTGGTAAAGCCAGGTGGGATAACCCACAATCCCTCAATATAAACAGCAGAACAAGAACAATCTGCTCTTGCAGATTCATAAAAGCGTCAGTTTTAAATTCACTGAAGGTTACCTGAATCAACAAGCACCTGAAGAAGGACAAAGAGCATAACAGCCATAACATTGTGATAACAGCACAGATGACAAAATTAGTCTGAATATACCTTTCAATTCCAATAATGCCTTAGATGGTAAAGTGCATTTCCTATCTCCATGAGTTTCTAAAATTAATTTGTAATTATCAATGGTTTGATTTACATTATTATATTTTTGCTCTCAAGATAATTTTTAATTTTCTTATGTAGCTCAAGGCTAAATAAGAAGAAAGAAAGTCAGAAGTTTGTGCAGTATGAATTGTTAAATCAGAAGTATTGTTTGCCTTAAAAATCTAACATTAAAAAATTGTTTTTTTACCTGAACTTGAACACCAAATGACTAGTGCTGATAGGAAATACCTAATAATCTCATGTAAAAAACAGGACTATTTACACTATTTACTGTTGTCCTCATCCTTATTGTTATATTCACAATGTTTTGACCATTGTGCACTCCAGCCTTCTTCAGGTGATATACATTGGAATTTCAAATCAAACTCTTTATTTAATCCACAGTGGTAAATTCTTCTAATTCTAATTCCACATGCCATGCCTTTTTTTGATATCTCAGTTTCAGTTATTTCCCTTTTAGTAACTCAACACTTCAAATTTTTTTTCCTATGCAGTAGTCATATATTGAACTCACAACTCTTTAGGTCAAGTCACCAACACTTATCTACTGTGCCATGTGTCCTCGGGGTAGACAAAATAAAGGGTTTGGTTTGAAATTCCAATGTATTTTACATGAAGAAAGCCAGAGTGTTCAACAACCAAAACATTATGAATATGATAAAAAAGGTGAGGACAACAGTCCAAACAATGCGAATAATGTAAGTAGTTACAATACCTCATCTCAGAAATATAGACAGATGTGGAAAAGACAGGACTGTCTTTTACATTATTACATTTAATTTGCCAATTTGTTTGTTTTGCAGATATTTTTTTAAAGTGGATTCTTGACTAAAGTGTACTGGGCTACATGAACAATTTAATTAAAATATAGGCAAAGAATAAATAAAAGTTAGGTCCCACTCAAAATTATTCAAGCTATTTTCTATTATTATGATATTAATTTACCAAGATGTTCTTAAAACTACAAAATCCTATTGGTACACACATTATTTTTGTGCTTCAATGGAAAAACGTTTTATCACTTTCTGAATAAGTTTTTCCTATTTTCAAAAAAAAATTATTTTTAAAAGATATCTACCTAGTTTCAATATATTTTATATTTTTTCCCCCAAATTGAAGGAAGTCAAAATTACAGAGAAAACAGCAGTGGAGAATAAGGCAATTGAAGAATGGTGTATATATGGGGGAGTGTTAGTGGTTTCAAAATATTTCCAAGTTGAGAAATAGGTCTAAGAGCTTGAATGCAGAAGCATTGGGACTAGATGATACATGCTACTTCAGAAGGAGGAGGAAATTTGTCTAAATGTTTTGTATTAGTTTTTGCATATTTTTTCAAAATAGTTTGTCAGTTCTTTTTTTAAATCTTTTCACCCCAAGCAAAGCAATGAATCCACTAAAACGCAAGGAGTTACTGAATGTAAAAGAATATGAGAAAAAGAAATACATTATTAAGGAAAAAGAACAATAAAAGAACAGGAATTGAGATAAAAGATAACAATCTACATTGTATTTAAATTTTTGAAGATCAAAGTTGATTGGAAAGCAAGAAGCTGAAACGGTTCTACAAGCAGAAAGTTTAAGAAACTGTTAGCATAGAACTTACAGTTGCATCTAGCCATTTCAACTGTAAAATGATGAGATCTAGCTGCCAATGTAGTACTGCACTTACTTCATAAAGTCTAGGTATCAAATAGAAATCTCATCAGAATAATTACTATGAAAATATTTATAGAAAAGGCACAAGGAAGTTACATTATGTTGATGGGTAAGTGACTGAAGCTGAGATCCTAGGCCTGGATCAATAACATTGCAGATTCTTCTTTGTATTTTATCAAATTACTATCTAAATCCATATCTAAATCACATAGCAGAAGCACCAGACAAAATGTGGCAGCAATATTCAAAGCATGGACAAATGGTAGACTTATAACTGTGTAAAATAAATTCTGGAGAGAAAAATTGTCTAGCTTGACACAGTCAACAAGCTTTCTTACATGCAGACCTAGAAATTGATTCAATATAATATTTCCACTTCATATTAGTGGAAAACATTAACCCAAGAAGGCGCAATGATTCACTCTCCTGGTGGTTAGCATCAGCCATGCAGATGGAAGGCAGAAAAGCTTCTCTAGGACAATTACAAGAGAGCAATTTAATTTTCGAAGCCATTAAAATTAACAAGCCATTTCTTGCCCTAGTTAGCAATAGATTATAAATTATCATCTTAATTGACAATTTGACCATATCAAACTGATCAGATTTACCATTAAGACAAGAATAAATAGTTGTGTCACCAGTAATGTTGATAACTGATGAGATCTGGAAGGTCACTGATGAAAATTAAAAACAATATATGTCCAAGAATAAAGCCCTGGGGATACCCACATTAATGCAAAAAGATCCAGAAGAGTGGCCATTCAAGATAACTTTCATTTCACAATTGGATAAGAAAGATTCAATCAGATCAAAAATTTGTCCAGAAATACCATAACCTTTCAACTTGTGAAGAAGACCAGCATACCAAACACTGTCAAACACCTTCAAGATATCCAAAGCAAGAGTCCGTGCTTCACCAGTCTTATCTAAAGTTTGATAGACTCTTTCAACAGTAATCATTAATACATCATCAGTTGACCTAGAGAAGTGAAAGCCATATTGGTTATCTGAAAGAAGATTCCATGAGGTGAGATGTTTAACCAATTTTAAGATGATTAGCACCACCATCACTTTACCAAAAACAGGTAGATGGCTAATGGTTGAGAAGTTTGAAAGATCAAATGGTTTGTCTCAGTTCATTCTTTAAGAAAACCGGAACTACAAAAGAGGATTTCCAAAAATCAGGACAGCAAGAAGGAGCAATGCATTTCTTGAAGAGTTTAGAGAGAATAGATGCCAGTTCAGGGGCACATTTCTTAAGGATTACTGCAGGGAAAACATCAAGTCCATGGTCTTTGTGGGAACCATGAACAGTTGTAAGTGGAAAGTCAAGCAACATACTGCAGATGAGTTAAGAATAAAACTGGAAGAGAATTTAGAAACAAAACATTATGTTTTATCAGCAGAAAATAACACTTCAAATTGAGTAAACTGAAGAGTTCTGTAAAAACTCATAATTTTGAAAACCTACCTTTGCATTTAAACATTCCTCACATTAATATATGTTTTGACCTTTATGAAAAAGAAATTTAAAATATTTTAGAAAAAGTTTCCATCTTTTTTGTTAGCATCTTAAAATTTTTCTATTTACATTTCAATCAGTATTTTTGAACACTGCTTTATATAGATACTTTTTTAAATTTAGCTTTTTACCAACACAGATTTGAGTTTAGAGCAAAAAAAAAAAATCAAAATGAAGTGTTAAGATTATTTTCATAACAAAAAAAAAAACAGAAAAAAAATTTATTCATCATAAATATAAGTGAATCTTGTTAAGAATATTTAACAAATAACTATCCCAAAACTGATGATATTGATCTATTGATTCAGCAAACATTGATTTTTCAGCACTTCTGACCAAATTAAAGAAAAGAGAGAGGACTTGCTTATCTTTTTATTTGCCTATAAAGTCAAAAACAAAAAATAAATCAACAAAATGAATTTTTTTAATCAAATATCACAAATACCATGTGACTTTTTCAAACTTAGTCACATGCTTTATTTTATTTATTTATTTATTTTTCTAAAATAAATACATTACCCTTTTGAAACAATATTTGCACAAAGCTTATTTTAATATTAATATTTATATTGATGTATCCATGGTACCTTCAATAATTCTTTAAATCAAATATGTTTTTATATTAATGATCTATAGTTTTAAAAAAAATGTGCTGATAACTTTTGCACACACCTAATATATTCATTTTATTTTTTTTTTTTTTTTTGCACCCCCTCAACAAATATGTTCACATGACATGGCCAATATTACTAATTGGGCAATTTATTCATTTATCATTCTTGGTCTAATTGTTTATTGAGTATTTACTAATTCAATTTGTCTGTCAGCAAATATAAAATGAACTTAAAGACACTAATTTTGAGATAGGTCATTTTCATTCCAAATATTTTTATCAGGATACTGATCACTTATCTTTTGTTATTTCCAGAATATTTCAACAGACCATTTTTTATCCATCTTCAGGTCTATCAAAAAAAAAAAAAATTAAAAAAATAGGGAACATTGTTGACGGGTGAAAGAAATCACTGGTTGGTGTAAATGTAAGCTTTACAGAAAATTATAAAAATTAATCCAGTGTGAAATTCTTTATCAATCAAATATAAAACTGCAGATTGAAGTGTATGTTATATGCGTTTCTGTGAAATTTAGTCTAATAGGTTGGATTTGCTATTATCTTGAAAAATAAAATACACCAATGAAGGCTGAAGAATGTCATGACAAAAAATAAAATTAACTATATTCCAGGCAGGTTATTTTGGAATTGTGAAAGGGTAGATTGGCTTTTTTGCTTGACAAACTGAAGATGTTACAGAGATCCAAATAATAGCCTAATTTGTTTTAAATTTTGTAGGATTATTATTCTTTTAACTTTTCTTTTTTATTTTCAATTTATAGTGGATCTGAAACTAGTGACATCATCAAATATGAGAGTTTGAAAAGTAAACCAAGTGCTTCAAGAAATAGCTTCATTTCTAATCCAAAAGATTCATGTTGAATATACTTTGAAATATATCTATTCTGAAGTCATAAAGTATCTATATTGAAAGGTAAAACTACATGTAATTTTCTAAACATCAGCACAAATTTGAAGATATCAGCAACTATGAAACAAAATATGTATTCACTATATTCACAAATGCCTTTAAAATAACTCAACAAATTTTTTTCAGAACAGTCTATTTTTAGTGAAAAATCTGCAGTTTCAAATCATTACCTTAACGACAAAAGTTGTGTACAGGGAAAAAAAAACATTACCCTCCACAGTTTTAATAGTCTGAATGTCTCCTGGAAAGAACTTCTATTAAAATACAGGAATTTTATAAATAATGAAAAAATGGTAAATAAAAGACAAAACATATTTCAGGAGTGCACATTTTGTTAAGTTATTAAATAGCTCAAATGTACATTTACTACCCAACACAAGTATTGAACTGACAGTCTTCAGCTCATGTAAACTTGTGTTTTAATAAGTTAACCTTTCTACCTGCAATTGAAATGGGTTCTGCCCATTGAGTTCTATATAAATTTATAGTTTTTTCACCAAAGATATATAAAATCCATTTGCCTTTGGCTGGGATTTATATTTTAACCCAAGACCCTGGGAGCCATCCCCCCAGACTGTACCTCTCCTTGGGAGGGGGAGGAGTTTATTGTCTGGCACCTAAGATGTCACCAAAAGTGGAAGTGCATCGGTAAATACCTATAAAATCCATTTCCCTTTGGCTAAGATTTATATTCTTCTATTAAGCCAAAGCCCCAGAGGACCTTCTCTTCAGGCAATATCTCTCCCTCAAGTGGGGGCTGGGTTTATTGCCCAGTGACTGAGGCATCCCCAAAAGGGGAAGTGTTGAGGGGGCTTGGAAATTTTTGCACAGTATGGCTATTAAACCAACTTTAAACCATGACCTTTTGTCAGATCTAATTGCAATGTGGATTCCCTCATAAAATACATATCAAACTATTTGCCTGGTGAAGTTATATCAAATTAGATCAACACATTTTGTATCAAAATCTTTAAAAAGAAAATTCTCTGGAACACAATGGATCTGAACCTCAAAAATTTTGATCTCAGAGCATGGGCCTGGGTAAGATTGTGTGGAAGATAGTTTTCCATGCAATAAGTCTTCACCGATGTTGTCCAAGAGAAAGATTTGGCACCAGTATTGTAATAAAGTTGTCGATTCGTAAATACGCTTTTAAGTAGGTGCACAAGGGGGTCGTCAGTGATGTTTTGACTTGGTTCATCAGGGAGTTTCGTGTCTTTCAACATCATATTCCCCATCACCAAGTCGACCCAATCAGGGGAGATCAACCCCTGATTCCCCCTTCTGATTGAACACTAACAGCTACTCTGGCCTTTTTTAAAGAATAAGAGGAAGAAAGACCACGTGTTCCGCACATCCGATTGGATGTTAGTAACAACCAATCTGCTGCGCGGACTAAGTTTTAAATGGCCCGCGGTTGGGACTGGTTTCTTTTCTTATTTCGGTGGATTGCAGTTTCGATGGATAACTGAGGAGGTAATCTTAATATTCCTAAATCTTACCCTATTTCCTTGAGTATTTTAAGGTTTAATTATTTGCCGTTTTCATTTTGTACTTTTCCTTTTGACGGGGATACTTGAACTCAACGCTATTATCACATTTTATCGTTAGCCTGTTTCTTAATACAAATAATATCTACAAAAGAGGGAAATGTTCGTATAAATAAAGATAAAATAAATTAGACAAATGTCTTACGTTCGAATAAACATTTTTTAAATTATATTTATATATATGTATCGCTAAAAACCGATGACAAACTGATAAAATAAAATGATATATATACAAACGATATATGGTAATGATCAAGAAGAAAAACACTATATACGCGTTATGGTTCCGATTTAAAATATACAAAAATGTGAAATGTTCGTCTAAAATAAAATTAAATAAATTAGACAAAAGGTCCGACGTTCGAATAAAAATTAAATAAATAAAAAAACAAAAAGTCTTGCGTTCGAATAAAAAAAAAACAAAAAAAAAAAACAAACATAGACGAAAGGTCTTACGTTCGAATAAAGATTAAATAAATAAATAAATAGACAAAAAGTCTTACGTTCGAATAAAAAAAAAAAAAAAAATATATAAATAAATAAATAAAATAGACGAAAGGCCTTACGTTCGAATAAAAGTAAAAAAAAGTCTTGCGTTCGAAAAAAAAAAAAAAAAAAAAATTATGAGAATAATGGACGAGATTTGTCGCGCCGGAACCGCTAAAAAAGGTAAATAGTAACATAAAGGGTACCGCGTATAATACGGGTTTGACATAAAAACATATTTACAAATAATACAATTTACAAATTGACGAGATATATTCTTTGGCTGTACTTGTACAATTCAATTACTCACATTCGCACGCACAAAACAAAAAAAAAAAAAAAAAAAAAATTTAAATGCTTTAAATTAAAATGTTTATAATATTGCCATGTTGCAATTATATTAAAATTATTTACAAATTTACCCGGCTTGATAATTATTTGTTACACTGATGTCCAAGAGCTATCACGCTTTATCCATAACCATTTCGTTGTCCTTTCTGCTGTATTAGTTATGGTCCGAATCGCCTTTCTTTTGTTAGCACCTACTACGCCAATATCAGTTAGAGCTTTGCATAGGGACCTTGCAACAAAACCCCTTACTCCCACCTCGATTGGCAAACAGCTTGACTTCCACCCATTGTTTTTGCAACTCGCTAATAGTTCGTCATATTTTAACATCTTCCGTTCGCGGGCTTCTTCTGCATGCTCTTCCCAAGGCACTGTCAGTTCCCACATTATAACCTTTTTAATATTGTTAGAGTAGAACACTAAATCGGGGCGTAATAATGTTTGCACGATATGGTTAGGGAATTTTAGTCTTTTCCCTAAGTCGACCCTTAATTCCCAGTCTGTTGCCTGTAACAGAATATTTGCTATGTTCTTGTGCTTTTTGGGGGGTTTCTCACCAGCTCTATGGAACTCTATGGCTCTTTTATCTGTGTTTAAAGTATTGGTGCTGATGGCCATATTAACTATCTTTGCTATCTCTTTTAATATGGTTAGGGAATTTTAGTCTTTTCCCTAAGTCGACCCTTAATTCCCAGTCTGTTGCCTGTGACAGAATATTTGCTATGTTCTTGTGCTTTTTGGGGGGATTCTCACCAGCTCTATGGAACTCTATGGCTCTTTTATCTGTGTTTAAAGTATTGGTGCTGATGGCCATATTAACTATCTTTGCTATCTCTTTTAATATTTCATCATGCCTCCATCTATACCGGCCTTCCGTTAGTGCTGTCTTACAGCTACTTAGAATATGTTTTAGGCTTCTTGGACGCGAACACAAGTGGCATAGTGGCGATTCTGTCTCGTACCATCGATGGAGGTTGGTAGGACTGGGAAGTGTGTCATATACAGATTGAATCAGGAATTTTATGTTGATGTCATTGCTCCATATATCCGACTATTTGATTTTCCTATAAATCATGGATTCCCAATTGGTCCACGCACCTTGTTGCCTTAGTCCTACCATCTTTGCCACCCTTTTCTCCTCCTCGCCCTTACGTACTTCTTCTTGTATTAAAAGGTTCTTTTCTTTACCTTTGGCTCTGTCCACCCGAATGGTAGGAAAGAACCCTAGGCCAGCTCGTCCAGTAGCTACGGCACCTAATATGGCCTTTTCGCGGAGTCTTTCTTTAGCGACACGCAATGCGTTCTCTGCTCTCCATTTTCTTCCTGAGTAGACTTCAATGCCTGCTCCAGCCACCTTTGGGTCTTTGGATAACTCATACTGCATTATTGCTCTAATTTTGGTGACTTTGTATTCCTCTACTAGGCTTTTGAAAGGAAGTTGCAGAGCGTTTGTGTTGCCATATAGAGCAGCACTGGTCAAACTTTTCGGTAGGCCTAACCATCTTCGTAGTCGTGTGCTAATTCTTTTTTCTAATTGTTCTATATGAGAAGACGTAAATTCATAAATAGACAATGGCCATAAGATTTTAGGAAGAATGGCATGCTGATAAATCCAAGATTTAAATCTGCCTGGCAAGCCGGATTTGTCAACTCTCTTTAACCAAGTTTCTAGTTTGTCTTTTGTTTCTTGGATTGCTGTTGCATCTTTTAGAGAGTGATCTATAAGTTTTCCAAGGCTTTTTACGGGCTTTTCCCTGATTGTTGGTATGTCTCCCCCGGTTAGTCTGAACCGCTCCTTATCTAATATGTTACCTTTCCTTAAAACGAGTGACCTTGATTTCTCGGGGTTGAAGCTCATTCGGGCCCATGTGATCTGCTTTTCAATCCCCTTCAGTAGCCATCTCGTGCCAATAACGGATGTAGTAGTTATTGTCATGTCATCCATGTAGGCTCTTATAGGAGGTTGCCTTAATCCTGATCTGGTGACCGGGCCTTTACATTCTGTTTCTGCCATTTTAATTAACATGTTCATGGCTAGACAGAACAGGGTCGCTGAGATTGTGCATCCTGTTATGATGCCTTTCTCCAATTTATGCCATGCTGAGGCTGTATTTCCTGATAACGTTCTCATTTGGAAGTTATTATAATAGTCAGCGATTAAATCAGTAATTTTACTTGGTACGTAATGCCGATGGAGCGCTTCTTCTACTAGTTTATGTGGTATTGATCCGTAGGCGTTTTTGAGATCTAACCACACGATTGCTATATCGCCCCTATTTGCCTTCGCTTCTTTTAACAATTGCGAAACGACCCCTATATGCTCCATACATCCCGATATTCCTGGTACTCCACCTTTTTGCACGGAGGTATCTATGAACTTATTTTTAAGAAGGAAATCTGCCAAGCGTCGGTTTAAGATGCTAAAAAATATTTTACCCTCTGTGTTCAACAGGGAGATGCATCTGAATTGGTCTATCCTTCTGGATTCCTCCTCTTTAGGGATCCAAATGCCTTCAGAGTGTCTCCATTGTCCAGTTATTTTTCCTCTTCTCCAAATAACTTTCAATAACTTCCATAACATCCGACGGAGCTTTGGACAACGTTTGTAAACTATGTAAGGCACTCCGTTTGGACCTGGTGTGGAGGCCGTTCTGGCTGCTTTAATGACTGCGTTAATTTCCATCCAAGTTGGTTCTTTCACGTCAAAAGGCGTTAATGGTGCATTAGGGATTATCAGGGACGCATTTTCTACAAGTTCTAGCTGTCTGTTTGGATCACTCAGAGTTTCTTGTAGGAAAGCATTAATTTCACTATGGGTACTCTCCATCTGGCCACTTCGTTTTTCCCCCAACAGCTTCTGTCAGAATTTAGTTGAAGATATCAGACTGCCTTAGGGACTCCAGATTTATCCACAGTTTTTTTTTGTTTTTTTTTTTTAAACTAATGTTCACCCTATAGTCACTGAAGAACTTTTTTGTGTGAGCAGTAAGAGGCATAGTTTATGAGGATATGTTCATCTACAAGGCCTCATAGATCCTATTAGACTATCAGAACTGGAAAGTGAAGACTAGACAGATCTAGCCCAGATATAGCAGCAGTAAATTACAAATCGGGGATACTAAAATCAAAAAGTACAAAAATTTAAATATCTGGGAAAATAGGACAGAAAGTGTGACACTGAGATCCAAAGATGTATTGGGATGGCCAAAGATACATTTCAAAGGCTTAAGCAGAGAGAAAAAATTTCCTTAGAAACAAAGAAAACCATATTGATCTGTTATGTGATATCAGTTCTCCTGTAGGATAGTGAATGCTGGACAATATCCTCAAAGATGAAGAAGAAACCTGAACCAACAGAAATGTGGTTCTACAGAAGGATACTGAGGATGCCATGGAGGGACATGTGAGCAACAACAAGGTTTTGGAGAGGATGGAGACAAAAAGGATACTTATTCTTAACATCACAAAGGAGCAATTGAGATTTCTGGGGGCACATAATGAGGAGGGATTGCATGGAAAACTTGATACTCACAGGAAAGTGTGCAAGAATGATGGGCAAAGGAAAGTAGTGTGTAACATAGTTCATGAGCTTGAATAACTGGATGGGAGAATGAGGTTTGGTAGAGGTAACAGAAAGACAAAACTTATTAAGAGATACAAAGGACAGAAAGATGTGGAGGACCATGATCACCTACATCTTAAAGGAACATAATAGAAGATTCCATTTTCAAACTGATCTGGCTATTGTAAAAATAGAGCACAGAAGGAGGAGCCAGATACTTACTGGAGCAAAATAGGGAACCAACTCTTTCTTCCAGCATCTTTAGCAATGGATTATATATATATATATATATATATATATAATTGGTAAAGTCACAAAGTAGCAAAGGTTTTTTTGAATACAGCACTGTTATTCTTCTCAACAAATTGCCAACTAAAGATGAAGAGCTCAGTCTGTTTTATCCCAAGAGACAGATGCATGCCTTTATCAACGATAATTAATGAGCACCGTCTCAGCCAGTATTTGGATCTGGTTTTGATGGTTCCATTTTCTGTGCTATGAACTCTTAGTCCATTTGAACCACCATTTCCTAATTGCATGTCAACAGTTTGGGAATAATAATTACTTTAAAATATTTAGGTTATATATCAACATAAACATACTGAGTTTGATAAATGTCAATTTCAGAGAAAGAAAATTAAGTTCATATTTCCAATGTAGTAAATGGGCAAAACTTTGTGTGTATGTGTGCGTAGTAAAAATTCCATTAAGAATTACAAGAAAATATGCTTCTTACATAATATAGTGTATAGAGAATAAAACCTATCTCTCTCTCTCTCATTTATTATATATATATATATATATATATATATATATATATATATATAGAGAGAGAGAGAGATGGGTCTTCTTCCCTATGCTGTGTTGTGTAAGAGGCATATTTTCTTGTAGTAATTCTTAATGGAATTTTTTAGTTTCTGAACACAGCCAAGACATGTTGACCCTGTTCATATAAGAAATAAGCAAAAAACTACTTGGATGTGTTTTGAAACTAACACATATATATATATATATATATATAAGAAAAATGGAATCTTGCAAAAAAAAATCATAAACAGTCAACCAGAGTATTCCTGAAAGATGTCCTTTTTAAGGCAAGCAGTCTCAATATCAAGAGATAGAACATTAATAGTAATAAATCAAATTAAATGTTTGCTTATCGTTTTGTCTTTATCTTTTCTCTCTTTCATGAAGGTTACATTTTCTCATCAGGAGACTTGATTGGAAAATTTATAATGAAGTCTTCTGACAAGTTAAACTGAGTAGAGACAAGAGAACATTTATTATTTAGATAGATAGATATTATTATCAATAGCAAAATTTCCTACTCAAAGTTTCATGTGGCAACAATCACCAGACAGATCTATGGAACCAAGCTATAGTTTAACTTATATACGCCATTAAGTTAAACATTAACTGGGTTCCAGGCTAATCATCTTTAATTTCATCATTTGTAAATAAATAGGCATGTCTATTCAAAATGTGTACTCATTAAAATAATGCCTACAGGAATAAGAAATACTGTCAAATTAAAAAAAAAATTATTAATTGCTTATAATAATGATCGAGAGATACGCTGGTTGACTGTTCATGATTTTTATTGCAAGATTCCATCTTTCTTATATATATATATATATATATATATATATATATATATATATATATATATATATGATCAAGAGAGATTATATATTAGTGATTTCTGAAAAGTTCTCTGCCTTACCAAGTAGGTTAAATAAATTCTGATGTTTAATCATTGATCTCAATATGAGGAAGTGGTTCAGATGTTGAATTTTTCGACAACTTCATATATAAATTCTCTTATAAAGTACTTAATACTGATCATGGGAAATGAAGCCTTGCGAAGAGAATTTGAATTTCAGCTGAGGCTGTTTGCATTCACTTTGTATAAATCTACATCCTGTTACCCTGACTCATGACCAAATATCTTTATAAAAATGTTTTATGACTGGAATGTCACAGTGTTGAACAGAAACGAGTAGTGAGTGAAAACTTTGCCAAACAATCCTGACAACAGAAGTAGTAATAACACGAACAGTAAATAGCTCTTATTTCCATTTTGTTGATCACCTCAATAGGAATAACCTCTTGAGTGACAAATAGTATAGATTTCAATCGCCCCTATCCACTGCTGATATGACCAAATGTGATTACTCAGAATTAATGAGGCACTTGATATAAAGGATTACTGCACAATCTCTAGCTATGGAATCACTGGAAGATTCTTCTCAGTTATAAAGTCCTTCCTAACAGGTAGAGCCCTGAAGATAGTTGTTAACGGCAAGTCCTCCAAGTCCAAGAGATTAACGCAGACAGCCTCCAAGGCTCAATTCTTGGTTCAACCTTCTTCTTACTTTACATAAATTATCTGCCTAAGAGCATACTCTGATCATTTGTGAATATCTATGCCAATGATGCAATGGTATATGAGTGTACCTCCAAAACCAAAGATGACCAGAGCTTAACAGCTGATCTTTCCTCTGAGCTAACTCTGACAGCTTAGTGGGGGGAAAACTGGCTGGTTATATTCAATGTCTCAAAAACCAAACTAGTGACATTTCACCATTGCCAATCAGACCCAGAACTTTCACCAATCATGATGAACAGATGTTCCCTCAGGGAAGTTCCATGCCTTGAATGCCTATTGGGCCTCAGTCCAGACCTCAAGTGAAACTCATCCCTATAATTATATACTGCAAATATGGTCAGTTCACTGTACTGCTCCAGAAAGAAGCTGAAACCTCCTGCTATCATCTACCTTTACAAGAACCAGATCAGAACAAAAATGAAGTACTGCTGCTATACATAGGCAGGAGCTGCTGAATCTTTACTTTCTACTTTCAGAAGAGTCCAAAAGCATCTCCGGGTGAATAATTATTTTCCACCCTACAACCCCTTTCCCACAGATGAGACATTGAAAGCCTCTTACTGCTCTATCACTATTTCCATGGAAAGTGCTGAGATGATCAATACTCCTTAGTTCAACCAGTCCTAATATTCATGGCTAAGACCAGCCATGCCTCACACATTGTAGCAAACAATCCTTATTCCCTTTGGTGAGAAATAAGTTCTGCTCAAGCAACTTCTTCCCATGAACAACTACCTTGTAGGACTGACTCCTAAGAGGATGCTTCTTCAATCACTACAATCTTAACCTGTTCAAGTCTAGGCTTAGCTGTTATTTTTCCCCACATATCTGCATAAGCTGTGCCTTTTACTCTGTACCTCAAGTGGCCTTTGGACCTTGTACAGGGTGAACAAGAAAAAAAAAAAAATCAACCTTAACAGGTTTGAATACACTTCATGATTCAAATTCTTTCATGAAGCTAACAAAATTTTTTGTAAGTGAAAAATTTTCCAATATGCTAAGATTTTATATGAGAGCCATTCCTAAAACACTTTTGGTGCTGGATGAGAAAAATATTTTAAGACTGCATAATGAACTTGAAACTTTATTTTCTTTTATATATAACTGTTATCAAATTAACTTTTCAAAATTCTGACATCATTGTCTATTTATTTAATTAAAATGAATTATTCACATCATTAAAACAAAATAAAATTCATTCAGCTCATGTACCAAAGTTGCAAAACAAGAAAAACTAAAAATCTTAAGGAAATGTTTGACAATGCAGTATTTTTTAAGTAATTAATTTTTTTTTTTAATTTCTCATAACAATCAACATTATATTGAGTGGGTATATGTGTCTCGGTAGACATCTTGTTTTTTTAATATGAAATTAATGTCTCGTGATTGAAAGTCCCATTAAAGAAAATGTGCCTCCTGCCAGGAAACAAACTTGTATTCCATTTCTAAATTGGGGAAAAATATTTCCAAGTTCAGTGTGCTTTACCATTGAGCCATAGGAAGCCATCACATAGTAAAGTTCAATTACTGTATATAAGAAATGTCTTTTGATGAAACCCTTTAAAGTATATATCTGTTAACTTTACTGGAGGTACATTTTATTTGATGAGACCCAATTTTTAGATTAGGAGACATGCATTTCACTGTTAAAAAAACAGATGTTTACTCAAACACATGTAAGCATGATATATGCCTTTTCTAGTAATGAGAAATAATGCAGTATATTTTTACTGAATTGATTAATTAGGATTAGTTTCCTTTTTTATTTTGTTGTTTTTATTACATCATTTCTGCCACTCATTTCTTCAGCCTTCCTCAGGTATCTGCCATGACACGTGACAGAATGAGAACAGACGTTTACAGACTAAATAATGACTACATGTCAATATCCCCAGGTTACCAAATAATATCCCATCTGAGAAATAATGGAAGGTAAATTAGCCAAAGCAATAAAGATAACAAATATGAAGAAATTATCCAAATTCCTTAAGAATGCTTTAAACATTCTTTAAATCTAACCTTCAGCCAGACTTGGCCAACCCAGATAAACCAATGCATTGAGACAGAAAGGATTTATTTCTCCTTCTGCATAGATCTCACTTTTCTTTACTATGCTCCATCTTATCTTTTGGTTGAGTGGCTCATTCAGCTTTTATTTTCCTGATATATCTAGACAGTAGCTATCCTGTGGATGTTGCACATCTCCTGGATAATCAATTTTCTAACTTTTCCCAGTTCTAACTTTCATAAGGTTCAGTAGCCTATACTTTGGCCTTCTCTTGAAGTCTGCCTTGTGGTCTTTTAGTGTACAGAAGCATCCTTTATTCAGTATTTCTCTACTCATTAATTTTTAAACCTATTCCAATTTCTATCTATATTTCTGAGATGGGGTATTGTAACTATTTACACTGCTTACATTGTTCATGATGTTTTGACTGTTGTATGCGCCAGCATTCTTTATGTGATATATGTTAGAATTTCAAACCAAACCATTTATTTAGTCCATGGGGGTAGATTCTTCTAATTCCACGTGCCATGCCTTTTTTTGCATATCTCAGTTTCAGTCCAAGAAGGACACATGGCAAAATGAGTAAAAGCATTGACTGAGTAATCCTAAAATTGACTTGACCCAAGGGGAAACAAAAACTTGGAGAGCCGAGTTACTAAAGGGGATTAACTGAAACCAAGGTATCCAATAAAAGGCATGGCACATAGAATTAGAACAATCTACCCCAGTCGATTAAATAAAGGGTTTAGCTCAAAATTCTAATGTATGTTACCTGAACAAGGCCACAGTGTCCAACGGCTGAAACATCATGAAAATGGCAATAAAGATGAAGACAACAGTCTGAATGATGTAAATATTATAAATACTATTGCAATTTCTCTAGCCTCAGCATTAATGCTATTGATTCAAAGATCAGGTGCTTTCGTGTAAATTTTATTAAGTTTCTGTTTTCACTACCCAATATGAAGAGTATTATTAAGGGGCACAGTTAGGAAGTGTTCAGGTTGTTCTACATATAAAACATCATCCTGTAATTGTAGAAAACCAGAAAATTGCCCCTTAAATGAGCAATGTTTAACTGTCACTTTTGTATACAAAGTTAAATTTGCAGTTGAAGTTTCACTATAATGAATTATATTGATTTGACTGAAGGCATAGCAGTCATTTAATATCATTTATATTGAGTAAATATCTTAATAGCAGTGCTCTGTCTAGATGTATCTGTAAAAATAGAAGATTAACAAAACATTCAACCAAAGATAAAATAGAACATAATATGAAAAAGTAAAAACTCCGCAAGAGGAGAAAATCTTTACAAACTGTGCCAAGAGGAAAAGTTGTCCATCTCGCAATTGAATTAGAGATCAGAAATAATGATGGGATGTATGCATGCAAAAAATCATTTAATAGTCAATATGGAATGCGGATGACACATCTGAGTATTTTTTCTTTTTGTCCGTAATATATGTTAAAACATGGGTAGAGGAAAGGAGCTAACAACTGGTGAAAAAAAGAAATATAACAAAGTTATTGAGTGAGGGAATGTCCACATTGAAAATATCAAAGGAGCTTTTCAGAGATCATTGAATGATAAAGAAGGCTGTTGAAAGAATTGAGAGTCAAGAAGGACAAAAAGTGTGGAATACTTTGTGAATTGGGATCTTTAATAAAAAATCTCCTAGGCAGCCTCCTCTCACCAAAGCAAATATTTTAAAGTATCAAAATTGGGTCAAGAAATACATGAAAAGTGTCTTTTCTAAAGTAATGTTCACAAACAAATCTTGAGTGACACTTGATGAACAGGCCAAAGATGTGCCTGTGGCTAAAAGAAGGCAACAAGGAGGCATTAGTGTTTTGACATGTGCTGGAATTGTAGATCAAACCATTATTGGACCATTCAAAGTTGATGAAGCAGTTGGCACTATTCAGTTTAACTATTGCAATTTTATGAACAAGATTTTCTTTGCATGGTACAAGTCCCAGTTTCACAGTTTCAAAGTGAAGTGTATATTTATGCACGACAATGATCCTTCTCATGTATCTAAGCTTACCCATGAATTATTTGAGCATAAGATTTACAGAAGAAAAGATAATGGAATGGCCACCATAAAGTCCTGACCAAAATCCAATTGAAAATCTATGGTCAATTGTGAAGATGAAATTATATGAAGATGGCAAACAATATAACAGCAAAGCAGACCTATGGAAAGCAATTTAAACTACCATGTTTGAAATTGAACCTGCTGAAGTAAAAAAAATTAACAAAACCAATGGATAATAGAATACTGGCTGTTATTGAGAAGAAGGGTCACTATATTAAAATGTAAGATTCAAATACTTATTATACATGTTTGTTATTTGTTCTATTATATGTGTTAATCAATTTTTTATGATATTACCTTTTTATTGAAGTAAAATGTGATTTTTTTGGTTTTTCCTAATAACTTCAGACAGCAGTTTTTTTAGAATACATCAAACAACTTCAATAAAACATATTGATACTACCTAAAATTTTACCTCAGTCTTTGTTTTGACATCTAAATTGATTGTTTAAAATTTGAAAATTTTTTTCTTCAGATCAAATTTGAATTATTGAAATTTATAAGATTTGCTTCATACATTCAGACAGGGTGCATATATGCAATTTTTTTTTCATTGCTAAATGTATGACATTTATGTTTGAATATTGTATTTTTTTCCTCAATATTAAAAATTCTTTATATATATATATATATATATATATATATATATATATATATATATATATATATATATCTCATTTTCATGATAGAAAAGAAAAAAAACTTTTATCTTAATATTTCAGTCGATGAACACTATCCATCTTCCTGACATTAATATTAATCTTCCATTTTAGGCATTTTAATTGGTTTTGATAGATTTTTTTATCTTGATCATTAATAGATAGTCATGAAACATTAATCTTAGCCTCTCAAAATACAGTATATATAAAGGCTTCAACATTTATATAAGAATAACGATCAAACCACTGCCTAGTTTGCTACAGGATCAACTTGCAATTCCATAGTTTTAAAAAATAGCTTCTTGGGACAACAATCAATGTTGATTGCCTTCAAAATGGGCAAACAAAGGCACAATTCCAAAGAAGTATAAAAATCTACTGAGAATGATTCAGCTATCCAGACAATCCTCTCTCTAAAGTCCTTGGGAGATAGAGAAAGTCTGTCACTGTGTAAAGCTAAAAAAGTTCTTTGATTGTTACATACATATTACCCCAAGGTTATCTAAACAAGTTTGATTAAATTTTGTGAAAATAGGGCAATAAATTTTTTTAAAATAACAGAACTAAAATTTCACTATCTCTAAAAATAGATGGATAATATAAATCACCAGGCAAACAACCCCATAGTATGACCAAATGAATGAAAAAGCTTTCAAAACCAGGATATAAAAAAACTAAATGAAAAAAATGAAAAGGAAACCAAAATTTCACTGTTTATAAAAACAGATAGTTCTACTAACCAATCAGAATGCTTTCACAACCTGGATATAAAGACATAAGCCAATGAGAAGCAGAGTGCACTTTTTGAAATGGATCTACAGATATTTATATAAACAGATGGAAATTGAACCAAAACCAGAGTCAATAAATTCATTTTGTCCATTCTCTATACTGTGGCCATATTAACATACCCAGAAACAAAATGAATTTTTTTTTTTTTTAGGAAAAAGTTTTTTTCTAAAATCTTTTGTTCTGAAGAGATGAATATTAAAATATTCATTAAATAAATTATAACCAAGATGGATTTTTAAGGTTTTTCTTGATTTATTATATATATATATATATATATATATATATTGTACGTATTTAGGCAGCATTTTTTCATTGATGCATATTTCATTAAATAATATAGACAAGTGTTGTCTATTTATTTTATGTAAATTCTTTTCATATCATCTGATAAGCTTAATAACATTATCATTAAACAAAGAAAGAAAATCACAATATTGATACATATTTTTTAATCCTATCTAAGCTTTCGGCTTACATAAGCCATTATCAAAGATGACAAATACTGTACAATATATTAAGCAATACATGGACAAGACCGTGATGATAGTCTGTTTCTGTTAAGCGGATATGTCAGTTAGGTCGAAGGTTATGAACTAACTAAGCACCAAAAAGAATTACTTAACCTTGGACCTAACTGTCATATATACCGTAAGTATAACTGACTTTTTAAAAAAATAGAAATTCAGACGCTATACCAAAACATTGTTAAACTCCAGGATGAACAACTAATAGAAACAACACCAGAATTTAAAGACTTACTTAAGGCTGAGGCATTCAAGGATCGGCATGATAAAAGCAGAAACTCCTCAAAAATACTTTCTAAACAAGTAAAAATTGCCACACAAGGACTACGCAACCACCCCAACATAATTGTAAAAAACGCTGATAAGACCAACATTTTCGTCATCCTAAACAAATTGGATTACAACAAAAAACTTGACCACATACTCCATGATCACAAAAAGTTTAAAAACTCAACAAGAACCTGACCAACCAACTAAAATCAAAGCTTTAATAAACTCATTACGGCTAATAATGCTGAATAGAACTCTTTAAAACTCCCTAAAATTGTTGGTGATTCTAGACCTGGTTACATATACGGCACTATAAAAACACATAAACCTAACTATCCTCTCCATCCTATCATATCGCAAATTCCAACTCCTGTATATCAGCTAACAAAATACATTAACCAACTCATTACTCCCTACCTTCCTAGTAAATATAGTCTTAAGTCAACATTAGAAGTAATCCAAATCCTAAAAAGTGAAAACCTAACAATGAAATCATAGCTTCACTTGATGTTGAAAACTTATTTACCAATGTCCCTGTTAGTGAAACTATTGACATATTAGGTTGGTGCAAAAATAATGTCGTTTTCTCACATATGTTACTATGTGAGAAAACGACATTATTTTTGCACTAACCTAATAATTATAAGAAATATATACAGTAACTCATCTTTACCCCCACTTAAAATTAATCCTATTACGGAAACTACTATTAGCTTGTACTACTGAAGTCCCTTTCTTAGATCATAGTAATATATATACACAACGTGATGGTGTCTCCATGTGTTCATTACTGAGTCCGACATTTAGCAATTTCTACATGTCGAACCTCGAAAATAAGATATTTACTGATTTTTAAAAACCATCAATCTACCTAAGATATTTTGATGATAACCTTATGTTAGTTAAAAAGACAGATGAAATACTTCAACTTCAAAAACATTTCCAAAATATTTCTGTCCTTAAATTCACGTATGAACTCAATACTAATAATAAAATTCCCTTCCTTGACATATTGATAAACACAAATAATAACAAATTTACTATTTCACCATACAAAAAACCTACCATCATAAATTCATGTACACTTAACTACAAGAGCGAATACAAATATTACTACGAAATAGCAATTATAAAAAATCTAATACATTGTGCAGAAACTAATTCATCCACACAACAGATTTTTTACAGTGAACTAAAGAATATAAAACAAACACTTATTAATAATAGCTTTCCAAATTATATAGTTGATGAACAAATAAGATTCTTTCTTAGAAATCTCAATACTAAACAAATAGTACATAATACTGCTGGTCATGTGTGACGTCATGAGCTGCAGTGCGATTTTTGCTTCCAGCGTCTTATATGCACGAGTTTGTTGTTGCTTGGAAAGCTTCCATGTAAACAGAAACAGACTATCATCACTGTCTTGTCCATGTATTGCTTAATATATTGTTAATGTAATTGTCATCTTACATAATAGCTTATGTAAGCCGAAAGCTGAGATAGGATTAAAAAAAAAATATGTATCAATATTGTGATTTTCTTTCTTTGTTTAATGATAATGTTATTAAGCTTATCAGACAATATGAAAAGAATTTACATAAAATAGACAACACTTGTCTATATTATTTAATGAAACATGCATCTATATATATATATATATATATACTTCCTCATGGACTATCTATTGCTTGTATACACTAGGACTTTTACACTTGAATTTTTGAAGTTTCAGCTTTCACCTTTACCTTCTGTATTATTATATTGTGTTATGTAAAGATTTATTTTGTATTTTTCAATACTTTGTGAATTTTCTTTTAAGCACGACACAAGACCAATATGCATATACACATACACACATTTTATATATATATATATATATATATATATATATATATATATATATAGTGAGAACAGGAGTTGTTATAAAATAAAAAATTCATCCATAACTGGAAACCTCTTAATGACCATAACCAACAAGCACTGTTCAATTTTGTATTGTATTTTTCCAATTTTTGATTAAATAAAAATACAATAAGAAATTAAAAAGACAGTTTTTCAGTCAAATCAAGTTGTTTGGATGAATACTTGCTGCTTCAATTATGTATTTATATGTGTGTATTGACATACCAATTATCACTATATGGTAACACTCAGGACAATACTCAGGCCAAGTCTGATTCTTATGTCTACACTACATCTATAAATGTTATATTTCTGATATTGAGCATTTCTCCCGTAAATACAGAAAATCTTAAGCTCTTTCATATGTGTATATATATATATATATATATATATATATATATATATATATATATATATATATATACATACACACACACACAGAGCATGTGTGTGCTACCAACAGGAGTTATGGTCCCTTTTTGTAACTACAAAAGGCAGTGATAAAATGCAAAATATATACATTGACAAAATCAGTGATTTTTAACATTCTTCAACTGCATGAACAATTTCTGATCATGGCAGGACCCAGTGCCTAAATTCCTTTTCACTAAAGATAGGTAATATGTTGAACTTATGTAGATACTGAAGAATCAGCTGATATGGATGTTGGATGTCATATGCTTTTAACAGATGGAAATCTAGTGTTTTTATTATATCAGTAAGTTTGTAAAATTTCAAAATTCTCTGCATTGTCACATTACATTGAAAATGACAAAACCTAAGTTCACTAATTTTCCAAGGATTCAATGAATAATACAAGTTTGGACATGACAACCCCAGCAGTGTAGATAGTCTGGAATAAGCCAGGTTGATGTACTCTCCTTGTTATCTCTTGAATTAAGACTGAGGTAACTCAACTTAAATATTTTATGTACACAGAGGAAACTGATTTCTACCATATATTTAAATTTATTATATACTTTGATATGAGCTGGTACAGCATTAATAAATCCTACCAGTGTACCAATTTTTACTGCTCTGACAGAACAGTTCTAATCTTTCTCCCAACCTGAAGGTTGGAACAGCCATTGAAAAAATTCAAGAGACTAATCAGACCTAAACATATTTTAAGATAGACAGACATATAGATTACATCTTAATTCAGATCTTATTTATTTTACCTTCTCATCTTTTCATTGATCAACTTTTTTTTAGCTACAATCATTTTCTAGGTGGCAAGACTGCATTTGATATACATGTCTATACTCATCATTATTGGGTAGTGTTTATATGTTTATTCTTATATAAATATATTTTAATCATTTCACTCCAAGCAAGGTGATAAAACTACTAATACACAAGGAATTACTGAGCTTGAAAGAAACTGAGAAAAACATTGTTGAAGAGAGAGGACAATAAGATACCAGGATTCAGGGAGACAAAACATGACAAGATTGACATTGCATTTAAATATTTGAAGACCAAAGTTGACAGAAAGAGAGTTTCACAAGCAAGAACACAGATATATATATTAGATGAAGTCCTTTTATAACCAAGAAAAATAGCCTAGCTAAATCAATAGTTACTCAATCCTCACCAAAATATTCCTTTTGGATCCTCACACATACTTATTCCATTATCTGTTCTATTTTTAAAATCCTCTGCAAATTCCTCTTTTGGGATCACCATCAGCTGCCTAGCCAGCATTACCTTAATGTCATCCAGTGTATTTGAACAGTGTGTTTGGCTTTGTGAAAAGTCAGAAGTAATGAGGAATCAAATCTGGACAGTATCAAAGGTTATAGATCTGGGTGATAAGATATTCTGCAAGAAAAAACACTGCATAAAACATGATGAATGAATCATTAAGATACTCAAAATGACTGAATACTTTCTAGATATCTATGGAATCCATAAATCTTCTGATTCTCACTGTCAATTTCCAATTTCCTTTCAGTGCAGCCTGCATGATTTCAACATGTTTGATTGTTAAATGCTTTCCAGAATGCAGATTTCATTCAACAGATTTCCTGCCAAGTTTGAAGCATAAGAACCAAAATTTTATCTTTGCTCTTTGAGACATCCCCAAAAACCTTTTTAATTGTTTGAATAGTTTCCACAATGTCCAATTTTCAAGCAAAACTTCATGCATATTCACTATGAATACAATGGGCAAAGTCACAATGTAATCTCAGAGACACCTGAACCACTCCATGGGATAATATCTGTTCACACATCAAGAATAAAGACCTTTCTGATTGTTTTTCAAGTGACATTTTGAAAGTGACAATTTCTTTGAAGCACAGATAATCGAGAGAATGCTTCCCCAATAACTACAATCTTAACCTCAAGTCTAGGTTCAACTGTTACTTACTTTTAACGACTTCATTCAATAACACTCTACCTTGATTGGCCCTTGTGCTCAATATAAACAGTAGAGCATAATATTATTTTTATGATTTTTATTTAAAATAAACATTGAGTGATCTACTTCAATTGGGAGCAAATGTATATGTATTAAAATAATAAGAAAGAACAGTGAGATTTATAATCCGGTGTTATGCTCTACTGTTTGTATTGAGTGCTGTTGTTTGTTTTTTTTAAATAAAAATAATTGCTAAGAACACCAGATTACAAATCTTACTGTTCTTCCTTATTATTTTAATATATGTACATTGGCTCCCAATTAAGGTAGAGCACTCTTAATCTTTATTTTTAAATAAAAATCATAAATATATATATATATATATATATATATATATATATATATATATTTTGAACAATAAAAATTAAAAAATTAAAATCCTCAGACACACTGGGTTGTAGATTAATATTCTTTCGTTTTTTTATTATTATTCCATTTAGATTCCTCGACTAGTTTCGGCCGAAATGGCCATCATCGGGAGGAGAAATATTTCTGCTTGCTGCTAGCACTAAACTACAGAAATGAATGTCTTGATGGAGAAAATGAACTTTTGTCTGTAGTTTTCATTTGTTTTTTTATTTTTTTATCTTTTTAACATGAATCTTTTAACATTCCTTGTGTTGGTCAAACAGTCTCTTTTAAGTTGTTATTTGAGATAAGAGCTGGATGCTGCTATGAATTCTCTGGTCAGTTTGACAGTTTTATTGGACTTGGTGAGGGGATGTGTCTCTGTTTAGTGTTTGTTTGTGTGTGTGTGTTATTTGGTTCTTAGGGAGTGAGTGAGTATGATATGTGTAAGCGTGTGTATTGCTGTGGGTGTGTGTTATCATTTGGCTCATTAGGGAGTGAGTGCGTATGATGTGTGTAAGTGTGTCTATTCGTGTGGGTGAGTGTATAAGTGTGAGGCCTCCACACCTCCGTAAGCCTGTCTGTCTTGTGTGGGTGAGAAATGTGGGTAGTTTTTTTTATTTGTTGATTTAATCTATATATTGTTAAATTTGTGATTTAGCCCGGCTGGATATTTTGTTTTTAGACGTTGTATCCACTTATTTTCATGCGACTCTAAAATCTTTCTAATGTTATCTGCTCTGAACTTTTCTATTCTCTCAATTACAGTGAATTTGGCATGGGTTTTGAAATCGTGTTTTTCCAGGCGGAAATGTTGTTCTACAGGTAACAATTTTTCATGGGGAGTTGACAATTCGTTTACGATAATTGTTAATTCTGTAGTGAAAGGGCCATTCAGATTTTCCTACATATTGTTTCTGGCATAGTGTGCATTCTAGGAGGTAAATTATGTTATGACTTCTACAGTTAGAATCGTGGTAGATTTTGAAAGTAGATTTAGTGACTGAGCTAGTGAATGAATTCGTGTTTTCAACATGGTTGCAACATAAACTTCTTTTGTTGTTGCATGGTTGGGAAAATCCTGTTGTTTTTGTTCTTAGTTTATTACGGATTACCTTGTCCCCCCGAAATGTGGTTACTACCTATGATTTCTTTTAGGTTCTTAGGTCTACGATATGCAAGAAGGCCAGGTTCCTTAAACAGTTTTTTTAGGTCTGGTTTGAGATGTAGTATTTCCCAGCGACGTTTGATTATTTGGGATAGTGGGGGCAGAGTGGGGTTGAAAGTGGTTACTAGAGGGATGCGGCTAGATTTATTTTTAATCTTGTACATTAGGGTGTCTTCTCTAGGTGTGGAAATTGCTTTATTTATTTGTTCCCTGATTAGGTGTTGTTTATAGCCATGTGTTGCGAATTGATGCTCCAGATTTTCAATGTGTTTATTTAATTCTTCATTTTTGGAACATATCCTTCTGAGTCTAAGTGCTTGTGAATAGGGAAGGTTCTCTTTGAGATGTTTAGGGTGGGAAGACTTAAATTGTAGATAGTTGTGTGTGTCGGTGATTTTAGTGTGTAGTGTCGTTTGTAGTTTCCTGTTTTCATCTATGTAAATGCGGGTGTCTAAAAATGTTACTGATGTTGTGGATTTTTCATAGTCAAACTTAATTGAGTCGTGCACTGTGTTTAGGGTCATAAGGAATTGGGTAAGTTTGTCATCACTACCCGTGTATACAAAGAATATATCATCAATATATCTTGTATAGAATAGGCAGTCACTACCAATGATTGGATAGATATGGGTCTCCTCAAATTTTCCCATGAATATTGTAGCATATGATGGAGCTGCTATGGTGCCCATGGCACAACCTCTTATATATATATACATGTGTGTGTGTGTGTGTATATGTGAATATTTTTCATAACATGTTCATCTTCAAACTAAATAATGGTTTTAGTAGTGTAGTTACATTTATACTTTTTTTTTTTTATTTAAATCAATATCACCCCAGTATCAGTAAAGTTAATAAAACATAAAGGGTTACAGGGTGTGGAAGTATTAAAAACAGAAGCATTAATAATGAGAGGGAACAAGAAAGGGTAATCAGGGGGACAGTAGATAGTGATTGACATTGCATTTGAATTTTTGCAGATTAAAATTAGCTAGAAATAATGAAGCCAGGAGTTCCACAAGTGATAACTGCAAGAAAAGAAACTGTTAGCATAAAATTTACGGTTACATCTGGTTAGCTCAACTGTGAATTGATGAGATCTTGACACCAGTCTACTACTGTGCATAAATTCAAAACATCTAGGTACCATAGCGAAGTGATCATCTGAAAAATTACCATGAAAGTATTTATAGAAAAGGCACAGACAGGTAATATCACAGCAATGGGAAAGTGACTGAACTGACCCCCAGATCAGTATCAACAATATTGCTGGTTTTTCTTTGGATTTTATCAAAGAGCTCAAGGTAAATAAGAGGGGCACTGGACCATATGTGGCAGCAATATTCTAACCATAGACAAATGGTAGACTTATAGATATGTAAGATAGATTCTGGAGAGAAAAATTATCTCACATGTCACAGTAAACCAAACTTCTTAGCAGCTGACCTAGCAATGGATTCAATATAGTCTTTCCACTTCAAGTCAGCTGATAATGTTAGCCCAAGAAGGTGCAATAAGTCACTTTCCTGGAGGCTAGCATCAGCTATGCTGATAGAAGGCAGAGGGAGACCTCTAGGATCATTGATGGAGAGTTTAGTTTTGGAGGCATTAAAATTAACAAGCCATCTTTGGCCCCAGTTAATCATGGACTTGGTCATTTTGGACATCAGCTTCCATTTGGACCTGGTCTCACTAATCAGCTTTACTATCAAGGTAAGAGTAAATGGTTGTGTCATCAGTGTAAAAACTATATATATATATATATATATATATATATATATATATATATACCTTATCTAATAAATGCAAAAATGTCTGTCACACTTTTTCGATTAAAGGGACATAACTCTCTAAATTTCAATTATCTCACCTTATTTATCTATCTTCTGTATAATAAATGCAAACATGTCTGTGTGTGTCACACATTTTCAATTAAAGAGACACAACTCTCCTAAAAACTCTTACATCTGGATCTGTGTTCAAAGACTCAGCCTAAAAATAAACATGAGAGTTAGAATTACTGGTGACATTGAAGCAGGAAGATTTGCTGCTTTGCTGTTGCAGAATGGAGATATTTCACTCCCAAATGGTTCTGGAGTTTCAGTCTCAAGTATCCAAGATTTGATTAACCATGTTTATCCAAACATTAAAGATATTTTCATAAATTCAAACTGGCTTTGTGAGATTGCCATATTAGCTCCCAAGAATCAAACTGTGGATAGCATAAACTGGAAATTTATCCAAGAAATTTCAAAAGAAAGTATGAAATACTTTTCCATTGACACTGTGGTTGAACAAGAGCAGACAGTGAATTATCCAACAGAGTCCCTGAACTCATTGCATCTAGCATGCCATCACACAAGCAAGAGAAAATGTGCCAGTTATGCTATTGAGAAATCTGGATCCTCCAAAGTTTTGTAATGGATTGAGGTTAATTGACAAGAAGATGCTTTCTCATTTCTTGGAAGCAGAGATCTTTACTGGTCCAGGAATGAAGGAAAGAGGTTTAATTCAAAAAATCTCATTAATTTCTCCAGATCTTCCTTTTGAGTTCAAAAGACTTCAGTTTCAAGTGAGAGTGAGCTATGCAATGTCAATCAATAAATCCCAAAGACAACCATTCAAAGTAAATGGACTTCATCTGATGAAACCTTACTTTTGTAGTTTATTGTTGCCTATTGCATACAGCATCAGTATGCCTAACAAAAACAAATCTCCACCAACAGAGAATCAGATTGCAATAAAAAGAGTTAAGGCTGCAGTGAATAAAAACCCAGATTAAACAGCTGACAAGAGAACTTCCCTTGCTGAGAATATGCAAAGACTTAGGGACTCTCAAACTTCTGAACAAGCCGAAGGCTCAATCAAGAGCCCTGTACAGAAGCTAGCTTAAATGCTACCCAAGAGGGCAACTTTTAAGCTAGTATATATATATATATATATATATATATATATATATATATATATATAGTGGGAAAAGAAAGAGAACAAATGTTTTAAATTACAAAAGAAATGTTATCACCTGTTGCATCAAGATGTGTAAATTCATCAAACTTTCTTTTGCTTTCATTTTAAACACTACTCTTTTGAAATATGCCCCCACTATTTCAATAGTATTTTTGTGAAGAAAGGAGATAAATTTACATCTAGGATGATACAACTTAACAAAAAGGATTCCAAAGTTAGTGGACCTTCTATAGATATTTACCTTGCTAAATTACTTTCAATGTTAATTAAAACTGTATTCTTTAAGTTGAATTATGGTCACTCTGATGATGAACAACTAATGCCCTAAGTGTATTTTTATGTAAAAGTTACCTTTTTGTTCTTTCTCAGGATGGAACACATTACATTGGAGTTTATTCCATTTTGTCATTCAGTTACTCACTATTAGTCTGATATATAGCGTTGCATATTATATATATATCTATATATATATATATATATATATATATTTTATTTAGAGTTTTTCAAGATTTTTTTTTTCAATTAAAAGGCCAGTGATTACTCACCATTATGAGATATATGTAAAATATTTTGGTCAGTGGTTCCAGTGGATTGAACATCTTCACAGGAAACAACCCAACAGTCTCCAGGACCTTCAATCATAGCAGCTGCTCTAGCTTCAGAATTGTTATCAAATTGGGAGGTTTCTGTTGGGTGAAAGTATTTCAGGTCTGCTGCAGCATTCACAAGACTTTCATGAGCCAAAGAGATTATGTGCTTCACCTAAAAGCAAATAAATGAAGAGATTAAAATCACTAATTGATTATCATTTCAATATATCAAGATCTACTAGTGTTTGCAGCTTACCTATTTATATATTTGGGAAAATAACACATTTATCTGTTACATTATAAGAAAAATTCTTTTAACTGTAAGCTTAGAAGCAAATAAATGTCTATTTTGAAGTGTAACCCTTAAGACATTTTAATTTTATTTGTTGGCAATATTAGAAATTTACACAATTGTTGTCAACAACACAGCTGTGAATTTATTCTGTCATAATAAAACCTAGAGTTACTGAAGTTGACAAACTCCTGAAGGGCATTATCATCCTAGTTAGCATGTAACTAAGTCTCAGAAATAGTGGCACTCAGTAAGGTCTGTTAGTTTTCTTTAATGGCATATCAACTTCTTATGGGTCATTGAATGCTAAAATCTAATTTTCTTGGGAGCTTAGAAATAATAAAAGTATTTTATTCTGCTTTCACAGTTGAATACATGGTAAATGATACTCAGCTTTTGTGAATATACATATTTGTGTGTACATTACTAGAGGCAGTGATATATATGTTTTATATTGTAATTTTGTTGAAATATTATTTTAGAATACAGTTTGATTTCTTTAAGAAATTGTAGGATATTATATGGATTAATATCATGAAAGACTTCTTTCATGTTGATTGTTTGGTTTATTTTTCTTAGCTAAATATTTTGAATGTAATTGCATACCTTCAACTACAGAAAAAAGGTATTGCTGATCATTTTCCTATAAATATGTATTGCTGGTAATTTTTTTTCATATAAAAATGTATTTTTATACTTTCATAGCGTTTTATTTTTATACTATTTACATTATTCAGACTATTGTCCTCATCTTTGTTGCCATATTTATCACAACATTTCAGCAGTTGTATGTTCCGGCCTTCTTCAGGTGGTTGGAATGTCGAACTGAACCCTTTATTTCACTCGTTGAACATGGCACAGTGGATAAAAGTGTTGGTTAGATCCAGTGACAGGACCCAAAGAGTTGTGAGTTCAATACCTGGTTAAGGCGGTGAAGAACTTGGAGAGGAGAATTAACAGGAGATAACTGATAATTGGCATCCATTATACATGGCATGTGGAACTAGAACAGCCTACCCCAGTTAGTGAAATAAAGGGTTCAGTTCGACATTCCAACCACCTGAAGAAGGCCGGAGTGTACAACAGCCAAAATATAAATATGGCAACAAAGATGAGGATGATAGTCCGAATAATGTAAATAGTGTACATAATACCTCATCTCAGAAAAATAGACAAATACTGTTTTGTTTTTGTTTGAGGTTTCACTATTTGCCCATAGTTGGGACCCTAACATGTGCTACCACACCTAGTCAGGGAATACCTTGGAACAGCAGAAATTAATAGGTGGTTCCACACTCATCAAAACCTCCAATCTCCCAATCAGAGGCCTTGCTGCTGGATGCAGTTTATCATCATAGTAAGGGAAAGATTCAGTGAATAAGGTGAGTAGTGAAGTATCAGTTTTTGCCAGGTGGTTTGTGAAGTATGGAGTTTTGTATCTGGAAAAATGGCCTGTCCTTTGTACCACTTCAGAATGTAGTCCCACCTCCCACCCTGCTCTATCTTTATATGAGTCAGATCAAACCAAAAATGGAGTATTGCTGCCAAATCTAGGCTGAAGCTGCCCAATCCTCAGCTTTGTTGGAGTTCAAAAGTATTTGTGCAGCATTGTGGGTGATGAATTGTCCTCACCCCGAAATAACAATTGTTTTTCCATAGAGGAAACACTGCTAGCCTCTTGCTACTCTACCACTGTTTTTACAGCATATGTTAAAGTGAACTACATTTGCTTAGTTTCACCAGTTCAGACATTCAAAGGTAGGAACTACTATTTTATGTACACTGAGTTGATTCCTTCCCTTCATATTCCATTGGTGAAGAGTAAGTTCCATTCAAACAGCTGCTTCTGTTGCATTGCAAAACAGACTCCTAAGAGAATATTTCCCCGGTCACTACAATTTTAACCTCTTCAACTCTAAGGTCAACAGTTATCTATCCTACACATCCTCAAAATATGCACCTCTTGATCCCTCCTTGTATGCCCACATTCAGTAACACTCTACCTTGAGTGCCTCTTGGGCTTTGTATTGGGTGAAAAATAGAAAAAAAAAATGCTGCAAAATACTTGCATTTTGTGTAGCATTTCCAAATCCTGACAATAGTTTCTGCCATGATGTAAGAGATTGTAATAAATTATTTATTACAATACCTCCAAATAGTCAGAAGGATATTTTGGTTGTGAAGATATGTTTTGGGAAGGTTGCAGTAATTGTATAAAAAAAGATACATTTACAATTATTACTTAGAAATCAATTCTACTTTTCATTTTTTTAAAATAGATATATAAATTGCAGTAACGATGCACACTGCTGATTATCAATCAAATAATCAGGTACCTATTTCTGCATTTTGTTCATTTTGCTGATTTAAGAAAGATATCTTCCAACTGTTATATATGATCCCAGTTTTCACTAGATGTTACTGGGTACCCCCAAAATGTACAGGTTGTTGACGTAACCATGTTTAGGATGTGCACAGGCAGGACAAACCAAATGATAGGTAGATATATAAGCACCCATCTGAGTGTTTTATAGCCTTGTGAGAATGTAGAACCCATATTTGGAAAAAAAAAAAACAAACTCCAAAGCCAAACACAACACTAGCTAAAAATAAGTGACAGTATCTGGAGTTCAATAAATAATAATGTTATGTATGGTAATTGTAATGCTGAGAATAGGTTTTTCCATAAAGGAAATATTTGACATTCATTGACCAAATATTTAGCATTACTTTGGGTGGAAATTTATCAAATCTTTGCTTCACATGGCTGAGTGTGTCTCCCTAGATGATCCTCCATAGCTTCCCTAATCATAGTCAGGCTCTTTTGGATATCCAGATCACCAGAAGCAATTTTTTGGAACCAAAACTAATGGTCCATTTTGAAGGCTGACTTTCACCTTCCAAGTAGCATTGAATTCTGGGAGAAGAACTTCTTGGTCAGATAAAGAACTTTTCATTACCTTAATGTTGCGTGTGTGTGTGTGTGTAAGAGATAAACATATACTTGGGTAGCATGAATTAATTCAAATGTGTTTTAATTTCTGAAATTAAATGGCAAGGTGTATTTGTTTCATTTCCTATTAGAACTTTTCTATTTTACATATAAAGTGTCACACATGCAAATCAAATTTATAAAGAAATTAACCAAAATTCCAAAAATAGACAGATATTTGATAACTTAGTCAGAAGTGAGTCAAGCCAAATGTGTTTTTGCAACCATCCATGTATATGCAGATACACATATTTTTTTTTTTTTATTTTCATCATTTCACCCTAAGCAAGACAATAAAGCCACTAAGATGCAAGGGGTTTCTGAGTGTTAGAGAATAAGAGGAAAAATACTATTAAGGACAGAGACCAATAAAAGAACAAGAATTAAGACAAAAGATAATGATTGAGATTACATTTAAATTTTTGAAGATCAAAGCTGATTGGGAAGCAAGAAGATGGAAGTGAGTTCCACAAGTGAGAAGTGCGGTAGAAGAAACTGTCAGCACAGAACTTATTGTTACATCTAGCTAATTAAACTGTAAAATGATGTGACCTTACTGCCAATCTAGTACTGTAGTTAAATTCATAAAGTTGAGGTACCATAGGGGAAAGTTCATCCAAATAATTACCATCAAAGTATTTATAGAAAAGGTACAGGGAAACTACATTAGGGAGGCAGGAAAGTGACTGAAGCCAAGATGCCAGTTCAGGACCAATAACGTTTCTGATTCTTCTTTGGATTTTATCAAAAATCTCTAAATATATAGCAGGAGCACCAGACCAGATGTGAAAACAATATTCAAAGCATGAACAGACTGGTACATTTATAACTATGCAAGATAGATTCTGGTGAGAAAAATTGTCTTGCATGACACAGTGAACACACTTTCTTAGCAACTGATTCAATATAATCTTTAAACTTCATGTCAGTGGAAAACACAAACAGCAGTTGATAACTAAGTCCAGAGCCTGACAAAATTACTAGCTGAATTTTGATCTGAATCTTTTACTGGGTAATCTTCATAATTTTTGATCTGAATCTGTTACTGGATAATCTTCAAGCAATGTAGCTGAAAGTAAAATATTGGGTATTGATAAAGAAGGAATTCATTATTTACATTATTCGGACTATTGTCCTCATCTTTGTCGCCATATTTATTAAAACGTTTCAGCCGGTGTACGCTCCAGCCTTCTTCAGGTGGTTGGAATGTCAAACTGAAGAACACATGGCACAGTGGATAAAGGCATTGGTTAGATCCAGTGACAGGACCCAAAGAGTGTGAGTTCAATACCCGGTTAAGGCAGTGCAGAACTTTCAGAGGGAAATTAACAAGAGATAACTAATAACTGACATCCATTAAAAGCATGGCACGTGGAACTAGAACAGTCTACCCCAGTGAGTGAAATAAAGGGTTCAGTTTGACATTCCAACCACCTGAAGAAGGCCGGAGCATACAACGACCAAAATGTTGTAATAAATATAGCGACAAAGATGAGGACAATAGTCCGAATAATGTAAATAATGTACATAATACCTCATCTCAGAAATATAGACAGATACTGAAGGAATTCATTATATAAAATAAATACTTTTTTCTGTCTAATGCTACAGAATTACTAACAAAAGTATATATTTAAGCACTAAAGATTCATTTAAACAATATTTATCAAATTCACTTGATATGTTTAATTTTTCATTGCATTTTTTCCAATTTTTTAATAGATTGTTGCACATTCAGATCAAAACTGTGGACATCTTGGTCATTATCAAGAACTAAATGTTTATGAATTCTCGTGTTCTTTTGGATATTGCCTCTACTAATAATCAAAAAACACTAAACACACAAGTATCACACTCTCTCAAAGATTAACTTTTCATTTATCAGACATTGTGCAAATATCACATCACAAACAAAATGCAACTATTAACATTAGTAGAAGTCAGTTATGTGCCATGTGTGATACATGCTTGAGCGATCATGTATCTTTCAATACATAACTGATGAGACAGATTTTTTTTTCCATGCAGTAGGTTGCTATGTCTTTCTGCAGAAGACCAGTTTCCATCCAAGGTCTGTATGGCAACTGAACCTGGTCTGTCCTGCTATTTACCCATAGCTGGGGGGAGAAGAAGAGGATTCATACCTTTATGTCAGGGTATTAGCATGTAAGTGAATGTAATGGATTCAACAGGAATTCGAACTTGGCTCTCCGATTCCTCAATCCGAGCTGCTATCCATTACTCCACTTTAACCATGAGCAGTCTAGATAACTGAAATGTGTAGCATTAAGAATTAAAGTGTCAATGTAAAAGAAGACTCCAAATGCTCAAAGCTATTATTATACAAAACCTGCATTAAATATCTTTAGACATGCTTCATGGTAGTGATAGTTTGTTCCAACAAGATAACACCCATCTCTATATCATATGTAGATAACCTGAAACTGGTTCCAAGAAGACTTGGCCATCTTTCAGATGTTCCATTGGTCCATACTTTCCAGATTTAAACCCCATTAAATATGCATGGCATATTTTCAAACCTCACTAAATTCCCTGCAATCCTACTCAATAAATACAACTCAGTAATAGACTGAAAATGGAACATCCCAATATGTGAACTATGAAATGGAGATACCCAAATCAATCAAGTATATGAATTTAAATATCTAGGAAGTATTGTAATAGAGGATAAAATATGTGGCACCTTAATCTGAAGGCACATTGGAACAAAAAAAGATGTGTTCTAAAGACTAAGAAAAGTATTAAGAAACAGAAAAATTTCATTAGAAACAAGGAGTGCTGGATCATTATATAATATCAATCCTCGCATATGGCTGTGAATGCTGGACAATCTCATGGATGAGGAAGTTATTTCAGGCAACAGAAATGTGATTCTCTAGAAGAATACTGAGAATATGATGGACAGAACATGGGACAATGACATTTTAAGGAAAATGGAAACAAAAATAGTGCTTATACTTAAAATGAGAAATACATAGATGAAATTTCTAGGAGAGAAAATGAGGAAAGTAGACATTGAGACTTTGACACTCACAGGAGTTAAATGCAAGAGGAACAGAGGAAAGCTGTAAGTAATCTACCAAACAAATTTGTCTAAGTGAAACTGAGAGGGATGGTGAAAAGGCAAATCTTACTAATAGCTACAAAGAATAGGAAGCTGTGGAGAGCTATGATCATACACCCAATAAGACATGACAGATGTTATTACATAGCTTGCTTTAAGATTTTTATGTTTTAATTTATATAGATATATATATATTTTTTAATCATTACAACCCAAACAAGTCTTCTTGCCTGGCCACTAAGTCACATAGGATTCCTGGGAGTGAAAGAGTATAAGAAGACTTTAGTGAGGAGACAGGGCAATCAAAGAACAGGATTCAGGAAGATAACAATTGACATTGCATTTAAATTTTTATACTGAATATTTTAGGTGGCAGGAAAGCAAGAAACTGGAAGGATTGGTTTGGTTTGCTTTACAGCATATCAACCTCAATAGGTTATTTAATGCCAACAAAATTTTTATTACTGATAATATTTATTTTTCCAAAAATGTACTGCTGGTATTACTGGTACTAATTTTTTCCTTCAAAAATGTATTGCTGGTATTTTTTTTTCGAAAATCTATTGCTGGTAATATTTTTTTCAAAAATGTATTATTGGCATTAAAACCTTTCATAGTGTTTTAACCCCAGTTTGGGGGTTAACTGTTTGCCCATAGCTAGGGCCCTAACAGGTGCTACCACCACAGGTGAGGGTGAAGCTGGGAAGATCAGCAATTAAGAGGTGGTTTCACGCTCCTCAAAACCTCCTGATCAGAGGTCTTGCTGTTGGATGTAGCTTATCATCTTACCTGGGACATAAGGAACTGGAAGAGAATCTCACAGGCAGGAAAAGAAACTATTAGAAGAGAACTTATGGTTACATCTAGCTATTCCAACAGTAAAACAATGAGACTTACTTGCTAATCTAGTACTCCTCTTAAACCCTGAGAAATATATACATGTATGTTTATATTTAGGCAGCATATTTCCATTCAAATAGGTTTGGTTAAATGATTTAGACTTATCAAGTGGATTAGTTTTTATTGTGATCCTTTGAAGTTTGTACCAAAAAATTAATCCACGAACTTGAAATTGATTAAGTTTTATAGCATATCAACCTCAATTGGTTATTTAATGCCAACAAAATTTTTGTGAACTTGAAAGGATCACAACAAAAACTAATCAACATGATATGTCTAAATTATTTAAGCAAACCTGTTCGAATATATATATATATAAGATGTATTTTGTCACCTAGAATTCTCTCAAACATAAATAATATGAACAAGTTCTATCGATTTTGTTTTTTATTAAATCTTTCAAATTTCCAAATGAGCTGTTTTGTGTTATCAGTAAATTTGCCAAAATTCATATTAACTATTATTTTATTTTAATTTTCTTCTGCATACTTTCAAACATTGCTACATTCATTTTCAAGGATTGTTCTATGTCTAATAACAACTGATTTTTAATTCTGGTATTCCCATATTCGATGGTAACAATTTTCATTTTGAAAATGAATGTAGCAACAAAAATATAATATAAAATACAAGTTAATATGAATTTCAGTAAATTTACTAATCACACAAAACAACCTATTTAGAAATTTGAAAGACAGAAAAAACAAAAAAAGATTGATAGAACTTGTGCATATATATATATATATATATATAAAGTGGAATCAACACCCAGCAGTGACAGTCTATTTCATGCATAAGCACAATTTTCAGTGTTTCTCTCTCTTTTATATATATATATATATATATATATATATATGTGTGTGTGTGTGTGTGTGTGTGCACATTTCACTAAATATGACAGACAAGGTGCTTTGATTTAGTTTTTTATACAATTTCTCATGTGTTCTAATAATTTATTCTTTTCAGATGATAAATTATATAAAAACTGTCCGAATGTTCTTTTTTTTTTTTTTTCCAAGTGCTTTCGGCTATACATTTAGCCATTTTCTAGGATGAAATATTTTAACTGTTAAATAAGAAATAGTTTGTTACATGTATGTTTGTATATAATGTTTTAATTTTTTTATTTCACAAAAATCTGAAAAGAAAAAAATTATTAGAACACGAGAAATGGTATAAAAAAACAAAATCAAACCACATTGTCTGTCGTATTCAATGAAATGTGCATGAAAGAAGGATTGCTACCTATATATATATATATATATATATATATATATATATATATCCCTGTTTAAGTCTAGAGCTAACCATTATTTTCCCCACATATCTATCTCAAGTAACCATCTACTTGTGACAAGTGGCTCTTGTACAGGGTAAACATTATATATATATATATATATATATATATATATATATGAATTAGGTGTATTTAGGCTGCAGTCTTTCATTTACACAAGCTTATTAAAAGATCAATGAAAGTCCTCTGTTAAGGATTTTTTAAATTCATTTTTGAAAGTTTTGGATCATTTTCCTGGTTCGCTGGTTCCCAAAATGCATGAATTTAAGCATACTACTAGGTTGGCATCTCAGTCTCACCCTTTCACTGTCAAAACTGTTAAATGTTGCCGTCTCTTCTACTCCAATAGCTACATGTCTTGCACTTCCCATCTGTGGAACTCCCTTCCTCTTACTTGATTCTATGATAGCTATAATCTTCAATTATTCAAATGCAATGTCAATCAACATCTTCAGTTGCCTTGATCTAATTCCCCATCCTTCTCTTCATCCTTTCCTCTATCATGCCTCTTTACTCTTGCTCCAAATCTCAGTAACCCCTTGCATGGTACTGGTACCCCTACCTTGCTTGGGATGAAATGCTTAAAAACATATTTAAATATAAACAGTTCAATGTCTCAGTACTTTTGTCTTTCATAAGCCATTATCCAAGAGTTTAGGAAACCAACATAACATGCAGTGATATGATATTTGAAAAATGATGAAACAGACACATCACAAAAAAACAATAGCCATTAAGAATTATATATATATATATATATTACCCAGGGAAAAAATAAGTTCAGACAACATAAATCAGATCAAGATTATTTTCACTTTTTACACATGAAAAGCTAGCTGTTAGTGAAAAATATTTTGATAGCCAAAACAAATGATATCCTGTTTTACTTTGACAGAGCCTCTTGTTGTGCAACATTAGTTGCTCCCTCATTGTGTGCTGGTATGTAAATGTTATTTGAGGATTCAAAACTAAAACAACCAATACAGAGCTGATCACAAGAACAGCATAAAGAAGTTAGGTTGAAGGCCAGAAAACTTGATAGATTGCCCTTATATCTTGTTGACAGTCATGCCAAAGTTGAGCCTCACTGGAGATTGCAGTCACTTGAATTCCAAGGGAAAATCTGCTGAATTATGGAAATTTGGGCAATGAATAGATTCTTTTAGCCTACCCAAGTTAGGATAGTTCTGGCTTATGTTTGACATTTAAAACAGCTGAAAAAAACTGTTTAATCTAAAAGATTTTAGGTTGTCTGAAAATAGTTTCTAGTGTTGCATTATTTTTTTTTACAAACAAAACAGAAAAAAGTAAATATTTTAGCCCTTCAAGTTAGTTCAATTCAAATCTGACTTCTGGTAACCATCAATAACCTTGGAAATAAATGCCAACTATCCTATCATCTTTTTTTTACTGCCTGTATACCAATTTATCTCCAAGAATGTAAGTCTTTTGCCACAAGGCAGATTCTAAAAGCTACATACTAATTCTATATCTAATGGTGATCTCAGAGGTCAAAAAATGACTATCCATTTTACCATTTGTGAGATCAAAACTAATTTTGTATTCTATAGTAAACTCAATATCTTGTGACATTTGGATATAAATGTCATGCAGTACTTCCTCAATTATCTATACACCTTTGATCAGGGGGTGAAAAACATTTGGATAATTCAAAATTCCAGATAATTGAATACCTAAATTATCAAAAAAGAATAAAAAACATTTTCTGGAAGAAATTTCATATTGATCAAAGTTTTGTCCAGTTTATCTTTTATGAAAAAACAAAAAAAAACATTAATTTTTATGTTTCTGGCTGGCCTTGCACTTTTCTACCACTCTCTACTGAAGCTAGTTTAAAGTAGATGTATTTGTAAGGGTAGCTTTTTGGTTGGCAACCAACTTACACATTTGTCAAACATAATCATTGCTTCAGTGTTTGAAATTAAGCATTAGGGCTGTTGAACTCTAACATGAACAATATCATTATCATACAGTTAGTTGATCATGAACAGATGATAATGTCCTTCTGGGCAACATTTTAAAATACAGCCTTGTTGAGCATAGTTATCTAAATTCTTAAAACATATCAGATAATTTTAAAACTTTTAGACGATTACTGTTTTTCTCTTCATTTCATGTCTGGATAAGCAAAGTCCTGAAAATCAAGGTATGGATAATTGAGGAAATACTGTACTTGTTTATATTAATGTTTACTTTAGTTATGGATAAAAGGTGGAATTACCTGCCTTTGGTGTGAGCTGGACTTTGGCAGAAAAGATGAATGCAAAGTGTTGAATGAACTACAGACTTGGGCAAATTAGTAGCTGAGTGCAATTTTTTTTTTAAAAAATGACAAAATAATGTTTTGCATTAATTATACATTGACACTTTTTATTTGTATCTTAAAAGAAAATTTTTTTTTTTATTTTTCAAAATGTTTTCAATTTTTCAGAGAAATGGAAAAATGATTTAAAGATATTGAATTTGTTTATGAATCTAACGAAACAAAACAAAGTATAGCAGTTTCTCAAATGTGCTAGAGGTTGAACTGGACATTTAACAATACTGATCTCTTGTGGCTTTGAATATCCTCTAAGGTCAACCTTAGACATACAATATTACTATAAGGTCTTTTCAGTTAGCCATGCAAAGACAACAACCTGTACTTTTCAAATAGCAATAATATCTGAACAGAATATTTTTTTTATAACTTCTTTATCTGGGCACTTGGCAAAGATCATTCTTCTTTTAGCATTATGGACTGGCACTACAGAATCTCAAACAAAGAACTGTACCAAATAACAGTAACCACATCACTTGAGGACTACCAACAACTAAAATGGGTTGCACATGTATCTCAAAAAGAAAATAATGACATAATCAAGATGTTGACATGCCACACAATTTCAATTAAAAGATTGTGAAGTGTTTACTTCACTATCAATAGTCAAAAGAGTGATAAAAGCTACTGGGCTTGAGAAAAATTGAGAAACCTTTTCTTTTCCTAAAAAAGTGTTTTAAAAGATATATATATATATATATATATATATATATAGCATAAAAAATAATGCCATTTATTTTATTACATTACCTACTGACATCTGAGGTGAATATCAAGTGCATGGTAGAATAAAGGGTTCAGTTCAAAATTCCTAGATGGTTACCAAAAACAACAGACATCTGAATAAGGTTAGAGATTACAATGCAATGCAAATTTGTACAGTTTTCCCAAAGGTAGCATTAGAACATGTGATTTCATTTCATACATCACTAAAATTTATGACATATATACATATTTTGAAAGGTAACATTTCAATCCATCTTTCTATATGATTAATGCATGGTTAGTAAATTTTAAACGTTACTATGTTAAAAGAGAAAATCAAGAAAAAGGATATCAATTTTTGTCATCTGAAAAGGAAAAGATGTTGTGCAAACAGAAAAAATGATATGTACTATTTATGGGGATGGTGTCATAGCTGAGAGTACTGTTTTTAAGTGATTTGCTAGGTTCAGAAGTGGAAATTTTCATCTGGAAGACCAAGAATATTTCAGCAGGTCTGAGATCACTGATGATGATCAAATTGAAAATCTGATTAAACATAACTCAGAAATGCATGGCATTACATAGATATTCCACCTATCTCATATAAGCATTGTAAGACATTTGAAAATACTTGGATACATGAATTACTATGATGTTTGTGTTCCTCAGTATTTAATAGAAAAAAAAGTTTAATGGATTGCATTTCCAGCTGCAATTCTCTGGTCAAACAGAAAATGAAAGCTGGTCTACATCTGAAGAAGGTGATGCTGTATATCTGATGGGATTGGAAGGACATTGTAGATTACAAGCTCCTTCTGCAAAAATTTTCAGAATGTAAAAAACATTGTATAAACAGCAAGAAGTATATGTGCCATTTATGTAGATGGTATAATAGTTGAAAATATTGTTCATTAATGGTTCAGGTTCAGAAGGGGAAATTCTGATCTGGAAGACCAAGAACATTTTAGCAAGTCTGCAGTCAATGACGATGATCAAATCAAAACACTAATTAAAAGTAATCCAGGTCACATAAGAACATAACAGAGAAGCATTGTAAGGCATTTAAAAACACTTTGATATATGAATTACTACAATGTTTGGGTGCCTCACAAGTTAACATCAAAACATTTAATGAACTGCATTTCCATCCATGATTCTCTGCTCAAACATAACAAAACTACCTATTTAAAAGAAAAAAAATGATCACAGGTGATGAAAAATGAATTGTTTACAATAATGTGGAGCACAAAAGGACCTGCAGAAAACAAAATGAGTCACCATTAAATACTCCAAAAGCCAATCAGCATCCAAAGAAGGTGATGTTATATATCCGATGGAATTTTGAAGGGGATTGTATATTCCAAACTCTTCAAAATCAAACATTGAATTCAGACAAGTACTGTTTGAATAGAACTAATTAAAGGTAGCTAAGAATAAAAAAAAATGTCTGAAATCAATCAGAGTGGTGTTATTTGTTGTGACAATTCCAGACCTCACATCTCTTTGTAGATCCAACAGAAATTGGCACAGGTTGGTTGGAATATACTATTATACTCACAGTATGCTCTTGACCATGTATTTCTGGATTAACACTTATTTTGGCCATTACTTACTTCCCTTAATGGGAGGTACAATATCATCATCATCCAGAAAAATGCCAAGTTCTGAGAGGACAGAAACACGAAGCTGCTCAAAGATTATGAAAGGCAGTGGAACAAAATGTCATATATGTGGATGAATAAATTCATGTACAAATACCTTAATATTGTCAATGAAATTTACTTAAAAATGCTACAAATGTTTGCTTTGATTCAATAAAGGACCAAAACATCATGAGTATAACAACAAGGATGAATATATTTCTCTGAATAGAAAGACATGTAATAAAGAAAAGAAAAAAGAGGAAAATGAAGAAATCAATTGATAAATATGAAAGGATAAAAAATATAATCATTTCTCCTGTAAAAATCTAGATACATAACAAAATATTTAATATAATTTAATTCAAATCAGACAGTTGTTAATTTATTATGGTTGAAATATTTATATTATAATCATGTTTGGATGTTCAGATTAAGATCTTAATTTGTTTAGTACTGAAAGGAAGTCTCTGAACAACAGTAGGAGTTAGAATAAAAACAATATTCTACAGTAATTAAATTCTGTTTTTCAACATAATACACAATAATACACATTTTTCTGTTTGTTGGGAAAACAATGAGATAAAATTAAGTTTGTTTTGAAAATTGAATTATGGTTACCATTTTTATGATTCTGTCGGTTTTATCAAGAAACATTCTTTCTGGAAAAAGAAAACTGTGATATCCAAATAAGAGGAGAACTGTTCTTTTTCTGCATGGCTAGTTAAATAAAACTCTGTGAAGTGAATAATATATCTAAGTCGGTATCCTTTCTGGGCAGAGAAGTTAATTCTGGCTTGCAGTGCTTTGCCCTGATTGGTTAAACATATGCTGTGCTTAACATTAGAACCAGTTATGAACAGATGATTTTTCAGAGCAGCCTACAAACCGAAAACAGTTAATCAGTCTGTGTTAAGACATATGTTCATGTAATACAATCACATAATCATACAGCCTGTCACACAGTTAAAATTTATAACAATCATATGTTCAGTCATAGAAATAGATTCTTTCTCTAGACATATATTACATATATATGTGTGTGTGCACAAGTTCATAGTTAAAAATCCTAAAAGCAAAATGTGTGTGTGCGCATATATATATATATATATATAAATATATATACACACAAATAAAAATACACATACACAATGGGTTACAAAATTATTTATTTTGTATGATAAAATGATATCATTAATTTTTTAAATACTGAACCTTTTTTTCGCATATAAAAGTTAGAATACAATCTTGGGCATTGAATAATTCATGCATAATTCATTTCAGAAACTATTTTTATGCATAAAACTTTATGAATATAACAAACAAAATTGGCATGAACAAAATTATCCATACACTTCAGCTAATACTCAATGGCACATGGCCATTCTTGTCAATAACATTAAGTAAACATTTTCTAGAATATTTAACTAATCTACTATGAATTTTTTCAGCATATTGTCCCATTATTCAATGTAAACTGCTCTCAGTCTAAATTTGATGATTACCTTGAATGAACTTCAAGCTATAAATTTTCTCTACAATTCAGGTCCAGACTTACTGCAGACCACCATCATATGTTGATCTTGCCTTTGAATCTATTTTTCTTAAGGTACATGCATGTTTGATATTATCATCATGTTAAAAAGTGAAATGCCATCTTCCCAAAAACTACCTGGCAAAATCATTCAAATTTTAACAATACATTTCATTTCACAATCCATTTTTTCATAATTCTAAGGATTTTAAACAAACAATTCATTCAATTTCCACTAAAATACTTCCAAAGTATAAAACTGTCCCTTCCCCATGTTTTAAATTAGAAATAGTGCTTTATAGTGTTCATAGCTTCTTTTCCTTCATACTTTCTATGTCTGATTTCAACCAAATAATTCAGTTTTAACCTGATCACTTCATAAAACTGAGTTTCAAAAATCACAATCAGTAGGCACATGCATATTCCAACTGAGCTTTGTAATAACTTTTGAACAGAGGTGTTTTTGTTGCATTCTCCATTGTTAAACAATATCTTTCAGTACAACTTTAGGGTTCTTGCATTCAGAGACAATCTTTCTTTGCAATCTTAATAAGAACTTAGGCTTACGGCAATGGCTTTTATCTTATGACATTTTTTTAATACACAATACAGTTGACTTTGGTGCTGAAAACTGCTTAGCTGCTGCTCCAAAACTCATTCCTGAATTACAAGCATTCACAATTCATTGTTTTAAATCCACAGAAAAATCTTTCGTCTTTGCTATTATCTTATTGTCATTATCTGGCTTGAAGTGATCGATGTACACATTCATTATGGCAAACTTAAGCACATTTAAAAACTTACAACTTACATATACAACCTCATCATAATTTCCTGCCATATAAATAATTATAAATAATTACATTATTATAAATAATGTCTATAACAGTTTTTAATAAAAAATTTCTGAAATGTTTTTATATTTTTTCCATGCCCAAGATTATGTTCTATCTTTTATAGATAAAAACATTTATTTCATTATTTGAAAAGGGAATTATATTATTTTAAATGAAATTACTTGTACTCTAACAATAATTTGACACCTCACTATACACAGACATTGTGTGTGTATATATATATATATATATATATATATATATATAATTATTTATTTAAAAATATGATTTCAACACGCTACATAAGAGTTCTCATGTTACAAAATAAGAGCCGAAAACTTCAATATAATTATTTGAATTAAATTGAATTAAAGTAAGCTCTGTTCCATCTTCAAGCGAAATTTTTTTTTGAATAACTTATTTCTGAAATTTACGTGTTTTAATAGCATATTCATTATTGAAATCAAAATTTCCATGGTAACGGCCAGCGCGATTGTTCATATAGAAAGGGGTGCATGGTGTTAATAATTTGTATCAGTATAGAGTTACATTCATAGATGTCAAGTCAGGGTAAGGTTGGGGTGTCTAAATTTAAAACGGAAGATGATTTTGTCTAGTCTGGTTTACGTGTCTATGGAGATTTTTTTTTTTATTTTTTTTTATTTTATATTTTCTGAAAGGGTTTTGTCTATATAAAAAAAACTGCCCTAACATTTGTTTTTTGACAACTTCATAAAGGGTTATCCTTTTTTTGTAGGGTATTTAAGCTATTTATTAGGACTATGGATTTTTAAAAAATTATATGCTAATTATTCAATGCAAAGATTTGATGATGTTGGCAAAAAACCGTTAACTCATGTCTATTGTTTAATAGATTTTTATTATTTAGAAACTTAATAATGTGTGGTTTCTCATGTAGGCATAAAGGGCATGGGTCATCCCAAGTTTTACAAATTCTAGTTTTGTTTATAATTTTCCATTTTACTTTTGGTGTTTTATTCATTTCCTTCAAATGCCAAAAATATTTAGACAGAGATGTCTGATTTCTTTTATTTATATTGTTGAAAGAGCACTTATGCTGCCTCCATCTGGCTTTAAATTAATTCTTCGTAGATCCAATGTATATCATATTAGTATTAGGACTATTTTTCCTATATATTTTCACACACACATATATATATAAACAAATTCCTTCTACCTACATCATCTTCAACAGCACATAATTACATCATAAAGAAAATGACTAAATAAAATCTCATTACCTACGTCTAATAAACATTATTCTAAATATCAAAACTTAGGACCAAAGAAAAATACATAAGAAAAAACAGAAACAAAAAAAAAAAAAAAATATATACACTATAGATTAAAAGCTGCTAGATTTAATTATTCAGTTTCATAACTTCTTTGGTTTAATTAACTTGTACTAAGCAAGGATACAGAAACTATAGCATTCAATTTTTTAGTGAGTGTGTTGTCTAAAATTTGAAATCCACCAATCCTAAGATTACCATTACCTAGCATGGTAGATTATGCAAAAGAAGCTAAAATTTTAAGGATATTTGATGCAGTAATGGTTTAATTTCATTACTATTAAATATATGATAAAACCCTACAAGCTTAACAATCAGGTCTCTTTCAATTCATGACTAACTAGGCAGAAGATTTTCCCACACTTACTCTGCCATTTTTTCTGCAGTAAACTGGCTGCCAGCAAACAGTTATAGGACCCAGTCTGTCCAGCTATTCAACCCATAGCTGGGGGAGAAGAGATGAATTCATACTTTTCCCAAGGTCATTTGCACATAAGTTAATGTATTTGAACTCTCTGATTTCTTGTGCAGAGGTGTTGTCCATTACACCAGACTGCACATCCCCTTTTATAGATTATTTGCCTGAAAACGGTGTAAAATAGATCGATGGAAACATTTTCAATTTTACATGTATATAGTGATATCTATCAAAGTGTGCACACCTTCATAGATATAATCATGACATTTTTACTGAATGCATATCCATTCAAAAATATATATTTTACATCTATATAAATAAATGTGAATGTCAGTGTGTCACACTTTTTCAACTTTACTCCTAGAGATTGCAGCCTATCATATCATACTATTTTCGAATCAGGCTGATTCCATGAGCAAATTCAAAACATCCAGGCAAACCTGCAATCCAGAAATTTTGAATTCCCAGGTTTTCATTACTGCGATTGTTTTCTATGATGTTTTGTTGTTCAATAACAATTTTTATAACTTGGAAATAAATTTGGGAATAATCAAAATTGATTGCAAAATCCAGCAAAAGTCAACCATGAAATAAAAATAATTGTTTGTACAGAAAGTAAGGACCTATGTACATAAAATTGTCTTTAAATTAAGTAGTGGCAGAAGAATTATCATTGAACTTTTAAAAGGTAACCTTAAGTATTAATGTATTACTTAATACATTATTGCCATAATCAGTTTTGAGTTCTTCTGTAGTTCATTGTTGCCTATTGCAACTACTCCTCTCTACCTATTGTGATGAAGACCCAATCAAGAGTTCTCCACTGGAGCTAGCTAGCCTAATAGGGTGGCTTTTAATTGGTTTGGTTTGTTTTGTTTTATGACACATCAACCTCAGTTGGTTATTTAGTACCGACAACATTTTTATTGCTGGTAATATTTTATTTTTCTTCAAAAATTTATTTCTGGTGATATTTTTTGTTCAAAAATGTATTGCTGGTAATAATTTTTCTTCAAAAATTTATTGCTGATAATAATTTTTTTACAAAGTATTTCTGGTATTAAAACCTATTTTTACATTTTCATAGTGTTTTGACCCCAGTTTGGGGGTCAACTATTTACTCATACATGGCTGGGACCCTAACAGGTGCGACCACCCGAGGTCAGGGTGGACCTGGGAACACCAGCAATTAAGAGGTGGTTCCACACTCCTCAAAACCTCCTGATCAGAGGCCTTGCTGTTGGATGTAGCTTATCATCTTACTCAGGACACAGATGTAGTTTATTGTCATACCCAGGATGGGGAAGGCTTTTAAGCTAGTTAAGATATCAAATTATATCTAATTTCTAAATATTCTGTGACCAAATAATCATCCTTTCTTTTGGTGCATACGTGTGTCTTTCACATCAATATCTATACTGATGACACAACTATTTACTCCTGTCTTAATAGTAAGTCTGATTGGTTCAATCAGGTTAAATTGGCAGCTCATCTCTAAAGTGACCTAAAATCTGCTGTTGAAAGGGGCAAGGAATGGCTTGTTAATTTTAATACTTTCAAAATGAAACTGCTTTTAATTAACCATCTGAGAGACTTCTTTCTGCCTTCCATAAGCATGGCTGATGGAAACCTGATATACCTTTTATTGAATCAATTGCTATGTCTGCTGCTAGGAAAGTTGATTCATTTTATTGTGCTAGACAATTTTTCTCTCCAGAATCTATCTAACATATTCATTCATGCTTAGAATATTGCTGCCACATGTGGTCTTGTAATCTTGCTATACATTTAAAGATTCTTGATAAAATCCAAAGAAGAATCTATAATGATATTTGTGCTGACCTGGCATCCAGGTTTCAGTTACTTTCCCACCACCATAATGTCACTTCCAAGTACCTTTTCTATAAATACTTTCATGGAAACTGTTTTCATGAATTTTGCTCTATGGTACCTAGACTTTATGAATTTAAGCACACTACTAGAATGGCAACAAGGTTTAATCATTTTAAAGTTGAATTGGTTAGATGTAATGATAATTTCTTTGTTTACAATTTCTTTTCTTGCACTTCTCATCTATGGAACCCTCTTCTGGTTTCTTGCTTTCCAGCCAACTTTGATCTTCAAAAATTTAAATGCAATGTCAGTCGTCAATTTTCTACTGACTTCTTGATTCCACCTCTTATTATTCACACTCAGTAACCCCTTATCTCAGTGGCTTTATTGCCTTGTTTAGGGTGAAATGCTTAAAAAAATTGCGTGTGTGTATGTATGAGTGTCATATTTCTGTATATATATATATATATATATATATATATATATATATATTGTCATAATTCTGTGTATATATATCTCTGTATATATGCTTATATACAGAGACATATATGGGCATGTGGCCAAGTGGTTAGAACTGCATTCTGAACATGAGACCTTGGTTTGAATCTTACCATTGTTGATTTATCAGGAAGGCGACTTCCTAATGTTTTCGGACTGGAGATGTCAATCCCAGCATGCGGCAACTTTGAAAAGTGCCTGAAAACCATGCCACAAGTCGACCCAAACCATGTGAATGAAATTGGGTAGACAGAACCCTTGAGGACTGTCAATAGCTGTGCTAGCACAAAGTCACAAGTCATCATGGCTGAGGGTTTCAGTGTGCTGGCCTTGTTCAAATTGTTGATTACGCTAGGTAACACGCTCTTTCCCAGAAACTGTAACTAAGGTCTGCTCAGCATAGTTGCAGTATAAACCACAGGTGGGCTCTGTGGGTACTGAATAAACACAAATGCACCTGAGCAAGCGTCTGCAATAGGGATTGGCTAACCCTCCCCCCACAATAGAGCAGATGGGCATCATTGAATACGAGTGGCCAGTTATACATATATGCATATGTTAATGCACAAACACTTACAATACTTATATTGTTGTAGAGTAGTTTTCACAGTGGAGGCTTGTATTTTAATAAGTCATCCTAAATTAGGTTCGACGTACAAAATGTTAGGAACTTGGAAATAAGAGTTAATGATGCAGCAAATCTAGTTGTGATGGTTGGTACTTAAATGTCCGATATCGTCTGACTAGCTCAACACCACCTGCCCCGAACTGGCGATTGCTACTGCTACTTATTGTCTCTGGAAGAGTCCATTACCATAGAATAGGTAGTATAACATATATTTATAACAAATTCTTTGCCAATAGATGCTGTGTGTGCAAAAGTTTCCAGCAGAAAAAAGAATTATTCAATCACACATTTTCAAGAGTACTGAACTGTTGTGTAGTATTAGTCCTCCTATATGGCAGTGAATGCTCACAGATGAAGAAGAGACTTGAATTAACAAAAATGTGGTTCTACAGAACAATAAGGAAAATATCATGGACCAAATATATGAGCAATGATGAAGTTTTAGAGGAAACGGAAACAAAAAGGACACTTATACTGAACATCAGGAAGAGATAACTGAAGTTTCTAGGGAACATAAGGAAAGAGGGTTTAGAAAATTTGACACTCACAGGACAGATTGAAGGCAAGAGGGATAGAGGAAAACAACACATAACCTACCTAGTGAACTTGAGTAAACAGGGGATACAGGAAAAAGATAAAAATTTCTTGAAAGCTACAAAGGACAGGAAATTGTGGAGAGCTATGATCACCAACATCCTGAAGGAACAAAGCTCATAAAAGATTGGGAATTGTTGCACACACACACACACACACACCTGACATTATCAAAATGCATATATAGTTATGTAATGTATGTCTCCTGTGTTGAGTGTCACAGTGTCATGGTGGTAAGGATTCCAGAAAGTGACCAGACTAAGCATGATCCAATGCCTGGTGGGTAAACAGGCAAGGCCACATTCTATATACGGGAACAAGTCATCAGCTCAATGCAAATTGTCATCATGAATTTGCCTGTCAATCCCAGGTTTACTGCAGTGGCTAGTGTCAGCTGAAGTGTGTGATTCATGGACCACCTCAAACAATTTGAAGCCAAGGCTTTCATACTCAAAGAAACATCCTTTGAAAACACTAGAAGGCAAATAGAAGAGGCAAAGAGGGGCCAAAAAAAAAAAAAAGAAAAGAGAGCTCTCCATCTCCTGAACCCTCTTACCCTATCATGCAGTGGTTGATCACATCTCTTCAGAGACCACATGGCCCCACATCATTGATTCAAGGATCAGCTCAAAAACACTTTGCTGAGGACAGAAATAGATTCTGTCAATGGAAAAACAGAAGCTACATAAAGGACTAAGTGGAGAAGAAAATTCCACAGAAAAACATCAGTCGAAAACACCAGAGGATAAACATAAGAGACAAAGACAGCCCAAGGAAAAATCCAGAGTTCTCCATCCCCTGAACTCTTCGACCCTACCATACAGTAGCAGATCCAACATAGGACTCATTTTGCACAGAAGGAAATGTTGATGAGCATCCCAATACTTGTCAAAAAGTTTCACCAACACATGCCAAATGTACATTAAACAACATCTGCAACCTTTGTCAACAAGAGAAGTTAGCTAAAACAACATTTCCAGACCAAAAAAAACTTTTAAACCAGAGATCAGAAATTATATCCCATATTCATACTAAAAAGTTCCTTTTGGGCTCATTTGAAGTGGGATAAAAAGAATATATGTATATTTCATTTAATTCCCCACTGATACATTTCCAGTACCATTTGATTTTGCTCTCCTCCTCCTCACCTATCACACCTCACATCATGCACTTATTCATTTATTTTTTTTTAAATATAGTGTTCATAAATTTTTATTTTTTTAAAAATACAGCATTAGGAAATTAATTGACTGAAATTGCCTGAAGATGGCAGAATTGGCTGATTTTCTAATTTTTATACTTAAAAAATCTTTTTTTATGTGTATTGAGCACCTTTTAATACTACTGTTTCCTGGTCTGATTCAACTCTGACCATTAACGTCTTTATCATATATATATATATATATATATCATTTCATCCCAAGAAAGGTAGTAATGACACTAGTATGCATGGAGTTAAATGGAGTGAAAGAGAAGACCGAGAATAGTAAGAATTGAGGAAAAGACAAAAGATGAACGGGGTTCAAGAAAACAGAAGATGTTGATTGATATTGCATTTAAATTTTGAAGATTATAGTTATCAGGAAAGCAAAGAAACAGAAGAGAGTTGCACAGGTGGGAAGTACAAGAAAAGAAACAGTTGGAATAGAAGTGGCAGTTGCATTTAGCTATTTCGACAGTAGAAGGGTGGGGCCTAGATGCCAATCTAGTAGCATGCTTAAATTCATGTATTCAGGGCACCAGGGAAAAAAAGCTTGTCAGAGCAGTTAGCATGAAAATATTTGTAGAAAAGACAGAGGGAAGACCTGTCACATCAGTGAAGTGACTGAAGTCTAGATGTCTGGTCAGGATTGATTACATTGCAGACCCTTCTTTGGATTTTGTCAAGAATCTTGATATGTACAGAAGGAGCACTAGAACAGATATGGCAACAGTATTCAATGGTAGATTTGTAAATGTTCAAGATGGATTCTGACAAGAAGAATTTTCGGATACAACACTGTGACCCAACTTTCACTGAAGTTGATGCAGTTATTGATCCAGTATATTCACTCCACTTTATGTCAATGAAAAAATGAGGTTAAGAAGAAGGCATAGTGTGTTGCTCTTCTGGAGTTTAGCATCAGCCATGCTGATGGCAGGCAGAAAAGGTTCTCTGTAGTTGTTAAATAAAAGCAGTTTTTTTTTAAAGTCCCTTTATTTGTCTTCCCACCAGTGTTAATAAACTTTGTGCTAGTTAAATGCTATCATCACCATTCACAATGAACAGTCCCCAGTCTTATTTCAAAATAACAGAGATATACATCAAGGAAAAGACAGTTCCAATTTATCTGATAGTAAAAGAAAATTTGGTTATAATTTATTTTACTTTTTTTGTCTTTAAATTCTAACAAAGTATTCGAAAATATACTGCTGTTAAATTTGTTCAACTTGGATTCATATTCGGAAAAAAAATGAAAACCATTTACGGTAAGTAGTAATTAATTTGTACTGGAAAGAGAGCAAGATTGTTTGTTTTTTTTAGATAACAATGGTTTTAGTGAAACAAGTCTTACTAATTAACCAAGAGCTGGAGGGAAAAGAGGTGGATTCATATCTTTCCCAAAAGTATTTGTACATAAGTCAATATAATGAACCCAACTAAAATTGGAACTTGATGCTCAGATTAGCTATTATCCATTACACCACCTGTACATCCAAGCACCTCGTATTCCCAAGTATTCACTCATCTAGCTACTGACCAGGCTTGAGGTTGCTTAACTTTAGTGATATGGCCATAAGCCTTTGGTCATTTGGTTATATTTTGGGAAGTGGGTCAAGCCAAGAACATTTTCAGCACCCCTCTCATATATTGCATATTTATGTGCGTGTATCTCAGATATGTAGCTGTATCATATTAATACTTATATAACTAGCAAATGACCCTATACTTAAGTGCAGAGATATCACCTACATACCCCAACATTACCATTCAAATCAATCCTGTTATAAAAGAATCAATTCAGAATATCTACCAATGCTTATTTGAAGTCAGTGATTGTGCCAATACTGAGCACAATTCCAATTACATTCAAGGAGATTTTCTTTTTCACTTTGATTCTTTCTTATTTCATAATAGTTTGTCTTTATCTTGATTGGATTCCAAGGTACTGGTTGTTATCTCCCAATCAAAGCAAAGATAAGATGACCTGAAGGACTTTTTTGATCTGATTGGTCAAAGTTGCTTATTTCTGATTACAGATTTTTTTTATTTCTTTTTAATGGAAGGCACAGTATTTGAACTCAAGGTTTTCTATATTTGTATGTCCACCACACCAAGTAAAAAAAAACAAAAAAAAATGATTGCTAGGAAATAAATATTTATTTACCAGTAAGTTTGTTTCATATATATTTATTTCCATATATATCATGATGAATGACCTGTCTCTTTGTCTAACTTTTCTATTGGATAAGAGTGCTTAAAATTTCAGCTGACAACTGCATTTATTATACAATTTGCTGTTAAGAAAATAAAAACAGAAAAAAAAATGGAAAAATTCATAGGATAAATAGCATGGTTAATTTTATATATCATTATACCAACTATGCATTAATCTGTATATATCTTCATTGTTAGAATTTTTAGCACTGTATCTTTCACAGAGGAGGCATGTTGGAGTAATGGATAGCGGCTCAAACTGAATAATTGGAGAGCAGAGTTCGAATTCCAGTCAAATCCATTACATCCAGTTACGTGCTAATAAGCTTAAGAAAGGTACAAATCCTCTTCTCCTCCCCCCCCCAGCTATGGGTAAATAGCAGGACAGACTGGGATAGCAAATGGTCTACGACAAAAAGAAATGGCAATCTATTGTGGGGAAAATCTGCCTTGTCAGTCATGTATTGGAAGATACATGATCGCCCAAGCTAATATCAAGCACGGCACATAACTAACTGATCTTTCACCAAGTATTGCCTATATTCATTAATTTTCTAAAGAATTTCAGACTAAATCATTATTCAATCCATAAGAATATTTTTTTAATCATTTCAACTGAAGCAAAGCAGCATAACCACTAACATGCAGAGGGTTACTGAGTGTGAAAGAATATAAAAAAAAAAAACATTGTTAAGGAGCTAGAACAATAAATTAACAGAATTTAAGAGGACAGAAGATAATGACTGACATTGCATTTAAATTTTTGATGATCAAACTTGACTAGAAAACAAGGAGCTGGAAGAAATTTCCACAAGTGAGAAGTGTGGGAAAAGAAACTATTAGCATAGAACTTATGGTTACATCAAGCCATTTCAACTGTAAAATGATGAGATCTTGCCACAAATAGATTGTTCTTATTCTGTTGTCAATACTACATGACAAATCAAAATAATATTAGAATATAAAAAAAATGTACTTGACTAACACTTAAACACACCCATATTTTACACTAGTTTCTGATGACCTTAGAATGAAATATATATGATTATAAATGACTAAATTAGGATTACAAGTCAAAATATGTAAAAACAATTATATATAAATATAGATGTATCATTAGCTAAATATTATTAATTACCAAATTGTTGGTGAATGTTATACAGAAAATACTGAAATGGAATATGTGTCATATGCCCCAGTCGACGAATGGGTTATAGGGGGATCATACGCCGACTAGGAGATATATACACTCTCACACCTGTGGAGAGATACAAGCTATCTCTCTCAGATCGTGAGAGTGGACAATGGTAAACAAAAATATTTTAAGATCATTGTTCAATTAGGATAATCGAACAGTAATCTTTCCCAGGTCCGCTTCGATTTCAACACGAGTACTGATCCACAATACAAGGATGAACTATAAGGCTTAGCGATTTTTGATAAACAATTTTAATATATACAAATATACATATATAAAAAATAAACGAACAGATAAGCATGAGTTAAAACATCCAATGATCGGATCTCGAACTTATTTTGGGATATCAAATTCGCCGAACACCAAATGGATTCAACTGAACCCGAACATACAAAATTGCAGAAGCCAACACACATATACAAATGAGATGGGAGAGGAGTTACAATTATTGTTTTACATGTGGAAAGGTGTTTGCGAAAAAAAACATAATATTCATGTGTATGTGTGTATGTCTTTTCTACTACGGGCCCAAAATGTGATTACTTATCTTTTGTATTCAGTTCTCTCTTTTTTTTTATATCAATGTCCTTTCTTTCCTTTTCTCGGCACAAACACAATTTCACACACTGCTAGTCTGTAATAGAGGTATACACTTTCTTTCTCTCTTTGTTTCGTCTTTTTCTTTCCTTCCTTTCTTCTGTAGATGGCTCGATTTGCAACAGGGATGTACACTTTCTTTACACAAGTTGAACCACCAGCATATATTTTTATCCGCGTTTTCAAATTGGAATTCTCGAACAGGAATATTTCTTTATACTTCTGTCCGGAGTTGCCTGGATCAAACTGGATAAGTCATCACTATCAAATGCGTCTTATCTTTCCGTTTGTGGACCACTAGCGCCTCGGCTTCGGTCTTGCCTTTTCAAAGTCCAGAGAACAACTGATTCTCGAGTGAATCTTTGACTGTCACGTGACTTAGGTTTTGGGCGCGAATTCTAACTTACTTCCGTCCCCTGTCTAGCTTCTGTCTAGACGTTTTCCTTTACGGGTAATTGGGTCAGTCGACCCTTTTGACCTGCCTTCCCAAAATGTCATAAGACTTCACGTAATCTTTATTCTGTTGCTAGGCAGAAATTAACCTTCATATGTGCATATATGCATGTTTAGCTTATCTGCTTTTAATACCCGTCACATATGACATTCACTAACCTAAGGATTGAACTCATGAACTATATATAATAAGATGTACTTAAAAAAAATTTTATCCATTTGAACACAGAACTATCAGGTGATAGAATGTTGGAGATATAAGCATGTCTGTTCATAAACTGAATAAAAAGATTGATTTAAAATTTCTAAGATATTGTTAAATATGGCAGACTTCTGAAAACAGCTTTACTGTACAATAACTCTTGTTAGAAGGTAGTGAAGGAAAGAGAGAAGAAAGGACTAAACATCAATTGCAAGAAGACAGAATGCATGATTGTTTTCAATAAGAACACCCCAGCATGCAAATTACAAATTGGAAATACCGAAATAAAACAAGTGCAACAATTTAAATATGCAGAAAGTATTTTAAGAAAGGAGGGAAAGTGTAACATTGAAAACTGAAGATACATTGGGATAGTGAAAGTCAGCTTCTAAAAGGTAAGCAAATTATGAAGAGACATGAAAATTTTGTTAGAAACAAAGTAAAGAATATGCTATATAATATCAATCCTCCTATATGGCAGTGAATATTGGGCAATCTACTAAAAAGATGAAAAAGACACTTGAAGCATCAGAAATGTGCTTCTACAGAAGGATGCTGAGGATACCATGAGTCAAATATGCAAGCAATGATGAAGTTTAAGAGAAAATGGAGAAAAAGATACTTATACTTTACATCAGAAAAAGATAAAATTTCTAGGGCACATAATAAAGAAAGAGAGCTTTGGAAAATTTGACACTCATAGAACATCTTTCTTTTCTTTTTATGTGCCATGTTCTTTCAGGACATAGGTGATCATGGCTCTCCACCTCCTCTATCCTTTGCAGCTCTCAACAAGTTCCTTCCATCTGCTTCCTTCCTCAGACTACGTTCTGTCATCCACTTGCTTAAGTCTGCCAGGCATGTCACACATTGTTTACCCTTGTCTCTCTTTCCCTCTATTTGACCCATGAGTATCAGATTCTCTAGGCCCTCCTTCCTCATTATGCGTCCCAGAAACTTCGACAACCTCTTCCTGATATTAAGTATAAGCCTCCTCCTTGTTTGCAACCTCTCTAAGTTCTTATTGTTGCTCACATGCTAGGTCCATGATATCTTTAGCATACTTCTGTAGAACCACATCTCCATCGCCTTGAGTCTCTTCTTCACCTTTGAGGAAATCATTCAACATTCGCTGCCGTAAAGAAGGATAGATGTCATGTAACAGTTCAGTATTCTTTTCTTTGTTACCAAAGATATCCTCCTGTCTCACAGTACTCTACCCAGCTTTTTGATTGTGTCCTTGGTCATCCCAATACGCCTACGGATCTCAGTGTCGCACTTACCTTCCTCTGTCAAGACGCTTCCCAGATATTTAAACTTCCACATCTACTTGATTCTAGTGTTCCTGACCTTCAAATTGCATTTTGGACTCATCCTCTTACTGACGACTATGCACTCTGTCTTCTTGTAGTTTATACTTAGTCCCTTCTTCTCACTATCCATCACTATCTTATAGGACATACTGAAGCCTAAAGTGACAGAAGAAAGTAGCACATAATTTACATAACAACCTTGTGTAAATGGATGATAGAACAAGGTTTACAAAAGATAACACAAAGACAAATTTTACTAAGAAGAACTATAAAGGATAAGAAACTGGACAACTATGATCATCAACATCTTGAAGGAACATGGCTTATAGAAAAAGAGAAATATTCTATTGATCTATTCTTCAGACCTCTTCACATGAAATCCATGATAAAAAAAAGAAGCTTCATATCTTCAGAAATCAAACTCCAACAAGAATTATTGTTACTGGACTCATTAGACTGGACTATTTTCACAGTATTTGGTGTAACAAGTACCCAGGTGATTCCAGATCACATCAAAGGGTGCAGAAGACATCTAAAATGCCAGCTTTGCTAAACAAAATCTATCTTGTGTGGAAATCCATACTGAAGTGCTAACCTGACTCATGCAATAAGTCAACAGACCAATATATGCTGTCTACTTCAAACCTTTTGACTCTCCAAAGATGATCTCTATCAATTATCTGAACTTTAACTCAGAGAGTGTAGTTTGCATCCTTCTTCTTCCAGATAGGGAAAATTCTGATATGGTCAACCTTATCACATTTATGAAAACAAGATACAACAGTGAATTTCATTTTGTGGAGGATTTGGTTACTTTCATGGAAGAAGGTTATAGCACTAATGTACAGGAAATATGAAGAAACTTGAAGCAATACTGACAGTGAGTAAAACTAAAATTAAATAAGAATAGAATTTAAAGAGAATTTTCAAATGTTGATTTATAGTGAGGAAATATTTTGTTTCAAGAAAAGCCAAATAAAGAATATAATTCAAGTTTTGAAATGATCAGGAATTCAAGTTGTAGTGTAAAAATCAGCCATTAATAAAATTTTTGTTTTCGGCTGCTATGCAATCTGATTAAATTACTTCTATTCTGTGGAGACTGAGTAGTAAAATAGTCATATTGAGTTAGTCCTGATGATGAAAAAATGAATATAATAGCATTGTCTACCATCTAGTATATTTCCTTAAAAAAAGCTATCACTTTCAGTCTGTCATATGTATATATATATATATATATATATATATATATGAACATTTCATTGAATACGACAGACAAGATGCTTTGATTTAGGTTTTTTTATACAATTTCTCATGTGATCTCAGATGATATATAAAAACTGTCTGAATGTTCTTTTTTTTCTGAGCTCTTTCATCTATACATTTAGCCATTTTCAAGGTAGAAATATATTAACTGTTAACAAGAAATATTAGGTTGGTGCAAAAATGACGTAATAATGTCGTTTTTTGACGTATTTTTTAACATCAAAAACGACATTATTACGTCATTATTTTTGCACCAACCTAATAGTTTTCTGTATGTATGTATTTATATGTTTCATTTTCAAAACATGGTCAAAATACTGTGTCCATGTTCCTATTATTGAGTGTTGGTTTTTTGTTTTTATTAATAAGGCTTCCATTATTTTCAGCCTTTTTTTTTTTTTCTTTGCATGTAGATGATGATGCTATTACATTTGTGTTGTCAACAAGTATGTAAAAGAATAGGGTCTGCTAGGTTTCTATGAATATTTAAATGAGATCTAATTGAACTATGGTCAGAAAGGTGTAGAGTGTCAAACACATTGTAGTATGGCCTATATAATTATATAAAAATGCTCAAAATAATGGAAGCCTTATTAATAAAAACAAAAAAATCAACACTCAATAATATCAACTATTAACATGGACACAATATCTTGACTGTGTTTAGAAAATGAAAACATAAATACACACATGCAATAAACTATTTCTTGTTAACAGTTAATATATTTCAACACTGAAAATGGCTAAATGTATACCCAAAAGCACTCGAAAAAAAGAACATTCAGACAGTTTTTATGTAATTTATCATCTGAAAAGAAAAAATTATTAGATCACATGACAAATTGTGTAAAAAACTAAATCAATGCATCTTGTTTGTCATATTCAATGAATTGTGGATGAAAGAAGGATTGCTGTCTAAATATATATATATAGATATATATATATATATATATATTTTATATACCTGATTCCGTTTGCTGTGTTCTATCATTAGAAGAGCTGAAAGACCAAAAATGGAGTCCTGCTGCCATATCTGGGTTGGAGCACCCAGTCTTCAGTAACCAGCCTTGATAGAGTTCAATAGTGTCTGTGTGGTCTTGTGAGTGATGAATTATTTCCCACTTGACAAATTTTTCCCCACAGATGAAATGTCATAAGCCCCTCAACTACTCTATCACAATTTCCATGAAAATGTTCAAATGAGCTACTATTTCTTAGTTCCACCAGTGAAGACCTTTATACCTAATTCCCATCATTGATATGCATGTTTAGCCATAATTATAATTCCACAGCCTTTATCAGAAAGGTAAAATAACAAAAACATTCATATATACCGTTCCAACAAAGGCAGTGTAATTATAATTATGGTTATATGCATATATCAACAGAAAGTTAAAATCTTCCTTGAAAACAACAATATATATGAAAAAAATAAATGAACACAGTTTTAAAAGAGAGATTTAAACATGAAATCAAGGAATTATTTTTTAAAAAAAGAAGCCAATTCCCAATTAAAACTCATTGAATATTACCTGATAAACACCCATACTCTACAAATTAGCAAAAAGATACAAATTCCGATGACATTCATTAAATCATGAATAAGTAATGCAATCATATATTATATATATAAGTTACCAAGAAGATTTTAAAAATAATACAACAAATAGATCCAAAAACAGAAAAAGGAAGACAATATGGTTTAATCCGCCTTTCTGTAAGTTATCTAGTATTAATATTGGCAAATATTTCTTAAATCTAATAGACAAGCATTTCAATAATAGCAATCTTTTAAAGAAAATTTTCAATAGGAAAACTTTAAAAATTAGTTATTCTTGTGCTAGTAATATAGAAAAAATAATTAGTTTCCATAATGACCACCTTTTTAAAAAAATTCATGGCAGTGAAACACAGGGAAATAAACCTCCTTGTAATTGTAGGGTCAAAGCTGACTGCCCAGTTGGGGGCTTTTGCACTTCAGAAAACGTTGTATATGAAGCTATTTTTCCAAAAGAAAATACCAACCAGAAAAAAGTTTATATCGGAATTTCAGCTGGATGTTGGAAACAACATTTCTACAATTACTGGCATTCCTTCACCAACAAAACAAGTCTTTGAGATACCAAATAGCTCTATCTAAGCATTAGTGGAATCTCAAAGATGGAGACTTCACCCTGCAAATAAAATGGAGGATCATCTGTAAATTTCAAACTCCCAACAACTTCAGGGACCGATGCAATCTTTGCATCAAATAAAAAATTATTATAATTAAATATAGAAACACCAATGAGTTACTAAACCAACGTAGTGAACGTGTCTTCAACTGTAGACATAAAAAACGTTTCAAAATTCTTGAATAACATCTATTTTGGAGAACTTTACACTTGAAATATTGGATGTTTTCTATGATACTAACACATATAAATACATACATTCACAGTGTTTATATATGATCCTTTAGGGTTTTCTTCCCTACATCATTTATGGATTAATTTTACCTGTTTTATCTCTAATAAATTTTTTGTTATATATATATATTTTTCTTTTTTATATATATATAAAATTACACTTATGTATGTGTATGTATGAGTATGCATATGTACTTATATGTTTTTCCTTTTTTATATATTTGTATATGTGTATACAAATATGTTTTGTATGTATGAAAATGTATGTATATCTTCATAATTTTATATTTTTATGTATGGATATGGATGTATATATATATATATATATATATATATATATATATATGTTTAAAATTTTATGGTTTTATTCACTTAAAATCTTTCTTTTCTTATCAATATATTTGATTTTTTTAAAAATGATCTTTTTCATATATTTTGTTTACATATATTTTTGAAGATGTTTTTGAAAAAAAATGTTTTTTATAGAAATAATATTTGTTCGAAAAATTATTTTTAATTTTAATTATTATTTCATTTTCATAATCACCTAAGCTTTTTAGAAATTACAACGGAACTCACTACATGAATTAAACAGACGTTTGAATTTGTTCCTTTTTTGTGAACTTTAGTCACTGTTACTTGTCATATCTGAATCACCCCTTTCTTTCCTCTCTTCTTATGTCCCTTTTGAATATATTCTCTATTTTTTCTTGTCACATCTAACTGCTTATAAGTCCACCATTAGAATAGTCATAGCAATAGCTGTAAGGGAAGGATGGAAATGTGAGACTAGTAGTGACTTCTCTAGAAAATGGACAAAATTTGATCATGGTGTTATCATGTACCTGCAGAAAAAGAAGGGTTTAACCCCAAAGGACATTCATGTTGACATGGTTGCTAAATTAGGGGATGATGCCCCAGCTTTATCAACATTGCAAAAGTGAGCAGCTGAATTTAGGAGGGGAAGGGAGAGCTTTGAAGATTACCTAAGGTCAGGTCATCATGCAACTTCCACCACTGAGTAAAACATTGATCGTGTTCACTGCATAGTGATGGATGACAGGTGACTGACTATAAATCAAACAGATAATGCTATTAGCCTATCCCATGAAAGAGTTGAGAATATTCTGCACAATGAACTTGGCATGACAAAGGTTTCCTCTTGGTGTGTGCCACGTCTTCTGACACCTGATCAAAAACGCACCAGGTTGATCACATCATGATAAAATCTGACATTCCACATGGTGTCCTTGAACATTTCCTAACCCAGGATGAGTGTTGTGTTCATCACTTTAAGCCATGCAGTAGAAACACACCACCTCACCTGCTCCAAAGAAGCTCAAGGTCATTTCATCTGCAAGGAAGGTAATGGCCTCAGTTTTTTGGGATGCAAAAGACACTGTGCTTATTGACTATCTTCAAAATGACCATGCCATCAAGGGAGAGTACTATGAAAACTTGCTGAGATAGTTACAAAAGGCTATAAAAACCAAGTGCCCAGGAAAACTGATGAAAGAGGTCTTGTTTCATTAGAACAATGCCCCAGCACACAAGTCCTTAGTTTCAATGGCTGCTGTATGTGACTGAGGCTTTGAACTGGTTAATCACCCTCCCTATTCTCTTGATTTGGCCCCATCTGACGATCATCTGTTCCCCAACATGAAAACAACACTTAACTGAGAACTAGTACCACAGTGATGGTGATGTCACATCTACTGTGAATAACTTTTCTAACAAACAGGATGAAAGCTTCTTCACCAATGGGATGTAAGTACTGCAACACCGATGGAAGAAGTGTGTAGACGACAAGAGGGGTACTATGTTGAAAAAAATAAACCTCATTTGGACACATTCCACAAGAGTATCTTGGTCACACTATGAACATTTTAGCCAATATATATATATATATATATATATATATATATATATATATACACATATACGCACACACTAATGTAATGACTGCAGCAGCTTATAGGCACTGTGCCATGTCACAAAATGCCATGTCAGCCTCCATTATTTAAACAAAGACTTACATATAAAGATAGCTGTTTCTATTTTCCTTGCTGTTTCTGCTTATAAAGATGTGCATATATGTGTGTACCATCTGTATCAATACTTGCACTACTATTATTGATATCACCCCCATTAATATTGCTGCTGCTGATGCTATTATTAATTTTTTCCCCCAGTAATATTAAGCTTTTTAAAAATTTAGCATATTATAAAAGACTGATATTAAATATTAAAAAAACAAAATTTAAAACTATTTCTTTCAAATTTTATATATTTCTGATAAAAATTATTTGAATTTTTCTAATATGTTTTGTGTAACTTTGAAGACAAAAATAAAATTACTGTCCTGATTCAAATCGAATTTAATATAACTTTTCCAAGTTTTCTTCCTTCATTTTTTTCTTTTTACCTGAGTAAATTTATAGTCTTTATCATACAATCATAAAATAAAATCATCACACCAGAGGCCAAAATTGTATATAATTTCCTGATTTAAACAAAGAAAATTGTCTAATGATATTCACAAGACAAATATTTTTTTTTTCAGAAGTTGTGAACAAAAGAATCATTTCTATGTGTCTTAATGTTTTTCTTTTTCACATATTCTTTCACGTTCGGTAACGCCTTGTGTCTTAGTAGCTTTATTGCCTTGCATGAAGTGAAATGAGTAAAAAAATAAATATCAGAATGTGGGTGATCATAGATTCTTCACATTTTGTCATCTTTTACTACTCTATGTAATTCTTGCTCTTTAGATTTTCTCTCTTCTTTTGTAATATTTATGCCACCATCTAACCATCTGTTTATCTATTTAATCTTATGAAATATATTTTTTGCTGTTTTCCTTTGAATTCCTTGCCTTGCCTTCAATATGCCTTGTAAGTGTTTAATTCTCCTAGCCTTAAATTGTTAGCAACAGTTTCTCTGTAGTTTCTATTTTCCTTAAAATTTCCTCCTTTCTCACATACTGTCCAGTTGCATAATACATTTTAGATGACTCAAGTTTGCTCTTCAGTGATGCACCATCCTCATCGCCGATTTTGGGTTTGCATCATATCGGCTCAAACAGCAACCCCAACTCGACTCCAGAAGACTCAGGCTACCTCCTTGATAGCATCGTGCTATACACCTCGACATTGCAAAGAAAAATTCAGATATGGCTAGGAGTCCAACTGTTCTTATTGACATACATCAGTCAATGTTAACCAATGAAATAAAGTCTTTTCATGGCTGAGGGGCTGTAAGTATATCACTTATTAATTATATATCAATTTGGTAATCTTACCCATCCCCAAATCATGAAAGGCAACAATTACAATTTCATCTGGTCCTGCTGTTTTGTTTTCATCTTGAGCAATGCTGTCTTAATCTATGCCAATGATACAATGATATATGGGCACACCTCTAAAACTCTTGACGATCAGAGATTAGCAACTGACCTCTCTTCTGAGCTAGCATTAACTTCCCAGTTGGGGAAAAACTGACTGGTTACATTCAATGCCTTGAAAATCAAACTAGTTACATTCCATCACTGCCAATCAGATCCTGAACTACCTTCAGTCACGATGAATGGATGTCCCCTCAAGGAGATGCCATGCCTTGAGAGAATATTGGGCCTTAAACACACACCCAACCTCCAGAAGAGTTCTTACATATGATCCATCAGTAATGATGCAAGTAAAATGATTGGCTCTCTTTAATATTCCAGTAAGTACCAGACTCTTCATGCTACTTTCTACCTTTATAAGTGCCATATTTTGGTGGGAGCTGCCCAGTCCTAACTTTCCAGTCTTGATAGAGTTCAAAAGCATATTCCAAGTCCTTGTTGGAGAAGAATTATTTTCTACCCTCCATCCTCTCACAGGTGGGATTTGGCAAGCCTTTCACTACTCTATCACTACTTCCATGGAAAGTGCTCAGACAAACTACTTTCCTTGGTTCCACTAGGTTTAACCTTCACAGCTAGGACCCACCAATGCCACTTACATTGTAGCAAACCACCCACATTCCTTCTGTATTCTATCAGTGAGAAGTAAGTTCCACTTGAACAGTTTCTTCCCGATAATCACTGCTCTGTGGAACAGACACCTAAGAGGATGTTTACCTGATCACTACAATCTTAACCTGTTCAAGTCTAGAGTTAACTGTTATCTTCCCCTCCTATCCATATAAACTACCTCTTAACAACACCCACTACTCCGAGTGGCCACCACACATAGTACAGAGTGTATCTTACTGTAAAAAAAAATTATTAAAAAAAAAAACAAATTTTAGCATCATAAATTCTTCCATACTTTTTGTAAGCATTATTTCATTTTCCACTATGATTGTTTTTTTCTTAATATTAGGTTGGTGCAAAAATAATGACGTAATAATGTCGTTTTTTGACCTATTTTTTAACGTCAAAAAACGACATTATTACGTTATTATTTTTGCACCAACCTAATATTTCATATATCTTTCTTAAGAGCAAATTTATTGTCCTATATATTTTTTACATACCTTCTAGATCAGTGTCCTTCAATTTTTCAATTTCTTGCTTACACTAATTTCTGATGGTCTTGTTTAATCTCATATTCTATACAATTTCTTGATGGTATCTGTTTTCTCTTTCATTAGATTCAGAATTTCACTTGTCAAACATTTTTTTCTTCATCTTTCCTACCTCGGAATGATTTCTAATCTTGTCACAAGTGCTTCCTTTAAGGTGCTCCACCCTGAACACTAACTTTCTCTAAAGCTTTATATTTGACAAAAATTATACTCAAGATCCTCTTTTGAAATTGAAAGAGGTTTCTAATTACATTTTGCATGAGACAAAATTAAAGTAACTAAACAAATCAAAATTAAATTTATATTAATTTTAGTTTTAGTCTGTGTGATTCTTGTTATTTGATTTCAAAATAGAATTTTTACAAATACTTTTGCAATATGGAAGAAGTAAAGGAAATCATTTTTATAACATAATAATTGGAAAATGACTGTCATATTATTAAATGAAGCTGTAAAAAAACGTTTTGATAGTGAAGACAATAGTTCGAATGGAAAATGCACATGCAAAAATTAATGTAAAATTTCAAAGATTTTTATTCTTCTCTTTATAAGCTGACTGAATTCAGTTTCATCAGTTTTTTTCTCTATCTCTCATATTGTTAGGACCCTCCTCTCTAAGAATAGAAAAAACAAAAACAATTTCTTCTTGTTCAAATTCATTGTTGTTCTAAGTGCTTGCCTTTTATCTAATTTTTGTTCTATCTTTTTTTTTCTTTATTCACACCAAAATAGCAATGGTACAGACAAAGATTTTATGATGTGTAGAATTAACCTCTGAATCTATCTAGTTTGTGATGGCTTCATTATTTTGAAAAGAATGATAAAAAAAAATACCATAGAAAGAAGGTTACCAGTGGAAGGTGAATCTTAGTATTACATAATACAGCAGTTGAATGCCTACTGGGCTAAAAATGGAGAAGTTGTTTGCTATCTAATGGTACAGACAAAGATTTTATGATGTGTAGAATTAACCTCTGAATCTATCTGGTTTTTGATGGCTTCATTATTTTGAAAAGAATGATAATAAAAAAAATACCAGAGAAAGAAGGTTACCAGTGGAAGGTGAATGTTAGTATTACATAATACAGCATTTGAATGCCTACTTGTCTAAATATGGAGAAGTTGCTTGCTATCTTGGACATCAAACAAGATTAAATGCAAGGTGTCCAGCAATTTGGTAGCAGAAACATTCTCAATGCATGATGCATGTGGATGATTTCCTATTTCCTGGAACTGATGGTTTCTACAGAAGTGTCATTCATCCCATTGCAAGAAAATAGAGGATTTACAAAAGGCTGATAAAGAATTTCCATTATGTTGGTTTGAATGTATTAGAAGATAAAAGTAATGCACTTACAGTAAACCAGAATTAATATACTGCAGAAATCCAGGAAATTCCAGTTTCTCTGAGTAGGTCGAGTGACAGTACATCTCCACAAGAATTAAATGCAAGTCTTAAGAGCTCTAACTGGTCAATGGTCATCAGCAAGAGAGACAGCCCAGTATACAAATTACAAATTGGAGATACTAAAATCAAGCAAGTACAAACATGTAAATATCTGGGATGTGTTTTAACAAAGGATGGAAAATGTGACACTGAAATCCGAAGGTGCATTTGGATATTGAAAGATTTCTTTCATAAGCTAAAAAAATCATTAAGAAATACAAAAATCTTGTTAGAAACACAAAAAAGAGTATGCTATATAATGCCAGTCTTCCTATATGTCAGTGAATGTTGGGCAATCTCCTCAAAGATCAAGTTGAAGCAACAGAAATGTGATACTATAGAAGGATACTGAGAATACCATGGGTCAAATATATGAGCAATGATGAAGTTATAGAGAAAATGGCAACATATATACTTAACATCAGAAATAGATAAATGAAATCTCTAGGACACAAAAGGAAAGAGGGTTTAGAGAATTTGATACTCATATGACATATTGATGGTAAAATTGACAGAGGAATGCAGCCCATAACTTACCTAACAATGTTGTGTAAATATATGGTAGAACAATGTTTAGGAGCAAGAACAAAAAGACAAAACTTATTAAGAGAGCTACAAAGGACAGACAATTGTGTAGAGCCATGATAACCAACATCCTGAAGGGACACAGAACATAGAAGATGAACTCACACAAATATAACCAAAATTGAGTTATGAGGCATTAAAGCTAAATATGTTCAGACTGCTAACAAACTTCCATATACACATGAGAACCATTTCAATTCTTTAATTTTTGCTCTTAATGACTTCAGGTTCCCAATGACAGCTCATTTGTACAAAGACCATATTTGCTTATATATCTATTGTCTCACATTTCCATCCTTCCCTTACAGCTCTTGCTATGACTATTCTAAGGGTGGACTTATAAGCAGTTGGACAATCTGAATGAATCTTCTCTTCTTGAAAACCTCTTACACCCAGTCTTGCTTTTACTAACTTCTTTCCTTTAGCTCAGGATTTTTCCATCACTACCCAACATCTTTTGATCATTGTTCTGTACACCAAAACTATTCCGGTTCCTGCTATTTGGCTTTGATGACTCCAGGTTTCCAATAACTATTGGTACAAAGACTATATTTGCTTCTTCATCATTATTCTCTTTTATACACAAAACCCCATTATCTTCTCTGATTCCATTATAATATATTGGGTTGGTGCATAATTATCAGGTATTTTAAAACAATGAAAAAAGAAACATATTCATTCAACAATAACATTTTTAAATGATTATTCTGGAGCATATGATTAATGACACACGTTTTTATAACCTGAAAATAAAATAATATTTTTATTAAAAAAGTAAACAAAACAGCAATTTTCATTAACAAATCTCGCCTATAAAAACGCCTGATAATTATGCACCAACCCAATATGTTTCCAATGATCTTCAATTCTTTTCTTAATATATTCATTTGCATCATCTTTTACAACTTCATAATACTCAAATTCATCCAGGTGTTGTTCATCACATTCACATCATACTTATTTCTTCCAGTAGATTTTCCTCTGCTATTTCTCACTTTCATATGAACAGATTCTTCACTTTCTGGTAAATCATATTTGATTCTTTCGTTCACTTTAGGAAATCTCTGAAAAAGGAAAAAATAAAATTGCACCACCTGAATCAGGGCACTTATAAAATTCCATCGCCCATATACAGACATGAGGTTTAAATTACACCACTGGATTGTCTAAGGCTAATTGGATTTAAGTGTGATTAAGCTATATCTTATTCCTTGGTAGCTGTGAGTTCAATCCCTGGTTCAGTGGAAGACACAGACATGCAATACAAAAATGAATATAAAGTATGTAATTTGTGAATATTAATTCATTTGAGTTCTTGAACTTCTTGCTTGTGGAACTCCTTTCTGGTTCCATGCTTACCAACCTCAAAAGATTAAATGCAATGTCAATCACTATCTACTGTCCTCCTGATTACTCTTCCCACTCATTATTAATGTTTCTGTTCCTAATTCTTCCACACCCTGTAACCCTTTGTGCCTTAGTAGCTTTACTGGTTTGCATGGGGTGAAACTGACTAAAATAAAGTTTCCCTTAAACAAAATGAAAACAATCTACTGCCAGTAGTGAATGAATAAAGGGTTCAGTTAAAAATTCCAAGATGATTACTGAGTGCAACAACAAAAGATGACTGGTAAGTACAATGGCTCAAAGACTGAGAATATAACAGCTAAGTTGAACATGCTTGTTTGAATAATAAGGTATATGCTTCACTATTCAACAGATGTGCAATATTTTTGTCACTTTGTATGAAATAGATTTTTTATCTCCTTTGTCAGTTTAGTTTAAAATCAGTTTCAAGTGACACAGGGCTCACCATATCTGATGGTTGACCATTACAAGTTGGGATAAATGACCCTCCTACATCAATCAACTTGGATATTTGAATTAAAGTGACTGAAATCTGAATGTGCATATCATACGGATGTATTGCACACAATGTACATTATGGCTGAACTAATATCTTTAGTATGAGAAATCACCTGACTGGCACTATTTATTCTCGAGACATTAATTTCTTTTTTTTTTTCTTTTCTTCATTTTTGTTTAAGTATGAAATGTGAGTTATTTATTTTTTTATATGGATTTATTATCAGTGCATGTGTCTTCTTGGATGCAGGGGAGAGCTCAAGGTGCTGACAACTCAGGCAGTCGGCTGGGGCACTATCAAGGCCAAGAGTGCTATTATGCCACCATATTATGTGTCTTGGATTTTTCAAAAATTAAAACTCATAAAAAACATATTTGTGGTCATCCATAACTCAAGACAGATTAAATTCTTTTGGTTATTTTATCAATAGAAAATTATCTTGTCAAGAAGACAGGTGTAAAAAGTGCCATGAAAAGATTTGCAGATCTAAAGGCTAGAAAAAATGTTTTACATAGGATAATGAATGTTTTCTTTAGCTTGTATTAAGTTGTATATTGTTAATAAACTCATTATTCTACACTTTTAGCTTTTCAACCTTGTGAAAATTTAAATTATACCAGTAAGGGCATTGAAGTTCAGCTTGCCTGGGGTGCAGCCAGCAACCCTATGGCCGTCATTACCTGGATATGTCATGTTCAGAATATGAGTTAAGGCACTAATATATATGATAAAGTAGTTTCAAAATATGCTATATTTATGGGTAAAAGTGCTCAGTATTAAAAGCAGAATGTATATAAATATAAAAGTGGACATTAGTGTTAACACAGAACAGGGACAATCTGTTTCATGCTTGAATGCAATCTTCCAGCCATCAAGTATGAAACAAACTGTCACTTAGGGTTGACCACAGTGCACCTATATATATATATATATATATATATATATACACAAACAAGCTAAATGAAATCAGCTCAACTATAAACCCAAAGGATATATTTAAAAAAAGATTTTTTTTAATTTAACTTAAAAATTCTCAGTATTTCCTTCATACGCGTGTGCAGCTGCATCAACATAAACATCACTTTAGTCTATGTATATAGCTGGCCACTTGTATTCGAGGATACCCCTCTAATAGGGCAGCTAGCCAATCCCTGTTGCAGATGCTTGCTCAGGTAAATTTGTGTTTATTCAACACCAACAGAGCTCACCTGTGGTTTATACTGCAAATATGCTGAGCAGACTTTAGTTACAGTTTCTGGGGAAAAGTGTGTTATCTAGTGTGATCAAGAATTTGAACAAAGCCAGCACACTCAAACCCTCGTTCATGATGACTTGTAACTTCATGCTAGTGCAGCTATCGATGGCAAGGGTTCCGTCGACCCAATTTCACTCACAAGGTTAGGGTCAACCTGTGGTAAGGTTTTCAGGCAATTTCCAAAGGTGCTGCACACTGGGATTGATCCCTCCAGTCTGATAATAAATCAACCATGGTGAGATTTGAACCCGGGTCTCATGATCAGAATACGAATGTTCTAACCACTCGGCCATGTGCCCATACTTTAACCTGATGAAATCCTAAAACACAAACATGTTACACAAAAACTTTACATGCTATCATTGCTTTTTCTGAAGTTTTTAGTGAATCTTTGGCATCACCAAGATATATAGAATATAGATCTGAACAAAAGTAGAGAAATGAGACACAGTGAAAAACTTTTCTTTGTCTCATAAACGCACACACACACATATATATATATATATATATATATATATATATATATATATATATATGTATGTGTGTATATATAAAAATGTATACATATACAAGACACACTAGAATTATAAAATTTATCTATTTACATTGTTCAGACTAGTGTCCTCATCTTGGTTGCAATATTCACAATATTTTGAACTTTGTACATTCTGGCCTTCTTCAGGTGATTAGTATTTCAAACTGAACTCATTATTTCATCTACTGGGATAGATTGTTTGAGTTCCAGGTGCCATGACTCTTCTGGATGACTCAGTTATCTCCCTTTAATTCAACTCCAAATTTTTGTTCACCACTGTAGTAGCCAGGTATTAAACACACAACCCTTTGGGTCTAGTCACTGGATCCAACCAACACATTTATCCATCGACCCAGTCACAATACTTCATTTCAGAAATATAGGGAGATAAAATTTATCTGTACTGAAGTTCCCTATTCTTCTGTTACTGATTTTCCATTGTAAATTTCAACCCTTACATATATGTAAACACACACACATATTATTAGCTAATTTTTATTTATATGATTCCCATTTAGCGAAGTGGTTAATTTAACTCTTAACTGAAAAGAAATACAGTATTTTTTATGTATTTTACAGCTTTCAATTCTTTTTCTATCCTTTTATCAGTAATGATTTGATAAAAAAAAGTAACTTTTTTTTACTCACTATCCAAAATCAAGATTAGGCAAAATTTGACCTTTTTTAAGACTTTAAGATGTCTAAATAAAGAAATCAAACTGACTTGCTGTTAATAGAATTTTTCATCAAAAAGCAAAAATAAAGTTTTATAAAAATATATCCTGGCTTTTTCTGAACTCTCATTGTTCTACACAAGTTCATAAGTAATAAATTCATTTTTATGCACACAAAGACTATATATATATATATATATATATATATATATATATATATATATATATATATATGCACAAATGAAAAATGTTGTTCATATATTAATACTACATTGAACACAAAGACACATTATATATGTGTGTGTGTATGCACACACTCCTCAAAATAACTATTATTTTCTATTCTATTAAGCTGTAACTTCAGTTTCATTCTTTCATATAAAAGAACAAATATTCTTAGCTTTGTGAATTTGGAATCAGTTACAATACAAGAATAGAAAAAAAAACTTATCTTTTTTATGATTTATTGCTGGAATTCTCAAATTAGTGCTGATGGAAGACACAGAAATGAAACTACAAGAACTTCTATAGAAGATAGTGAAGGGAAGTGAGAAGAAAGGAATAAATATCAATTGGAAAAAAGACAGAATGTATGGTTGTCAGCAAAAGGAACAGCACAACATGCAAATTACAAATTGGGGATATCAAAATCAAGCAAGGACAAAAATTTAAATATCTGGAAAGTGTTTTCACAAAGGATGGAAGGTGTGACACTGAAATCCAAAGGCATAATGAGATAGTAAAAGCTAAACAAAATATTAAGAAACTGGAAAATTTCGTTCAAAAAAAAAATTAAAAAAAAACAAAAACAAATATTAAACTGTACTCCTATATGGTAGTGAATGCTGTACGATCTCTTGTAAAATAAGAGACTTGAAGCAGCAGAAATGTGGTTCCACAGAACAATACTGAGAATACCATAGACTGAACATCTGAGCAACTATGAAGTTTTAGAGAAAATGGAAACAAAAAAGACATTTGCATTTCATATCAGAAAGACACAGTTGAAATTTTTAGGGTACTGTAGCAAAAAAAAAAAAAAAAAAAAAAGCTTTAAACTGATTGTATTAGGTTGGTGCAAAAATAATGATGTAATAATGTCGTTTTTCAACGTATTTTTTAACGTCAAAAAACGACATTATTACATCATTATTTTTGCACCAACCTAATAGTAATCAATGCCTACAATCAGTTTCTTCTCTCTCTCCCTTGTCCCAGGCACTTGCAGCCAATTCAAAACAGCACTCAGCTGTCTTTTTGCTCACTCCCTCATTGCCCCACTCTTTCCATTTTTATCTGTCATTGACAGCCCAAATTTGCATATGCACAAAGATAACCTTGAAAAAGAGTATCTTACTCCAAGATCTAACTATTTTAAATATGTCACTACAGGCATATAATGAGCAAAGAGGCCTCAGAAATTTTGATACTCACAGGGTATGTTGAAGGAAAAGGGGACAGAGGAAAACAATGCATAACCTACTTAGTAAGATTGTGTAAATGGATGGTAGAACAAGCTTTAGGAGAGATAACAAAAAGGCAAAATTTACTAAGAGCTACAAAGAACATAAAATTGTGGAGAGCTACAATCACCATGCATATTATATAATAAGACTCAATGATGATTAACAACCAAGTTCAATACTGCTTAAATGAGTTTCTTGCAGAGTTCCAGAATCAGAAAGCAAAAATCAAGACAAAACTGTTAAAATATTTGAATGCCCTTAAATATTATTTAAAGAAAATTAAATTAAAAATTGTGACTATTCTGTATTTGTCTATAAAGGTAATCCAAAGAGAAAAAAGCTAATGAGAAATCACTTGTTTTACTTTTAAGAACATACCATGTCCTTTCAGGCTGTATATGATCATGGCTCTCTGCAGCCTTGTTTTCTTTAATATATGTAAAATGCAATGGGTGTTCTTTGAAAAGCTATTAAAACAGTTTCCTGACAGCTCCTCCATGGTTTTGAATTCAGAGTTGTCATTCTCCTAAACTTGTTACCCTTACCAGGGCTATGAAATACAACCTGCACTAATATTTTACCTATAGCTGGAGGGAGAAAAGATGTTGGGTTGGTTGATGTTACAAGCTATCAACTCTTGCTGGGTTGTTTAATGTTGAATTCATTTATTATTATTATTATATTTACTTGGATCAGAAATAGGTAAATATTGGTTATTTATAATTTAGCTTGTAAGCATTAACTTGGTTTTGGTTGCTTTATCAACCTTAATTATTTTGCTTAATGTTGAAATCACAGTCTTTATTATTTTTATTTTTGAGTCGGTGAGTATTTCTTTGGTTCAAGGAAAGGTAAATACTTATCATTTATATCTTACTCTGTAAGCATTTACTTGGTTCAAGGAATGGTAAATGCCATATATACTCATCTATAACCCGACTTCATATATAGTGCAACCTCAGAATTTTTTGGTATAAATTTTAACCCCTGATCCAGAAAAAAATTTACCTGTGTATAGTGCAACAGGTCACAAAAATGCATAATTTTTAACCTCTTCAAAAAAAATTACCTGCGTATAATGTAACCCATTATTTTTTGCATAAAACAACTGATCATAAAAACTTGCACTACAATTGAGTATATATATTTACACATGAGTTTGTAAGCATCTACTTGCTTCAGAGAAAGTTAAATACTTGTCATTATATTGGAGTCTGTAAGCATTTACTTTAGTTTATTGGTTGACTTCATGATATATCAAATCTTACTAAATCATTCAATGTTGAAATTAGTAATTTTTATTATTATATTTGAGTCTAAAAGCATTTGTTTCAGGGATAGGTATATATTGGCCATTTATATTTGAATCTAAAAGTATTTAGTAGATGATCAATTTTTAGGTGGAGGCTTATCATACTGCAGGGCAATGCAGTCAGCATATTTGATACTTGGTGAAGAAGAAATGGATTCATGCCTTTCCTAACATCATTACTGTGAATTGAATGCAACAACCTGGGCTGGAATTTGAACTTGACATGCTAATTTCATCTTCACTGCTCATAACTATTTGAACACCTACACAACCATTCTTATATTTAAGTCTTAAAAGCCTGCCAAGAATAATTCTTGTCAGGAACATCTAATTAAGGATACATCGGTAGGTATCTTTAAAAGCAAAGAAGTGCCAAGATTACTTATCATCTAATGCGACATACTTTTTCAACATGGTAAGCAACTGTTATTTGATGAAAGTATACATTTCTCAAAATAAAATTACAAAAACCAGTAAAGTTAACTGGGATGGTATGAGATCACCAACCACACTGTATTTAGCAATAATACATGATTGTTATCTACTCAGTCACAATGCAAAGTAGTTATGGTAATATTAGGCATTTCCTTATAAAGAAAGATTTGGCATTTACAGAGTGGCCAATGCTACTTTTGGTTAAACTTCATAAAATCGTTCTAGTGAAACAATTTTTCCAGAAAATAGGATTCTCAAGTCCAATAACTATTATCAGACCTAATACTGAGGCAGGCTTTGTTCTTAACCTTTTGTTTGAAGCAGTGTGTAAACATCTTGATTATGTCATTACTTTCTCTTCAAGTTACATGAGATATCCATTTTAGCTGTTGCCACTGTTCAAAGTTCTCAAGTGATGTGGTTTCTTTCATTTGGTACAGTTCTCTATTTGTGATTCTATAGCACCAGTTCACAGATTTTGAATTAGGATGGTTCTTACTAAGACTTACAAGGTCCATTAATTTGAAACTATTTTTAATCATTGATCTGAGAAAGTAGTTGTATACAACTGACACTTTAGGTATTTCTGAACAAGCCTGGCACCATGTATGACATCCATATGAAAGTCTTCATCTGACAAAGCTATTTAAGAACATGAATAGAGTTCTTACATTAATGTTGTGGTGTTGTAGCAATTTTCAATGTTGGGGAAAACTATCCCTAGTATAGCCTATTCTATACATTATTTGGACTATTGTCCTCATCTTTGTCGCCATATTTATTATTACGGCGTTTCGGCTGTTGTACGCTTCAGTCTTCTTCAGGTGGTTGGAATGTCGAACAGTTCGACATTCCAACTACCTCAAGAAGGCTGGAGCGTTCAATGGCCGAAACGTCATAATAATAAATATGGCGACAAAGATGAGGACAATAGTCCGAATAATGTAAATAATGTACATAATACCTCATCGCAGAAATATAGACAGAGCCTATTCTATGTTCAATTTCCTTATCTATCTGTTGGTAGAAGATGTCAATGTTGTGTTAAAGACGAGTCTTATCCCAACTATGTCAACAGCATAGTTCCTCTGCAGGACACTGAATGGTCATTTCATATAAGATAGTACATTCATAGGACATATTCTCGAAAAGATCAAATAGATTGAGACTCATTTCCTCCTTGTTGTTCTCCTGAGGAGGCTTGAAATGTTTCAAGTATTAAGCAAAATTGCATGCAGAGTAAAAAGAAACAAATAGTGATTGCTCTGGGGCAGAAAGACCCTATAAAGAGATAAGACACAAGTTAACAATATAGAAGGGTCTTATATGCAATGGAGATATTTTAATATAACCATAAAGATTAAGAAAAGACATAATAAAAAGTGTACACAGTAATGTTCATTGGAGAATACCTAAAAAACAGAGAGGCAATTAAAATCAGAAGCATGGTGGCCTGGGTCTTCCTGGAATGTAGTATATGTACAAAAATCCCAAAATGTATGGAAATAAAAAATACTTTTGACAAACCAAGATACACTCATGGCCTAAAGAAAAAGAACCAAAGGTCTGCATTCATATGGATCATACACATGTTAAAGACATTGAACTACACGTAATTTTGGTTGACTTGTGGTGGCTTGAAGATGTTTAAGGTTATGGGCAGGAAGGCAACCATGGTAAAGCAAATATTACAAGTAATATTTTCCAGAAATGGGGTACTAAAAACTTGGTCTTTGACAATGCATTAGAATTTTGTGATAAAACTGTGTTCATTGAATGCCTCACACATAAAACACCACCTGCAATTAATTTTTTTGTTTGTTTGGGTTTTATGGCATATCAACCACTGTGGGTTATTTAATGCTAAATCCAGTTTATATGAATTTTAAATGCCTATTTGGTATGGAATAAAAAACGTATAGCTGGCAACATTATCTTTTACAAAAAACGTATAGCTGGCAACATTATTCTTACAAAAAACTTATAGCTGGCAACATTATTGTTTCAAAAACGCATAGCTGGCAACATTATGGTTTCAAAAACGTACAGCTGGCAACATTATGGTTTCAAAAACGCATAGCTGGCAACATTATTGTTTCAAAAATGCATAGCTGGCAACATTATTGTTTCAAAAACGTATAGCTGGCAACATTATTTTTCCGAAAACATTATCTAAGGCCTTGCTGTTGGATGTAGTTTATCGCCGTACCCAGGACACAGATGTAGTTTATCGTCATACCCAGGACGTACCTGCAATTGAATGGAATTGCAGAGGCAATGGTGCAGATAGTGAAAATGGGGTTGCAGGCACTTTCTTCATCCAAAGACACCAAAATTACTACTGAGTTATAGAACCATTCCACATGCAGTTAGAGTGCAAAGTCTCTCTGCATTGATGGGGAAACAAATTAGATCTCCTATAATAATATCCTATTAAACAAACAAAAAATGTGGTACAATAAAAACAGAGAATCAAGTCCTGAAAAAGTGGACTTTATTGTAGAAAAGAGACAGGATACAGCTGTAACAACAACAAATGGACAAAATTTACTGGCTCACTCGGATCAAATAAGACTTAGAATTGATAATGAAGAAGTTGAGATGGAAAAAGAAGTAAAAAATGAGGGAGAAGCCTGAGAAGGAGGAAAGATGAATGCTTCTGATGAAGAATGCAAACACAGTAGGAAAGAAACTTCAGATAGCACACATGAATTTGACATGGAGTATGAAAATCAGAACAAAGATGAGTTCAGACTTGGATCCCCAATAAAATATACATACCACGAGAGAGAGAGAGATAATATCTCCTACTATATTTAAGAGAAGTCAAAGATCAAGGAAGGGCATAAAACCTCTTTGTTTCTGGGAGGTTTAGTCAGATATGAAAAATGGACTTACCCTATTTTGCATTTTGTAGTCAAACAGCTACAAATGTTAGTCGTCATTCGACATGGGTGAACAATTACTACTACATTACAGACTGGAAGACAATAGAAAGGAAGTTGTGGAGAGTCATGATAAACCACATCTTGAAGGAATATGGCACACAGAAGAAAGATTATATGTACATATGCTTGAATTCACAGTTTTCTTTGTTTTCTGATGGACCTGTCTTCACACTTCCTACTCGTTTCAACATCTCTACTCAATGCCAGATACTGTGACCACTCAGCTAACATTCCCTAACATGCTTCAACTGTAGACTTCTTTTTACCCTCTTTTACCCTTTGGGTGATTCCTGCATATATACACAAGGGGACTGCTTTGAAGGAGATGGTGTTAAGTAGATGTTAGAGAGAATCATTTTTTTTTTCCTGGTCACTTATATATATATATATATATATATATATATATATATATATATATATATATATATATGTGTGTGTGTGTGAGAGAGAGAGAGAGAGAAAGAGAGAGAGACGTCAGCCAAAAGTTCAGAGAATTCAAACAATTTGTGCAAAGAAAAAAGATTTTTGCCTTCCAGCAATGTATAGGATATTAAAGACAAAAAAATAAAATATGAAAACATTTAAATGATTGCATATAAAAAGACTATTTCAAAATGATAGTGTAGACAAGGTGTGAGGGTTTTCATAGTCAAACTTTTGAATGGCATATTTTACAGGAAATATATATATATATATATATATATATATATATATATATATCCCAAACAAAGACCAATTTATTCATGATACAGCATTTTTGTTATAGGAATGGGTACTTTGAAGTTCTTGAATATATATAAGGTTAATAGTTTTTTTTAAGTTGGCTGAATATATTCTGGTGTTGTTTTGTAGTGACACTTTTATCATTCAAACTTGAAGTTAGTTTAGAGAGGGAAAAGTTTCCATTTTACATTCTGTCTGATATTTATAGATGATGTAAAAGAGAACATATAAAAAGAAAAAAAAAACAGCAAAAAATTGACTTTAACTCTAAATTTATCAACATTTCTGAAACAAACAATCTTAGAATTAACTTAAGACTAAGCAATTTTTTAGGAAGAATTAATAATTAATACATAAATATAAGCAACAAATTTTTGTTGAAAGATCACAAGAAAGAAAAAAAAAATGATGAATCATGAATTGAAAAATACATAAAGATGCATTGAGACAAGTCATTAGTGATGAGTCTTGGTTTCATTGCAAGTTTGGGTCTTACACATCCTACTCACCTCACCAGTAACCTAACCTACTTCTGAATATAACAATCCTTCACCTTGATCATAACACTACAAAAAAACATGCTGTGCTGCACCAGCCAATGAATTTGATTCATTTGTTTTGTTTTTTATGGTTTATCAACCTTTTACAGATTATTTAAAACCAGAAAACATTTTTAGTTTGTAAGAATTTTTGGAGATAATAATGATTAACTGATACAAGTGCTATAAATTAATCCATAGATGGGAGGAGAAGAGGTGCATTCATACCTTTCCCAACGGTATACCATAAGTGAATATAACAGCCTGGAATTAAATTAAAATTTGGCTCTCAGATTTCTCATTCTGAGCCATTATCCATTATACCCACCACACACATCCACACTTATAGCACCTTGTATTTCCAGACAGTCATCCATCAAGATACTGATCAGGCTTGACCAGCCAATGATGTCACTCCAAGTATGCTCACATAAACTCAATTTTCCTGCCAAAAGCTAGCCTTTACTGACATCCAATATTAAGTCACTGCATTGTCATAATTTTCAACATGATAGTCTGCTTTATCAGGGAGAGAATTATATATATATATATATATATATGTGTGTGTGTGTGTGTGTCTAAAAAGTATCTGGCATTTGAGCATAAAAAAATCAATTTTTCATATATTTCACAAATATAATTTAATCATATTCCACCTTAGAAGTTCACACATCTCTCCCCCCAGTTGTTCTGTCACTGCTAGTAACACCTCTAAAATGTTATAGAGCTCCATTGTTGCTTTTTTTATAATTTCCTCTTGCAAATCAAATTGCTTCCAGATTTGGGAAGAGCCAAAAGTCACACAGTGCTAAGTTGGAAGAGTAGTGAATTGAACAAGTGATATGTTGCTCTTGGCCAGAAAAGATTGGGTTATGTGGATGGAATTAGTTGGTACATTGTCGTGGTGAAGTTGTTAATTCTTTGCCAACCACACCCACACACACACAGGATCATAAAGATGTCTTCTAACTACTAGGCTGTATTCCTTATTGTTTGATCTTATGGTGTGTATTCATGATGCACAATACCATATGAGTCAAAGAAACAAGTCAACATTTCACATTGCTGTAAATCTGTCTTGCTTTTTGGGGTTCTCATCATGATGATGGATGCTTCCATTGAAAGGACTGGAACTCAGTTTCTGGGTCATAACAATAAACCCAGGTCTCATCACCAGTGATTATGGTCTTCATGAAGTCTGGATAGTGGTTTACACAGTCCAGCATGTCCTGAGCAATTTCCATGTGGAGTTACTTCTGCTGCTTTACTAGCACCTTGGGGACAAATTTCACCAACACTCTCTGCATGCACAAATCCTCCATTAAAATGTAATGCAATGTTCCTGAGCTTATTCCCACTTTGTGAGCAATTTCCAGCATTGTTACATGACTGTCTTCCATGACTGACCCCAAACCTTCTCAATCAGCTCCTCATTTTTTCATGTGGATGGCCTGTCTGAGTGTGCTTTGCTCTCCACTTAGTTGCAACCATCTTTGATGCATTTGTACCAAATTTTGATCTTAGTCTTGCCCATGGCATCATCGTCAGAGTCCTGCTGAATATTCTGAATGGTTTGAGCAAGACTTTGACAAAATTTGATGCAATATCTCTGCTCAATGCATTCAGTCATCTTATGTGAAAATTAAAATCCAACAAGCATACACTACACATCTATACTCTAGGAATAACAGCCACAAACTGATATGTCCTCCTGGTACAAAAATTTACATGCAGGAAGTTGGGGGGGGGGTTCACACCAACAGAAAGCTCCAGTTAAATAGCAGGAGCAATGGACCATATATAGCAGCAATACTCTAAACATGGATGAATGCTATACTTATAGATATGCAAGATAGATTCTGGAGAGAAAAGTTACCTCCTCTGACACAGTGAACTGATTTTCTTAGCAGCTGATCTAGCAATGAATTCAATATGGTCTTTCCACCTCATGTCATCTGAGAATGTTAACCCAAGAAGGTGCAATGAGTCAATTTCCTGGAGGATATCATCAGCCATACTGATGGAAGTGGTCTCTCAAATGATTAATGGAGAGGTTTAATTTTTGAGGCATTAAAATTGACAAGCCATCTTTTGCCCAAGGTAAAGATGGTCTTAGGTCCTTTTGTACATGAGCTGCCATTTTGACTTTTTCGGACCTATCAGCCTTACTATCAAGGCAGGAGTAAATGATTGTGTCATCAGTGTAGACGCCAGGTTGAGAGTTGATGTCATCAGGAAGGTCATTAATGAAGATTAAAAGTGACATAGGACCAAGGACAGGGGCTTGGGGGACACCTGCATTAGTATGAAATGATCTAGATACATAGCTGTTCAGGACAACTTCCATTTAACAATTTGATAGGAAAGACTGGATCAGCTCAAAAAACGTGCACAGAGATACTGTAACTTTTTAGCTTGTGGAGAAGACCTGAATGCCAAACCCTGTCAAAGACTTTTGAGATGTCCAATGCTACAGCCCAGGCTCCACCGTTTTTATCTAGAGTATGACAGACACTTTCTGCAATTACCATTAGTACATCAGCAGTTGATCTGGAGAAATGAAATCTATATTTCTTTTTTTGTGATGAAAAATGATGATTGATTAGGGCCTCTAGGTGTTTCTCAAAAAGAGGTAGAAAACTAATAGGCCGATAGCTGGATGGCTTAGATGGTTCACTAGTCAGTCAGTTATGTATTTTTCAATATATGACTGACAAGACAGATTTTTTCCCACAGTAGGTTGCCATTTCCATTTGCAGTAGACCAGTTGCCATCCAAGGCCATAAAACCTACTCTGCCCTGCTATTTTACCCATAGCTGGGGGAGAAGAGGAGGATTCATACCTTTCCCAAGGGTATTAGCACGTAAGTAAATGTAATGGATTTGACTGGAATTTGAACTTGGCTCTCCAATTCCTCAATCTGAGCTGCTATCCATTACTCCACCATACCTCCTTGGTTCGCCAGAGTTCTTGAAAACTGGAACAACAGATGATGACTTTTAGCAAGCAAGGAGGCAGTGAGGCATTAATTATACAATTTAGAAGGAACAGGAGCCAGTTCAGGAGCACACTTTTTAATGACTATTACAGCAATGCCATCAGGTCTACATGCTTTGTGGGGATCAAGGTTAGAGATGATAGCAGAAATTATGAAAGCAGTTATATGCATATCACTCAACAGAGATTTAGTTCTAAGTGGGAAGTTAGACAGAGATAGTCCAGATGAGTCAAGAGTAGAGTATGGGGAGAATTTACAGGCAAAGCATTCAACTTTATCACCAGAGGATGATAATACCTCAAATCAATTGAAGAGGGGGTGTAGAGACCTTGCACTTATTTAGTACCCTATTACAGAGATGCCAGCAGTTATGAGAGCCAAAGTTTTTTAGAGGCTATGTGGTACCCTGTTCTCTCAGCAAACAGGGACTTAGCTCCCTCAAGGACTCACATTTATTATAAGCATTAGCAAATAGGCACCTGTTATAAGAGCTCTCACTCTAATATAGCCAGAAATAGTGGTTCCTGTGTGTTATAGCAGCTGAGCATGCTGATGTGAACCATGGAGCAAATTGCAGTTTCAACTGGTATTTCCAAGAAGGAATGAAGGCGTCCATTCCAGCTTTAATCCAAGAAGAAATCTCAGTGATGCAATTTCCAATTGGGAGGTTGAAGATGTCAGTCCAAGGGGCATCACAAAGAAAATCCCAAAATGAGTTCCAATCAACATGCTGGTAACAGAAAAAGGTCTTATGAATAAGGGGTTCCTGTTTAATGGATGCTTGGAAGGAGATATCAATAGCTACCATAGTGGTTAGTAAGAGTGCAATATTATGAAGCTCGGCAACAGCAAGGCAGGTGATTAAGAAACAGATCTAGTAGAGAAGCCTGTTGCTCAGTTTGGCTAGCAAAATGTGTAAGGAAGTCCATGATTTGAGTGAGGGATTGGGCAAAAAAAATGGAAAAATTTAATTTCTGTATACCAGCAAAATCAGTATCTTTAGAATGTTTCAGCCACATGTTGTGGTAGGCATTAAAGTTACAGAAAACAAAGATGTTCACAGTTGGATGGAGAGAAAGAGCCTTTTCATCTACTGTCAGCTATTGCATCTAATATACTGTAGTCTTGGGAAGAGCGGGGAGTGATAATGGAAAAAGAGATAGCTGACAGAGATTAGTAGCAAAAAACAGAAGCATATGAAAGTATAGTCAGCAGCCTCGAAAGACAATTCCCTGGCTGTTGGAAGATTATTCCAGATGTAAACACCAAGACCATGCATGTGAATGCTGGGATCTTTTCAGCAAAGAGAAAGATAGCCTGGAACCAAGAATTAATTGGTAGTAATGGAAGAATTCAAATTTGTTTCACAAAGGGTAAATATATCTGGTGACCTTTTTAGGAGAAAAAGATTCTGTGCTGCAGAAGCGGGAATGGATACCACGAATATTGGAGAAAGAAAGATTGAGTGGGTAAGTGTTTTTTTTTGTTTTTTTGTTTTTTTTGTTAGCTGGTTTAGTTTTATTTCTTTTTGTTGAGATTTCCATGAGATATGCTTTGAGAAGAGAGAAAATGACCACTATAATTGTCACTATCTGTCACCAATGGCAATACAAACGAGCCAGTGCATGGCTAAGAGCAGAGCAAAATGTGACCTCAGGGTTGCCCACCAGAAATACATGCGGGAACACCTACCCATGAGCAACATGGCACTACAGATACCCTGATATGTGACTCTTGATCAGAGCAGACTCACTAAGTGCTACCAAAGAATTTGAACTCCTAACAAACAGTCGGAAGCAGCAGTCAGCAAACTGCCAACCCAGTACCCTCATGAAGGAAAGTCACAGCCACTGGTTAGTCTGATCACCAAAGAGTTAAGACAATTAAATTATTTTGGCCCTGATAAATGAAAAAAGAGAACAAGTAAAACATATCCTGAACAAGGAACAAAGGATTAACCTCTACTCCTGTTTAATAGATGTGGAAGGAGTGCAGACTGGATAATAGGTGAACCTATCAACTCCTATTAACCTGTAAAAAAAAAAAAAAATGTGCATCACACATGGTAAAGAAAGAAGGAAGGAAGGAAATAATGACTAGACATTATCATCACTCATGTATATTTTACCCATTTTTAATTATTTTGGAAAGAGTCATCATCATTCCAAGAATTATTCAGACTATTCAATTCATTATGTTCCATTTTTGTTTTGTTTTGGGTTTTTTTTGCTGTTACCACAATGTTTCAAACTAATCTTCAGGTGTACAATTCATAAGGAAAGAAAATAAATTGCTTTCTCCTGAGAAATGGTATCAAGAGAAAAGAATGCTGCCAAATACAATGACTGGTTCCAAACCTATTAATGCATTTAATGCAAGTAATTCCATTCTCAGTTATGTATGTAACACACCTGACTTTTATCTTCATGGATATACTCAAGTTCTCTCCATATTAAGCAAATTCACATCACATTGAAATCTCTAAAAAGGCTCTATTACTTTTTGAATAAACTAATATTTTCTTTACACAATTTGCATTGTTCAGACTGTTGTCCTCATCTTTGTTGTCATATTCACTGTGTTTCATCCATTGTATGCTCTGGCCTTCTTCAGATTATTGGAATTTCGAACCGAACCCTTTATTTCATCCATTGAAGAAGGCTGGAGCATACAACAGCTGAAACATCATGAATATGACAACAGTCCGAATAGTGTACATAGTTACAATACTTCATCTCAGAAATATAGACAGATAATATTTTCTTACTGGTTTAACTTTAATATATTTATATGTATATATATATATATATATATATATATATATAATAAAAATAATAATAAAAATACTAAAGAACTTGGGATTATTTACCCAACGAGCTTCTTTCCTATTTTCTATATTTTTTCACACACATATATATATTCAAGAGAAATACACAAGTCGCCTAGAAAAAAGGGAGTTCAAAGTTTCTTATTCTTTATCTAAAATTTACTCAAATGCTGATTTTATATGATTTCGCTATTGAGGTTTAACCAATATCTATCATTATATAAGATTGGTCTCACAAGCTTATTTACTTCATTAAGTGAGAATAAGACATTTTATTTTAATTTTCCACACTAATATTATTTATCATTTTATTTTACTATCTTTCAGGCAACTTCATATGCTTATGTTCCCAGAGGTTTTTATCGTTATCAACAAAGAATTGCTCCAGGTACCTTTTGCAGTTTTCAAGGGAGTTGGAATTGTTTTCATTAAAAGAATTCTGTAAAGATCGAAATGAATAGTAATCTAAAGATGAAATCTGGAAAGTGACCAAAATTCTTCAATTAAGCTATAACTATTTCTAACTGGTGATCAAAGAAACATGCAATCTATAGGGTATGCCAAGTAAAAAAAACATTAAATAGGAAAGTTTGTAAGGCAGTTTTAATAATTTTTTTTTGTCTTACTTCTTTAGTAAAACAGAGAAAAAGATTATTTAATAAAACTGCCCTCAGTGTCAAAGACAGGTTCAATACGACCTTGGAAGTGATTGCATGCTTGGATCAGTTCACCTTTATGCTCATGATGGCTTTTGATGAATCATTGCTTTTTCTCTCTTAGCAACAAGTGAAATGTAACTATCCAAGGAACAAATCTGGAGAGGTAGGAAGCTACATTTTTACAGATGACATGATCATGAAAATTCTTGGCCAGTCATTCCTGGGTCACATGTGAGAGGAAGCAGAGTCCTGCTGGATCAGCCATTCCTTGAATCCAGGGCTTGAGTATAATATCTAGCACCTTTGATATTGGTGGTGGCATTGACCACAAACCTCTACAAGAAGTACGGTGACATGACATAGCCATCATTTTTCAGGAAAGTGTTAAATAACAGGAAATTTGTAGGGACCTCTATGGGGTTTATGCAAAGCCCCCTTAATTCTTCCTGTGCACCTGGCAATTTCCAAGAAACATTATATCTGAAGTAGGCAGCTAGCACCATGATCATAGTGAGCATTTTCATTTTCTGTGCTAGATTGTAAAGTCCCATGTTAATACTCTCAATCCGTCTGACAGAGAAATCTTAAAATTTGGCACATTCTGCATAACATTACATTAAGTCATCTCCCATTTATGCTCTGATAAAAGATGGCTTTCAATAACTTAGAGCACCATTTGGTATTATACTGATGAAATATTATCTTTTTTTTTAACTAATTTTTAATGCTTTCATCAACTACTGCCTTTTAGTTAGTTGAACTGAGAGCAGTACTTGTGAAATTAAACTTAATTTTTTTTTTTTTTTTTTTTTTACAGTCAGTTTCACCCTGTACAAGGACGAGGAGCCACTTGAGGCTCTGGGTTAAAGTGTAAGAGACACAGTTTATGCAGATAGATGGGGAAAACAACAGTGAACTTTAAACTTGAACAGGTTAAAATTGTAGTGATCAAGAAAACATCCTCTTGAGCGTCAGTTCCACAGAGCACTGGTTCATGGAAAAAAGCTGCTTGAGTAGAACTTACTTCTTGCCAATAGAATACAGTGGGAATGAGGGTGATTTACTACAAGGTGTATAGCATGGCATGTCTTAGCCATGAAGTTTAGAACTGGTGGAACTAAGCAATGTAGTTCATCTGCATAATTTTGATGGAAGTAGTGATACAGCAGTGATAGGCTTGTAACATCACATTTGTGAGAGAGGGGCTGCAGAGTGGAAAATAATTTGTCACCCACAAGGACATAGATACACTTTTGAACTATTTGTTTTTCAATCATGCCAGCTTTGCCTTCTGTGGATGAAGATCAGTTTTTATTACAGGTTCTGTTGGTTCATTCTGCTCAGTCAATCATCTTTTGCATTACATGTTGTAAAATATCCACTCTTTCTTGTTCCTGAAAATGTTTTTAACAAGTGAGATTTTTTCCATTATGTGTGAATAGCAAAACACACTTGGAAATAAAGTCCACCAGTGGAATATTTAACTTAATTTAGAAATATCAAAATGACAAACATAAGAAGACAGGTGAAATAATAAACATTCTGAGTATGTTGTGTTATATTTATTCTCAAATCCTAATTAGTTTGCTCAGCCAAGGAGCATCTTTAAAACTTAAAAACTTCACAAACCACTTTTGACATGTTTGATCATTCACAATACCTTCTCCATAAACTGTACAAATCTTTTTACATTTGAGTCCCATTTTTACCTTTCTTAAAATAAAAAAGCAGTCTATGCTGAAAATTTTATTTTCTTCTATTAGATTGGTGCAAAAATAATGACGTAATAATGTCGTTTTTTGACGTATTTTTTAACATCAAAAAACGACATTATTACGTCATTATTTTTGCACCAACCTAATATCTTCAGTATTAAAATCATTAAACAAAAATATGCCATTTTTTTTTTCAAAAGTTTTTTCAATGTTAATATAACGATTGCCACAATACAAAAAAATGTGATAATTCTGAATTAAGTTATTTAAAACTATATTTTCTTAATACAAATTTTGGTTTGGTTTGGTTTGTTTTATGGCATATCAACCACAATGGGTTATTTAATGCCAACAATTTTTATTGCTGGTAATATTTTTTCCTTCAAAAATCTATTTCTGGAAATATTTTTTCTTCAAAAATGTATGACTGGTATTTTTTTTTTTTCAAAAAATGTCTAGCTAGTAATTTTTTTTTTTTTTTTAAATGTTTGGTTTGTTTTACATCATATCAACTTCAATGGGTTATTTAATGCCAACAAGATTTTTATTTCTGGTAATATTTTTTTCAAATCTTATTGCTGGTAATAATTTTTCTTCAAAAATTTATTGTTGGTTATAGTATTTTACAAAGTATTTCTGGTATTAAAACGTATTTTAACACTTTCATAATGTTCCGGACCCCAATTCAGAAGTTAAAGCACTTACCCATAGCAGGGACCCTATCAGGTGCTATCACCCCAGATCAGGGTGGACCTGAGAACACCAGCAATTAAGAGGTGGTTCCAAGCTCCTCAAAATCACCTGTTCAGAGGCCTTTGCTGTTGGATGCAGTTTATTGCCATACCTAGGTCTTAATACAAGACAAATCCAATACTATCTAATGACTAAAACAGAATAAACCTTTCTGGCTACACAAAACTTATACTGGTATGAATGTAGAAATACAAATGGATTCTATCACATATTTATAAATATCAATTATTATATCATGTTCATCTTGAGTGTTATATACTGTTTTGTCCATACTATTTTTAGCTTTTTCAGTTATCTGTTTTGCATAGCAACATTCTTGAAAATTTAACTCAAACATTTTATTTGTGTATGGAAAGCAGAATGAAAAAATAAATCTACACTCCTGGATTGAATAAAGAGTACAGTTCAAAGATTCAAGGTAACTAAGTAAGATGACTGATACCTACATAAACCAGAGAGTACAAAGGCTGAAACATAACCTCGACTGCATGAATTTAAGCTTACTACTAGATTGGCCACTAGTTATTACTGTTTTACTATTGAACTAGCTAGATGCAACAGTCACTTCTAGCCTTTAGAATTCCTTTCTGATTTCTTGCTTCTTTGTCACCTACAATGTTCAAAAATTTAAATGCAACATCAATTGTCATCTACTGTCTTCCTGAATCCTATTCCATTATTGATCTTTTCCTCACTAAATTTTCTTTCACTCCCTGTAACCACCTCCACCCTAGTACATTAACACATTAATTGACGTGAAATGTTTAAAAAAAAACAATTTCTATCATCATCTGCAGTTAATTTTTTTGTCCCTGGTAGTATTCCATATAATTGCTTCCCTTCACATTTCGCATTCATAGTTTTATTAATATTTAGTTAATTTTACTGCAATGACACAACACACGTTGTGCAACCCTCAAATACTTTTATAGCAGAGTCTGTTAAAAATACTTTCTTCTTTCCTTTTCACACACACAGTCTGTCAGTATCATCCCTATAGAGCAAGACTTTATGTATGTTCATTTAGTTCCAAATTCTTTTATCCAAAGTAGTCCAGATATAACCAAGACAAGCATGTTGGTCTACATAGAAAAGTATATAATCATAATAATAATAATGCTAATTCCTCATCTCAAAAATACTGACATATTCACTGGACAGAGCCAACCTTGGCACATTACTTGATTTGTGGAGCATATGTCAAGGACTGAATTCAATCACAAGGTGTGATTCACATGCTGATCCTATTGTTTCACAAGGGGGCTCAACTACATATATGTATTAGGTTTGGTTTGGGTTGGTTTACGGCATGTCAATCTCAATAGGTTATTTAATGCCAACAAGATTTTTATTGCTGGTAATATTTTTTTTTTTTACAAAAAAGTATTTCTGTTAATTATTTTTTTTCAAAAATGTATTACTGATAATAATTTTTCTTCAAAAATTTCTTGCTGATAATAATTTTTTACAAAGTATTTCTGGTATTAAAACCTATTTTTACACTTTCATAGTGTTTTGACCCCAGTTTGGTGCTTAACTATTTGCCCATAGGTGGGACCCTAACAGATGCTACCAACTCTGGTCAGGGTGGATCTAGGAACACCAGCAACTAAGAGGTGGTTCCACACTCCCCAAATCCTCATAATCTCTGTTGGATTAGTTTATCATCTTACCAAGGATGTGGATGTAGTTTATTGTCATACCCAGGACAGATATATATTAGGGTTTGAATACATTCTAACATGAATACATGCATAGTACTGCATGTGTATCAATGTACATCAAACCATACACATTAACATGATTACAGCCACACCTCCATAAACAAGGTTTGAATTATAATGCTTCTACTTATTTTTTCATTTTTATTTGTTTCTGTTTAATTCTCTCTATCCTCCTTTCTTACTCTCTCCTTTTTCTTCCCTATTGGCTTTTTAACTCCAGCTTAGTGCAGCCTCTAGAGCTATATGCTGAATATATGCACCCAAGCAAAGGAGGAGTGACCATGTTCTTTGTAGATAAGCTCAATTGACAAGGTGCTTTCTCCACAAGTGTCTGCAAAGCAACCAAGAAACCATGGCAACCAAGTATGGCTGAGAGATGGTGCAAATATCACATGGTGGAGAGAGCTGTGAAACAAGCAAAGAAAGATTTAAAAAAATGAAAAGTGTAGTGGATATATCAAAAGCAAAGACCAGGAAGCCAGATAAGCTAATACTAAGAGACTACCTAGAATTAAAATGAATTTTTACAAAAAGATAGAAAAAAAATAGAAAGAAAAAAGGTAGTTACACAAATGACTCATTTGTTCTCTGTGAGTATTAATCTTAGCTTTGTTGCTGTTCTTATCATATCAATTTTCAGAATTTATCAGAGTTAGGCCTATCATGGTTCATTCACTTCTTTTAAATTGTTGGTTTGTTGCACAACTTTTTTTGTTACATTAATACCACATTTAAAATATGATTCATTATTTTCAAGCTTTCATATCACTTATTCCTTTCATGTAAAATACCTTTATTCAATTACCAGTCTCTAATATTAACTACCAGATACTGAACAATGTTCATGTCATCTTATCATCAACTTTCAAACAGCCATTGCTGTTACTACTTTCATCATAATTTATGAACATTTATTTTCAAGATATCTCATCAGCTGCACCAGAAAAATCACCTCTTTCATTGTCTTCATTAACAATTTACAAGTTGTCTTGAATCACTGCTGCAGTAAAATGACCTATGACAAAAAAAAAATTCATGCAAGATAGGCCATTGGCTAATCCAGAAATTCACTTTCTTATGATATATCAGTCATGTCAAACTGGTTAAACGTTCAGAAACCATAAAAATATTTTTATCATCTTTCATAAACTTATAAAACAGTTGGGGGTGGGGGGCATTTGAATTTACATAGCAAATTGGATTCTAAGCAAATTGTATTCTAAGCTGCTGTCATGTGATCCATGTGACTTATCACCACCAAAGGGAGATAAGCACCTTCCATATTCCTACATTTCTTTTTTTATGAGGATGATGATAATTATATTGATTGAGTTTTCACGCCAGTAATAACTCAAAAGTTTCATCAAGTTGCCTCTGTACTCCAGGACTCACTTCAGTATATTGCTTTTTTAACAGTTTTCATTTTTTCTCGGATTTCTAAGTCCAATCTCTCTGCAAGCCTCTTCAGTACTCTTCCACATGTATGATAAATGATGTATACAGATATAACCTTCATGCCCCACAATTGTTTCAGTTGACAAACAATATCCAAAAATCTTGTCCCATTTTTACTGTGGCTTCTTTATCACTTTCAGTTTTATTCTCTGTTCATTTGAACAGCAACATTGACTAACAAATTATTTTCTTGTTTATAAGATCTGATCCATTGAGTGGATAACTGGTTTGAATTTCAATATCCCATAGAATCCTACTGTTTTTATTCCTTAATTTATGCATGTACCACTGGTTGGCATGGTAAACTTACAGTAATTTTTAGTTACCAGTGCATAAACTTTCCTACCCAATCATGTATATTCCATCTTAATTTCTTGGAGGAGGAGTTATCATTATTTACACTATTTGTATTCAGACTATTGTCCACATCTTCATCAATAGTCCAAATATAAATAGTGCAAATCATGTGTATTTTCTACTACTAAGTTTTCTGTATTCAAATATATGATTGATCTAATTTTTACCTTGGCATTCACCAACTTCTACTATTCTACTGTATCCTATTTTGACCTCAATATATTTTGTACTTACTGAATTGCTCCGATCTACTGTCAATAGAGATTCAGTTTCTCTCTTCAAATATCTTGAGATACTTGACAAAAGAAGGGACTGTAATGTAATTCAAACCTATCATCTCAACTTTAGTCACTTTCTCACTGATGTGGCTTCCCACTGATTATTCTGCAAATATTTTCATGGCAACTGTTCTGATACACTGTTCTTAATTCTCATAGTTTTATTGTTGAACTAGCAACTGTCAGTTCTATTCTAATGGCTTATTTACTTGCACTTCCCATCTGTTGAACTCCCTTCCTATTTGCTTCCCTTCATCTATAATCTTCAAAAATATAAATGCAACATACATCACCATCTTCTGTCTTCCTGAATCTTGTTCCTTTATTCTTTTATCATATCCTCAATGAAGTCTTCTTTCACTTCCTGCAAACCCCTACAACCTAGTGGCATTATCACCTTGCTTAGGGGTGAAATGATTAAAAAGAATTATTTTTTCTTCACAACTATTTCTATGTCAAATCCATGTAACTACTTCACATTTTCAGCTTTTTCAGTTTATAGTTTTTAGGGGTGATAGCACCTGTTAAGATCTCAACTGTGAGCAAATACTGAACCCCCAAACCGGTGTCAAAACATTATGAAAGTATAAAAATACATTTTTGTAGTAAGAATACCAGCAATATAATTTTCATAGTGAAAGAAATTACCAGCAATATAATTTTCATAGTAAAAAAAAAAAAGAAAAAGAAAAAAAAAATTACCACTAATACATTATTGGAAAAGAAAGAGAAAAATTACCAGCAATTAATTTTTGAAAAACAAATTACCAAAGCTCCCTCAAAAATTAAATTTTGGCATTAAATGACCCATAAGAAGTTGATATGCTGTTAAATATATCAAACAAAACCATTTTTTTTTTAAATTTAACATTTGCCTTTAGTCAGTTTTACTGCAATGATACAGCACCACCTTGATCGCAGAGCCAATGCTAAAGAGTACTCTTTCATTTTCAAATACAATCTATCAGTATCATCCCTATAGTGCAAGACTTCATGTATGTTCATTTCTCAGTTCTACTCTTGTCCAATTTAGGAAGAACTTTTACTGTGGATAATGCCTGCATATTTATGATTGTGAATTCCAAATTCCTTGATACCCTGAATTGAATTCTGCCGAATTGAATGTACTACTTGTATTCCCAGATGTTCTTTTATTAACTGTTCTGAAGATTTCATACTTGCATAGTTCAGTACCTTCTGTTGCTTCCAGTTTTGCTTTATTCATAAATATATTTGAAAGATAACTGATTTCAAGTTTCCTTTAAAGGAGTAGAATCAAAGTTCAGCTGTTCCCTCGGTTAAGACTTGATAGCACTTAAAAGGAGTAACAAAGTAATCTACTTTGTCCACAAAATACTGTTAATACTAGCATTATACTATCATTTTGGTACTAATAGGTACTTATAGTTACAATTTATGGGACCACTTTCTTATTTAGTATGGCTTTAAGATTAATTATAAGAAAACCTTTTGTAATTTTTCTCTAAATTTCTGTGATGAGGTGTTATAATTATTTATGGATATATTCCCATTTTTTTTTTTTTTTTTATCATCATATTAGTGACATTCCATCATCACCAAGCAAACTGAATTTTTGCCTATCATGATGAACAGGTGCACCTTCAGGGAGGCCCAATAAACACCTATTGGGACTTAAGCTCAACCCAGACCTCAAGTGGAACTCATACATACAATCCCTCAATAAATATACCATAAAAATGATCAGTTCCCTGTACCACCCCAGTAAGTACCTAACTCCTCCTGGTATCCTCTACCTTTACAAGGACCAGATCAGGTTGAAAATGGAGTACTGCTACCATATCTGGGCAGGAGCTGCACAGTCTTCACTTTCCAGTCTCAGTAGAGTCTAAAAGTGTCTATACACCTTTGTGGGTGATAAATAATATTTTCCACCCTTTCCAACAGACAAAATATCACAAGCCTCTCGTTGCTCTGTTGCTCTATTGCTATTTCTATGAAATGTAGTCAGACAAACTATATTCCTTAGTTCCACCAGTTCTAACCTTCATGGCTAAGACCCACTATACTATTCACATTGTAGAGAATCACTTTCATTCCCTTTAGGGCCTTGTATAGAGTCAACATCATAGAAAAAGAAAATTCCTGTTATAACTTCTGACCTTCTTCAGGTGTCCATTGATTGACTGACCTTTAAACTGAAAGATTAAAGCATTGGTTTATGAATTTGGTGGCATAGTAATTCTGAGTTCAATCCCTGAGCTGGGTAATTCAGACTCAGTGGAAACAAAGCAAGCAATCACTGAGCAGTACTAAAAAAATAAAAAGATGAGATATCACAAAATAGAGACCGGAGAATGAGAAGCCTACCACAATAGATGAAATAAAGAGTTCAGTTCAAAATTCCCTGGATTAACAATTGTAGAGAGCCAGAAGATACAATGTTCAAAATTATGTGGACATTAGTCCAATTGTAAATAAAATAATGTTGTGCAGAACAACATATATTTCAAATCTCAGCAACCAAGTATATTGTAAATCTATGTCAAAGACATATTTTGATCATACTAAATCTATTTGTTGTCACTGTTTAACACACAAAAAAAAAACCTCTTCATAGTAGGGGAGTTAATTAAGAAATTAGTAAACCGTGAAGTAGAGTTTTTGCCAAAGTATTTTTCCAAACAAATCAAATTTCATCAACTGGTTAGCAAAACTGAATGAAATGTAGAGTTTATAAATCTTGACAAAAAAATAGTGATAACTTTAACAATAGTGAATACTGTGAGGATTTCAACACATATTAGAATGTTGCAAAAAAAAATTCTAGTTTCATTAAAATGTATGAAACTTTAGCCAGTTATACACTTTTAATTCAGAAAATCCATTTCAAACTAAAGGAATTAAATTCTAAACCTATTGCTAAATAATATGTAATTATTGCAATAATTATGAAGGAATTCATGATCTGTGGAATGTATAGTATATTCATATGTGTAGGTAATTCAATTCATCCTCAAAATAGATTTTGATTTAAGCGGATAATGTAATGATTAATTTAATAGTAAAAGCTTGAATTGCAAATCATCATCTATCCAACATTGGTTCAGTAGGTAAAACATATCTGTACATAAAATAGGATTTTATTTCATCAAGTTAAAATTCTTTAAATGGTACAGTTTTAGATATATCAAGTTTTCAATTTAATTTTCTTTTTATAATAATCATATTATATTTTTAATAACTTAAAGAAATCAAAAACATACCACATTCTAAATAATTTTTTTTCTATTTTTTTAAAATATTAAATTTTGCAGAAAGCGCATTTGGTAGGATCTAAACTTGTAATCCCATATATCAGGCTGAAAAGGACTCAATATGTAACTATGGCGGCTTATTATCATTGCAGTATAAAATAAACTTTGAATATATTACTCTTCCTTATCTACTATTAGAAGTTGCAATAAAAGCATAATTTATATATCCAGGAACAGGAATATAGATTTTTTATTTAAATATGAAATAATACACTGAATATTAGTGTTCATTACTCAATTAAAGATACAATGAAAGCATTTATCTACACTTTGTTTTTATTATTTAAATATCAGGGTTGTATACTGCAAAACCTATCCAAGTGCCGACTGTAAAAGTGATCACCTCCCAATTACCATAGAATTAGAGTGAAACTACAGAAATTGAAGAGGCCTAAGGCAGCATCCAAATTACAATATGACAGACACTTGAATGACCTAAATCTGAAGAAGAAATATATGAACAGTAAATGTAAACTCAAAGTGAGACACACTCAGTCAGTTATGTGCCATATGTGATACACATTTAGGCAATCATGTATCTTTCGATGCATGACTAAGGCAGATTTTTTTCCCCACAATAGGTTGCCATTTCTTTCTGCGGTAGACCAGTTGCCATCCAAGGCTATAGAACCCAGTCTGTCCTGCTATTTACCCATAGCTGGGGGGAGAAAAAGACAATTCATACCTTTCCCAAGGGTATTAGCACATAAGTGAATGTAATGGATTCGACTGTAATTCGAACTCGGATATCCGATTCTTCAATCCAAGCTACTATCCATTACTCCACTGTGCCTCTGAGCACAGTGGAGTAATGGATAGTTTGAAACTGCAACCATATTGTTAATGCATACTACTGATATTGTCCTTTATTCATAATAATATGCAATCATCAATGACATAAGCACAGTTTTAAACTTGACATTTGTAAATAAAAACAAAGTACTGATAACTAATAATTCAGGTATTAATTTGACATTGATACCTAGCAGGATAACTCTTCTAAAATTATAAAATGTCAATATTTTTCAATTCAGACATATGTCGCAGCACGAGGAAAATCTAATGAATACCCCTACATAAAAATTGTTCAAAAAAAAGATTTGTCCCAATTTTTTTTTTATGATTGGACCACTCATTTTAAGTAGTTCCAGAGATTTTTTTTTTTTTTGAAAGCAGTCGATTGTGGTAATTTAAAGACTGTACAATTCAGTTGGTATTCAGTTTGATTTTGTAAAACTAAAGGTTTGCAGAAGTTTCTGAAATGCATCATTTCAGTATGAAGTGAGAGCATAGAATTATATTGTCACATATATTATTTTAAGAATTACCATTTAAGTTTCTTACAAGATTTTGGAGAAAATGAAAACAAAAGAAAACTTATACTTAACATCAGGAAGAGGCAGTTGAAACTTCTGGGGCTTGTAATAAGGAAGAAGGGCTTGGAAAATCTGATAGTCACAGGACAGATTGAGGGAAAGAGTGACAGAGGAAAGTTGGACATATACTTGATGAGCTTGAGCAAATGGATGGTAGAACAAAGTTTAGGATAAATAACAAAAATACAAAACTACAAGGGACAGGAAGATGAAGAGGGCCATGATCATCTATGTTCTGAAGGAACACAGCATATAAAGGAAGAAAGAAGGTAAACAAAGAACCAGTTTTGAAGTTGTCTTCAAATTTTTGCATGGTTAAAATATTTAGTTCATATTCCATGAAATAATGCCAAATAATGAATGTGAAAGTTAGGATAAATATGGCAAAAAAATAATAATAATAATAATAATAATAATAATAGAATAAAATTTGAATATTATCAAACTTATTGCTTCTGAGTAATTCTTCTTATGCTCTGTATTTTCAGGCTTTGTTCAGTTTTCTTTTGTAAAAGTTGACATCAGTTTCTGATTGATTTATACAGGTACATTTTCTCTGCTTGGTGATCAATAAGAAATATTAATAATTGATTTCTAGTATTAGGCAGAGTTGCTTATTTGCTAATTATTGGATATCACTAATAAATTCCTTGCTAAAATTTTTCTCAATAGTTATACTCAGTTTCATCATTACCCTTTAAGGACCTAAGTTTTTAACAGTCATACTCTCAGAAAGAAACATATGAAATTTCTAGGATGCATAATGTAAAAGAAGGACTGGAGAACTTCATACTCATAAGACATATTGAATGCAAGAGGGATTGATTTGTTTTTTACAACTTAACCTTTTGTGGATTATTTAAAGCCAAAATATTTTGAATTGTAAGAATAATTACTTTTTATGAGTGAATATTAACAATTTTTTAAAAATAATGATTTTCCTGATAAAAGTCCTATTATTTAACACATAGATGGGAGGAGATGGATTCATACCTTTCCTAATGGTATTTTCACATAAGTGAATATAACAAAACCAACTGGGATTTGAACTTGGGTCTGCGATTTCTTATCCTGAGCTGCTATCGATTACAAGGAACAGCAGCAAACAGCAAGTAATCTACTTGACAGATTTGTGAAAGTGGACAGCAGAACAATGAATAGGAGTGAGGGTGAAAAGACAAACATTACTAAGAGCAACAATAGATAGGAAACTGTGGTGAGCCATGATCGCCCATGTCTTGAAAGGACATGGCACTTCGAAGACTGACATCTTATTTGTTAATGTTACTAATCAAATGTTAAATCATTAATTTTAATTCTTAAGTAATAGAGTTGTTATAACAAAAATTTGTCCCCTCTGTTTATTGTAGGGGGAGAGGTTTTCTCCATTTTGAAATATTTTTTGAACAGCTTTAATTTCAAATATTTTTCAATAATACAAATATTATACAGAGAAAACAATTTTACACTTGGTAACTACTGTGTGGATAGTGAAAAGATGTGTAGGTGGTGTAAGGGTTATTACCAGAGAAAACAGACTAAGTGAACCATGTTCAAATTCCAGGTTAGACCCTTGCATTCACTTTCACACAAATGCTCTTGAAAACGATATGATTCCATCACTTCTTCCACTACACCAGCTATTGGTTAAATAGCAGGGTGAACTGGGATTTCTAACTTTAGGGGAAACCAGTCTAAGAGAAGAAAATGAATGAGTACACAAAATAGAAAAAGGCATAAGACAAGGATGTACCTTCTTACCAAATTTATTAAACTTTTACAATGAAGCAATCCTAAGAGAATTACAAGTCCTACCAGGATTTAATATTGGCAGACACAATCTTAACAATATAAGGTATGCAAATGACACAGTGTTGATTGCAAATACAGAAAGGAAACTTCAGGAACTCTGAGATAAGGTAGTAAAGGAAAGTGAGAAAAAAGGACTAACTATCAAGTGTTAAACGACAAGATATGGTTGTCAATAAGAGAAATAGCCCAAGATGCAAGTTACAATTTGAAGATGTTAAAATCAGGCTAGTAGAAAAGTTTAAATATCTGGAAAATGTCTTAATGAGCTTCTTGACATAATCCAAAGAAGAATCAGTAATATTATTGGTCCTGGTCTGGTAGCTCAGCTTTAGTCACTTAACCATCACCATAAGGTTGCCTCTGCCTTTTTTTATAAATACTTTTATTGTAACTGTTCACATAAGCTCTTCGCTATGGCACCTATACTTTTTGAATTTAAGTGCAGTATTAGACTGGCATTGAGATCTCATCAATTTACAGCTGAGCTGGCTAGATACAGCTGCAAATTCTATGCTAACAGTTTCTTTTCTTCCACATCTCACTTGTAGAATTCCCTTCTGGCTCCATGCTTTCCAGCTAATTTTAATCTGTAAAAATTTAAATGCAATGTCAATCACTATCTGTTGTCCTCCTGATTACTTATTTATCTTCCTGCTTATTATTGATGTTTCTGTCCCTAATTCTTCCACATCCAGTAAACCCCTTATGTCTTAGTAGCTTTACTGCCTTGCTTGGGGTGAAACCAATTTCAAAAACAAAAAAGGACAAAAAATATAACAAAAGAGGCCTTCCAAAAGCTCAGTAAAGTATTAAGAAAAAAGAAAAATTTTAGAAACAAAAGGAAAGAGTGCTGAACTGCTATGTAATATCAATCATCCTATAAGGCAGTAAATATTGAACGAACTTCTCACAAATGAGGTGGCAACAGTGATGTAGCACAGAGAATACCATGGATAAAGCATGCAAGCAATAAGGAAATTTTAAGGGAAATGGAAACAAAAAGGACCCTTTGAATCAGAAATGATTGAAATTTCTTGGACACATAATGAGGAAACAAGGATTATAAAATTTGACACTCACTGGATATACTGAAGCAATTCTTAAAGTGAAGGGTTTTTATTTATTAATCTGACAGATTTTATTACTTAAACATTATTTTTAGTCGATACTCATATGTGAGTAGACACTCTGTTTACATATTAAACAGTTTATTATCGTCTACTGGCCTGAATATTCAAAAAAAATCTTATTAAAGAATAACATGCACTCCCTAGCATGATTTGAACCTACGTCCCCCTGGGCAAAGGAAACTGTCATTAGGTCCAAGATGCTTTAGACCTCTCACCAACAAACTGTGTCAATGATCAAGCAAAATTTATATAGTGCCTTTAAACATGTAATAAAATCTGTCCAATTAATAAATAAAAATTCATTACTTCTTTAGAAATTACTTTGTTTACATTAGGATATGAGACTGAGCAGATATGCATTTTTCAACAATCTGTGAAAGTTTTGTGTTTAAAGGCACTATTCAATTCTCATTCTGTATTTCTGTATCTTGAAGGGTCTTTCAAGAAATTTGCAACAGCAGCTTTACTACATCTAATCTCCCCAGAAAAGGCACATTATGAAAGACCTTGCTTTTGCAGCTCAACAACTCTGACACATTCAAGCAGTCAATGTGTTAGCGTTTATTATGTTTTACCTAATATAATGCAGAAAATACCAGTGGTAGATGTTGACTGTACTAATGCTTGAACATGAATGAGTAAATTTGGTTATGTGTTTACCAATTAAAGGTTAGTTTAAATATGGTTTTAAACTTTTGCCTTGCTAGTATTTAGCCTAATTTTCAAGTATTCAAATGTTCCATGTTAAATGCTAAAAAGTTTTTAATTTTTCCTTTTCTTATTTTCATTTTTTGAAGCTCTACTCATATAACTGGTCAAGTCTATTAGGTTGGTGCAAAAATAATGACGTAATAATGTCGTTTTTTGACGCATTTTTTAACGTCAAAAAATGACATTATTACGTCATTATTTTTGCACCAACCTAATAACAATCCAAAAAGGTATATCTTTGCTTTATTTTCATTGACCTAAAGATTTTGGCCAGCAGTGTATCATAAAACGTCCACAGGAAAATGAAAATTATTCAAAATTCAAGCAACTTCTAAACCAACAAAATTCCTCTCTGTGTTTACCAGCCAAAATCTTGTCTATAGAATCAGTCTGCATAAATAGATTGTTTTTTTTAACATACCTGTTTCAATAAAGGAAGCAAAACAAAAATTATGTTATGCATGACATGACCAAAATAGGTGACCATTTGCCTGCAGTGAAAAAATTCATGCTGCTTTTATAAACCATTAAGAACAGATTAAATTCTCAGAAGTGTTAAATGGTTTTAAGTGAGGCTTTATACCAAGTAAATCAATATCTGACTCCTAAAGGTATCAATATGCATGAACAGCATATTTATTGTTTACCAAATAGTGAAAACAATGATTCTTTGATCATCCAATCAAAGAGGATCAAATCATTCAAATCAATAGAATAAAAAAACAACATGCAATTAACAAGTACCCAATATCAGAATAAAGAAGCCAAAATGGAAAAATCTAAGACTCCATTTCTAGTGTAGCCTTAGACTTATTACCTCTTACAGAATTAAGAGAATGAAAAATTCTGACTTGAAAATGGCTCTTCTAGCAACTTATGAGATCTAAGAAATCCAGAAGATTTGGTTTGATTTATTTTGTTTTATGGCATATCAACCTCAATGGGTTACTTAATGCTGACAACATTTTTAGGATATGTTCGTATGAATGGAATATGTATTCTTTATAAGAAATCAGTTTGTAGATCAGGTTTCATTGATGTATTTTTGTATAGTGGGTTTTTGTTGAGAGTTAAATGTATTGCTAGTAATTTTTTTCTCCAAAAATGTATTGCTGGTATTTTTACTATAAAAATCTTTTTCTATACTTTCATAGTGTTTTGACCCCAGTTTGGGGGTTAACTATTTGCACATAGTTGGGACTGTAACAGGTGTTATAAGCCCAGAGTCAGAGTGAACCCGGGTACAACAATAATTAAAAAGTGGTTTCATGCTCCTCAAAACCTCCCAATCAGGTCTTGCTGCCAGATGTAGTTTATCATTATATGAAATCCAGAAGACATCTAAGTTATAATTATTCAGCCAAGAAAATTTAAACATGACTGAATGCAGCAATCAAGGTTACAAAATTGAAACAAAATATTTTTTACTCATCTTTTTCAAGATGTTTCACCTTTACAAATTAGTTTTATATCGTCTTTACCTTTATAAACATTATCACATCTATAAATATAATTTAAAATGTTCTATCATTAAATTTTAACAGAACAGCTACAATGTAATATTCTCAAACCCCCTTCATTAACAACATTGCCTTGTTAGGTTTTTCTTTAATTGTATATGTTAGTATTTTATACTGAAGACAGGGTTTTATTTACAGCACCAACTCCTATATAGTATTAACCATTTCCATTAAATGTATTAATAGAGTATTTTAATAATAATATATGCACCAATTCCTTAGTTTCCTTATTTTCCAGTGTGATTCTATACCAATTTTAGTGATTTAGTTCTTGAGAGAACCTTAAAAAACTCACAGAAGTAAACAAAGCTGTTACACAAGGAAAAGAAAAAATTCTGATCTTTAGAATAAGTTTATAATGACAGACATAAAATCACAAAAAGTGAATCAATCAATAAGAGAAACTGGAATGAAGAAGACACTGAAAATGCCAGTGAGTCAGCAAGAAGGCACCAGGACAACATTATGTAGACCACTGATTGGATTATAAGCAAAAATAACCAATAATAGACTTTGCACCAGACAAAAATTTCTTCTAAAGAAATCTAGAGAATGAACCAGATGTGGAGAAAAAGAACAGCAAAGGAAAACAGAACACTGAATATTTATATCAATCAATAAATCTTAAAATTTCAGACAAATCTTAAAACTTTGTTGCCAACAAAGTGAAAAAAAAAACCCTTTCGAACCAAGCCAAAAGTTATTTATCAACCAATCAAAAAAGTGCATTTACTGGACAAAGAATGTTACTTGTCATTTCACAAATTACTTTTGAAGCAGCCAATCAAAAAGGAAATCAATATAAAAAAATGGAATAAACCAATACAGTAAAAAAGATCAACTTGTAAAATAGCAACTATATACAATGAAAAACAGCTGCAGATATTTTTTTTTCTCAAGTTAAAAAATTGTAACTATATATTAAAAAGGATATATGCTTGATTATAATTGAATATTTTTTGCATTGTCATGCAAGGGATATTTAGAATTTTTATTTAACGATTATGTAAGAATAAACAACAAATAAGAAAATTTTCACATCTCTTTATATTCAATTCTCTATATGTTATATAACAACTCCATATTTTCTATCACTTGCTGCTGAAGGCAATTACTTCCCTTTTGTTTCTTTTACTTTCCATCATCTGATGCTGTTGATTGTGAGTACAAGAATAAAATTGTTAGCTTTGTTCAAATTAATACCACAAGCTAAATATATAGCAACAACACCTTCAAAGGATAAGCAGGAGATTATTTTCCTATTACTGATGTTTACAGTAATTGATCAACAATTTTCTTGGACTCATCAAAAACAAAACAAGAATCAAAAAAATTTGCTATTTGTGATCTTTCATATTTTATGAGGAAAGGATGCTCTGACAGTTTAAAACAAATTTTATAGATTAGGTCTGATTAAGTACATTGCTTCATCTGAAAACAACTTGTTAAGTTTTTTTTACTACTTCCCCATGTTAATCAAAATATTAAAATGTCAAAAGTAACTATTTTATTAATATTAAAGTTGTACAATTTGTGTATATTCCAGTTTGCATATGTGGGTAGAGTAATGGATAGCACCTCAAAATAAGAAATCAGAGCGTTTTGTTTGAATTCTGGTATTTTCATAAAGAAGCAAAACATATATCTACTGATATCGTAAAATAATTTATATCTATATTTTAAATCATTACAGTGTTTTTTAGTTCTTTTCATTCATTTTCATTGATATTGTTACCTCATCATTTCATATAATGAACTGCTTTTAAAATAATGGGCTTATGAGAGGTCTAGTTTTCAAATTAAACTTCAAAAAGATGGCTTCCTCATCAATAAAACAAGCAGGCTCCATAAGTGACTATATGCACAAATTATAGACCGATTTATTTGAATTGGTATCCTCATCTTGGTTGTTAAAGTCATAATGTTTCTCCAGTCTCTTCCAATGCCCTTCATATTTGAAAGCATTTTGAGAATTTGATGTTGAATCTTTTATTCAATCTGTTTGGGTAGAACTAGTTATGGAACAATAGCCTAATAGATATCAACTTTGTTTAAGTGTCTGCAGCTTACCTGGTGGTCATGAGTTCAACACTTGGCTCAGACATTGAGTCAAGCAAAGGCACCATCACAAAGATGGATTAACTAATATAAGATTATCCCTTAGCATAGATGTTGAAATGAGAACAATCTAACCCCACAGGTTGAATAAAGTTCAATCCCTAAGTCCGGCAGTGGAATAAGCGAAAGTGTTATCCAAAGACAGATTAAGAAGAATTAACTGAGATATCTCCAAACACAGATTAGGAAATTGAATAAAGGGTTCACTTCAAAATTCCCAAAATAGTGACTACAACAGATACCTGAAGAAAGATGGAGTGTACAATAGCCAAATCATTATGCCTATATCAGTCAGGATGAGAACATCAGTTGGGCTAAACCAGGATATAATAATTGCTAATCTATACATAAATATAAATAAAAACTAGTATCAATTGAACCTAGTTAATCTCTGTTGCAGACACCTGCTCAGGCACATTTATGTTTCTTCAGTGAAAGCCAATTGGTGGTTTATATTGCAACTAAGCTAAGCAAACCTTAGTTACAATTTCTGGGATAGAATGAATAGTCTAGTGTGATAAGTAGTTGAGAAAGGACAGTATATTCAAACCCTTGGTCACAGTGACTTATGAATTGATGCTAGCACAACCACCAACACCTTTCAGATAGTTTTATCTTTCCAATTTTATTTATATGGCTTAATTTAACTTGTGGCATGGTTTTGCATGGTGTTACACTTTGATATTATCAAGAAGTGACCTGATTAGCCAATTGACCATAGTGAGATTCAAACTCAGGTCAAATGGTCAGAAGGCTAATGTTCTAACCACTCAGCCATGCAGACACATCCTCATGCCAACTATAAATAAACAATTCTTTTAATGGGTGTTAATTTTGAAGAGAAGCTACCATTAATAAAATATTGAAAGTTAGATCCTTTTAAATTATGTACATTTAAAGCTACACCCTTCTTAGATTTCATTATTTAAAAAATATGCTTTCCTTTGCTCTTATTTTCGCTATTGTGACTCTTAAGTGTTCATCCTATAAAATACAAAGAATGATAGAAGAAAGAAGAAAAAGATGGAGGAATTGAGAGAATTTCAGTAAACAAGAGGCTCCTTTGCTATACAATGTCAGTCTCCTTGACAGTTGTTTAATGCCGAAATCAATAGCATGAATGTTAGACAGAAGTCTTTGATTCAGACATGTCTGGTCCTGAATTATGATAGGAAGGAAGCAAGAAAGGAGAGGAAAGAAGAAAGGCAGTGAATATGAATAGGAGAGAGAGAGAGAAAGAAAAGGAAAGAAAATTTGAGAGAAAAGAATTAAAGAAGAGAGATGAAAAAACAAAGAGATAGAGAGAAATATTTAGTTTCAAAAGGCTTGATAAACAGCAAAGTCAAAATATGAAGAGGTTGAAGAAAAAGTGAAAAATCCACTGGAGAAGAAAGTGAGAAAGAAAAAGAGGGAAAACTTTGACAAACTTTAGTTGAAAGAAAAAGAAGAAAATTATGTACAAAGAAAAAGAGAAAAGCAAGAAAGAAGCAGGGCAGGTGGGGTTAGAAGTTTGATAAAAAGGTGAAAAAGAAATGTCAGAAGAATGAACAAATTAAAGAAAAATAACAAGGAAACAATCTATATTATGGGGATTTGTTATTTGTTAGCATGTTACTGTAATACAGCAAAAATGGCACATTGTAGCAAAGTTTTATTAGAGCAATTTAACAGTATTGCCCTAACTATAAGAATGAAGAAATTTTGCAGAACAATTTGCAACTTAATTCTAAACACATAATGGAGTTCCTCTCAACTTTTCATCAAACAGACAATAAAACACCACATTGCATCTCTATTCTCATTCATGTTGGTGTGCACTAAAATCTTGGATAGGCCCACAGCACACTCACAATGAAACCAAATAAAAACTCAGACACTGTTTTGAATACATTTTATTTCAGGGATTCTCTTGCAGTCTGGGTAGGTAGGTGACATTTTCTGCCACTTCTGACATCTAAGACTAACACATCAATTTTTTCCCTCAACTGTCTCCTACCAACTTTCTTCCTCTCTCTACATCATGATGCATAGCTGCCAACTCTAAAGGGCCATATTGGAAATACTACAATAATCAGCTTTTATTTCATAGCAACCAACCTGGCACTATTTCAAGAGCAGTACAGAATGATTTTTAATCACATTCACCCCAAAAGGCAGTAAAGCCCCTAAGACACAAGGTGTTACTGGGTGTGAAAGAATTGGAAAACAAAAACATTATCAAGGAGCAAGAACAATAGAAGAGTGATCAGGAAGACTCCCCTCAATCTCAACTGCAACTATTAAGAATCATAAATGTCTGGTTCATTGTCACTTGACTCCAAAAGTTTTCATTTATTTATCTATTATTTTATTCTCTTTTGGTCAAGTGGGTGGCTGCTTTTGAAGACTTCACAGGCCTTATCACCTGCCATAAAACATGTAAGACTGTGATACCAATCACACACTATCTTCTTCTATGTGGATGTCCTAATCATAGTGTCACATGATAATATTAGTGTGGAGTCAGTGTTCACACTCACACTGTTGTGTTCATTACAACAGCTAAAAAGAAACTCATCAAAATTGAATATTTTTATAAACACTTTTTAACTTATTTTTCTTCAAAGGCATCATTATTTTAACTCTTGCTGTTCTTTTTCCATCATGAACATTTCCACATTTTATTACTTTTCAAAATTGTAAGCATATATGTTCAAAATTCACTAATAAGAGACTCCTGCTGATCAGGATCAGTAGAAGTACAAGTGACACCTGTTGCACATGTCTGTCATTATCAGGCGAGGAGTTAATTCCCATAGACTTAACCCCTTTCACACAGGATTCATATCGTCAGTGTTGTTAGCCATGTTTTGTCCTGGGATTTATAGTAAAGTGATTCCCTGTTGCTTTCTCCACAGTGGTTTATGGAGACACTACCTCTAGCTAGCTGACCGTTGACTCAGAGATTTCCTTTGCCCTTTGTTAGGTCTTGTTTTTCATTCTACTGGCTTGCTAATGAGCCACCTCACTCAGAATTTGGAGTGGGGTAGTCAGTTTAGTCACTGGCTATTTGACTGGAATACTTACCATTAAGGTGGAGGAATAGAAAAAAGAATTTTTTTTTTAAAACTAAGTTTTAACCTAGTATAAGTTCCATTGTACCCTATTAAAACAATATGCAATAAGATAGCGTCATGGCAAAAACGATTCTTACTACTTACAATTGGAACCTTGTGTTAAATCTTGCTAAACTGAAATCAATGGTCATTTATTGAAATATTGTGGCTAACTTTAACAGAATAAGTTTCCATTTCAAAGACCACTGTGCTATGGCTGGTTAGTTTAAGGTGAAGGGATTCTGACATGGCATAATGACCAACGTGGTCTGGGGGAGGTGGCAGAAGAATGAAACATTGAGCGCTACAAGGGATGTGGGAAGTGGAGAACCATGATCACCTACATCCTGAAACGACACGGCACATAAAAAGAAAAAGAAGTACAAGTGAAACCAAATTTTCAATGTAGTTAGAATTTGGCTAATTATAGAATAGTCTCCCTTTATTTATTTGCAAAGGATTTCATTATTGATTCCAGAAGCCAGGAGCGAGTGACTTGACATTAAGTTTTATGACTGCTTTGATGGCTTTTAAGCGAGTAGAAAAACAAAAGAACACTGAGAACAAGCAAAGAAATAGTTAGGAAAAAAAATAACTATAAAGAAAGACAAAAAGAAAAAAATAATTTTTTCTTTTGAGTCGGTAAAAGATTTGTTTTTCTGGATTATTATTCCCAAGTTTTATGTGACAATGATCATAACTAAAGTTTTCAGCAAAAAATTTTAAAATAAGTAAATTAATCTTAAATAATTAAGATAAAATTTTCAGTAATATTTTTCACAATAATCTTTGAACACATGAACCAACAAGCATAAAAATTATTCCATAAATTACTTAGACTCGTATCCTTATTTTATCACGGAATGTCACTCTCTACATTACTCAATTTTCCTGCTGTCATTGAATTTTATTTGTTACTTTCTATGATAAAACAAATATAAGACCAAAAATGACATTGACAAAAATAATATACACTGTATATACTTACATATTGTACAACCCCCAAATTTTCATGTATAAAAAATTATTTTATCATGTGTCATGTGAGTTGCTTTTTGAGAGAGCAAATTATAATAGACTAACCTCTTTTCCGTTATCTCTTTATCCCATCTTCCAGTTAAATGAGCTAAAAAAGTAAAAGGGAATGATAAAAGAAGAATTCAAAGCCTTATTTAATGATAAAGAAAGTGACTTTGAATGATTTTAGATTATTCATAATTTTATGCATGTTATTTACCTTTGTATACTAAAATAAAAATAATAGTTCAAGTAATAATTGTTTGTTTTAGCAAGTAAAAAAAAACCTTTGGTAGTTTGCCTTAATCAGCCAATTTGAAAAGCATAGATGGTAGTCTCAATCAGATAAACATCTTATAAACGTAAACAGTGGAAAAGATGCATATTCGCTATGTCTGTATTTTATAATATGATACTAACATAGGAATATTACATGCATCATTATTGGATACAGTGAAGTAAAACATCAGTTTTATCAAAATCATGTTTACTTTAAATACTTCTGTACTTTTGAGTTCAGTATATGGATGGTCAACAGCATAGCTAGAGCCAGCAGTTCATATGCTAATTTTATATCTTGTTTATATTGCAAAACCCTTAAAATTAGATTCAAAATTAGGTCTTCAAATGTCACATGATACACGAGTATATATGGTAGTCAAACATCTGTATGCAAGGAATTATTTTTTGGGAACTGTTAGATAAAGATTTTTTAAAAATTAAATATTAACAAAAGAACAGAAAAAAAAAATTTTTTTTTTATTTTTTTATTTTTTTTACTTATTTTCCTTTCATCTTATTTCTGCTGCTTTATAGTTGTCTGAATTTGTTATATTATCAATGATCAATTTTTGAGTAGTGTTTTTTCATCTTCATTTAGTTGCTTTTTATTACAATTCACAGACCATTGTTTCTTTCCAATTCATGTTGCTTACTATAAAATAACAGTCTGGGAATTTCCATAAAAAACAATTGAAATTATAATGAAATATGAGTTTTAAAAAAAATAATTGTAATTTGACAATGCTTTATATAAAAATTTGAAAAAAAAAAAAAAAATATTACAATTAGTACTACTAATACATGTGAATGAAAAACAGAGTGACATAAGAGATAAATGGAGGAAAAAGTAATAGATACAGCTTAAATTTGAATAACTACATCCATGTTCTGTGGCCTAATCAGCAAGGCAGCTGTCACATAAAGACAGCCTTCTAAAGAAAAAGAATATAAATTAAACTCTCACTAGAGTGTTTTTTTTTTTAATGTAATGCTTGTTAACAATTGTATAATGGCAGTCAGTGTGGGAGTTAACAGAAAGAAAATTACCATGAAACAAAATATCAATTAACAAGAAATCAATTCACTGGTTCTGGTTATATTTGCCATTGATAAGAAAAATAAGTTTATATAAACATTGGTTTCTACTCATGATTTCCAAAGTTATTCAGTAAATATTGGATTTTTATTTTTTATTTCTTAATAATATGTAAATTTGCTACAGTTAAAAAATACTAAGCAAATTGAACTGAAACCTAACATCTATATACAGGTTCCCCAAAAATACGACATAATTTTCTAGTCTACTAGCACACACAATCTGAACAAGATGCATAAAAACTACCTCAGTTGAATGTTTAATTTTTTTCCGGATGATGAATGACAATCACTGGAAATGAAAAAGCATTTTGTATGTCAGAAAAGACATAAACATAGTCAAACAAGAGTGTGCAATGTGAATTTTGAAACAAATTCAAGAAAAATGCAACAACTGGAAAGCAGATTTGGACATGGTAAAAAAATTAAAAGGTACTGGAGACTGTTATGCAAGACATGCTATAGAGTGTTTTGCAAGAGCTGGATGACAGACTTCACATGTGTCATGTCACAGGTGGTACAAATATTGAATATTTAAGCTTTGAGAAATTGCTTATAAAATCTACATTGTTTGAATATTTTGTTTGAATTTTGACAAATCTTAGTCAACATGAAGCCTATTTAATTTTGCTTAACTGGGGCAAGTAGTTACTTGGTTATTCAAATATATATATATATATATATATATATATATATATATATATATATAAATGGCATTCTGTTAGTGTGTCTGTGTGTTTGTCACCTTGTTACCTCATCCTGAGCAAACTGTTCATCAAATTGGCATGAAAATTCACACACAAATTGGAAATTTACAATATTCATACTTGACGTCTTCAGATTTTTCAATTGTTCCTCTGACTTTTGAAAAACATCGATAAAACTGATAGGGGGTCAAATAGTGATTAAAAAAAAAATTCATCAGTTTTTCAGTGATAGTTTTCACAAATTACAAGTGATATCCACCAAACTCACGTTGAGCAATGTCCTTACTTATAGATTTGAGGTGTTGTTCTTTGTTTTTAAAAATTGATATCAGTTATCGGAAAAAATCGATACAATTGATCACTTTGGGACATCCGATTCAAGTCCAGTCCAGCTGATTTTTGGCTATATTCTTCGCAAATGGCAAAGAATTTTCAGCAAAATTCCCATTGAGTTTAGTATTTACCGACAGGATTGAGGTGCTAACTTTCATTTTCAATTATCGGATAAAAATCGATGAAATCATACCCCTTTTGACTTCCCATTCAAATCGAGTTTACCTGAATTTGGCAATGTTTTTCGCAACTTGCTTGGGATTTTGATTAACTTTATTGGTTTTAGTCATTACAATTAAACACTTTTCCTTTTGAGCCCCTTTGTGACCAACTAATACCTGAGGGAAGTCAATACAATCATGTCTTCATCAGAATTTGTGAATACACAATCAAACATATGTTCAACTGAGACATCTACACTACAGACTCTACAAGTGATTGTTATTCACACACGCGTGACCATGCTTCACATACTGGTATCTCATTGGCTGAGTGCAGTATGCGGTCAGTGATTGGTGTTCAAAACCCAAGGACACTCGCTGACTGGCACAACTGATTTGCCAGTAATACTTCACATTTGAACCTGCTGTGCACATCTGTGGGACGAAGGTCTCACTTCTGCTCCTGTTACGCCGCCATCCAGTTGATACAATAGGCTCCTTCAACTGACCATTCCTCCTACCGCAAGTTGTTTCTTACATTTTTGTTTTCCATTTGTCTGTTTAACTACATTTTTCCAACTACCATAAACAATTTATTCAGTTGTTTTACTTAAATACCTGCCTTCCCGATTCTTTCTCATGCTTTGTGATACGAAGTTAGATTTTGTACTCCTGCAATTGAGCAACCCTAATCAACCACTACTAGCATCACTTTTCCCTATGCTGCCAAAAAGAAGGGTACATCTTAGCTGCGAGTCCCAGGAGCAGACTACAATGCGACTATCACAGATCACTCAATGTAGCACCCTAACGCGAGCCTCGCATTCACAAGAGGCATGTGCCACCTGCTTGGCTGAGAAAGCTACCTACAGAGCTTTGTTGCAATCAAGGCGCAAGAATGCACAACAGTCAAGAATGAATGCACAGGCAGCAGCAACTGCCTCTGCATCTCGGGCTTCCGAGACTCATCCTCAAAGGCTTCTTTGTAATGTAAGAAATGCTGCTGCCACTGTCAAATCAAGGGCAATAAAGACACTTGACTGCAAGTGCGCCCATCAATCCAGGGACGCTGCTGCAACAGTGACTGCTAGGGCTGCTGAGACTCTGCTCCATAGGTCTGTTCGAAATGCTACGAATGCTACCACCACTGCCAGGTTGAGGGCAGCTGAAACATTCGACTGCATGGACGCACGTCAATCCCAGGACGCTGCTGCTACAGCTAGGTCAAGAGCTGCAGCTGGCAACCCGCAATGCCTGCAACGCTGCAGTGACTTCTGCTGCCAGAAATTCCAAGGGCCCACAGACAAGGGCAAACAGACTTCCAAGGGCTGCTACAAACATGGCCGCTGTGCGATTATCTCAAACTCTCCAAGCTCGCTGCATACACCTCTACAGCGACATTCAGTGCTTTGCGGCCGCCCGTGATATTACCTGTCCCAGTATCTCTTTTTGGTCTTTCTTGGCTTTCAGTTACAATTCCCCGCATTAACTACACGTGACGACATCAATGTAGGGCCAATGACCTGCGTTTACCAATTCTGCAACACCCGCAAATGAGCTGGGTAGCCTGCCAGTCTCTGCTGTAAACTCCAGCAAACCTCTGCATGAACCACCTACCCCATTGAGAGGACTAATAGCCTGCTCTCATCCCAACTCCAACCACTTCCTTAAAACAATTAGGCAATACAACTCCTCTTTTCAAATGACCTCATTTGGGTCTCAGGTGGTTCGAGAAGATGGTTGGATGCCCACTTTCAAAGTACAGAGGCAGGTATACCACAACATAGGGTCTCTGATGCCTAAGGAGACCTCTACGCCTAAATTCCTTCCACTGTACTTTATTGCAGACTACAACCTATGAGCCGAAACCCAGATTGGTATTTTACCACCATCAGGAAGAGTTCCTCACAGGGACATCATACTAGTACTACAGGCCATGCTTCACGAGATTAACAGCTACATTCTCAGTTTCAAATATGCTTTAGAATGAACACAAACAGCGCTACATTGATTCTGCGTACAATGAGGTGGCTGCTATTATACATGGGGAGTAAGACCGCACATGCGATATTGTCCTCAAATCAAGAGGCAGCA